>OY735146.1:9313985-10539591 GCA_963457615.1 Nicrophorus investigator
GTTAATAATTTAAATAATAAGACAAAGATTAGATGTAGTTGACGGGTAGATATAGTAGATAAGAGATTTGAAAAATAATGTATTGATTGATGCGAGGTGGTGGATAAAGTGATGAAGTTTTGGGGTCTCTGAGTAATGTACACACAGAACTCTTAAACGCAGTACATTGAATGCATTAATATTAAGTGAACAGATTGAGTGAAAGGGGGAGGACGAAAGACGTTTTATAATTCGCCGCAAAGGACAACAATTAGTCCTGAGGGCTACGAGGAGGATTAGGAGCAGAGCGGGCTTTATCATCAAGGTAATGGAAGGGTCCCCCGCATTCGCGTCTTCCTTCGATTGTCTCATTAATGTATTCGCAAATCAAAGATGGAATGAGTAATGCGAGCGATTGTTTGCTCACGAGGAGACTTGCCGTGGATGGCCTCGAGCCTCATACCATATACATGATGTAGTTACCAATTCAGGAACGCTGGAAGACACGTGTCACCGGTTGACACACAGCCCCGGAGTAAATAGCGTTTTCCTTTGGCCCGCAGATGTTAGTGGTGTATTTAAAGGATGGAATCGAAGGCGAAGACAACGGGGATATACAATTCAAAGCAGCAAGAAGAACAGCAATAGCAACATCACCGCACGTGACCTGTTCCAGGCTCTTAGCAGTTTCGGCTTCATTAAAGCAATTAATTAGACATCCAGCGAATATCCGCTTCGATTGCTGACGGCGTCTTTGTGCGGTTGACGTCAGGCTGACGAACGGTCCTGGGCTGCGGAACAGTCTTCCCGTGAGCGCCCTCGGCGCCCGACCAACCGTGACCGACTCCTCGGTTTTGTGTCTTCCTCCTCTTCTACCGCCGCCGCCGCCCCGTGAACCTTCGAACCCGAGACAAAACATAAATCCGTACTGTGTCGCTGTTTCCGATACTTGTAAATCAAAACAAGAAAACTGTCCCCAGGCTCGAATCCACTTCTACTAGACCAAACATTCTGCTCGGTTACACATCCTGTGCCTCCAGAAACTTTCCTTTTTCCGATGCTCACTACATATATATTATAACACAATCTTATATCCTCCTCTTTTTCCACCTTTCCCACTTCCATCCATTGTCTATATATATTTATATATATTTCACATACAATCAAACAAATTACATTACAAATTATTAGTTTTTATTCTTCACAAACTACAATAAAATATTAACTAATCATAATACAATTATTTTATTATTATTAATATTATAATATAAATGTTGTAACTATATTTCCTATATACTACAAAATCTGACATATCACGTAACAAATAGAAAAATGTAAACAAATCAACAAACATCACACTTCACTATCAAACATTATCTGCAGTTGCTCATCACGATGACTTTTAATATTTCTCACAGCACATTATATCAGTACCATCATATGTCGCCAATATAATGAATGAGCGTGAAACGCAAAGTCATACAACATGTTTATTTTTCCTCTTACACAAAATATTTTTACTTGCAGTAAAACTCATTTGCTTTAACTATGAATTCCTAGAATTTAAGTTAATTACAGATATAAGTTTTAATTTTAGAATTTTCTTTAATATTTAATGAATAAGGACAAAGAAAAAGGATAATAATATGCTTCAAGATTTGACTGTATTAGACTGGTAGAAGAATCCTTAATGATATTAGAAAAAAATAAAATTGCAGTATAAAAATTAAGTGAGGACATTTCAACCGAGGTAAATCATTTCGTTTTTTTTATATTTGTTTCCTCCTACTTTATTCGGTTATATTTCGTGCAGGATGCAATTTGTCAGGACGAGTTGAATGGGAGCGCTGGAAAATTGGCTCGCCAGATTGAAACATCTGAGCGTTCGGCGTTTTTTTTTTCTGTCCTTTTTTCGCTTTTAATATTTTTTTTCTTCTTCCTGCAAGGACGAGGGCGGAAGACGCTCGACGATTACTTAATAATGATGAAGTCCTGCGGAACGGATGCCGGTCGTCCTGCCCGACCGCCGTCCGGCCCCTTGTTTGTGCGCTTTAAATCGGCCAGGACGAATGGACGGCGTCGCCCAGAAAAACGCCGCCGCACTTCCGGCCAGTCGCAACATTAATCCGCCGTTTCTCATTCAAATACCCCAAAAATCCGGGTAGCATAAATCAAAACAAACGATAGTAAAATAAGCGAGGATGAAAAATGCACGAAAATAGACTGGACCCTTTTCCCCATACATAACTGCCTATTAATAATCTCCCCCCTGTTTTATATTTATTATTCACAGTTCCTTCAACTATTGATATCTACGAAAATTCCTGAAGGATATTTCTGCTCTTTCCAACGACACAATCACTCATGAGCTATAGTATATAGTGCAAAGTATATAGCGTAATGTATATAGTGCTTTGGTTTCAGCGCAGATTTAATTAAGAAAACTGTTTTGGAACAATGCGAGTGCACGCTTTTGTACGATTACCATTTTGGCGGCAGGATATTTATGCCCTGGTTTCTTTTCTTCAAGGATCCTCGCCATTCAGAAAACAATAATACTGTTTGCCGGAGCGGAATTCCAATTCCAAGCCAGATGATCCAATTCACTGACAATTAAGGGAAGACGCGAATAAGACACACCGCATTGATTACGCCGCCCACCCTAATCAGATCCTTTTTCTTCCCCGTCTTCTTCATCTTCTTACTTTTTTTTCTCCACTGATTTCATTCCGTTTTACGTAACCGACGCCGCCCCCATTAATCAACATCTAACTTGAAACTCTACCAAAAAAAATAAAAGCAATTTTCTAATCTATTGTAAATTTATAGTAGATAGTTAAGACTGTAGCTATCACATTTTTGTTATAATAAGTTAAAAAATTGGTTGTTAAAATTGAATAAAGTCAACTCAATAAATCTCAATGTAAAAAAAAACTGAATAGATTGAAGCTATAACAGATTATACTTATAGCTTGATAGTTTTGTTTTGTCCTTGGACTATTCGAATGCAAAGTTGCATTCCTTTTTTTAGGGGTTGAGAGGAAGAAATATCGGTTTAAGGATAATAAAGGATGATTGCGTGACCATTTCCGGAGGCTACCGAAAGCCATTCATGTAAAATACACCGGACCGGACTGGACCGAAATGACTTTTTGAGTTTTTCCGCAAAATGTTGGGGGCGGCGGTTTCGCCCTTAGGTGCCTGCAGGAATTTAATTATATTAATAATAATTAAAATTCGCATAAAATCCACAATAAAACTTAATTGCAAACAACTTTAGATAAAACGGGCAAAAGCTATTAAGTGCTCATGCGTTTGCCGTATTTTTAGTTTTCCTCCTTGTTTTGGTTTCCTTTCTCTGCTCCTCGTTTAATCCTTCGCCACTTTTTGTACGTCTGCGGCTAATTTCGCAATTATTTTCCGGTTGGCGAGGGAGCGATTACGTTAATAAGAGGGATGAAGGATGAGATTCAAGGGTTGATTTTTATTATTATTTTTTATTAAGGATGTCGCAGGATAAAAAAATATATAAGCTGCACGGTAGAATGATGAACGTTAAAAGGTTTATGGATAGATTCAGCGGGTAGTAAAAAAATTGGCAAAAGTGGTGCATTAAACGTAATCAGTAATGTCCAAGGCTCATCAAATCTAGTCCTGGTTTTATCTGGGATAGATACGAAGGTGGTCCAGGGATGCACACGGGGATGGCGTAAATCCAATTTTATTGCATTTGCCAACTCTCTCTCACACACAGTCACTGTACCGTCGGATTTACTTCGAGGCAATAAAATTTACTGTCGCCGACTATCTTATTATGCATTTTCTGGGCGAAACTGCATATTTTATTTCGCGATTCGTCGTTGGGCGCCAAAGAATAAATAATAATAAAAATAAAAGCAAGCAGGACACCAACACCACAGGAGAGGATGGGATGGGATGGCATGGCAGATATCTGCATTTTAGAGGGTGGTTCTGTTGAATTTTATTGAATTCCAGATCCTCCGTTTCCAGAGGGAAAAAATATTTTACAACCGTGTAAAAAATACATATTTCTACGTACTAAAATAAACAAATAAAAAGTTTAAGGCGATTTGCGTTTATCTGTGTGGGGGGTAAAGTTGAGTCATATGCTGCGGATTTTAACATCTCAACTGGAATTGCAGCTATATCTATATCAGCTATATATTAAACTTTAGATTTAATATTTATCTACACACTACGCTTCACATGTGAAGTATTTTATAATCTATTATATAATCTAGTACAGGTATTTGTATCGAGACAACATAAATACAATGCGAATTGTTACTTGTAACAATGTTTAGTTTTTGGTAAGTTTTAAAAGTTTTAAAATTTTAACTATATATTTTGGTAAGTTTGGAAATATTAAAAAGTTTTAATTTAAGCAAAATATTAAAAAATATAATATTTTAGATTTAAAATATAATTTCAATCTCAAGACTCAGAAGTAAAAAAAAAATGAACGGTAGAAAATTCTCCCTTGTTTTTCATTAATTTCTTTCGGATTTAATCAACTCACCTGTACCAACCCCCAATAATACATTTTATTGAAAATCCCCGAACAGAGCAATTCGGTTAATCAATGTATGCGAATTGATTAGTAGACTGTGAATTGGATGTCCCAGGTGGTGAAAGTTAGTAGGACAATGCGAACCCGTTAATTGCTTTGTTAATGACAGCAGCGCGACGATAAAATTGGGGGTGTTGTTATATAATGAAGCGTCGATTTGTTAACCGGAAAGCGCGAGCG
This sequence comes from Nicrophorus investigator, assembly GCA_963457615.1. Lineage (NCBI taxonomy): Eukaryota > Metazoa > Arthropoda > Insecta > Coleoptera > Silphidae > Nicrophorus > Nicrophorus investigator. Next base: position 9,318,736 of record OY735146.1, read on the forward strand.
GTGCTGAATTGATGATGAAGGGCGAGGGTGCAAGATACACACGTACACAAGTATATGTATGCATACACACACACACCTTTGCGAAACTTTTAGGACAGACCCATTAAATTTTCATACGTATTTTACGCGGATCGCATCTGCCATACTTTTATTTTTGTTTTCCTTTTTTTATTCCCACTTTATTCATCCGACAAAACAGTGAAACAAATTTTATTGCGGCCGTTGCTTACTATTTATTCGTTTTGTTCATTACCTCTCGTAAATCTCTAGAGGTTCTAAAAATTAATTAAATTTTGGGGTGGATTTCACATAAACAGATTACTAATACAATTTTGAAATTAATTACGTAATATATCAATAATATGAGATCTTTTAATGCCTTTTCTATCATATTAACTGAAAATTTTACAATTTTATATTTATATTAGAAAATTATTATACTTAGATCAAATATAAAAAAGAAGAAAATTTCTTATACCAAAATTGCGAGATTCCCTTTTGGCGAAAAACGTTTTTATCTAGTTTCATTTAGGAGTATTTATGGGTGCAATTGGCTATTTCCCACCCTCGAAGGAAGAAAAAGAAGAAAAAAAAAAGGGAATAAAATGAAAATGATTTTAAACGTAATTTTAGAGTCCGGTGCTGAAACGGCGGTGCGGCGACGAAGGGACTCGAACGGATGCTTCCAACCTGTCGTAAAACTGGAGTGATCTGTAGACCGAAACAATGCTTAACGTGACATTATTGTTATGGCCTCCGACACGGGGTGGCAATTCCCTTTTGTTGGCCCCTGCACACTCGAATAAAAATAAATTAACAAAATCATTTCGCAGCATTCTACCGATAGGGGAGGGAAAAAAAAGAGATGAGAATTGCAGAGAGAGGACCGAAAAGAATTCGCCCCCGCCCGCGCATTACAATAACCAAATTTCCCTTTTTTTAATTAAATATCCAGGTCCATCCGCCTTCCCCCATTCAAACGTGCATATAAAAATACTCAGGGAAGAAAATAAAATAAAAGACTGAATTGTCTCGTTCAATTACTTAATTGATTCGTAATTGGTGATTCCCCTTTTTTTTTATTCATTGGCATTTTTTCTACTTCAATGAATTTATTCATTAACAATTATTACATATAAAAATAAAAATACAAGTTAACTTTAAAAAAGTTTTGTCATTTTGGACTACGTTTGTAAATATTTAAAGAGCTTTACAATAATTTAGAAAAAGTTTGGAACACTTTAAAAAACTTTCGATATATTTAAAGAAGTTTAGAAAAATTATAAATAAGTTTGCAGAAATTTAAAAAGTTTGTAGAAGTTTTACAGAAATTTAGAGAAATTAGAATGTTTGTTTTTTTTTTAAGTTTAGGAAAATATTGAGAAATTTGAAGAAGTTTAGAAAATGTTTGAAAAATTTGGAGATCTTTAGAGATGTTTAAAAAAAATTTGTTAAGAAATTTTTCTAATTTTAAATGTAGAAGTTGGAAGATGATTTATAATTACAATTGAATATTAATGAAAAGTAATGAAAACCAAAGTAATTTCTTTCGTTTTATGTTTAATGAATTATGGGATAATGTGATTAAGATTGTATAATTTAAGAAGACAATAGCTTTCAGAGTTAAGCAATAAAAGTAGTTTATTATTATTATGATTGAGACACGTCGGGAGGGTGCCAATAAATTTAATACGTCAATATTTATGGAGCATTAATTACAAGGGCGGGTAGAAAAAAAGAGGAGGGTGAGAGAAAAGGCGGTATCATCGGAAGGTTCGGAGGAGGATAACTGGGTAAGGAATCGGTGAAAAGTTAATGCCGTCAAGATGGTGTGCGGATGGAGCAATAACAATAAAAGCAGTTCCTTCCTATTTTCTATTAATGTCACGGAATGGAATCATTTTAATCTTTATAGGTTCAATTCCATTGACAAAGAAGATTGTTTCATCATTTATTTATACGATCACCGACGAAATGGCCAGGTTTTAGCGCTGCGCACTGCATTTTATACCGGGGGACTACTAAATCAAGTTCAACTATTAAAAATGTAATTACTATTTTTATTGGACAATACAAATTGGCCATCATCAAAATGCACGGCGCTAGAATGTAACACAATGTCGCATATTTCAGAAACTTCCTGAAAAAAAATGGATGAGAGGTGACATCCGGAACTGCTATTCCCGGTGTATAATTTTAATAAGTGGGACTCGCATGTAGGGCGGCCGAACTTCTAAAAGCCGAGGGCGGTCGGTCTGGCGTGGGGCGGTTTTAATGCCCTTTCCGTGTTTCAATTAAATAGGAAAACGCGGCTCCTGCAATCCGTATAAATTGTGCTCGATCATAAACTGGAATGTTCGAATTGGATTGCCGAACGTTATCTTCGCGGGCATAACATTTCGAAAGTTTAATTGCAGAGTTAACTACTGCACTGTGTGTCCATTACTGCCGTTTAATGATGAGATGTATGTCCGGATCACCGTTCCGGACCCGAGATTAATTATATATACTATATATACATATATATTGACGTTTACACGCGGCCACTTTAATTAAATAAATCCGGTGACCGTGCTCTGGTCCATCCTGTGTCCAACATTCCCCGAACGCCATCTCCTAATTCCAATTACAACCTATCCAGAGAAAAACAACATCCAAATACCTAACGCCTCCTTCGAACTAATTGAATCTGGACCCTAAAAATTATTGACATCTCATCCAATTCCGATTCTTCCGCTAATTTCAACTATCACTCAACCGAAACTGGAATCTTAATAATCCTTTATAACACCATTAATCAAAACTCTTCAATTAAATACAATTTGTTTCAATTACGACTTTATATTTGTCTTTTTCACACATGCGCATATAAGGAATCCCCACAATTGTTCGTTATATAGGAAATGCGTTGTAATTTTGAATAAATATTGAATTTTAATTATCTACTAATCTTAAGTTTAAATTTTTGCTTATAAAATTTTATTAGAAAATTGACTTATTATATATTCTTAATGAAATTTCAACGATTCCAATTGTTATTGTATTATATAATATATGTAGTCATAAAAATACTAATTATTATGATAATACATCACGTTATTTTCAAAATATTCTTTTCTGTTTTGTAAACGTAGAATGTTTTATGTATAAGTATAAGCGGTTGTGTTTGAGTGTGTCTGTGTGTTTTGAAAACTTCCACGTTGGTTAAGTAAATAAAATGCGTAGAAAACGAGCAAAACCTGTTGAAACCCGTAGGGTACCTGCTCAACGTTAAAAGGGAACTCTTGGGTCAACTTACGAGAAATAGTGGTCGAATTCCGAGAAAAACGTCGCAACAATGGCCCCAACAGGTATTGACAGGCCCGAACCCGTCGAGGGTTTTACATTTTATATTTTACTTACCTCCCCCTAAAGAAAGATAACACACAATAGATTTTCGTTCTTTATTTTTGTCCACATCCTTCCATTTCTTCTCTCTCTTATTTTTCATAATTTTATTAAACATATTTGAAGCCTACCAAAATATTATCATTTCAACATTGACAACGATTATAAATCATTTTTCCTACATTTACGTAATAATATTTTACTATAAATGTCACAATAATTTTAAAAAATATTTTTAATTTCATTGTATATTATATTATTATTTATAAATTAAATATATAAATATTGTTATTTTTACTGAAAATTTCACCTTTCTCTTAATTTCTATTAAAAAATAATTTAAATAAAACATTTTCAACACGCTTTCCAACTGCTTGAATAATCAAATTATTAATTAAAATAATGTTATTAATTATAATTAAAACGGTTTCATCATTCTGAAACTTCTATCATAATTTTTAAATATTGATGTTTCAACTGAGATATCGTTTATAATTGAGGTTCAGAACGATCCAAAGAAGAGAACTGCTAAAGCTTCGTGTATTCTTTTTTTCGTTCTATCATATAATTAATATTAGAGGCAATTTGGTTCGGAGAGGAAAATTTATGGGAGCGCGCTCAAACGCACACAACTCACACACACGCAGCAGCCGTGTAATTATTACGTAATCATGTTCACTTGAATCCACTTTAATTGCAATTTAATTAAGTATTCGGATTGATATTGAGGTCGGCTCGACGTGCACATTTCCTCTTCCTCTCTCGTAAATTATGCAACGTCCATATAAATATTTTTATTAAGAAACATCTCTACATTTTTTTTTTTACAACTTTCAAAGTATTCTGAAAGGAAAGCATACCATTTATAAAACTAATCATATAGATACAAATATATAAAGAAAACACATATGATGAAAAAATCTATTATTATTAAGATCTATTTGTACTATTTTGTTTTTCTGTATTTGTTATATCATGAATTTTTTATATTTTTGAATTAAATATCTGAAATTATTTTTGATTTACACGATTGTACGTTTCAAAATCAACGTTTTTATGAAAAACTTATATTCAGTGCAGAGTATCACACTAACAGTGAAAAATTAAATTATAAGACTAATATTTTTATTCTTAATAAGATTTCATTAATGTTATGTGTTATTACTGGATAAAATGTATTTAAAAGTGAATTGTAAGTTTCGAAATATGATTTTTTTTTAAACTTGTTCTTCAAACTAATTGAAAAGTCTGGTGCTGGAAGCGGAGTTTAAAATAGTTCTAGCACTAGTTCTTATCGGCTACTTGAGCTACCTCATGTTGTTGTGATAGTTTGGTCAAACCAGTCGCAGTTCCTGTTAAGTGCTTGAGGCCATTGTTGTGAAGCAAACACTCGAAGATCGATTATATTTTCTTTTCACGGTTGGTTCCGTGACCGTAGGAAACAAGAACGAGAATCAGAAGAGATAAAATAAATAAATAAAAAACGCGAAGAACAGCGAAAGGATAAGTGAACGGATGAAACGTTTGAGGAAGAACAATTACACAGAAGCCATGCATATTTATGCTGTTGTTGTGTCTTATTATTATTTTTTTTTATTTGCACTCTGTTTTGTTGCAGGCCGTTCTTAATTTTAGCAATTTATATTGCGTTCATTATTGCAGGAATGGCCGACCGTGCATTGCAATTAGCGAAATTGCACGTATTAATTTTCACTTTAAAACACTTAAATTACGATTTAATTACGGAGTAAAAATGCAAAGGCGATGTGCTTTGCCGCGAACTTCAGATCATAATAATATGCAGGCCAATCCCCTCAGGGGTCCACAATTTTACTTCCCTTCCGCACAGTTTATTCAACAAGAAATTAACCAAAACCAATTCTATAATAATTCTGTGGATTCTAACGCACTCTGAATATTTTAATGTATTTCACGTTATAATTTTATTTAGAATTATTACAAATCTTTAACTGCTTTTTAAGAAATAAAAGATATTTTTTGTTAAAGTTATTGCTATTATATTATAGAATAGCTGTACTTTATATAAAATGTTGGTTGTATATAATGGGATGAGAATAAAAATGTTGAGCAATAACAATGAAATGAATTAGAATTTGGCTTATCAAGAGGAGTAACGGTAATCCGGAAAAAATGAGGCTTTCCTGTTATTCGCGACAATTGCGTGAGGCTTGAGGCCCATAAAGAGGAATAGAAGGTAAAATTTGAATGGCGCATGATTTTTGTTTTAAACGTTTTCCTCCTTGGGGCTAATGGAGAGGCTTATCCCGTCAATGGGCCCATAAACCTATATTGTTATTACTTTAATTGCTGGTATCGCCGGTGGCAGCGGCCGTTAGTGCATTAATCAGCATTTGGGAAGTGGACCCAATGAGCGATGGCCAGTTTTGGAGGTTGATGGTAACAAATGCGTGGGTGGATTTCGAATGGGCCTTGATGAGTAGACGTACGTATTTGCGTATGTGCGTATGCAATGTGCACTGGAGGAAATGCGGGAGTGACGGGATAATCTTTTGTCGGTCCGTTAATAAATGACCGGGGCGACGGTCGAAATGCAAATAGATGTAAATGGGTTTGATGGGAATGGAAGAAGTGACCCTCGCGCCCAACGCTCCCGTCACCCCGCATTATCTCACTCGTTTATATAGATCAAATCTGTATTATCTACCATAAAACTCGCAAACACTCGCCCATCATTTATTTGAAACACGCACGCCATCGGTGAGCGCCCAAAGGATAGTGGAGAGAATAGAAGAGGAGACGAGCGGCGGCGCCCTAGCCGCCCTTTTTTAATTAAAACCCAATAAAACGGCAATGCTCGCCATCGGGGGGAATCGATAAATTCCCCCGACACCAAAAACAAAAGCCCCCCCGAAACCAAAAAAAAAACAGAGTTCGGAATGCCGCCATCGGATAAAATTGATAAAACCGATCCAAAAAGGAATAGGCTCAAAAAATAGCGAATATATCAAAACCAACAAACAATCTACAAAAAAAATCACGAACGAACCTGTAGAATCTCTTCATCGCCTGTCTGCTGATCGCATTTTTATCCGCGTTTTAGTTTTAACATGCAATCACATTTTTATTGGCCACTGGTAAGCTAAGAAATTTTTTGACGATAGAAAATACTTAAGTAGTTTTCTTTTTCTAGTGTGCACTTTTAATTGGAACATGTGTTTTGGGAGAGAAAAATTTGAAGGATTACATCCAATCGCGTTTGGATTTCGTCAACGAGCAGTTGGAGGATTCCGGAAGGCCAGGTGTCGCGAAAGATTTTGATTTTCATGCAGAAACTTCGAAGACTATTGCGGATCAATTCCGGCTGGCTCAAGTCTCGAAGGACTTACTCTTAATTGACCAAGTCGTGTTCTCTATCAGATCTAACGGCGATTTGGAAGTCCATCACAACTACACGGAACACTACACTTTCCTGAAGGTATATCCAAAGTTATTCGATCACTTAAATCCAAGTTTTATAATTTTTTTACCTCAGTTTTTTGACTATGGAAATCTAAGGCTAACATTCGCGGCTTACAACAATTCTCAATTCAATATCTACATCGAAAACAATACTCTAATCCAAACTGTTAGTTATTCGCACCCAATATCAGATGCAGTTATCTTTGAGAAAAAAGGAAACATATTTTTGATTGTCTCCTCTTGGAACCTTAACTCTAAATCACCTCTAACGTAAGTTTTAGAGTAATCTTGGAACATTATATAATATATATTTTTAGCTTATATAAATGGGCTGGAGCCTATTTCGATGAGATCCAAGAACTATCCATTAGTGGAGTCTTTGCTTTGAAGCATTTCTCTGCATCTTTGTCTACCGAAATTATAATTGTTTTAAGGAACATACAGTTTGCAAAAGCAGCTTCGTATATTTACGAATTCAATGATGACAAACTGCGCAAAGTACAGGTCTTGCCTCCAGCAAACCCGAAACAAGCAATCGCTTTCCAAAGCCAATCCCAGCAACTCGTGTTTATCTTTGATGATCGCAACAACAACATTGCATATTTATGGAAAAGTACTAAATTATTCGAAATTCCCAAAATATTACAATCAATCATTTTATATTGATTTGTTTCAGACGAAGAATTAGTTCGTTATGAAATTTTCGAAAACATCCCAAATATACGTAAAGTAATCAATGGGAGTTTGAAAGGCATACCATTAATAATCGTAGCAAATAAGGTATTTTACATATTTCAGAAAACTTATTGATTTTAATACAAAATTTCAGCACACGGTATTCGTATACACAGTTGATGTTTCAGTAGAATTATTAAATAGTCGAACGTTTCCTGATATGGAAATAGTAGAGCTATCGTTAATTGAAGATTCTTTACTAATCTTCGCTTCAGAAAATTCCAGTCTTAAGAAAATCATTCTACCCTTTGATTTAAGACTTTCAGAAATTGGTAATTTATCAACTTACGTTTAGTAAGTAATATAATTAATTTTATGTTTAGTGAGTCAAGTAGCAAAGACAGATTTGCTAGGAATATGTTTGAAAGAATTAAATGATGCCTTGAGATCGAACGATGAAAATATAGCTCATGTAATTGTACTAAAATATGACGAGAATCAAAATAAATCGGTGCTGGGTGCTAGCAATAAGGAAATAATAAATGTACAGCTTGATGACGTGGAAGGAGTTGTTGAAAATTTGGAAAGAAGATTAAATGAATTAGAATCAAAGTTCTCTACGTTACTGCAAGAAAATTTGGTATTTACTACTTTTTTTTATATAAGTTGTAAATGTATGGTTCCTTTTAGGTTATTGAAGGCAAATTAATCATAGAAGGTAATTTATTGGTAAGAAATTTGGAGGCTACTAATATTATGACCAAGCGCCTGAATGGGATGAACTGGACCCCAGATCAATGGTTGTCTTACTCCAAAAATCAAGGAATATCTGGTGATGTGAAAATAAATAATCTTAAAGTCATCAACGCTGAAGTGAATCATCCAAACTCTATTTTCAATGGTATTATATGATACAACAAAAAGAAAATTTTTCTTTTTTTTTATTGTAGATATGCTTCTGTTGAGCGGAAATCAAAAATTGAAAGGTGGAAAATTAAGGAACTTAAAAGCTAGGAACGTGACGGTGGCTGAGGTTAACGGAATCCGTATGGGAGATATATATTTGAAGAGCCATCCGGTACTAATCAAAGGAAATAAGACTTTCCCGGAGCTGCACGTCGATGAATTGAAAACAGAGATGATCAATAAAGTAAAATGGAGTTTGAAGGCTGTAAAAACGGTCCTGGCTACATACTTGTTTGTCCTTTTTTCCTAGGGAAACGTATCGGATGTGATAAAGCTGTTTGGAGATCCGAAAGCTGTGAATTACGAGTTCGCTAGGAAACTAACAATAGACGATTTGATAGTCGAGAAGGTGAACAACGTGGATTGGAAGGAGTTTGAGAGTTCGGCTTTTCGGATTGGCAGGGACCAGACTATTAGAGGTGCATTATGGAGTTGGAAAGGGTTGGGAGATGCTGTAATTTTGCGATGATTCACAGGAAACCTTACGATCGCCAGGGTGAAGACACACGACCTCAACGCCAAACGACTGGCTGGAATCGAAATCAATAATCTATTTACAGTTAATACGCCCCAAACAGTCCACTCGACTCTTCATTTCATGAATGTCCAAGTCCCGAACGTTATCACTGATAAGGTGAACGGATTGAATTTGAAAGAAGAAGTTGCGACCTTTGGAGATACCACAATTAAAAGCAAGCATTTAACTCTGAAAATACCATCAGTTAATATTTTTTTTTACCATAGGTCCGATTACTATAAAGAACATCGAGATCACCAAATACTTGCACTTGAATCAATCCATCGACAATTCCAGTAACTATTACATGGACAATCCAATCAGCGAGAAGAACAAAAAAGACTTTCAGGTTTACAGCGGAAAAGTTACAATTATGGGGGATGTTTACGTAAAGAATCTTAATATGGAAACTGCCAAGCTTCTCGTGGCTGGTAACGAGTTTAATCAAATTCAGTTCCAGCGTTATTGGCTAAAGAATACTACTCAAGTAAATATATAAGAAGTAGATTTAATATAAATTTAGAATAATTTTATTCGTTAGGAAATACCGGTTCATTTTGAAGCGTTGCAAGGAATTACTGCTCCACATCTTAGCACAAACTTCTTGAATTCTGTGCCTATTCGTAATTATATGGTGAACGATGTGGAAGAAAGTGGACCTACAAAATACATATTCGAAAACGCTACTATAACCGGTAATATTATTATTGATTATAAATTTCAGCACACGCCAGATTTGTTAGCACTTAGTGAAAGAGCTGTTAAATTGGAAGGAAGGTAAGTGAAGAATAATCATTGTAAAAAGGAAATTGGGATAAATATATTTATTTCAGCTATGTCATACAAGGTAACAAGGCTTTCTCTGATAAAATTCAAGTGGATGAGCTTAAAGTCGATAAAATAAACGATTTGAATATTGCTGATTTACCATCAGTGAATAATCCACAAATTACTGGTATTAAAACTTAATGGCAAATAAAGTAGATGATAGTTTTAAATAAAATTCTAGGAACTAAAATCTTCAATAATATGATCGTATCTGGAGATGTTAATTGTAAAAGCCTTTTAACGAATAAACTGAACGATGCTACAATGGATCAATTGTTCGGAAGGATGCTCTTTACAGATGTACCAACTATCAAGGATAACTTGAACTTCTACAATGCAACTGGTATATGATTAAACACATAAATGATGTTTTTTTACAGTAAATTTATTTAAAGCGGATAACCTGTATGCAACCAACATCAACAACAAACTCTTTAACGAGTACGTGGTTCAGGTTGATCAGATTTACGTAATGGATACGATAAACAAAGTGCTTGTAAAAGGCAACAGCACTCTGAAAAATGTGAATCAAGTTGTATCAATCAATAATATTGATGTAATGGAGAAGGTGCGTTTAATACTGATGTTTGTTTTGAAAGTAACGACTGTTATGATTTTTGTATCCAGTTTGAGAATGGGCGTAAAAGCAATGTGCTTAAGGGGAATGTAACGTTCGATGGTCGAATCCACGTGAAAAATCTATATCTGGTTAATGTAAATGGAATCAATTTCGAGAATTTATTGCCTAGACTGTATTATCGGCACTGGCCACAAAACGTAACGGCAAGGCATTCGTTCGGAGTCGTAACGACGCGTAAGCAATAAATTTTATAGTTAATTACAGGTCAGTACATTGTAAAACGCGCTTCCAGAAAACATCATAACTCCGCGAATCAATGACATCTACATATCCAAGCTCTTCGACGTCACGTCCTTGGAGCCACAGACACTGCGCGTCCAGCATGGTCTACAAATCACGAGCCCCAAGTTCCAGAAAAGCTTGTACGCAGAATTCGGCATGTGCGATTTTTCAAAAGCCATCTGGAGCATCGCCAACATTCCCACGCGATTTTGGAACTCCATTCAAATAAACGGCGAAACTACTATTTACGATGGCGACTCCCAGATTATGGACTTATTAAATAACGCAGTGCTGAAGAATAAGTCAGCAACGATCACAGCCCCCGTCCACTTCAATCACATTTCAACCGAGAACCTTTTTACAGCGAAACCCTTGAACGGAGTTGAGTTGAAAGATATATTCGAAGACGCCGTGATGAATAGCATTCCTTATACAAATCAGGTGATCACCGGGCATAAAGAATTTATTTCATTGAAATCTGGAGGAGCCACAGTTTTCGGTAACGCCCAAATTCCTATAGTTAATTCCTTGGAAATCAACAAAATAGATAGAAGTATTTTACGCGATTTCAAAACGCCAGTACGCGGTCGAAAAACTTTCTTTGGAGGTCTCCAAGCTAAGAGCCTTTACTCGAAATTAATATCAGGAGTACTTCCTGATAACATAGTCACCTTATCAGATCTTCGATCTATACCAATTGTTAGCTTCGATTCTCTAGAAATTATTAACGATTTCAACGTAAGCATCGTGCAGAACCAGAATTTCAACAAATTCCTTAACGACAGGTTGTTGGTTAACTCGAAAGAAGACCAAGTAGTTTCAGCTATTCTCTTTTTAGAAGAAATGCAACTTAATGGTTAGCTAATATATAGTAAAACGATGCAGAATAATGAGCGAGTAATGATTTTAGGTCCGACGAGAATCGAATCCATAAACGACATCCTAATGGAAGATGTTGTGTTCGATGAAGGATCTCAAGTGATTACAGGTCCGAAGACGCTAATGACCAACCTTTTCTTGGATGGAGACGTCCTGGTGGATAAAGTAAACGGATTCCGGCTGGAAGACATGCACCGCCTGAGTATAAAATTATCGGAAGCCATGGACATTTCGGGCAACCTGGTGAGAGGAAAATAGCTGAAAGCACCATTAATGATTTAAGTGGCATTTTCAGCGTTTTGATGGTTATTCAGAGATAAATACGAACGTGGCTGCGCAAAGTATCAACGGGGTGCCAATTGATGCCCTCAAGGAAATGCTGGAAACGCAGAATCCCCAGATTAGGGCAGATATCGTTCAAGATACGGTGGCTAAAATCCAGCACGTCGTCGACGAAAACATCGAGATTATTAAACGTGAGTATTACTGAGGAGAAGCTATACTCTTATCTTTATTTCCTTAAGATTCTGAGAATGGTACGTTCTAATAAATGGAATGGAAATCAATTAAGCGAACTATTTAATGAAAATAACTGGAATAATAAAACATGGTTTATGCTGTAAAAAATCTCAATTGCTTTGCGATTACTGCAAAGCTAATGCATATAAAGCAATATGGATTGATCTAACTATAAAAGTAAATGTAATTTTTTTATGTGTTTAGGATTGCCGGATCAATATTTGTATTTGGAAAGATCGGACAAATTGCAGATAGATTTGGCGAATGCGGTGGACGCTCAACCGGTGAACAATGAAGGCAGTGTTATGATGCATATAAAGTCGGAAGAGCCGGGAAATAAATGCGGATTACCAGAAGCCTGTTTGTGCTCCGGCCAGCACACAATGCAAATTACGCCCGGATATTCCAAGAACGTGATCGAAAATAAATACGGCCAGAGGGTGTTCAGCTATCGCAACGAGGTGATCTTCGTTCACGTAATGACGAATAGCGTTAGCAGTGGGGAAGATTGCAGGTAATGGATCGGTGCCTACGTGTAAAGATAGACGGAGAAAGCCGAGAGTGAGAGGCTGAGGTAAACAATGCTTCCTTGTTGCTTTCAGGACGAACGGTTCCTCTTTGTACGAGTATACTACTTTGACCTGGACGGTAGCACCTGTTGGCAGCAGAAACGGCAGCTCGCACGTCTACCAAAACATGATCACCGGATACATATCAGATGTGAAGTTCTTCACCTCCGGGGGACAAGTGTACATCGTGCTCAGCCGGTTCTACGACCCCATCATCAACAGCCATGACCTCTTCTGTCACGTGCTTAGGTTCTCCAAGGAAATGGATCAGGTCGAGGATGTCCAGAGGATACCAACGAAGGCCGCATGGACCCTTCACATCTTTTATACGGCTCAAGGCATCAACTTGATTATAGGAAACAAGGAATACACGGATTACAATAATGGCGATTTAAGCACTGGCATATACAGATTCAACCCAGACAAGAAATTGGTTTGTTCTGTAACGCATTCAATCAATACCTTAATTTCTAAATTAAAATTTTCAGTTCTACTTGTTACGAACGATTCCAATTCCTGGATGCACATCAGCCGCTTCCGTTGTACTAGGTTACGACAGCCTCATCATATTAGCCCACCGGAAAACGCCTCTGCAAGTTTGGAAGTACTATTCAGCATTCGATAACTACTATCTCTACCAAAGCATTGTCTTCGAGCATCCCGTATCCAGTGTATCTACGTTCTACACGGGCGGTAATCACCTGCATCACACCTAAAAGATAATGATTCCATTAATTAATTCTAACCTTAGGTGCGGGAATCAGCGATGCATATTTAACAGCCGTCACTGATAACAACCACTTCTACATCTACTCTTATCAGTATCTAGCCGGCTGGAAACTGGAATCCGAAGGAGAAATTGATGGTCTCAAAGCCTTAGTGCCATTTAGGCTTAACTACGAACAGCTCTTATTCGCACCGTCCATCACCAAAAGCTCAATCTTGACCGTCGTCAAGCACGGCCATTAATTTATTTGTTTGTTACTTGTTTTTGTCCATGTCTAGATTACATTAAAGAAACATAAAAAATATTATTCTTCTCAAGATCATATGAAAATATTCATTAAGCAATTTGATCTAGTCTAATATGAAACAAAGAGGGAACAAACAATTCAACAAATCCCGGAAACTTATTCCAAAAGAAGGGATATATTAATACACGCTTTCAAAGATAAATGCATTTTCTACCTGCTATTCCCTTATACCTTACACTGAAGGCGTTTTTAAAAGTACAACAAAAAGACACCAAATATGTCGAAACCCTAATATCGGGTCTTATACTAATAAATTGAAGAGAGGTACAGCCTATTAAATGAAAGCCCCAATTTCTTCAGCTGCTATTAACACCACTTATAAGATTTGCTTTAATAAACTTACTAGTTGATAAGTTATAGTGTGCTTTAGAAATCTTAATAGATACCATTAATTCTCACGGCTTCCAAGCAATTAAAACGAATCATTGTGCTTTGTTCAATTGTATACTAATTCGGTTATTATTGTGACGTCCTGAAATCAAATAACGGAGAAACTTCTTTTAGTAATGCAACAAACTAAACGTATCTGAACGATTATGCAACGCAAATTGAGTGAATCATCGGATCCGATCGTTGCATGTTGGAACACGTTTTTAAACCGCAGCCGTTTTCAAGAATCTGCGGTAATCGGAATAGTAAATGCCACAACTATGATTCTATACTTTTTCTACCGAACTGAGCTGCATTCAATTTGTTATATATGTGTGTGTATGATTAATTGAAATTCCTACAATCGATGTCAAGGTTTCTAATTTCAAATATAGAAGTTTTAGTATCATAAACAACAATTACAACAACAATCGATTTTCAATTGCTTAACTTTTAATTCTTTTTTAAAATCCCATATTATCTTAAACTATGTAGAATATTGGTTATTTGTAAGCTTTGCATTTAGTGGATCTTTGTTAGTTGTTAATAATAATATGTGATGTAATGTTTGAATATTATAATTGGGGACCAATTATAATAGATTGTAGCAATGGATTCTGGGTAAATAGGTAACGTTGTTTCTAATTTATTTAAATATTACAAGGCTCAGTAATGTCATCACATCAACGAGCTTAAGTTTTGAAGTGTAATAATTACATAATTTCCTTGTTTGGATCTTTCCCTCTTCGTAATAGAAGGAGACGTCTGGGCGGTTGCATAACCACCCGTTGCCAACAAAACAACTTGTTGACCGTTAAAATTTTTGGCCAATAGGGGCTCACGTGCGCTTTTTTATTTGAAATCATCACTGCATGGCCATGTTAGCTTATTAGTCTCTTGGTCGTCGAGTGGAACGTGTCGAACTGTGCTGCTATGTGAAGTCAATTTTACTGGAGAATAATTTTAAATCATCTGTTAACAATCACTACGACGACCAATAAAGAATATGAAGGCGGTAGGTAAATCTAAGAAGACTGAACGCGAAACGACCGTCAAAAGCAGAAAAAGTTCTTACGATTTGCGTACATCAAACGTATATTTTCTACATCCATCCGCCAAGCTGGTAAGTACTATCTTTTTGTTAACAATGTCATCAACTGACTTTCATTTATTCCAAAGGAACAAGAACAGAGAGATTTAATCAGATGTCCTCCTCTCACAAGGAAGACTTGCATTACAGTGCAAAATAATAAAGAGAAATTAGGAGCCACACCAGTTGGCAAAAAAGGTAATAACCGTACTTGTATTGTACAAGACTAACCTCATTCATTTTTGTGCTTCATTTTTTCTTTAGGCAAGTTGAGTTTGAGTTATGACAGAACCATAAAGAAGAAATATGTGGAACAGCTGTTCCTTAAAATTGATAAAATTGGAGAAGGATCCTTCGGCAGTGTTCATAAATACAGGTCTATTGAGGACGACATGTGTTATGCTATCAAGACTATTAAGCGTAAATCCACTGATGTTTATGGAGAAGTTTTCTGTCTCGATCAAATTGAAAACAATCCATACTGTATACAATACTTAAATGCTTGGGAGGAGTGTGGATTAATATACATACAGTTTGAACTGGCCATCATGAGCCTTGCAGATTATGCTAAAAGGAATCACAATATCTGCGAAGAGGAATGTTGGAATATACTTTATGATCTGTTGAAGGCACTGGCTCCTCTACACGAGAGCGGCTTGTGCCACAATGATATAAAGCCAGATAATATCATGATAACTTTTGATGGCAAGTACAAGCTGTGTGATTTTGGCCTGCTGACTGATGTTAAGCTTATGGTAAGTTTGAATAGCATTTGAATTTTTAATTATTTACTCTCGGAATTTCTTACAGTCTTCAAAGAGTGCCCTTATGAAATCCGAAGGAGATGCTAAGTATGTAGCAAATGAAGTCTTGCAAGGCGACATGAGCACTTCAGGTGATATCTTTGCCCTTGGCATCTCCTTGCTGGAATTATCCATGGATTTGCTTTTACCTGGCTATGGTCCTTGCTGGCACGATTTACGTCAATGCTCTTGGCGCATGCTTCCGTCTAATGCGAAAGGACGTAAGTTATATTCAAATCTATTCATTTTTCTGTAAAACAATTATTACTTGTATATTTATTCTGGGCACAATGATTGTTTGAACGCAATTATTTGATATTTACAATAACTAATAAAATCTATTTTTAAGGTATTTCCTTTGATTTGGAGACCATCATCAATTGGATGATGCATGTCGATCCAGCTCAGCGTCCAACTGTGGAGCAGCTATTTGGAACACAGAAGATGTTGGACAGGCGCCGTGCTAAAAAACCCCGCTTTGATTATTTTGTAAGTAAAATCGATAAATATTAGTTATCCCAGTTTGAGTATAAAAATTTGTTGGAAATCTAGAAAGCTTGGTACAGCGCGAATTGCAACGGTGATATCAGAGGGATGCTTACAGTCACAATAAATTTACCTGATGATCAGAATATCAATGAACCGGCTACACCAAATAGCGACCGTTCTCTGTCGCCTGTTACCACACCGAAACAGAGAGTTTCCACAATAATCGTCCGCAAATTTATACCACTGAAACTGGACATGGAGGCTCCGGCCACTTCCCTCGCCGTGCGTTAAGTATTGAAGGTATAGTGTCCCAAAAAAATACTTTCAATATTGCTAATATGATCTCTTTTTCTAATATTAATTTCTAAAGACATAAGCTAGTTAAATGTTTCTTGTCAAATTTGTTTTTTTTTTATTACTTTAAAGTTTTAAATATTGTTTTCTATTCTAATAGATATATATATATTAATTATATGAAAGTACTTATAAAATCATATATATATATAGACAGAAAAACTCGCCTCCGGAACGTTTTAGAAACGCTCCGCAGACCCGTGGGTTTGGTGATATCATGTTAGTCATTTAAAGTAATATTCTTTTTATTGTTTTATTCTATTATTTTCTCTTGTAAGCGGTTCTAATTGCAATATCAGTATTAGGTAATATGCACATCGTATATAGTGTGCATATCAATTGGTTACTTATTATGTTCAAATGCTTTGCTTATCAATCATCCATACGTTCTTTTTGGAGGGGAAACAAACCGCAGAACCGCTAGGGATGTTGCAAAACATTTAATTATCTTTTTTTAAATTTGTTCCTATTGTTTTAATAATATACGCGTGTTCTGTTTATGCGCATTGTTATGTCGTCGTAGTGTATGTATAAAAAAAAATCAAGTAAACTGCAGCTTTATCAAAGGCAATAATTCTAAATTGTCAATTCGTACAAATCAGTATGTACTTAATATCTTGTGATAACATCATCCGAGTCACTATTATTAATTTTTCGTTTGGATTTTACACATCTGTATATAACAATTTATTAATCCATTTTATATTTTTATTATGTAAGTGTGAATGCACATATCAATTTCTAAATTGTACAAGTACATTACTTTGAATTAGTACTTTTTTAAAATTTTGCATACGATATTTTATGATGTTCATGTTTGTAATTTACATTAATTGATAATTTAACGTTACGCTTTGCATTGTTCACTCTTATTAAATGGTTACGTGAGCAAATTTTATTAATTATATATAAAGCAACGTTCAAAGTTATATGTTCTTTTTATTTACCCTTCCAATAAATCCTGAAGCAGCAAGTATATATTTATCCCTTACTCCTTAATTTTTCCTCTCTTTAAACGATTACACATTTCCCCAAAAACTATTATCTAATTCAGTATTCTTTTACACATATCAATTTCATATATTTTTTTCTTACTTTTCGCATTTTCTATCTATTCTATTAATATATTATTTTCCGAAAAAGTATTATCTAACAAAAATATTTCATTTCCACGTCTGAAAATTCGCCAATACGTTTTTTTCTTATTTAATTAGTGTTTCCACTATTTGTCCATCCACAACTTTTTTTATTAATTTTCTTAAGAAGCCCTATACAAAAGGTTTGTACGACCAGTTATGCAACTGCTTAAAGCATGATAATTATGAACGAGTATATTACATAAACATATTTGAAAATATTAATATATAGGCAACCAAATTTGTTTACGATTGTCTACCTCTTCGTACTCCTAGCATCCTGGTTGAAATCTGAGTTAAATGACGAATTTGTGAATCACACGAAATGTTTGTTATTTAAAAAATCGCTGTATCTTTCTTATTTATGAACGGATTTAGAAAATTTTTGATTCATTTAATTAAATATTACAAACTCTTTTGAAAAATGATCAATATTAGTACATTTTTACCATATTACATTTTAGAACATTTTTACCATAGTTGTGTTACTACATCAACAGTTTTTGCGTATTTTAAAATCAATAAATTAAAGAATACACCAGTTAAAAATACTTTACCAAATTTATTGTTGAATTTCTAAAAATGATATGTTTTGCGATCATGTGAGAATTTAATTTTGTAGATTTTAAAGAAAATTGAACTTGGTATCAAAAAATGTAAACTTTGAATAAGCCAAAGATGCAATTCTTGAATTATTATTAATGCTGCAAAGAACATAAAATAAATTAATTACAGAATATAAATCTACCAAAATGTATTATATAATATAAGTATATACTATTAAAACTATTTTTTGAAATAAAACAATTTAACAGCTTCCATTCTTTATGAAAAACACAAACTATGTATCTGAGGTTATGAAATAATGAATTTAGTTACAGAACAATACAGTATTATATTAATTTAATTAACACATAATTATTAAACACAGTATGATAAAATCTAAATATTTTTAAGTAATTCACTAAATTTGTTATGTAGGCAACCAAGTTTACTTATAAAATCAAAAATCAATACTATGTCTTTTCGTTTTGGTGTATTACTCAACAATCAATTATGATATTATTATGTCTGAATACTCTAATTAAAGCAAAACATCCAGGTTTGAAAGTACAAGTACTTCTAAATTTGTAACTAATACCGTTAATATATAATTCTCGCTTACATTTGAAAAATATATTTTTTCGAAGCAGATGCTACTGCAATTTTTTGGAATATTAGTAATTAATATATATTTTAAAGTAAACTATATACTTAAATTTAAAAAATATACACTAAGAATTTTTAATCGATGTTTTCCACACTAAGGAGAGAATTTCTGATGCGGATATATATAAATAAATCTTTATTTAATTAATAAGACCGTAATGCAAAACACAATTTAAAATCTGCCCACATACATTAACGTCTTTCAAAATACTTTATCGGATTTTTGTAAAATAAAGTTTGCAAATTCCTTACTTTCGACAATATTCTCATTTTTTGGGAATTTTTGAGTTTGTCTTCCAATGCTGTTTTACTATATCCAGTAACAGTTTAACATGAACTTTAAGAGGTAGATATTGATTAAAGCAACAGGTTGATCTGTGTGATGTTAAGGCGTAGGATATACGTTATTCATTAAATATTCCACAGGTGATGAAATACACATATTAATTATAAATATTTGAGAAAGTCATATCATTTATAGCTATTAATAGAGTTTACATGTATAATTCAATTTAAATAAAACAATATATACAAAGGATATTTTGATCGTAGTTTTTCAGCATCAAGGAGACATTTTCTAATGCGGATATTTATATATAAATCTTTATTTAATTAATAAGACTCTAATGCAAAAGAAATTTTCAATTCTGTCCACATACATTAACGTCTTTCAAAATATTTTATTGGATTTTTGTAAAATTAAGTATGCAAATTCCTTATTTTCGACAATATTCACATTTTTTTGGAAACTTTTAAGTTTGTATTTCAATGCTGTTTGACTAAGTCAAGTAACAGTTTAACATGAACTTTAAGAGGTAGATATTGATTAAAGCAACAGGTTGATCTGTGTGATGTTAAGGCGTAGGATATACGTTATTCATTAAATATTCCACAGGTGATGAAATACACATATTAATTATAAATATTTGAGAAAGTCATATCATTTATAGCTATTAATAGAGTTTACATGTATAATTCAATTTAAATAAAACAATATATACAAAGGATATTTTGATCGCGATTTTTCAGCACTAAGGAGAGATTTTCTAATGCGGATATTTATATATAAATCTTTATTTAATTAATAAGACTGTAATGCAAAAGAAATTGTCAATTCTATCCACATACATTAACGTCTTTCAAAATACTTTATTGGATTTTTGTAAAATAAAGTTTGCAAATTCCTTATTTTCGACAAAATTCACATTTTTTTGGGAATTTTTGAGTTTGTCTTCCAATGCTGTTTCACTACATCCAGTAACAGTTTAACATGAACTTTAAGAGGTAGATATTGATTAAAGCAACAGGTTGATCTGTGTGATGTTAAAACGACATTTATTATATATTCCACAAGTGATGAAGTGATAAAATAGAATAATTAATTATAAATTACAAATATTTGAGAAAGTTTTATCATTTATAGCTATTATTAGCTTTTTTGAAACAAAATAAAGAAATAATTACTTGATTATTGACTAGATAGAACAATTTTTCCAATATTGTTAAAATTATTTTAAAAAAAACTAGCGAACCTTATTAACAGTAAATTAATATGTATAATTAAATTTAAATAAAACAGTATATACAAAAGATTTTTGATCGGAGTTTTCAGCACTAAGAGCAGATTTTCTGATGCGGATATTTATATATAAATCTTTATTTAATTAATAAGGCTGTAATGAAAAAGAAATTGTCAATTCTGTCCACATACATTAACGTCTTTCAAAATACTTTATTGGATTTTAGTAAAATTAAGTTTGCAAATTCATTACTTTCGACAATATTCACATTTTTTTTGGAAACTTTTAAGTTTGTATTTCAATGCTGTTTGACAAAGTCAAGTAACAGTTTAACATGAACTTTAAGAGGTAGGTATTGATTAAAGCAACAGGTTGATATGTGTGTGGTTAGGACGTAGGGTACGTGTTATTTGTTTATGATTCAACAGGTGATGAAAATTGGCGTGTTTCATGTAATTATAAATTATATAAACGTTTTTTCTTGAAAAAACTGGCTAACCTTAATATATATTTTAAAGTAAACTATATATATTTAAATTTAAAAAATATACTCAAATGTTTGATCGTAGTTTTCTGCACAAAGGACAGATTAGATTTTCTGATGCGGATATTTATATATAAATCTGTATTTAATTAATAAGACCGTAATGCAACACAAAATTTTAATTCTATCCACATACATCAACGTCTTTCAAAATACTTTATTGGATTTTTGTAAAATAAAGTTTGTAAAATCATTACTTTCGACAATATTCACATTTTTTTGGAAACTTTTAAGTTTGTATTTCAATACTGTTTTACTACATCCAGTAACAGTTTAACATGAACTTTAAGAGGTAGGTAGGTATTGATTAATGCAACAGGTTGATCCGTGTGTTGCAAAGACATAGGATATACGTTTTCATTAAATATTCCACAGGTGATGAAATACACATATTAATTATAAATATTTGAGAAAGTCATATCATTTATAGCTATTAATAGATTTTACATGTATAATTAAATTTAAATAAAACAATATATACAAAGAATTTTTGATCGGAGTTTTCTAATGCGCATATTTATATATAAATCTTTATTTAATTAATAAGACTGTAATGCAAAAGAAATTTTCAATTTTGTCCACATACATCAACGTCTTTCAAAATACTGTATTGGAATTTAATAAAATATAGTTTGCAAATTCCTTACTTTCGACAATATTCTCATTTTTTGGAAATTTTTAAGTTTGTCTTCCAATGCTGTTTGACTAAGTCAAGTAACAGTCTAACATGAACTTTAAGAGGTAGGTATTGAAGCAACAGGTTGATCCGCTCGGGATAATGTAAAGAACACAAAAATAATATTTTATTTTGAAATAAGTATGTGAAATAGCAGCCCACCTCTGTGTATTCCTGTTATCCTGTTAGTACGAAAAAGTGAGCTTCAGCATTCGCGAGACAACCAGAATTTCAAGGAGAAGAAATTTAAACATTTCTTTTGAATAAAATCTACTATTATATTTCGAAATTTCAGGAAATTTGAAATCCTTATTCTAATTACAATACGTATGGTGGATTTAAAGTAATTAAAGGACAAATTAATGATTAATACAAAAAATACTATTTATTGATAAGCTTTCTAGATTATTTACATCTACTTAAATCTATACAATATAATCAAGTGTATAAAAATGATAAATGCATGTATAACTTTGCTAGTAAAATTAGCAATTAGCAAATAAATCAAACTTATTGATATGCATTAATTTTATTAGATCCTGTATTACAAATAGAACAAAATAATAATAAATAATGGAAAGTCATGTGCATGGTTGTATAGATTTAATTGGAGAAAATAATATAAAAGTAAACTTTTCTCGTGTAAGACGTACATAAAAAAAATCTATGAATAATCGTTATAGTAATCATACATACTTGGCTGAACAAAATAAAATTTAAATTAAACTCATCATAATACTATATAAAATGTACACATTTGAAGTTCCTAACATTCACTATTCTGATTGGTTATATAAGGAAATCATATTGTCAATGGTGATTGTAACAAAAACTATCAAATGTGGATGGATGTCCATTGGCAGTGATTGCTGGGGGTTATGTTATGTACACTTATTTTTTCGTTGTCAGCTTCGCTGTAGCTGCAAATACTAGAATTTGGAATTGCACTTGTTTTTGTTTTTCAGAGAATCGATTATATTTATTTGTTCCGTGCATTAAGTAATAAATATTCAAATTATAATAAGAGCCTAATAATCATGGAAGAAATCAACTGCCATCAATTACAAACATAAGTGTATGTATATATTTATATAGAGAAAAAAAATCTAAATCTAATGCTTAATGAATGTTTTTACAAATAAAAAAAAATCTTCGCAAAAAAAATATAATATACGACACGAACCAATATTGTTAATAATAATAATAAGAAATGTTTAGCTTCCCTTCCTATAATTAATTAAATTGATAATCCTTACTTATATATTTTGGAAAAGAGATCGTTTAATTTATTCAGCTGCGTGGATGCATTAAAAAATAAAATAAAATATCCGTATTAACAAAACAAAAAAAAAATGGAATGTTCAGCATAATTATTCGTCTGTAAAATCCCTTCAAATTGATAAAATATGTTATAATAATAATCTATCTATTAAACCTAGGTACAAAGAAACACAAGAATTGAACTGTATTTAGTGTATATATATATAATATTTATATAATTTTTTTACTTGTAGGAAGCCGATTTAATCACAATTGACTTATATATAAAGTTATTAAAAAATAAAGTGAATTGTAAAAATATGATATTTTCTTTTCATTTAGTTTTGTTTTTTTGCTTTTCATATCACTATTAGGTGTCAAGAGCACTTTTGTTGAAGGAATGTATCCTCTTCATATTGATTCTGTACTAATGTATCCCATATATAATATAGTTTTTAAACGCGTTCTCAGTCTATCAAAAAACCATATTTACATGTCAGTCATGAGGCTACTGCTCTTTGGTTATGATGATTAAGTACTGATCGTTTTGATTCAATTTCGCCATGTATTAGTATCGTTTTCTATTGTCTTTAACACCAGGATTCTTCTGTTCCATCCTGGCTGTCGACATCGCTGGGATCCTCGCCGTACATGTCAGCCAATTTCCGGAACCGCGGACCGAAGCTCGACAAGTAATTGAATTTCAAGTCACCATCGTCAGTGCCTGCAAAAATTAAGTTAAAATAGCTCGATTAATAACTAACTAGTTCTAGATGGAAATATCCACACTTACATGAAGCTAATGAAGATAATGAACCGGTGCTGTTGCCGTCTCCTTCATATGCGTAATAACGTACATCGTCGAAGGGATAGCTATTGGCGTCTCTGTCGCAATTAACCTTCTTATGATCGAGGAATCCGCTGATATCAGGAAGTGCTTCCTGTGATTTTTCCGTGATTGGGTAGTCAGCTTGATAATCTTTAACGCGTCTGAGAACCGATAAATCGAAACCGGTGTCTCCTTCGCCGCCGCCCTCATCTTCGTAACTAATAATGGTCTCACGAATATCATCAATATCCTTATCTCCCCAATGGTCCTGCTTGCGTCTGTGTACAACGACAGCTAATAATAAAACTGAAAAACATAATCATTTATTAGTAAATCGTACAGCGGCAATAAGTCCTCAACTTACTTAGTAATATAGCAAAACAAACTAAAATTGCGACCAGGAAGTTGGAATCGATTCCAAAGGAGACAGCTCTGGCGACGCCGTAGTTGCAATTAGGGTTGGCGTTCCAACTATCACCGGGATTGCTCAAGTTGTAGACGAAGTTGTTGAAAGTTAAATTCCTGATGCACCCGCTGAAGCCAACATTCGTGGGTCTGTGTTCCCATTTCAGGAATTTACCCATAACATCGATGTTCTTAATCAAACCTCCGATTTGCAGCGGTCCGTTAACATTAAGCTTATTGTTGGGACCTATAGGTTCCTTCAATACTTGACAGCTACTCTGCTGGCAATCGTCAACAGACAAAAGGATTTCTTTCTCGCGCAAAGATATTTTTATAATGTGACTAGCGCCATCATTCAGGTTCTTATGCCTTAAAATAACTTCGGTAGTACCAGAGCCATAATCCAGCAACAACACGGGATAACCGTCACGCAATTCAAGCGACATAAAGTCTCTGTTGTATGGGAAAGGATTGTATACCATAGGACCCGCATAGAAAATCAATCCGTTTTCGTTTTGAGGTGCTATTTCCAAGCGAATATCCGGATACATGCAGGTCTCGAATTTGTGATACGTGGCCCAGCCATTACCCATGAATCCGATACCCAGCATTTCGCAACCCTCGCAGGGTTCTGGTTGCGTTAGGCTGCAATGGCAATCTGCCGTGACCACAGCGTTTACTCCTACGAAAGACGTTTGGTTCGTCATAACGACAGCAGGCATATCACTAATAATCAATTCATTTGTACACGAATCTGTACATATATCCTCCTGCATACACGCATCGATACTAATCATATCAAACTGAACGTTCAGTGTATTTTCGAGTTGCTCTTGATGCAGACTTATTTTCGAGTTAAGCTTTTCTGGAGAATAATAGGGAGAACCATGAGCTGAGAAGCGTACATCTATTAAGGATTCATTGGTTGGACTCTTCAGTACCGTTAGTACATCAACATTATCAATGGAAGAAGTATTTAGAACTTTGTGGAGATGATTTTGCAGCATATCGCGCTTGCTTAAATTGTTATTTGATTTCCCCACAAAATCCTCAATACTGGTTCCACTCAACCTCACTGATCCCGATTTCTTCACCGCTATTTCTGGGATACTTTTTACTGTCACAGTCACGGTTGCATATACCTGATGCTTCGGGATTAGAGGTAGATGTTCTTCGGTCACTATGAATTTTAGTCTATAGTCCCCATCTTGTGTTCCACTTTTCATTACAATACTTCCATTATCAGAATTTAGCATGAAATTTTCATTTTGCTTATCCCAAGTGAATACCTTATCATTCAAATCCCAATCATCTGGATCGTCCACGTAAACACGACCAATCTCAATGTCTGGCCAATTGTAATTGTATACAAAGATGTTGCTTTCTCCGTCCTTCGCTTCATTATCATTTTCATCGCCAATAATAACGCGAAGTACGCTGATTCCTGTTAGCGGTGGCTTTCCACTATCGGTAATTTCTATTGGAATGTCATAAAACTTCTTCTCTTCCCTATCAAAAACATCCTTGGCGAATAACTGATCGTTTTCAATATAAAACTTCGATTGAATTAAATCTCCAACATTTGGTGCAATATTGAACTTAAAAGGTGGTCCGTTGTCAGGACCGTCGTAGTCATCTGCTTGTAGTTGCGTAATAACTTTATTCGCTAATCCATTTTCATACCAGACCACTTCAGTAATATTCAAAAATGGTCGGTTGTCATTAATATCTTCTAATATAATATAAATCTCAGCAGACTGAGACTTGGATGTAAGGCTATCATTATCATCGTAGGCAAGGATGTAAGCTTGTACAGCTGCAAATCCAAAAGGCTTGTCTCTATCCAATTTCTTAATCAATTTAACGCAGCCTGATTTATCAACTTGAAGGGTCTTCTTCATCTTTTCTTCTACTCTATAGACAATTTTTTGATCGGCATTGCGATCCTTAATGTCTGGGTCGTAAGCTTTCAAAGTAATAATGCAATTCTCTGGAATGCTCTCTTCGGCAATACTGATGTTCTTGTTGTAAAACTCAAATACAGGCAGTTCATCGTTGACGTTGCTAATTTCGATATGAACATGGGTGGTGTCATTAAAGATACCGTCGTTGGCCAATATGGTAAGATTGTAATTTTCAATCTTTTCGAAATCCAATTCGTTAGATACCATTATCCTTCCAGTTGTGCGTTCAATCTTGAACGCATTATCAATATTACCTTCGATAATTTCATAATTAATCAAGGAAGCTGTATCTACATCTACAGCTTTTACTTCAATCACAACTTTTCCGATGTCCGTGTTTTCAGGAATTCTTTGAGCAGTGTAAGGATCTTTAGTGAAATTTGGTTTATTGTCGTTACGATCTTCGATTGTAATACGGAATGTTTGCAGAGCGGAATTGTAAGGCTTTTTGGTTAAGGCACTAGGTGAATTGTCTCTAGCTTTAATGTTCACGTTGTACACGTTCTGCTTCTCCCTATCAAAAGGCACTTTTGTAGTAACTTTACCGTTGTTTGGATCAATTTTAAATAATTCTTTGTGATCCACCAGCTCGTAACTGACAATATTGTTTGCTGATGTCCCGTCCTTGTCGATGGCACGAACCTGCATAACTTCGGCATCAGGTTTCTCGTTTTCTAACACACTTCCAGTAACCAATTCTATGAAGGCTGGAATTTCGTCGTTCACATCCAAGATCTTAATGTCAATCGTCCTCATCACTGACCAAGAATCTTGGTTGGTACACCTAATAGTCAACTGATAATCAGTCACAGTTTCGTAATCCAATGCTCTTCCAAGCTTAATGTAGGCATCAGTTCCGTTCTGCTCGAGGATGAAGGTCGAATCTTTGTTGGTTTGAGTAGTCAATCCTTTATCCAAGTCAAAGATGACATCTGGCTTAGCTATATTAGAACTGGAATAAATAATAATATGATTTAATAAAATTCAACATTTTTATAAGGTATTATTATCTTACGTTGCTGATAGTATTACAATGGGATTCGTGTAATCGTGATAGTTCTCTTTAAGTTCAGTCGTGGTCGTTGGGTACTTTGTAAATAGTGGAGGTTTCTTGTCAGCGCCAACAACGTTTATTATAATGTTGGCTGTGGTTTCTTTTGCATCCAAAGGATTGATCGGATTGTCCTTTGCTAAAACGGTTGAAGAAAACTGTGTCTTCTTCTGCAATAAAGAAAATAATGTATTATAATACCAATAATATATAACAATAAATAATTCTTACATCACTTAAAGCCTTCCTCAGTTTAATAACCCCCGTATCATTGGCCATGCTGAAGTACTGGTCAAATTCATTAGCAGCTGATGTACCGTCATTCTTAATACTATATGTGATCTTGGCATTCACGCCATCGTCTATGTCATAAGCAATCACCCGCATCACTTCACGATCGATCGGTGTGTCTTCGGATACCTTCTGGTTGTAGTCGTATTGATCAAACGTCGGTGCGTTGTCATTGATATCTTCTATGACAACCTTAAATGTGCAGATGTCAGCAAGGATTGGCCTCCCATTGTCAGTTGCTTGGACGGTGATGTATATTTCCTTCAACCTGGTAGGTTCATCACGATCAAATTCACTAGCCAGATTCGTAGTAATCTCGCCAGTCTTGTTGTTGATAGTGAAGTAGTTTCGATCTCCATCACGTTTTACAATAGTATAAGTTATTGTACCTCCGTTTTCGGGCGGATCAGAATCATTTGCGTGGACCTAGAACCAGAAGCTTAGTAACAATTTCCTTAAATAAATCACCAGTTGTAACTCACTGTTATAACGTGCAGCCCCCTATCTTGCTCTTCCTTAATCGATGGATTGTAGGTAGAACAATCCGTGAAAATTGGTTTATGATTATCAGCGTTATCGTTAGATACTCTTGGCACTTTTAATTTTCCAGTAAGGGAACTATCAATTTCCACGTTCGGAAAATTCAGCGGCAGCTCTAAAAAAAAATACATGTTTTATTAGTAATTAAGATAGTTTGTTTAATGCTATTTTTAACTCTTAAGGTTCAACTCGTAAATTAGAACAGATTTACACGTTGCGAAAACGTAAATATTAATAAACGAACCTATTTTCAGGTTACGATTTATTTTACAAATAGTTAATCTTCAGGAGCAATGCTCCTACGTAATTAATATTTGTTCTTCATAGAAACGAAGAATATTGCTTTTAAAATATTATAAGATCTATAACATTTCGTATCCTTGAAACCACTTGACAAGGGGACAGCCCTAAACACTTTTTCAGGGTGTCTCATATTACTTTTTTTTTAGCTCAAAATATATCTTTCAGGGTGTCGGTTAAAATCATTATCATGGGTTTCCCAGACACATCCAAATCTCTTAAACCATATGGAAACATAAATAAAAAGATAACAGTAAAATGAGTAAAAATTATAAAAATAGAAATAGAACAAAATTATTTAAAATAAAATAACATAAGAATATTTTGAATACTGCATGAGAACTGCTGTAAGTATACTCAACCGTTGTTTATATATTATGCAATCACTTTCGGGAAGCTATCATTTGAATTAATTGATTAAATTGTTTACAACATGGAAATCAATTATTTTAAAATTCTCGCGTATGAACATCGCTGCAAATGCAAAGCCGTCATTAAACTATGACCCCCATGAATTTAAGGAATCATAATCAATTAATTCCTAGCGAGAAGCATTTCGTAACTGTCTTCCTTATTATACATCACTCATATTAGATAAGAATTAATTGGCAACTGAAATGCTATTGCTTTTAATTCGATGAATTCTGAAAATTTGCTTTCAGCAAATTAATGAAGTTATTAATTATTTTAATGACACGAGAAACATGTTTCTTAAAACTTGTTACAGGTCAAAGTATAATAAGAACCGTTTTCAAACTTGAAGAAATATAGTTGAAACCAGAGACATAAAGCGATTTTTATGGCGCCAGAAGACTAAGGATATTATGGTAACAGTGCTATAAAAAAAAGGAAGCCCACCCACACTCTTCTTGGAATGAAATTTTGAAAGAAACCTATATTATTGTTTATGTACGTGATGTTTCTGATTTACTACTTGAAAAATTTGGCAGCAAGTGGTTGTTTTAAGGCTACGGTTTGTAGCCTCGGATGAGACGGATATCTTACTGAAGGTATTCAAGAAAATGGGAAAGTAATGAGCTTTCTGAGAAGAACTTTAAAAATAGTTTAGAATGCAAAGGGGGTAATAATTTGAATAAGTTGCGTGTGAGTCATTTCTGACCCCGGACAAGTTATGCGTGTGCTGGCGTGTGCAGTGTTGCAAAATCATCGCTGTTTCAGCGAATTCTTCTTCGGCTCCAGCGTCGGCCGCAATTATTTCATTGGCCAATAATGTGGGAAATGGACAAATGTCGCAAAATGGTGGAACGAAAAGGCGTTCTTCCACCGATGACAATTCTAACAGTAAACGCAGGAACGTCCTCCTCTGCACGCCTGACCAGTCCCCTCGCAGTGAAACCAAATGGTTGAGCGGAGAAAGACGAGAAGCACTTCTTGGTAAAAGCATGACGGAGAAAGAGATGGTGCGTCGCATTGTTGAAAAACTTTTGTTAATACTCAAGATTACCAATGAATGCCGTCCGTTATGAGCCGCTCGCTCTCCCAGTATGTGTGTTACATACATACATATAACAGCCCATTGAATTTATTACATTGAACCCACTAAAATGTGTCTCAACCTCGTGACTCAAGAGTTCAGGCTTATACCGCCCCAGCTTAACCTCGCGACTTAAGTCACGGGTGGTTAACAACCCCATCTCTCGCCTTTTTACACGCTCGAATAAACTCCCACATTTTATAACATTTTATATATGCATATCCATCATTCTTTTCCTTCTTTCTTTACATCCTTCTTTCCTAAGTCCCTTCCACCTCCACCAGTCATTATCATTTCAAGTCTATTATTATAAACTACTTTACTGCTTTCATGGGAGCGGAACTCATGCATTACGACTCCCTTCTTCCCTTCTATAGCGGCCAGCAGAATACAGCGAAAAGGGCCTAATCAAATTGGAATTGTGCTGCCTATGCCCGGATAATCCAATCAAGTGACTCAGATGCTGTATCGATTTTATTTTTGTTGCAATGGAATAGTGCAGCTAGGAGGGGTCGAGCTGATTCATCCCTCTCACCCTTCGCTGGAAAGAAGTGATTTCATTTCGAGTGAATCACGCACGTATAATTCTGCCAGAAAACGAGGCATTTTCTACCTGTAGAGGCAGGTGTGCTGCTGTTTCTTTTGGGACATTTCTTTTTTGTACTCTTATTTTGTAGGGGTCTAAATAATGTGAGCCCATCCGGCTGCTTGCCACCTGGCCTACGCAGGGCCGGCCCAATGCTTTTCAAACAATTCGATGACCGTACATTTGCAAGTTATTGAACTTCCAAGAAACTATTCTTAGACGCATACATCATAAGTGCATTTCCTTAGAATTCAATGTATTTTCAGATTCAAAGCATTTCTACAAATATTTTCATGTAATTATATAAATAAATCATTCAAGTTCCAAACTCCATAACTTACATACTCACAGTTTCAACTAAATTTACTTTATTATACAATCGATGTGTTACGTAGTTAATTTAAATGAGGTAGCAATAATTTTCCAGTACAATGGTAGATTAGGGCCTGGGTATGTTCACCTTCCGTGAAATAGCTTAACTATCTGCAGTAACGCGGGCATTAATTATTTTATACAACCTTCAAATATCTATATATTATACAACTTCAGTACAGTTGTTTCAAAATCATTCATCACGGAATTAAAAAGGAATGATTCATACCAAATGTTCCACGAAATATGTATTGAGAATTATTTAATGGTTACATTAAATAATGCATTATTGTGATTCATGGAAGTGTAAATAAAATCATAAGATTAATATTTAGAAATATATAACTTCTGTAAATAATGCCGCAAATTGCGAGGGATGGATGGAAACCTAAAGCCGGTTCTGATCCTTCGATCAATCCCCTTCGGGAACGGCGCCGTTTCTTATCACGGTTTATTTACAGCCGATAAGACTACATGTAAGAGGAATAGTAAACAATATTGCGAGCTGCACATAATAATTAAGCGCATTCTTCGAACCGAAGAGTCTGCAGCAGTTTATCTTAAATCTTCCATCCTCCGATTGAAACTGTCTCTGCGACATAATTAATTCCTCGCATTCGTGGCTTAGCGCAGCAAAGGATATGAAGTATATACTGCTCGCTCCGCCCAACGGCTTACGTTACTGCTAGGAAGAACTACAAGATGAAGAAGGAGACTACAGGTGCTATTCTTAGAAGTTGCACTGAGCGAAATATAATCATCGAAAACTGTTTGTTACGAGCGAGGAAATAAGGATAAAAAATATGCGCACCGAGCGCGTTCTACTGTAACGAAATACTTTGAATATCCTCTCTTTCTTATGGAGCTCTTTTAATGCCTTTTCTTTACTTATCGTTTCCGTACACCTTGACGCAAGAAAACAAACAATTAAATGTATTACTTTGTTACACTCCCACGAGTCCAAAAGGGAAAACAACTTCAGTTTTCAATGGCCACTTCGATTCATGGAATCGCGACTATTGTTACCAGGAATTGAAGAGACGGCGCCGTTATTGGAATGATAAGAATGCCGAACCGACGTCGGCCCAGTGTGAATCAGAAGAATGGTATGTGCTATATGCTAACGAAGCCTTCTTCTTCAATTATTATGCGTTACGCAAGCCGCTGGAAATTGTCATTGCTTTGTACCAACGTCGTTTATCACAACTACCTAGGCACGTTATACCTCTAGTCTGGATGTAAGGCCCCCGTCGATCATTCAACCTACGCCACTGAATAATCTAATCTAATCATTGGGCAAACAACGCGTTCCTCAATATATCGCTGTTAAAATATCAATAATACACTATGTACGAAACATATTTTCCTGAAAATGTACTTTCTCGAAGCAGCGCGATAAATTTTAAATGCATTCCGCACGCACGCGGATTAATACTCATTATGCAGACTATGACAATTAAATACATGAAACGTGTTCTGACCCGAGAAACGTGACCATCGTCTTCAGTAACAAAAATACGTACTACAAAGAACAGAAATTTGCTGCAAAGCAGAAATTATTAAATTCGTGCGAATGAGATCATATACTCATACTTAGAACCGCTTATCTCTAGTCAGACACAATTAAGCTCGCAATAGTCCTGAGTTAATAATCATCCTCATCTCGCTTACTCGAGGACAGTTACTTTTCGGCGAGATACGAAAGTAAATTTTACGGTCGAAATGTAAATATTTACTCACGTTTAAACGTTATTATCGCTTGCTGAGGGAGAACATTATATCTATGTATACACCTCTCAAGTGAACGTTACATAATAAATCATCGCACAGCGAGAAGAAAACTAGCAGAGTTCGTTACATTATGGATTTGCTTCTTTTTTTTTCATTACCAAGCAATTTCCAAAGGCAAATATTTGTACTTCGGATAACTGGAATTAGTTCATTCCCTGATGCTGTTTACTAAACAGACATTCGTTTATTTTCTGTCAAGAATACGTTTACCAAACCCGTCCAGCGCAATCAACGGCTTTTGTTTCTTTTCAAACAGGAAATACCTAACCAGGACGTTTCTATGCACGGCAGGCCGCTGCTATTGATTACCAGCAGTTTGGGCATTGTTCTCTTTGTCGAAATAAGCAACTCAAGAAAATGCATTTCGCTCGATGAAAGAATGCATTACTTCCCCCAATCTGAGTCATCGGTTAACTGAAGCACTCAATCTTCGCTTATAGAGCAAATTATTATATAATAATAACAATATATTATTAGATTGAAATATAACTTAATTGTGCAAGATTTTCTATAACGATCGTACATGACTAATTCTGGAAAAAACATAAAAGAGCACAATAGAAATTTCCAGGTAATGTTTTTTCTTTCTAGTTAACTATATAATTTGTGAGTCATGCGTTAAGATTACCTGCGCTTTAAAGCAGTTTCCGAAAATTAGAAAGTTCTTAACTTTAAAAGATGCTCAGTGGTGAATCACCAAAATCTGCGGTGATTAGGTAAACGAACTTCCAGGCATGTTTCTTCTTTAAGCAGCTTAATAATTAGCATAACCAGATGGTGAGAAAATTGTATCGGTAAATTGAGAAATACATTTAAAAAAATCTTTAAAGTAATAATAAACATAATTAATTTCATACATATATTAACTATAAGATAATTAATATTTAAATGATATTTTAAAATAAATTAAGAAGTGCAGAAAGTAAATTCCAGCAATTTTTTTAAAACATGCTTTTGTATTTAAATATTTCATAATTCAACATCATTGCCAAAGATTTAAAATACTAAATCTAATATTTTCTTTACATATATTTATGAGATTTATGAGTATGAAAGAAGAAGAAAAAATCTGAAGTAATTGTCAGAATATGATAATTAATTGGTTTGGATAGGGGCATAATATAAACTAAAAAGAAGTCTGAGGCCAGATTATTTTTATGTTCTCCATAATGTCTAAATAAAAGATGTAATTAAATCAGTATCACTTTTGAATTATGGGGGTGGCGTGAAAGAAGATATATAACTACTTGGAAAATAACAAGTAAAACAGTCTAAAATCTCACACATCATTTGTTTTGTATATAATATGTTTCCTCGAGATTAATAAACAAACAACCTTAATTTTGGGTTGAGATAAACCATACCACCCAGAGTACAAAGAGTTTCTATTCAAACGAACTTTGCAACGCTAAGCAAACCCTGAAAAGCAGGTCAAGACGAAATGAGGCAGAATTATATTAGTAATTGTTTGATAAAACTTTTGATAGATTTGATTCCATTAAAGCAAATGCCCTAGTTATAAAATTTTAAATAATAACGAGTAGATAAAGGCAAGCCTATTGTTCGGACTATTCCGGTTCTTACTTAAGTAGTTTCGTAATAATAAGCTTTTAAATGCACGATACGAAATAGTAAATATATCTAAATTGATGAAAAGACAAACAACGACAACATATAAAACAACAATGAATAAACAGAGAAATATAGGAGTGCGACCGCCGTTTCCTTTCGTAAATTTAATCTAAATTTTCGTGCTCGAAACTGGTTTCAAACACGCTGACGAGAGTCCGCATTTCACGTGAGTCACATCATCAGCATCGATTGGTAACGTTGCATTCGCATTATTAGTCAACTGCTGAGTAGGTATTGTTTAACTCATTTGGAGAGCGGAAGCGAAGAAGCGCATTCCTGAGCTACGAGAATGATTATTTTTTTCGCCTCCCAATGGCATCTAGAAAGTTGGTTAACACCCACGCTCTAATCAAGACGAATATGTCGATTCATCCGAAAAAAATTCGTGTGATTCAGAGTCGCGTTGCATAACTCTTCTAGGTCAAGTTTATTATTTTATGCGCTTTTAAATGCTGTAGAGTAGTTTGAAACAGAAGAGAAAATTATCATTATCATCATCATCATAAATACCAGATGGAAGTGGAGGAAGAAGGAAAATAAGTATTTGTAATGTAAAACAGGTTTCGGAATAAATTGCCGAGAAAAGTGTTTTGGAAATTTGGGTCTTTAAGTATGTAACACGTGTCCTTCCTTCTGCTTCTCTGGTTCTTAGCGAGGCGGCGCGAACTCCACTTGACTGCGACATCTTAAACCTCAGATTTTCTGGTTCAAGTGGAATTAAGTGGGGTCACCATCTACCCAGGTTCTAACTTTAGTTAGTGCCCCGCGCTAAATCCTCATAAGATTCTGCATTTTCATATGCTGCACGTATGTGCATGTAGAAAAGCAACATTCTCGTTTTACAAGGTGTCTATAAATACAAAGCTAGACTCAAGCACATATATATATAGTAAATGCATTCGATGCAACCTTGACAGCTTGCAGTCATTGTACTACATCTATCCAGTACACGAAGCCTTCGAGGATATCAAAGAAATAAAAATAATGAATTCGCTAGAAAACAAAAATCGAATTTACCGATTTATATTTCTATATACTGCCACTTCAGATAAACGTTATATATAGGCGTGTCCTAAAGTAAACTTTCAATAAATAAAATGTAAATATGAAAATCAGCTAAGCAAGGTGATTCAACAGGTATAAACGCAACAGTTGCCCAACAGAAGGGTAACTTAACATTGTAGGGGAACTTCTCTTCCGGTTAGCTTGGAAACAAAGCACGATTCGAATGCACCGGCTTAGTCTAGCTGCTACCGAGCGGAGGGAGAAAGAAAGATCTTTTGTCATTGGTCAATCTGTTGGACGCCGATCCTGGCGTGTGCAGAATGGAAATTGGATGTTTCCTTGAACCAAAACTGCTCCCTAGCCAACAATCTGCGTTCACACGAGGAGGCAACGAAATCGCCATCCAGTTTCAAACCTGGGGCTATGGAACGAGAGGAAACGAATAAAGCAGATACAACTAAAAGAGAGAAGAACAAATACAAGAAAGTAGAATCCTCGCAAATCCTCAAAGTGGTTTCCCAGAATAAGGGCCCTCTCTCTGATTTATTTAGTCGTCCTTCCACGAAAGACCTTATCTAATCGAGGAGCATTAAAGCAATAAGCCTTTATTAACAATATGCCATGATTGCAGCAAGCGATTTGCCGAGGCATGCGATCTGCGCAATTTAAAGGGCAAGAGCTTCCATCTTGAGAACCACGGTAATACCGGTAATGAGCTCTTGGTGGGGAGCAGTAAAAGAAAGTCTTTAAATACCTAAAACCAAAGAAAAGAAAAACAAGAGCGCGCTTCTTACCTTCAAAATCTTGAACGCTGGTGCTCAGCGCAAAGATGCTGCATAGGATCCAGAATGTCCTAATTAAATCCATAGTTTCAACTTGTCCTCTGTTAGTTACAAAGTCTTAGATTTTCCTCGACGGTTCGAAGCACCTTTCGGAAGTGCAGCGACACAACAATTCACAAATACTAGTCCTCCTGTGTTCACAAACTTTGAACTGCATCTTCGTCGACTGCTCTCGACGCAACTAACTGCTTGAAACTCCTCATCGTCCGCGAGGTTCTCTTTCCAAGATCATTAATTGGTCTATCGAAATACAATAATAAAATGTTAGAAGGAAAGAAACACAACAAAAAATGCTTTTCAGGTAAGAAACACTGGATCAAAACATCACCACATCCACGCATCCACACTCAGACACAAAGGCCAACTAAACTGTTAAACACACGTCTCCCCCTTCCTCGACGAGAAAAATTAACGCATCAACATGGTTGCCTAAGCGACGAGTGGCGGGTAATTCAAATTCTTAATACCTGCGCACCCTAGCAATATTCCTAGAACAACCTTCTAGATCCCTTAGGTCAAACTATTAAATACGAACCGAATGGACTGGTCGATCTGCGTACATTCATGCCTTATTACAATAGAATCGTAATCGTTCGGTCAAAGGTGAACGATTTGGAAACGTAGATGAGGTGCGGCTCGTGAAACATCGTTGATGATTAACCGAAATATTTTCGGAGATAAGTCAGTTGTGTTTTCTTATGAATAATTTGAATTCGGAGAAAGGATTGCCACTTCCTGCATCACGGATACATTGCTCATTGATTCCACGTACGGCGGCAAATTCGAAAGTTTATCAATTTTCTTTAAATTATGTGCGGTCAACTTCCTTTCCGTAATAATTATAAAAAATATTTACTACAAAGTAATGATTAACTACAGCAGCAAAAACTTATGAATAAATAATTAAAACGAAAATATTTTTTCTTTAATTTATTACAAAAGATATGATTCATAAATCCAGTTCCCATTGAATAATATGGAAATTATGGAACTGCATGCAATTCTTATTACATATTACAAATTTATGTTGACTTAATTAGTATTTGCAAAAATAGTAATTCAAAATAATAAAAGAATGGATTTTTTTACAAATTAAGGGTTTCTTCTCTCTCCATAATAGTTTAATGGTTGCTTAATGTTATTGATTTTTTGAGGAGTTTGCAGAATTTTATTATTGATTCATTGTTTATAATGAATTATGGTTTTAATTAATTTTTAATTATGGAATAGGGAAAAGTGTAAGTTTATGGTAGCTGCTTTGTTAAGGTTACACTCAAAAAAGGTTGACTGAACGTAGTAAATAAGTAGCATATTTATACATATAATTGAAAATATATATATAGAAAGTATTACTATATATCTACATCATATATTTCTGCTAATTTCATTAATCTTAAACGTGCACTCATTCCCAAACATCCTCGTGCATAAATATAAATTATATCAATAATTATTTTATTAAATTAATATGTATATTATGGAGAATTTAAAATTCGAAGTATAATCACAAAATAGTACGACCCTTTCAGAGTTTTCTTTACTTCTCTCTCGCTATATTAACTAACTGATTACAAGAAAAGAAAACCCGTTTGTGCATTTTATGAGGCATCGTCATTATGTCTCAGTTTTTTTAATTATAAAGCTCATATTGGAAATAATAAAATTAAACGGACAAAACATAAACAAAACTCAACTGAACAAAACAAAACTAAAAAATAAACATTTTACTGAGGGATCGACCCCGTTACTTCATCACAAAGCGCTGCCAATGCTGTGCATTCAATAATCTTTTGATCCAGTGCCTGCTGGATGGATTCAACTCTAATTTCTAAGCGACGTATGATGGTTGTCAACTTGTTGGTTTCCATCTGGTGCTCTTTCTTTAGAAGTTGTATCTCTTTGTTGGATCTGCAAATAAAAAATATATTTAGTTATTACGTTAATTCTACTTAATATATTAAAATTATATTAAAATAAGCTAGAATTGAAACTTCAAAAACAGCAAATACATACTTATCCAACTGCGACTTCGCATGGGCTTTGAGCATGTTGTACCGTCCCTCATTCGCAATAGCTCCTTCATGGGCCGCTTCCAAATTGCGTAACAACGTTTCTTCGTTATCTTTATAACCGGCTATAATATCCTTGCTTCTTTCATACTTCCTGCAAACGAAATATAAATATAATTAATCCAACTTTAATGCTATTATATTGTAAATATCAATAAAAATGATATTGTTTATGAAAGCTTCATAATTGTTAACTTACGTATGCAAATCAGAGAAAGACATTTCCAAAGTGGCAAGGTGTCTTTTAGCTGTGTCATGCTCTTCTTTGAGTTTCTGTGAAGCATTAACCTTTTGGCTGAAGGTACTTTCATACTCTGTCATGATTGTTCTAAAAAGCAAATTAAGAAAATAATAAGTTATAAATAATTTAAAAATTAGTTAAGCTACTTACTTAAATTTGTCTTCATTAGAAGACAATGAACTTATTTGGGACAAAAGTTCTTGTTCCTTTTTCTTCAATGACAGATTCTCACTTTTCAATAGCTGTAGCTCTTCATTGTTTTCAACCTCACTTGTCACTGTTAACTTCTCGTTCAGATTTTTGATCTCTTGCTTTAAAAAGTTTTCTCTCTTTTGAGCCTCTCCTTGAGTTTTCAAAATCACTTCATCCTTTTGATGTAGCTCCAATTCCAAAGAAGATTTATCCTGTTGGAGTTGATTTAACTCCAACTTCAAAGCAGTCATTTCTTCCTCGCATTTGATTGAATTTTCTAGTGAATGTTCCATCTTTTCTTGTACCTCCTTTATCACCTGGGGTAAAGTATCTCTGAATTCTGTATACTCTATTTCATTTCCTTCATCTAGGAAAGACTTAATAGTTTGTATTGTTACTTCCTCTTGATTACCATGAAGATCAACTAAATCTTTAGGTAGCTTAGATTGTTGACTAATTGGAATCAATGGTTCTTCTTGACTGCTAGAAATAGATCTAAACACACAATGTACTACTTATATGGATTAGTATTAATGTTCGCTTACCTTCTGGCAGAGTAAAAGGGATCAAACAATTGGAGAATACTCTCCCTTGGCCTCTTGACTGAAATTTATGAAAAACAAATGTTTGTTTCAGATAAACATTGTAATCAATAGACGATTTCCACTTTTTGATATTTGTTGTTTACAGTTTATGCAGTACACACACTGAATACTGTCAGTTTATCAATGGACAATTTAAGGGATTTTGCTATGTTTTAAAAACATGTGTTTGCAGGGCGTTTAATGCTACGTATATGACATTACTATGTGCAGAAGAATGACAGATTACCGGCGGTAGTGAAAGACAAAGAGTGGGGGAAGCCCGTTGAACCCGTAATGTTATCAAGACTCAATTACGTAAACAAACTGTTAGGCATAAGCCAGAAACTAACGAATAGGGAGATATGTACCTAATTATACAGCAAATCTGTTTTCCTTAAAGCAAACCCCTAGGTTGACGACACACCCAAAGAGTAACTAAGGTAACATCGACTACGACCGTATGCTTGCCTCCAATAAGGATTAGAATGCACGATCAGTCCAGTGGCGTAACCGAAGACCATTAGACATCAAAAATAACTAAAGATACTATTGTTTTCAATACCCACAACTTAACTGTAATAAACAAAGCGTTTGAAAATTTTCGATTTATGCAAAAGCAAAGAAAAAGAAGCATTTTTATTTAATTATTTTTAGATTAAATTACTTAGTAAATTGACTTACAATTAAAGAATAAATGTTATTCAATCAATAA
The DNA here is from genome assembly GCA_963457615.1 of Nicrophorus investigator. Classification (NCBI taxonomy): domain Eukaryota; kingdom Metazoa; phylum Arthropoda; class Insecta; order Coleoptera; family Silphidae; genus Nicrophorus; species Nicrophorus investigator. Next base: position 9,358,764 of record OY735146.1, read on the forward strand.
ATAAATTTATAAACTTGCTAATGTTTAAAATTGTTTTTAAAGCATTTAAATTAAACAGCCATGCACAACAACATCATGTATTTTTGGCATCATGTGGTGCCAGGATTACTTGTTTCTGTACATGATACTTAAAAATAGAAATAAAAATTCTTACCAGGTGTAACTTCAGGAGTTTGGACAATAGTGTTATCCATTGAAAATGATTCACACATATTCTCTTTGTCTTCAGTTGGAGCATAAGGACTAATAGTATCCTTCTGGTAATTGTTCATCTGAAAATATGTAACAATAGAAAACACAGCTCCCACATTTAAATTTCAAAGCCCTTTCTAATAAAGTTACCTCTTCATTTAATGTCAATTGAACATATTTTTTTAACACATTTGCAACAAATTCCATAGCTATAAATATAAGGAAGCAAGTGATAATATCTAACCAAAATTGCACACAGAATAGCAATTCTAAAAATAATATTAACTTGAAGGCTGCAAGTGTAAACATTTACTATTTGTTGGATGTATAGTAAGTGGAATTCTGAGCACATATTAAAAATGCAAGAGCAGCACTAAGATTTTCTCCCACAATTTCTAGTTATTTTTAGTATATAGAGTAATCACCCCAAAGACAAAAGTGCTATTAATAAACTTACATCAGAAACGTTGATAGTCTTGAGAGGAGATCTCTCATTTAATACAGAACTTTTCCATATCTCTGAAGTAATATGATCAGCGGTTAAATCCAGATTGTCGAAATCGATAAAATCGCTTCTAGATTCAATAGTTTCGATGTTCGTCATATCTTCTTTTACTATATCAACATCAGAGCTCTCTGCATTCATAACAATTACTTCTGAATTCTTCTGATTTGATATAGTACTATCTAGATTATAATTATCTGGATATGATGCATGTAAATCAACATCCAATTCCTTTGGTGATTCAATCTCTATATTGTGTGATACATCAATATCATTATTAAGCATTGCAGTATGCAATACCTCTGATTCAGAATCCTCCTTATCTGGAACAGGTTGTTTAATGCTGGAATCATCCTGCATCAGTGATGGCTGATGAAACATCACATTTACCAAGGGATTCTTGAAGGAAATATGCAGTCTTTCAGGTGTTCTTGAACATAATGTCTCAATAGATTTGGATAACTGCCCAAATTTTCTCAGTGGCTCTACATAACATCCTGTATGTTGTATATCTTCAACAGATTTTGACCTCTTTCCTCTCAATATAGCTATGGCTGTACTCTTTAGTGGACATTTTAATTCTTTAATCCAGGCAGGTTCAAAGGAGATACCACACTGTCTTTCATGTAATTTGTGCTGTTCAGAATTGTTATTAGTCTCCATAGATCTGGATAACCGCTGATCCATTCTAGTTGGAGACTCTCTCAATAGTTCTAAGTCTTCAATTGATTTAGACCTCTCTGCTCTCATTGTAGATGTGTCCTTATGTTGTGTTTTATTGGGTTCTTCAGATTCCAACATATCCAAGGAACTTGACAGTCTTTCCTCATTTCTTCTCTGCATATCCCCATCCGCTATAGACAAGTGTCCTCCGATTAAAGAACTGGTAGTTGAATCCTTTTCTTGCATCCCTATCTTCATTAGTTGCATAGAAACAGTACATGGTTTCTTGTGCATTCTGCAAAGATTATTCGATTGCAATGTGTGCAGAGCTTCCATAGATTTAGAAAGTCTGTGCTCTGGACTTCTCCAAGATTGCCTGCGGCATGTAATATTCTGCACATTTTCTACTGACAAGAACCTCTGTCCCAGTGGAGATGTTGCATTTGTGTCCTGTAATACAAACTCATAATTTCATTTGTGTCCTGTTCATAAACTGTTTCAATCCTTAGAATAAATTTCAATCTCAGGTTTCCCATAGACCAGCTAAGTTTTCCCGCGCTTTCTTGAGGCTGTTTTTTATAAGAATTATAAATCGAAGATCTCCGCAGAGACTTCATTTGTTTTAATTTGCGGACGGGAATTGCGACCTGGCGCTTTTTAAGGTAAAACGTTCACCAAAATGTTTCATCTAATTGTTGACGTACTTAAATAATAAAGCATATAAATTCTTATAAGCTTACCATATTCTCGGACATTGTCGGCTCTCTCGTTCAGAACAGAAAAAAATATTTTGAAAAAAACTTTCAACCGTCCTACACGCCGCACATACAACAAACGACTGTTAGGAAGCGTACTTTGTAACTTTATTATAGTGAGAAACAAAATTCGCGAATTTGCAGCCAACATTAGAACAAAAAATAATAAAATCACACTCTTGCAACAGGTTTTATTAGTGTACTATATATTATTCCTTTTAACTAAATACAAATTACTATTACTTATTAATGCCTTTATGAATATCATTAAAATTCTAAAAGAAATAATACTGTTTCACGAAATAAGTTTTTTTTTGGTTTCCTTCAAATTATTGGTGCAAACCTGGTATTTTCAAAATTAACGGTCAATTGTTCTTCAATTGTTTCAAATTTTTCGAACGCCATTGTTGTGGTTATGCAACTCTCCGATAATTTTAATTATCATAATATTAATATCAGCAACATTAATTGTACATCTATGTTTATTCTTAAAAATTAACAATATATTCATTATTTGCACAAATTTCAAACATAAGCTCAAATTATTTCCAATACAATCCTATTGGAATTTATATAATCTAATTAGTTAAATGACATATTGTCTCTTCAAAAATGATATTGATAATTATTTGTATTTGTACCTTCACTTGTATCAAATTTCAGTCAAAACACATTTATATTTTAACACAAACCATTTACAATACAATCTTATTGGATTCTAATTAGTTAAATGAAGAAATTGTTTATCAATGAAGAATTCTTTTTAGATATGCCTAGTTTTATATATGAAATGATATGAGATATAATTAACTGCAAATTCAGTATGAATTACATAAGCATTGTATGCAATCAAGTAATCTTGTTGATTGAATACTTCAGTAAATTCAATAAGATAAGATATAAAATACAAATAAATTTGTTCATATGTATTGTTTATTTATAAAATAACAGGATTTATTTAAATATTACATTATATTTAAGTACAAATATAGGTATTAGATCAGCCATCAGTAGAAGTAGGTTATATTTATATTTAGTTCTGATTATACAAGATGCATAGGCGAATTAATCTGTTTACCAGAAAACTCTTCCAACCCTTCTCCACCATAAGATAGTAATGGACAGATCTCAACTTCGTCCCCAACAACTGTAGCTTTAACTTCCTCCAAGTATTTTTTATGCAATCTATATAAATCTCTTTTAGCTGTGCTAGGACAATCTTTGCCAGCAGAATCAGCATTTTTCAATGCACTAAATTCAGTTTCTCTAGGAACTTCCCAAACGACGAAGTGAGAACTGAACTGGAATACATCAAATACGAATTTTTCAACTTTAATTCCATTTGGTGTTGTAGGTTTGATAATCTCTCCTTGGTCATTAATGTATGGAATCTTCTTTTTCGCAACATGTACTTGCATATCCTGATTTGCTACTTTCCTGAGGAAATCTGCAGTGAAGAAATGGTTACAAATATTTCCTGCATTATAGATAAGACTGCCATCAGCATTGGTAGATTCAGCTTTTGCCTTGGAAATCTCACTGTACTCCACTACTTGAATTTTATCCTTAACTTTGCAAATAACACCAACAGCTTCATGTGGTGAAGATTTCTTTACTACTTTTGCTGCACAGTCTGAGCCCTTCTCTATGCAGTAACCAATGAATGTTGGATCAGCCACCTTTGTCAGGATGTTATCAACACTGTGTACATGAATATTCTGAATACCTCGTGTTTGGAAATCATCCAAAATACCATTTATCTTAAGTGCTTGGTAAATGCCACCATTGCCATCTGGAGCCATAGCCAAATTATCCTTAGCATCCATTAAAATTTTTCCATCAAAATCAAAACAAGGCATCAAACCTTGTTTAAAGAATACAACATTCTCCTTTTCCAAATTAAAGTAATTGTTTTCAGAGAGATACTTCTGTGTTGCTTCATAAGTTGGAACACTTGTCATGATATACCAAGTTATTTTACCATTCTTTTTGAACTTCTCATTGGCTATTTGCTGGACTTTCTGTATACGCTCTGCTTGCAATTGGAACAAAGATTTATTGCTGAGTAGGCCTACACTATACATTCCTTTTGGGTATGATACTCCAAGCCTAGTTCCTTGTCCTCCAGCCATAATTAGAACAGCCACAGTACCTTTTGATATTTCTTCTAGGCCTCTGTTGTAGTAGCTTTCCCTCAGACCAGGATCACAGTTCTCATAAGAACCTAGTTGCTCAGACGAAACAGGCTCCATGAATATGTCTAAAAGTTGCCCTTCACTTTCGATAGATTGTTGAGCATCTTGAAACAGCTGTCTTGTCTTCTGGAAATCAATTTCCTTGAGTTTGCTCACATACTTCTCTTTCTGCTCAACACTGAGGTCATTGTAGAATCTCAGGAGATGTTCCTGATTGTTTTCTTGAAGAGTACTTCTCAATTGCTCCATTTTCTTAAACTAAAGCAATATTTGTAGATAGAGGTTCTAATAACGTCAACGTTTTACTTACGAGTTCTAACCATGGAATGAGTAGAGAGTGGCTCAGGCTTGTAGCAGCTATAAGTTTCAACCTTTCACTCGATATCTACCACGCCCCATTTACGACATTCACCAACTTTTACTTTCTATAAGATAATATTATTGAATAAGAGACAAATGAGACCAAGGAACTTTACCTTTTATTCTTATAAAAATATTTGTGACAATCATTCAAATTTCAGTAATACCAATCTGTAATTTCAGGTTTAAAAAAATATATACTTACAGAAATTAAGAACTAGGCAAAATATTTTTAAAGTACAAGAATTAAACTTTAAATGGCAATATTTAGGAAATCGGTAGTTCAAGGATGACTACTATATGGAATGCTAAATATAACCTTTGGAATGCACTTTCTCGCTTATAGCAATTAATTGAATTCAGTAATATATTACATAAATTTTAGTTTTTAGAAAATCTTTTTTCTTTTGGTATAAATTCATTATAAAACTTATTTTAATAAGAATTGATTGACGAGTATTTTTTGGACCATAAGACGCACCTTTTTAAGTCGATTTTAACATGTAAAAAAAAGTGCGTCTTAATAACCAATATCGTTTGAAATTAAAATTAATTAATTTATATTTATTAATAAATATACTTACTACATGCGCAAGTTTACTTCCCAATATAAATATTTCAGTAAAACTGAAATAATTCTTCTTCCTCCATATGTAATTGTTTTTCTATATAGCATTATGGAGAAAAAGATTACAAAAATTTTAGGAAATAACGATTTTTGGATTCTGAATAAATGATGCTTGATAACACTTTTCTGATAGAGCACGTACAAAAAACACACATATACGGCTATTGTTCTGTTATATCTAATCTGTAGTAGGAAATTCGCAAATATGATAAGATACAAACAATAAATTGAGTGCCATAGAATTAACGAGTAGTTATGACAATTTATTTTTATTATATATTACAATTGTTCTATCTCTGGCTATCCTGTTTCAGGATATATTTTAAAATTAAATATATATTTAGTAACATTTAGGGAATGTTTAATATTTATAAAATCACAACTTATAGTACTCTAAACTTGTGGAGATGGGGCTAAGCTTGTTAGAGCTGTTTCATTCGTCTTCGTAATTTATTTCATATAACAACTCTTCCATATCCTCAGTTGTAGGACGTTTATCGAAGGCAGTTCCATCACCCAAACTAGAAACATTAAACATCTTTACAATTCTAGTATGTCAAATTAAATAGACGAAGTGTCTGAATGTGTGTGTCTGTAACGTAATTATATAAGCTGGCTGGCTGGCAACAAGTCCGTTTTGATTTGCTGCTAAGGAATTATCTATAAATTAATCAGTTAAATTACGGGGATAATCTCAACTTATTAGCATGAAGAATTCACAAAATCATAGGATGAGATTGATAAATAAATGTGATAACAGTTAGCGCATTTACATTGTACATAAATAAAAATGCAACTCGTAATTTGGTAATGACAATTTATTTGTAGCAGTTACAAAAAATAAAATTTAAAAGAAAAAACAAAGACTAAGAGAAAACAACAAAACATAAAACAAGTTAAAGTTACAAATAGAAGAGCAAGATAAAAGTTTGACCAGATTGAGTATAGGTATTATTACTGTTTACTCGTATTAGTTATTATTAATCACTGTTTTGTTATTATTTGTTATTTCTTTTTTTTTTTGAGGGAGCGGTGCATTTTTATTTACTTATTGGCAAATAAAGTTGGGTTTCTTCCTGTTTATTTATGTTTGCGCAAGAAGCACCAATACAATCCCAAGCAAAATGAAACTCGCAACCGCCAGTATCAGAACAGTTTACAACAAAAAAAAATTATAAAAATAAATAAAAAAACAAAAATATAATAACTATTTCAGGTATTCAATGAAATTAAATATATATATATAGAGAGAGAGAGATAATTAGATATAGTGCGTGTTTTATGAGCGACAAGTATTAGTTAGAGAGAGCGAGAGAAATGGCAAATTGAACACCCAAAAATCTAGTCCACTGATACTGGCTGGTAAGTCTGCAACTGAGCCTAGTTATCTACATTTGGACTCAAAATCTCTGACCTGGTCTGTGAATTTTCCATTGTGTGATAGGAACTGGACGGTGGCTGTGCACGAACTGGATAGATGACACCGTCCACAGAACTACAATCATAACATACTCAAAGATATATCTTATAATCCTTAGCAACAAATCACAGAACTAAGCTATAGAAACATAAAATAAAACAAACACTTGCTCGAAACCCTTATTCCATTGCAAAACGAATCCTGGATAAGATAGCAATTGAAAATTATAAACAAATAAATTGGGAAAATATTATTTGTTGCATGCAAACATAAAACCCTTGAAAAATTAGAAACCAAATATATATGCAAAAAATACTGTAAGCAATTAAAACTAAAACCTTTCCTAAGTAATTCTATTAATCGTATTACAAATAACATATTTTTAGCAAAATGTCGGATAAGCGCAACATGCAGATAACGATATAGATATGACTCATGGAAATTATTGTAACAAGGATTGGTTTTGCGTCTTATAAACTTACGTTGTAAATACTGGTACCAGCCAAAGTTTTGGATTTTCTCCAAAAACTTGCATGAAATTCTTTCGCCTACCCAAATTGAAGCCGTCTCTATCCGGTCCATGGTAGAAGACAGGCGAGCGGAATGCCTCTGAAAAGTAGTTAAAAAAATAAAGAATTAGTAGATAAGCATGCTCTTGAGAACAAACAAACTTACCTAAGGTTGTTCGGTTAACTGAGACCAAGTAGATGTGATAAAAAAATAAAGAAGCCAAACTAATAGCAAACATAACAGCCACAAAAAAGAGGAATAATATATGAAAACGTCCCATTCCCTCAAGGCCTCCCTATAAAACAACAAAATTATTTAAAAAAAAATCATTAATTAATTGTATAAATAATTTCCTCATTAAGTCAATGGGTGATCCAAAATAATAATTGTGAATATCAATAAAAGATTATAGTCAATACCATACAAAAATAAATGTTGACTTGATGAAGAAAGTACTAAGTGAGTTTGAAAGAGTCAACTGCGTTGACTCGTCCAATCAATAACATTTAGAAGAGATAGAGAAAGTATAGAAAGATGTATAGGGGATCAATGACGATGATAACAACAACACCGAGTTTACCGAGTTTTTCTTTCATTTTGTTAGATCTTACCAATGTTTCCGTATTGTGACGATGACCCTGAACAAAATGAAACAAAAAAATAGAGGGAAATTAAAAGGGGTATAGAAAAGAAGAGAGATGATGAACATACCCTCCAGAAGGTGATGAAATATTGTACTGAAGTCATTGAGATAAATAAACAATAAAGTAATGCATATCCTAGGAATAATATAAAGAATTTGTAATTAGTGAAGCACACACAATTGTTGACCCAGGGACAATGGTGGTCCATTTTCAGTACACATTCTCCGCATACTGAGCAATGATGGGATCTGTCTGGCTTAACATGTTTGCATTTCTCACAATATCTCACATTCCCATTAATGGTTCGATTGCGATTTGGCAGATTTTGCGAAAATCTCTCTAAGATTGCATTCTGCATCTCCTCAGTTTCTGCATGTGTTAAGCGTTCTAATTCACCTTCAGGCAGTTTGAACTGCAAAAAAAAAACGTTATCACTATTATCAACTGATAGCAAGTAAATGTAAGAATGTTACCTGAGATGGAACTTGTCCTATATTAGTGAAAATTGTTTGAAAATATGCCCATATAAACATGAAGAATAACAAATGATAAACTACTAAATATATTACTTTCTGAATAGTAGACTCTATAGTTACTAGAAGAGAAATAATAGAATAAAAATGAGTATTTAATAGATGTATTGTTAAAATTATACTTACTAATACACAATTGCACTACAAATGCATAGTACGACCAAACGACAATACTCAGTATAAACAAAACAGGCACCCATTTCACAGCCTTAATGCATACAGAACAAGTCCCTTTATTTGTGGAAGTTGTTGTTGATGAACTCCGAGACCCAGGTATAGCCATCATTTAAATTTCATTTCATTCAAACCCACATTACATTAATGAACACTTTTATTAATTGCACTTTGGAGGTCGTCAACCTTACAGAACTACTCAACAAATCGGGCAATATTTATCTTATTGTTTCTCTTTTTCATACACCAATATTTACTGAATTCCCAGAACTATCACAGCCGTTCACATAGATAAAATTTGACAACCAATGTCAATTATCAACACACCGATGCGACCTCTACAGCTAGAACAGTATATTATCTTTTTAATTTCAAAATTTTAAATAATAAACATTTTGGAAATTTGATTATATAATTATTTAGTATTGACGCTGCTGAAACTAAATATTATCAATAAATACTATAGTATGTTAAATTTCATTTAAAAATTTGCTTAAGAGTAACTGACATTGGCGGCATCTGCATTTCTTTCATGATACTACAATTTCCTAACCTATACTATAATATGTTTGAGATCATTGCAGAACCTCAATATTTACTATTTACTCTTTACTTAATGTTACTTAGTTAATGTTTATATTCTACCTCTTCAATCATGGATGACAAAAGTAAAAAGCCTATTAAAACTATGAGCAGACTGTCTTCCCTAGGAACTAGAGATTTCAACTTAGGTGGCACTAAACCGAAGAAAGTATATACCCCAAATCTGAATGCAGTAAGAAACAAGAGTGAAAGAAGTGCAAAAATTACGTAAGTAAGAACTTGCTTTTTTAAATACAAATAATAATATATTTACCAAACTTTTAGTAATGTAATAAAGAAGGAAAGATTTAAGACGAGGCCTCAAAGATCGTTTAACAAGAATTCACAAAATGATCGATTTATACAATCATCTGGTGTTTTCTCTGAGGGCACTGCATATGTTAAAAGGCCTACTATATATTCAGATAAGCATGCTGCTCTTCGAGAAGCTGGTACAAGTTCAGGGATGATTAAGCCAAAATTAGGACATAGTATATTAGTAACCTAGACTATTTAATATTAATATTATTTTTTAAGATATTCTTCTTTTTATAGATTGATCCAGAATATGAAACAACTGTGGTTGAAGATTTACTCACTTATGATGAAACTGAACCTGAAAATAATGATGGCTATCAGCCAATCGTATTGCCTTTAGCCTCAAATAAAACTAATTTTATTAATACATTTAAAGTGAAAAAAGATCCAGAAATAGTTGTTAAAAAGGAAATGGAACAGGATAACAATGAATTGCCCAAGGTGAATGGTTTAAATATTTGTGATGCTCCTAATGTCATTTCAGTAAAAGAAGAGAATAATGATATACATTCACCTACAAGTTTTATTAGCAATAAAAATTATGACAATGAAGATTATCCCCTATCTCTAGTGAAGGTTAGTGAAACATATAAGATTAGACATAATTGTAGATTAATTTAAAATTAATTTTAGTTACCAGATTCATTACCAGGAAAGGGATTTGATGATGAAAATAATGTTATTGATTATACTCTAAAGCAGATGCATGAAGGGAAAATTGGAAAAATTCTAGTCAGGGCATCTGGACAAATTGATGTTGTCATTGGTGCTACTAATTATACCTTGGATGCTGTTGAAGCAGCTCAATTCACAGAAGTAATTACTTATACTTCTATAAATATAAATTTATATATATTTTTTATTTTTGTAGGAACTGATGTGTACCTCTGATCAAAGTGAGTTGAAATTGGAGCCATCAATTTCGAATATAGGTCCCATCAAAGAAAAATTCGTAATATCTCCTGTGTGGACTGACTTGCTATTGAAGAAAAAATGATTATACTTTGTCCCCGGATGTCCAATCTCTTAGTGACGTTATTATCTAAAACACTTAAGATTTACTTACTCTTTATTTTGATATAAGAATAATATAAAAAAAATCGCGCCTTTTTTGCTATCAATATAGAAATATTTATATATAATTTTTTTAATTAATATTGTTTATTTTCAAAAATTAAGAAGATTAATGTAGTTGGGAACCATAAAATTTATTGTTATTCGTGGAATTCCAGGTTTGTTGACTTTGCTATAAAACAAAGCGTGTCAGTGACTTCTTCGATCTGCGAAAAGAAAATGTGAGAATCAATGCACATGCATTAATTAAGAGATTGTAGACTTATACCAATTTAGCAGTTGGTTTTCCTGCACCATGTCCAGCCCTAGTTTCTACACGAACCATCAAAGGATTCGTCTGCTTGGGAACATTGCCAATCTTATGTTGCAACTCGGCGATGAATTTCAATGAATGTAAAGGAACCACCCTATCATCATGATCAGCGGTCAAAAGCAAAGTTGCTGGGTATTGCACATCTCCTGAAATCAATGGATCATCATCATGGTTGATTGAGCAGATGTTGATACATACCTTCGGGTACTTTGATGTTGTGCAGAGGTGAATATTTATAAAGATAATCAAATCCTTCAGATGTCTCTGAAGACCCATAATCAGACTTCCAGGCGTACCCAATTGTAAATTTATGGAAGCGAAGCATATCCAAAACTCTACAAATCCATAATGATATATTGATTTTACTGACAATCATATTAAAAATAATTACCCGACTTGGCAAATAGCAGTAGCAAAGAGCTGTGGAGCTTGGTTTATGCAAGCTGCGACTAGAAGACCACCATTTGATCCTCCCAAGATGGTCAACTTATCAGAATTAGTGTACTTATTTTCTACTAGATATTTAGCAGCATATTGGAAATCGTCGAAGCAATTTTGTTTGTTAGCAAAACGACCACCATTATGCCACTTATCGCCGTATTCCCTATAAATAAATATTGCATATTTATGTTATATAAGTTGTTTTTTTTTTATATTTATTAACTCACCCTCCTCCTCTGATATTGGCTACTACGAAGCATCCATCGAAATGATTAACGAAGACTAGTCTCGAAACGGAGAAGGACGGAGTAACGTTAATATTGAAACCACCGTAGCCATAAAGCATGCAGGGTTTAGTGCCGTCCATAACAAATCCTTTCTTGTGAACTATAAACATTGGCACTTTGGTTCCATCCTTGCTGGTGTAGAACTCCTGCTTGCTCACGTACTTCGAGGGATCAAGATCGCCGACTTTAGTTTCATGAAATACGGTCTGCTTGATCGTAGACCCTGAGAAATCCACCTTGTAGATTATGTTAGGAGTTAGGAATGAGACAAAGCGGTAGAACATCTCTGTATGCTCTCTCTTGCCAGATATCCCGTTAATGGTTCCCAACTCAATTGGGAAATCCATTATTTTTTCTCCTGTTTCCAACTTGTGTAAAGATAAAGTATTCTGAAAAATTTAACTAATTAGTTAAGTTTCCAGGCTAAGTCAATTTCGAGCATTACCTTAACATCCCTGAGATAACATAGTACTAATTGATTAGTATTAATCGCCTTCCCCCAGTCCAGCACATCCTTCTCGTGTTCAGGTACCAAAGTAGACCAGTTCGCTTTATCTGGATTATCAAAATCGATGACGATAATGCGATAATTAGGTGCATCTTTATTAGTACGGAAGAAGAATTTGCTGCCGTTATTAGTAATGTACTGAAAAAAAAATCAAATCGGTTTCAGTACTATTATTAATAAAACCAATGAAAATTTACCTCATAATCAGCTTCAAGTTCAGTAACAACTGGTTTAAGATTAAGTTTCCCAGTGACTTCACCATCCATGCGCGCAAAGTAAAGCAAATTATTCTTACACCCCTTAACAGCTGTAACTACTAAATATTTGCCACAGTAACTAACAGTTGCTCCTCTGTAAAAATAAAAAAAATTAGTAAGTCGATCATATAATAATTATAATAATACTTTACATTCTAAGTTGTGGGTCATCAAATTCGACTACAACAAAATCCTGAGATTGATCGGTGCCCAAACAATGGTAGTACAACTTTTGGTACTCATTGCAGTCAGTTTCTGACCCATCAGCTTTGCCCAGTTTATGCAGATAAGCTCCATAGAAGAATCCCTTGTTATCATGCATCCAGGTCATTGGGCTGAACTTGACCTTTGTTAAGACTTCATTATAATCATTGCCAGTCTCCACATTCCTGAATTTTATCTCAATCCAATCAGAGCCACTGCTGCTTAAGCCATAAGCAAACACCTTACCATCCTCAGAGAACTTAGAGGTGGATAGAGCAATGGTACCATCTTTGGAGAGTAAGTTTGGATCCAAAAATACAATAGCCTCACTATCTAAACTATCTAATTGATAAATAACACTTTGATTTTGAAGCCCTAGAAACTTGAATAATTATAGACTGAACATCTGGCTATCTAGAAATTATAAAACCTGTATTCCTGTACTGATAATATTTAGAGCCTTGCTTAAATGGAGTTGAATATTTTGGGTAGTTCCAAAGTTTAGTTACACTCTTATTGATCTCCTCTTTAAAAGAACATTCTTCAATATAGGGATGAGTAAGAGCATTTTGTTCTTCCACATATTGTTTAGTATCTTCAGCATCAGGGTCTTCAAGCCAGCGATAGGGATCTGCCACCTACACAAAAACAATAAATAAACATTGAAATATGATTGTCAAAATTATTATTGTAGGTTATCATTTTTACCTCAACATTATGGTAGGTATCTTTCACGTCCTCCCTGCGTGCAGATGGGTATTGGTAGGCCATTGTTGTGATGTAGCTAAATCTGTTTTGAACAACTGGAACTCTTCTACAAATAGGTATAGAATAAAAATAACATAACCTAAGATCTTACCTATATCATCTCTTGTTATCTCACCTGAATTTACAAAAATTTCTTACTAATCTCAAGCAGAATGTCATAAGCACAAATAATTTAATATGCAAATATTTAATAGGTAAATAGTGAGATTACTAAGGTATATTTTTTTATAAAATTTGTGCCGGTAATCTAATGAACGTCATTGGTTATATTTTACAGAAAATTGGTGGAAAATCTGAGTCAATTTCCCTGCCAGGATTCATCCCGGGATTAATCTAATCCCAATATAATTTATTATCTAAGCCCAACAACTTTATTTTATTTAAAAATATTTAAAATAAATCAGCAATTCATAGCCTCTAATAAAAAATTATAAACTCAAGCAATATATTAACATATTTCTTAACGTTCATAATATATTATTTGCAACTTTATAAGATGATATATTGATATTATGATTTCATCAGTATCAGGAAGATATATAACAATATCAGATATACGTAAATAAATATAGATCAAGATATTCTGTGATTCTTTAAAAACGATCATATTATGTTTGAATAAATATGTGCCATAATATTTAACAATACAAACAAATAAACTTATTTTTCTCAGATTACCTTCAGTGGGTCAATAGGTCATTTCTCAATGTCCCTTTATACGATTTATTTTAATGATATTTCTTCTCCCTTTTAGTTTAATGAGTTGAAGGATTGATTTATTTAAGTTGGAAGGGAAATGTCTTAAATAAATTAATAGATTATGAGCAATATCCGGTATTTCCATATCGAGTTATTAGTTAACTTAATTGTGTGTATAGAAAAACCAGCTATTAACGCTTAACACAGAGATGGAAATACCGGGTCCAATATACAATTTATTGGTAAACATACAGTTACAAAAATTTAAACGGTTCAATAAATACTGCAATTTATTAAATGACTAATAGACGAACGTATTCGAATAGAGCCGGTGTCACCCTAGAACCGGTTGTTAAAAACTCTTATATTCCTAATTCCAATAAGTATAGTATTAAGTATATGTTAGCGAAAATAAACTTTACATATCGTTTGCGTTGCACATGGAGCAAAAGTAAAGAAATACGAGAAGATTCGAAATGATTTTAATACGAATAAAAATGTTTGTATTAAAAAAATAAACGTTTCGCCATTGTGTTAACAGATTCCAGTGCGCAAATAAAATTTAAGAGAAAATAAATGAAATAAATACAAAAAAATTTACAAAATTAGGAAACAATATCTACAAGAGAGAAATATATTGGGGCGGCGTTTGCTGTATTTGTATCACTGCTGGAGGTCTGCAAAACTAACTAGGATTGAACTTTGAAGATTGGATAATAGACGTCTTGCGGGCAGGTACAGTCTCAGGCGTTGGGATAGCATCACCAGTAGCAAATGTATTCACTGGGTCTGTCACTTTCAATGGTTGTTTATTGATGCCACCAATCTTTTGTTTTGCCATCTGGTAGTCACCGGAATCGAAGAATTTTTGCTGCAACATTTAATGTTCAAGTTTGTTTATAATAAAGTTGTCATTTATATTTACCCCTTTGGCAAGGCGTTTCTGTAGGAAGGCAGAGTGACCACCAATAGGCCTGCTGGTTGATACTCCAGCTGGATACTTGGCCTTCAGCTTCTCCTCCTCGATCTTCTCCACATCATGAGGCGTCATCTGAAATTATATATATAAAGTAAACTGATCGAAATTATATATAAAGTAAACTGATGGGTTTACCTCTGCTCCCTGCTGGTCTTCCGGTTGCTCACTCATGATTACCTAAGAAACAATAAATGATTGCATAAATAATTAACACTTCGTCACATGCCCGAAATATATTTATATTGTGAACGAAGACAAGACATGCAACAAAAGAGGCTTTTTTCTAAGTTGAAAAAAGTCTGGATTTAAGCGAAGCGGCTTTATTCAGATCGTCGAAGGAAACTTACTTGATGCTCTGCTTTGGTTCTGTGTAGTTAGGAAGAGTTATTAGCGGCGTTTGAAGGGAAATAACGGCGAAACACAAACAGAAATTTGATAAATTTGACAGGACGGTAAAAATGATTGCTGCAGATCCCTCAACAAAAACATGGAGACAAAACTGGCAGCCTGCTTTCGGTTCAGCCCGTGACCACTTCGTCGCGTAAAACCACACGCAATACTCTGCAAAGTTAGATGGAAGGAGACAGTCTGTTGAAGAATGCTAGATCTGGATAGAGATGCACACTGGACGCGCTCTGACGTGCTCCAAATACACACTGAAAATATTGACCTTAGAACAGTTCAAACCTATACACACGCTCTGGTAAAAGGCAGATGCACAATCATGTACAATACCAACGGATTTCTTCCGTTACGAAATTCAAATATTCAAATTTTAAACTTACAGCAACTTACTTCCCTAAACTTATCAACATTTAAGCTAATGCTTCATATTACGTTCATCAAGTCTTTATAAATCCAATTGGATTCAATATCAAGTTAAATATAAACTACTTAAAGTTAAAAGTAGTTCTAACATAAATATTGATTCTAAAACATTTTAAGCATAAGAATCATGTATTTAATATTAGTAAATAATATAAATAAGAACATTAATTGATTTTATTAAGTTTACAGTAGCAGTTCACAATTAGATTTCAGAAAAGTATTTTCAAAATAGAAGTTACCTTAAGTCTTATTATTTTTATAATTATTAATAGGAATTGATAAGTTTATTTTAATTATTAGAAAATATATATTTGTTAAAGAAGTGGCTAATTGTTAATAGTTCTAATAAGAACTACGATGACGAATCCTATCTAGGTGTCGCTGTAATCGTCGTGATACTCACAAAATTTTGCTGAGTTATCGAGGTTATGTGCTTGTTATTCTGACTGGCAGTTTTTGATCTCTGCAATAAAGAAGAATTCGCGACAGAAGTGGTTTAGTTATTGTTAAAAACGCGATGAATATAACGTCGGCTGCGGGGATTATATCCCTTTTGGAGGAGCCCAGGCCTGAGCTGAAAGTGTTCGCCCTAAGGAAACTTGATTCCATTGTCGACGAGTTTTGGCCGGAGATATCTGATGCCATTGAGAAGATAGAAATACTACATGAAGATAAGTTATTCGATCAGCATGAATTAGCAGCCCTCGTCGCGAGTAAAGTATACTACCATTTGGGCTCTTTTGAGGATTCACTGACCTATGCACTGGGTGCTGGTAGTCTTTTCGACGTCAACTCCAGATCTGAGTATGTCGAGACAATAATATCAAAATGTATTGATTTCTACACACAGCAACGCACTGGTATGGTGGATGGTAGCACCACTGCCAAATCCATAGATGTCAGGTTGGAATCCATTGTAAACCGTATGTTTATGCGCTGTTTGGAAGATGGCCAGTATCGTCAAGCTGTTGGTCTGGCTCTGGAGACCAGACGTATGGATATCTTTGAAGCTGCCATTACCCAGTCTGATGATGTTGCTGGAATGTTGATCTATGCCTTTAAAGTAGCCATGAGTCTTATCCAGAATAGAGGTTTCCGTAACTCTGTGCTTAGATCTTTGGTTGGCTTGTACCGTGGATTGGCCACACCTGATTATGTTAGCATGTGCCAATGCTTGATCTTTTTGGAGGACCCAATGTCAGTTGCGGAGATTTTGGATAAATTGGTTCAAGGAGAAGAAGAAAACCAGTTGATGGCTTACCAAATTGCATTTGATTTGTATGAGTCTGCAACCCAACAATTCCTAGGACAAGTCCTAGAGGCCCTCAGAGAAACAGTACCTATCCCAGCTTTGTTAGTGAGTAAGCTAAAGCCAAAGGCTACTGAAGCTGGAGCTGGTGAAGCTGCTGACAAACCAGCAACTAAAGAAGAAAAGAAAGATGAGAAAACTTTGGAGTCTTTAAATCCACAAGAAAAAGAACATCAGTTGAGAGCTGAGAAGTTGCACAGTATTTTGTCTGGAGAGGTTTCTATTGAATTACACTTGCAGTTTTTGATCAGATCAAATCATGCTGATTTGCTTATTTTGAAACAGACAAAGGAGGCTATTAGAGTTAGCATTTGCCACACAGCTACTGTTATTGCTAATGGCTATATGCACAGTGGAACAACCAGTGATCAATTTTTGAGAGATAACCTTGAATGGTTGGCTCGCGCAACTAATTGGGCCAAATTGACTGCCACAGCCTCTCTTGGCGTTATTCACAGAGGTCATGAACAAGAAGCCTTAACCTTGATGCAAAGTTATTTGCCGAAAGAAGTCGGTCCCAGTTCCGGCTATTCTGAGGGTGGTGGTTTATATGCATTGGGATTGATTCATGCCAATCACGGAGGAAATATTACCGATTATCTCTTGGGCCAATTGAAAGATGCCCAAAATGAAATGGTCAGGCATGGAGGATGTCTTGGACTTGGTTTAGCATCAATGGGTACACACCAGCAGCACGTTTACGAGCAACTGAAATTTAATTTATACCAAGATGATGCCGCTACTGGAGAAGCAGCTGGTATTGCCATGGGAATGGTAATGTTGGGATCCAAGAACGCAACAGCTATTGAAGATATGGTATCTTACGCGCAAGAAAGTCAGCACGAGAAGATCCTGCGCGGTTTGGCTGTTGGTATTGCCTTTACCATGTATGGAAGACTCGAAGAAGCAGATCCCTTGATTGCCCAATTGACATCTGACAAGGATCCGATTTTAAGAAGATCTGGAATGTACACCTTGGCCATGGCGTACTGCGGAACCGGCCATAATCAAGCTATTCGTAAATTGCTTCATGTTGCTGTTTCAGATGTTAATGACGATGTTCGCAGAGCTGCTGTAACAGCTCTTGGATTCCTACTATTCAGAACACCAGAGCAATGTCCAAGTGTCGTCTCCCTGTTAGCCGAGAGCTACAATCCTCACGTCCGTTATGGAGCTGCTATGGCTTTGGGAATTGCTTGCGCCGGAACTGGTTTGCGCGAAGCTATTGCTCTGTTGGAACCAATGGTTATGTTTGATCCAGTCAACTTCGTCAGACAAGGAGCTTTGATCGCCTCGGCTATGATCTTGATCCAGCAAACAGAACATACCTGCCCGAAAGTTACCTTCTTCCGGCAGTCCTACGCACAGGTCATCACCAACAAACACGAGGATGTTATGGCGAAGTTTGGAGCCATTCTTGCTCAAGGAATAATCGATGCAGGTGGCAGGAATGTCACATTGTCTTTACAATCCCGGACCGGACACACCAACATGCTGGCAGTTGTTGGAGCATTAGTCTTCACACAATATTGGTATTGGTTCCCGCTTGCCCACTGCTTGGCATTAGCTTTCACACCCACCTGTCTAATTGGACTCAACGCTCAATTGAAGATGCCAAAGCTTGAATTCAGATCGAATGCTAAATCCAACGTATACGGCTACCCAGCGCCCTTAGAAGAGAAGAAACGCGAAGAAAGGGAGAAAGTTACAACTGCAGTGTTGAGCATCGCAGCCAGACAGAGGAGGAGAGATCATGATCGCAAGCATCGCGACGAAAAGATGGACGTCGATGACGATAAAGAAAAGGAGAAGGAAAAAGAGAAAGAAAAGGAGAAAGAGAAAGAGAAGGAAAAAGAGAAAGAAAAGGACGAGAAGAAAAGCGATGATAAGAAGAAAGATGACAAGGATGAGAAGAAAAAGGAACCAGAACTCGGCTACGAGATATTGAATAACCCCGCTCGAGTAATGAGGCAGCAGTTGAAGGTTGTCAGCGTCGTCGATGGAAGCCAGTACGTTCCAATGAAGGAAGTTTCTATTGGAGGTATTGTCATGGTTCGCAATTTGAATCCTGGAGAAGAAGAGCTGGTAGAACCAGTTGCTGCATTTGGACCGAAAGCCGATGATGAGAAGGAACCTGAACCACCAGAACCGTTTGAATGGATCGAAGATTAAATATTTATTATTACTTTTAATATATTTACCTTTAAATAATACGTGATTTTGTATTCAAAAGTCAAAAAAAAATCTTCAACACCATTTTGTTTATTTTTGTTTAATGTAATCGTATTTACAAAAAAAAAAAAGGAATTTGAAATAAAAATATTTCTCAGAAGTTTTTGCTTTTCTTTTAACTCATATTTCATGTAACAACGTTGAAATTGGTTTAACTTTAATATTCATAAGGGTCGATAAGTTTACTTTGGAACATTTCAATAGATTTATATGTTTTGTAGTAATTTTAATAATCTGGTTCATAAAAAAATAGTATAAATAATCTAAATTTTGTATTCTTTATTTCTGTCTAAAATAATTGTATTTACACAAATTAAAACTGAAATAAAAATAATATTACTAAGGAGTATAAGTATTATTTGGATCCCCAACAAAAAAATAAATCTTAAGTGTACCATTGCCTTTTAATAAGAAATTAGTACTTTCCAAATGGGATATATTTATATCAGAGCACTGAACAAGTACAGATTCTATATTATAAATAAAATAATAAATCTACAAATACTACACATTATTTTTTCGGAATTTTATCACAAATTCAATTAAAAAAAAGAAATAAATGGAAATTTCAGTTCAATTGATACTAAATTTATATATATATTACAGATTTGTACAAGAATATTTCCAATTAATTGCGAAAACAGGATAAAGTTATTGATAATATAAAAGAAATGAAAAGTCCGCCTTCCATTTATTTATTTTCTCTTGGCAGTTTTTCAATTCAATGTCTCTTGTAGTTTTTTTTTTATAAATAAGCAACCAATTATTTTACTAATATAAATTTGTAGACACCGTACAGAAAGTATTTCGTTTAGCTTCTATTATTATATCATTTGTTTCATCTTGAAAGCTTGTCCTTCTCCCAAAATTAAACATTTAACATCAAAATTAATATAATAGTAATAAAAAAAACTTTTGATGAATATTCATATTTATAGATAAATTATTTCTATAATTTACATAACATAAAAACTTATCGATAAAACCTTTTTAATATTTGTATATATATATATATATAATCTGAATCATCATTAATTCTTTTCTCTTGTGTATCGCACATAATTATTACCGACCAAGGAACATTGATGTAGAAAAGCCAATGATTTTTAAGTCACAAAGAATGTACCTTTTAATGTCACGGATCTTCCTATGCCACCGAAGAATGAAAGAATGCAAGGGCTTGATAAAAAAACAAACATTAGATATAATTTTCATTAAAAGCACAACATACGATCAAATCATTTTACCCTGTATGTAGTGTTGTAAATAAAAAAACGAAACAGAGAACAAAATGAAATTAATCATTTTGTTTCTTTGTTTCTATCACTGAATGGGCGAAATCAATGGAACATGGTGATGCCTTTCCTCGTCTCGTCTACTAGTTTTTTCTTATATTGTTTATAGTTATTACGTAGAATACTGTATACATATAATCTTTGAATATAGTTTTCACGAAATAACAGATAGAATTCTTAAATTACAAAAATTGGATAAAATTTTCGAAAGTTTACTTTGTGAACGCGGCGAACACTGCCCAGAGGACCTCATTGCTGTTCGGCTTTACGGATTCCTGCTCGAAATCTAAATCTTGCAATTCTCTCACTCGTTTCATAGCCAGCTCGTAGTCATCATCGTTCAGAGGTGCAAATGCATTTTCCAAAACATCGCTTGCGTGTGCAAGGAAAATCAAGGCTAACGTTCTTTGGTCCATGCGTTGCGGATCATTCACCCATCTGGTTAATACTGCATCCTGGATCTAAAAGTATTCAAGAATAACATTAATTTAAGATCTTATAAGTGCTTAATATTATTTTACTAATGAGTCTGCTTTTTCTGTACTAATGTTTAATTTACAGTAAGGCAGCGCTTTATAAAAAATATTAAGTCTTACTTTCTTAACTAAGCGGCTTTTTGTGATATTATCTGTTAAAGGGTGAGTAGTCATATCAAACAGTAGGAAGTTCTGCTTTTCTGTGGTCAGAACTCCTTTCTCCACAAGATTCTTGGCAAGACGTTCCCGCACATTTTTAAGCTGATAGCGAAGTTTCAAGGGATTCCAGGTTTCTCCTATAAGATAAAAAAGATCATAACATCAGTGTCATCATTTTTAAGTTTTTGTTTATTTGTGTAAATACCACTGAGATATTCGATCCAACTCTGCACTGTTTCTGGAGGGTCTGTGTCTTTGAGATGTTTCAATGTCTCATCCAATAAAACATCACCAGCTGCCACATCATTTTTCAAAATTAATTTCCTACTGAGAAGTCCTTTGCGTCTCATGCCTGCTTTCTCAAGTTCCACTTTCTGCTTGAGCCCAAGCTCAATCAGGATGCAACCCCTGAGTCCACTCGAGATACAATCATTCCAGAATGAAGTATAACCCTGCAAACAATAATAAAACATATTACTTTTTGAAAGGGAAATTCAGGTCACAGTCTAACCTCTTTGTCTTTCAGTCCAAGCAGCAGGACCTCTTCCATGAGGGTCAGTCTGGTTTCTTTGGAGTCCCCGTCGTCGACGAACTCATCCCTCTCTGCCTTCTTCTCTTCACCTTGTGAATCTTTAGGCACACCTTCACCATTTTCCCGAATTATGTTACGTCTCTGTACTAAACCGTCACCTCTGTTCATTGTCGGCACAGGCTCTGTTGCTCTTTTCTGTTTTGTTATACAGTTATCTCCGACAATCGACAACAATTCGCTCCTTCGTACACAGTACTGTTGACGTTTAACACAGATTTTAGTCAATAAAAATAAATATGGCGATGCCTTTCATCTGTCAAGTGCTGGCAACTGTCAAAATAGTGAACGTCTGCAAATTTCACTTTTCCCGCAAAAATTTAACAATTTCTCCTTCAATTTGAATTCGTGCCAAATCTAATTGCTTCTCTCATTACGTAATTATA
Source organism: Nicrophorus investigator (assembly GCA_963457615.1). NCBI lineage: Eukaryota > Metazoa > Arthropoda > Insecta > Coleoptera > Silphidae > Nicrophorus > Nicrophorus investigator. Next base: position 9,381,047 of record OY735146.1, read on the forward strand.
CTTGATAGTATAATCTAATGATATCACACTTCCTCTCTTACTTCCTCACGATTATTCATTTATCAATGGATTAATATTAAATTATCTTCCAGTTCATTTAACTCATTTTAATAGCTAGATGAATACGTCTATAATATATCTATTTTATTTTATTATATACATCATAATTATATAAAAATTATTAGCTTTCAAATTCTTTTATAACTAGTGCAATAAAATTATAAAAGATGTCGCCACAATATTTTATTAATTCTTACACTAGATGTCGGGATATTACTTTTTTATTCATTAATAAAGCTTGAATAAAAAGTCAAAAATTCTAGCAATTAATGATTTTTATAATTAAATTAAAATTATTTGTAATTTATTCTCTACTAAGAGATATATTAAAGATCAATGATTTTTTTCAGCGTTTATTTTAAACCTATACTGAGACTGAAGTCTTTTTTTGAATATTTAAAAATATTTTTATAAATAATGAACAATTCAATACCATTTATATTTTAATACTTATATTGTGTAAGTGTATACTAATTGGAAACTAAATATGAAAAAGGAAAGGAATAAATAGAAGAGAATTACATTTTATTGGTTTATTTTTTACTTTGTTTTACATCAATGAAAGTTTCAATACACTGATTAAACATTGTACAAATTAAATAATACATAGAATAATACATAATAAATATCAAGTGAACCAAGAGAAACTGTTAGAAATTGCTTGTAATGAAATGAAATAGAAAATAAAAAATGTAACAAACAAGGCACGAAAGAAAAAATAAATATAGACCATAATTAGTGAACGCAGTTCACATTGAAATTAAACAACAAATTTGCAGTTCAAAAAATATTATAATAATGAGTGAATAATTAAATAAGTGAGTAAATTTAATTACAAATTTCCCACCTATTTTGAAAATTTAATTAATAATTGTAAGAATTCCAATATTATAAGTTACGACTAATTTATTAATGTTTTTTTTCTTAATTTCATTTTTTTTTGTTATCCTTCAAAATTGGTTGAATCTGCTGCTGCTGGGTTTGATCTTCAATTTGTTTTTAATCGTAATTATTAAGTCGCTTTAACATCAATGAAACTTTCAATATACACTGATTAAACATTGTACAATAATAATACATAATGGGTTAATGCGAAAACAAAAAAGGTTTAGTTTGTTAATTTACCAAAAACAAGTATTTTTTTAAATTTATTTATTTTTTCTGGAGACAATTCACAAAATCTTTTTGTTAATTTCATGTTTATTCAATTTTTAGTATATAATAAACAGATGTCCTCGTTTAATTTTAATTTATTATATAAAAATTGGAAATTAATAAGAAGTTTTTATGAATTAATTTTATTTCCTCGTGTGTGTATAACTATATCCTTTTTTTGTTTTCGCTTAGTTATTTCTTTTATGTAATCTGGTACGTTACATCGAAGTTAATCTCAAAAAACACTGATTAAGCATTGGTTAAATATTGCGCGTTACACATTGATTTCCATATAATAAGTATGAGTTCATTCGATTAGCTACTGGTTAAAATGACAAAGATTCTTTGGATCAGCGTTTGAAACCTCCTAGACACCAAACCGGTTGTTAAAGTAACATCCCTTAAATGGGGTATTAGGTATTTTGATGTAACGCTGTTCCAAATTTGGAGCAAAAATAAAATTTTAATGAAACTAAATTTTTGTGAAATATCACAAAAATGTACGCTAAAAGTCGAAACATAATTATTGATAGAAAAGTAATAACATGTAGTAATTGTGTTTAGAATATTTTTATATTTCAGATGATGATGAATATTTCTCGATTTACAAACATAACTTTTTTTTGATTGATTTATCGATTGGTCACGTGTATTTAATAATTGGTCCAAGAGGGTTTGGAAACAGTTCAATACGTAACAGTCTTAACACAATCACTACTGAAGGAAGCCTTGTCATAATATATATTTATATTGTTTTTTTTGTTTTAGGTAAATTCAGGAACATCAGATTACAGAATATAAAGAGAAACATTTATGTCCATTTGAACCAACTGTAGTATAATAGAATGGTTATATAAGTTTACTTTTGTTTTTAGATATGGGCACAATACTGGGTGCCCGATAAATAGACATCGATAATAACTAGTAAATTGTTTTATGAAATTGGTCACCGGTTTTTTTTTAAATCGTGGTCGAATTATAGTAAAAATGTTTAAATCAGTTTCATTTTATTTTTGTTTTTTTTTGTGTATGTGTTTTGATGATTTCATTTCTTTCGTTAAATTTTCGTTTTGTGTCGTCTTCCGTTCAATTGCGTTCTTCGGTCTTCCTCTTATAATGGTCATACCCGACATATTCCGCCGCTCGTCACGCAACAACAGTACAAAAAAATAAATACAAATGATAATGCCGAAGCGAGCCTATTATGCAATCCACCTGCTCGACGTTGCGGTTTTGTTTGTTATTTCATTCTTATTCATTTTCTTCATTCCTTCCCCTTTCCAGTTCTATGGTTGCTTTCAGTTACTTACTTCAATTCGGTCGTTAGATAATTTAGATATCTTTTTTTCAACCTTTTAATTTTTTTTTAAATTTTTAAAATATTTTTTTCTTCTCCTTTTTACCCCTTACAAAATACGATATCAACATAAATACGTAGCGTTAGAAAATACTATGAACATAAGATACCTATACAAAATAATTACAAAATCGATATCCTAAGTTATGAAAAAAAAAAACGAAAATAATAAACAAAATTCTAAGTAAAAACGCGTAAATAAACGCCCTTTCGTCCTCTTCATAGTCTACTGTGAAATTACATATTTACACTTATGTAGTTCAAGAAAAATTGTTATAGAATTAGGAAACAAAAATTTACACATTAAGATTTGATGAATCATAATTCAGTGCTCATCTCTGAAACATCTCCAGACTTCATCGTTGACTTGGAGTTGCTGTGGTCGTTCGCTGAGCTTACGTTGGACGATGAGACCTATTAGAAATAAATACACTATGATACATCGCATTTTTTAAACGAATTATGCTATTTACAAGGTGTCCCAAGGTGTGACACTTTAGTGTTATCTATTTTTTTTTGTATTATTATCTTGTATTTTATTAGCTAAACTATGGTGTATTCTTTGTTTTCTTAATTAATAATTGTTGGTATGTTGGGAGATGTTATGGCGGTGTGTATTTGTTGTTCAATTCACCCTACAAAGTGTAGAAAAAAGTGTGTTAACTATACTTACTGGGTGCTTCTGATTAGAGGAGTTAGTACATATTCCAAGCTGATGGATCGAGAGCGGCTACTTAATGGAGGCAATGGGGGTTTAGCACTAGTACTATGTGTACTTCGGCTACTTTGGCATCTCTGTATCACATATACATATTGCTTAAACCTTAGTATTTACAACAAGAAAATTAGTGGTCTTTCTGTTTGCGCTGACTGAACTTAGCGAAGTATAAGAACGTATCTTTATTAAATGAGATTCAGTTTGTCCAATTGCCTGCTTCAATATGTATGTGACACAGAGCAAGTTACGAAATTCGAGTGTAAGTGTGTATAAATTAAAAGCCGGGTCCAACCTACATCGTGGTACAAAAATGATCAGGGTCAAAGTCAATTGAAGCAGCCAAAATAGACAAAAGCAAAGCACAGCCAGGAACAGAACAAAAGCCTAACAGAATACCACTATCGTAAATAAATAAAATGAAATTTCTTTTTATCAAGAACTACCTTCGTCCGTGAGAGATACTTACAGAGAATTGGTTTAAATTTTGGTTTTTGTCGGCGCGGTTGTACGAGTACATGTAATTGTCATCTAAGTCTGAAGCAGCGCTGCTCTTAGAGCGAATGCTTGATGACATCCGATACTGTAATCTTAGTGGTCCCTCATTACCGTTTGTGACAGGACTACTTGCAATAGATCTTAGAGAACCCCGCAAAGAAGTATTATGCTCAGGTGTAGATAAGCGTGAGTTGTTATAGGAAATGTTACTGGTTTTAGAGCCCAATCGAGTAAATGTATTGCGATCGCTTGGTTTGTGATCTATGGCACCCAGATTGTAGTTAGGAGAAATGCGAGGCGAGGCTTTAGATTGCTGCTGCAAAAAATAAAAGAAATAGAAGTAAAGAGGTAGTACTAGTATATCCTGGAGGTGTCTGAAAGAACACAACTAACCCCATATTTACAGTCGCTGGCTTTATATACAGTTTTATTGTAGGTATGCGATTGCTTATTTCTCTGCATGCCCACATTGTGAGATGGATAGTTATGATGTGTTGGAGGCTGATAATCACTAGTGAATGATTTACTCACTGGAATTAGCCCAACTCGCGTGTCAGTACTACTTTTAGTCCCATGCTTTGCGCTATCGCTCGACCTAAACCAGAAGATCACAAAGAATGAATGATACGAATTTCCAGGATTTCGATGACTTCAATTTCGATTGAAGTGGAGTACAGACCTTTCGCTGCTGTAGGCGCAGTCTTGTTCGCCTCCCAGTCCGGAATCGGTGTGTTCGTGACTCACCCTAGGTGAATCCGGAGAGTCATGGTAGCCGTTACTCAGTCCACCCAGCAAAGTGTTGGGGTTTCCGTATAAAGCCGAACTACCGACTCTTCCGTTCTTTCCGCTCCGCTGGGATCCATAGGAGTAATTGTCGGAGATCCCGAGTTGATCAAGCATCCTAACAAAATCAAACTTACTACAACTGGGAAAGGAACTAATTTCAATTAAGTAAATAGTGTTTTGATAGCAATATTAAATTAAGATGTGTTAGAAATACGGTATAAATAAATACCTAGGTAGCATGTTGTTTGAGTTGCTGTGGGTGCTGGAGCTTGAAGCAATGCTGGAAGCAGTCTTCGTCATCATTTCCATGTTGGCGGATAGGGATGGTGATTGACTTTTGCCGCAAGCACCGGTCCTCATGCTTCTGATCCTGCTCGCCTCTGAGATCTGCGGAGAATACGGGGGCGGCGGACTGTCTATGCGTTTCTCGCCTTGCATATCGCTATGATCAAAGCATCAAGTAAATATAGATCCAGATCTGGATTGATGTCGACACTGCCTTACCTCTTGGACCACTGCAAATGCTTGATTTTTAATTGCTTGGCGTGGTTTGTTTGAACGACTGTATAAGGGATCTCTCGTAATTGCGACTCGCTCATTCCGGTGGTATCAATGAGATCGAACTCGAGATGTTTCTTTAATTCATCAGGCAGCCAGGCCTTGCCTTCTGGAGACCGCGATCTCGACCTGTGTTTCCGATTCCGACGTCTGTTGCGGTAAGAGATTTCAGATTCAGTTTCGATTGGGTAGCCGGAACCCGATCTTCTGCTGCTGATGACATTCGCTTGTTGGATAGTGCTCGCATTTCCTTCAGCTGCCTGCTTTCTTTGGACTTCCCTCCATTGGGAGCCGGAATCCACCAACTCGTAATGACTGTCTGAGCGTCTGCAGTACCGAAGACCAAAATGATATATATATAAATACCCATGACGAAGCTGTATTTTATACTGTGCGCAGCGTTTGCATTAAAATTGTATTTCGTTAGATTAATTAAACTTTGGAAAACAAGTTCTATGTTGCCGATAAATTCGTTTCCACCTCCGACCTCAAAAACTAATTATTGGCGCAATAAAACTTTCGTGTTTTGTGCATGCATACGTCCTTATGCGTTTTGAATTAAAACGTTGCTACAGGTCGACCGGAAAGAAATGCAAAACAACAAGCACTAGTCGTACCCCGGAGGCACCCTTAACTACGTAATTCTAAAACGAAACAGGATATGCCCGGATCGCTCGCATTATGTAATTTGCTGCCGTCGCTGACTCCAATTTTCCTCCTTCCTCTCAGCTTTGATTAATATGGCGGTGTTTGATTCGCACATCCTCCCAGGAAATATAAATATGTATTTATGCCGTCGTTAAATTTCGTAATATGTAAATCGTAAGTTGGTTTAAAAATTTACCCGCAGGATGTTAGTAACAAAGCAAAATCAAAGAGGTTCTTAACATTGATTATGCAAATTAAACTAAACTATTTGGAATAAAAGACATTTACTGTTATATCCTTGATTTAAAAAAAAAATTCCAATGGAAAACCATACATATCATGTTTAATATGCAAAGTAAAGCTGAAACTATAGGAAATAAAATACATTTATATAGTTGTAACTTTAACATATTGAAGTCTCGTGTAATAACCTGTCAAATTTGAAACTTTAAACACTATTAGTTTATAACGTTTCTCATTAACTATACAGATAATGTAAAAATTGAAAATTAAAACTGAAACTGTAATAAATATAACGCAATAGCATATGTAGTTTATTCGAATTTTAGAATAAAATTGGATTCAAGGATTAATTTTTTTTTAATAATTACGCACAATATTTATATTATTGAATATATAATTGAAGTTATTTGTATTGATTGGAGTTAGTGTTAAAATATTTTATTTTAACATCTAAGGAAATTTATTTGTTGATAATAATCTTTATTATGGAAATGCGGTGGAAATAATGTAAGCTAGTTAGAAAAGGTAATGTTGAATATTAGAAAGTATGAACTTAGAAGTACCGTATGACTGAGTAATTTCGTTTAATGAGAATAGAAACGTGGATGAGATTAAAGAGATAGAATCGAGCGGGGGAGAAAGTGAATTTTAAAAATGGTCTCAGCCGATGCGAGTGATTCGATTAATAGATGGGCAATTTGTGACTGTTTTTAATGGAATTGTGATTTGGTAATACGATTGCCAAGTGGGTGGATGCTCCGGTAGACGTATTAACTAACTAGTGAATACAAGGATTGACGGGACACTGCTCTAATCTGTTCATGTGGGAATAATCATTTACCTAGATCTGCTGAGCGATTTGCGTCTGTGCGACTGGTTTTCCTGCTCGGATCCGGAATCCCGTCGGTTTCCCCTAGACCTGTGTCTCCTGTGCTTCCGGTGTGATCGACCTGAGCACTTCGACAGTTCGCTTTCGTTATCTGAGGTCATCCTGCTGCGATGCTTGCGCCTGCAATTGAAGGTATTGTGATGTATCTAGAAAATGATAGCGTTTGAAAGTTATACCTTTTGCAGGACCTAGAGTCGTTGGAGCTTTGACTGTCCACTGAAGATGAGCGGTACCGGGGACCTGCAGATCTTACGGAACGCGGGCTGGGAGGAACGGAGCTATTGTAAAGACCTCGGGAATGGGGCTGGGTCCATGGGGCACTCCTAGTACTACGTGGTGAATCAGACCTCTGTCTGGTCTCGGTTGTGGATGTGTTGCACGTGGCCCGATATGGACTCTCGAGTCTGCGGAACGAGAACAACCTCAAATGGTGCAAAAAGCCATCCCATAAATCGCTGCCATTCTTTATGGATACTTACGACTGGGCGGGTTGAGGTATGGACACGTGCTTGATTTCCGGGGGTTGATAATGGTCGATCTTGACGGGCTCCTCCAGTTGCAGACCTGTATAACAAAAGAAAGTCGTTTTCGCGTTGAGCAGAATGTACGAGATGCGGATTTCGTTGCAGAGCTTACCGTCGTTGGCTCCTTCGACAATTCTTCTTTGGTACCGTCTGGATGGAGTTCTCGAGAAGGACGGGGGCGTGCGAACTTTGATCTGAGCATCGCGCACCGCCTGCTTCTCCGTCCGCCCACTGAAAACGAACCGAAACAAAACGAAAATCGTATTTTCACATGCTCCCAGCCGCTTATCAGTCTCACCTATACCTGAATCTCGATCCGAGTGCGAATATATCTGGTGTTGTCGGGGACACCTGTACCAACCTGAAGAACGCGTGGTGCTCCACGCAGCATTTCCATAGGTGCTTACAGGCAGCCTTCGACGGTGTTTCAAATCCGTATGTACTTTCATCATTCTAAAATAAATACCATCTCCATCTTATTTACTTCCATTTCAGGTTATTAAATACAACTATATAATTCTATTATACAGCTTTATATCAAAACTAATTCTTTATAAATGTTAAAATATTAATTTTCCTTTACATTGTGTTTCGTGAAGTGAAGGAGAATTGAAATATAAATTGGTTAGTTAGTGTATGTAGAAATGCAATAAAGTAAACACGTTAATAATTGCGTGTAACAGCGCGCAGAACTTAGTTCTTTGGCATTGCATCGAACTATGAACTATGAACTTGGCCAAGAGTGCTTACGTTTTTATCGGTGACTCTGAGCATGAAATAGCGGCCTTTGAAGTAGATTTTCGATATACGCGGCCAATAGTAATTGCCGACGGTGTTCTTGTTGCGCAACACTATTATGCCGCTCGGGGTCAAACCTAGGAAGTACTCGACGTTGTCCTCACCCTAACAGAAATCAATAAGCATTAATATTAATTCGCTGGGGCGGCCATCCAGGGGTTCGGAATTATTACCAGCACGGGGTGCAGGTCGACGCCGTACATCTCCAGCCATTTCACTTTGTCTAAATAATTCAGCTCGGCAACGGAAGGCAATTGTCCCCTAAAACAGCGCAAAAGAACACAACATCAAAGCAAACAATAGAAAAAAAGGCAGCTTAATAATCCTTACACTAAAGTCTTATGCAATTCCGCGATCCTGGTCTCCAGCTCCAGCGTTTGGTTTGATAAGAACCGGAACTCCGAGACGTATCCGGGACTATGTCTTCTGGGATCATAATCTCCCAATTCCGCTGGAAAACCATACACATTACATAGATGCAACTACGGATATTCAGATAGCCTCGTATCCTGAGGAGTCTTCATAACCATAATAATACAAAAAAATATATACAACATCATGGAAATCCGCTGCTAATTGAATAACTCAACCTGAATAACATGTTTAATTAATATGCGACGTGTGAAATAATAAAGTTTTAATTAAAAAGATATGCGTTGCGTAATTAAGCCGTGCGTCATTATGCAGTGCCGGGTATCCCTAACCCTTTAACTGCCTAACACGGATGACTCTACTAACCCTGCTCCAATAATATGTGCACCCATAAAATGTTTTAATTACGCTCGTAATCAACTACGCAACTTATGATCCATATTAAACCTTACAATAACTACACGTGATTACATCATTACAAGTTACTTTGCACTATTCATATTTTAGCTGTAAGAAAATGCAGCACCGCTAAATTAATTAAGTTTACTTAGTCCGGCTTCAATTACTGAATCGCTTATAATACCAATACAGTCGGTTTAATTAATTACTAAGTCTAAATTAATTGAATTAAGCGTGTTTGAGTCAAACAGTCCAATTATAAATAATAAATAGATTGTGTTCCGCATGGGAGTCTGATTCGGCTATCGGCGAGGACGAAAGTATGATCTCGTGATCCTGGACATTGAAACTTACAAATTATGCTATTAGTCGGAACAACTTCGTCGATGCATATTCATAAGATTAAGTGTGACAAAAACGGATCAGTATATTTCATTTTAGGAATTAGCGATTTGCCATCAGATTAACATCTAATTAATAGTTATGTAAAGCGTGGTGCTTTTTTTTTATATAGTTGTCGTCGTATGTTTTGGCCGTCCTCCTACGTTCAATTAACTCGCAAATGAATAAAGCTGTTTCATTATTTTTTATATACTTATAACATGTCATTATTATTATCTTAATAATCATTAAAGGAAACTTTACATTTCATTTGAATTATTTATAAACAAATATATGGATATATGAAAATAACAAGAAAAAATAAAATAATATTAAGAAAAATATATTTTTCTAGAATTTGGAAGAAGCGTAATATTTTTTAAATGGAATAATAAAAATATTTTTATATTTATATTAAATTAAATAATATTATTGTTAATCGTTGTTGACAGTTGGATTTGGATTAACTTTCAAAATATTGTTATTTTTTTCTTCAAGTTGTATGAAAAATGATTTTTTTTAATGAAGCGTGACGAAGATTAGTTGAAAGATTATGTAAATTTTGCTGTGTGGTGACACCCTATATATCGTGGGGACTGGTTACGATGTGACATGTGGGTTTGCTTTAATAATGTCTGTATCATTTGCAACGCAATATTAATATTGCGTATCTGTACTCTGTGTGTACGTATTATAAGATCCGGTAGAAAATCTCGCGAGGAGCGAGATTCCACCTGAAGATTCGTATCTGGAGAAGGAAATATCCATTAACTGGTTGTACTCTTATTACGTGCGCCAATGCAAAAATGAGGCTCGATCTCTAATTGTATATATTTACAATAATTCATGCGACTCGATCAATTAGAGTTTCGTTAACGGCCTTATCCTGAAGTAGGAGAGCGGCGTGAGGCATGAGGTATGGTAATTTACTTAAGTCGCCGTCAATCAAAGATGGTACTTACATTGGACGATGTACGCGCCCAATTCGGCAGCGAGCTCAAAGGATACCGGCAGTCTTCCCTGCAGGATGTCTTGCTTTACCTGGAGGAAGAACTGGTACCTAAAACAGACGAGAGAAACGATTAGATCTTGGTGCTTCGCTTCGGATGGTTATGGGCGTAGATGGACCACTAATTTGGGGTTCTTGTGCAGCCTCTTCGTTGTGATTAATTCGTATTTTTTCGGACACCCAAAACCGTTTGTGCTTCCGAAGTCCCGTTTCTCGTAATGTTCACTTTCTCGAGCGTTTCACTGCGAGAGGAAAGTCCGGTAATGTCTTCTGCATCCCAGTAAAGATTTCCGAAACCAGTAAAGTATATTTTATAAGGAGATGACCATCAATATGCATGATGATTATTTAGAAAGTCGGATTACTTAAATAACCAGATTAATTGCTGGTATGGAAATAAGTGCGCGCAACTTCGGCTAGCCCAGACGGTGGATCACATGTAATTATGTAATTTTAATTTTCGGAGAAATGTTAAGCATCTCGAGAATGTGGGCTAAGTATAAGATTTCGTGATTAAAGACTGGATTTAATGTGTGTACACTGCGAGAGACCCAAACATTAAGACACGTATTATTTTACATGCATGCAGCGAAAAGCATAAATGTCTTAAGTAATAAACGAAAACAGTTCTGTAACTCAGCTAAAACATATATACTTATATAACATCTGCTTACACTTACAATATTTATATTACAAAAAAAAAATCAACTAAATTAATGCAGAAGATAATTTGTACCAACAGATTGGCGACGCACGCAAATCGTAAACTTATCACTTCCGGTTTTTGTGAAAAGTAAATCATTTTAAATTGCCGACCTAATTAGAAGCGATTCCGTATCGCGTGGCTTGTTAGAAATAGAAAAAAATAATCAGATTCGCAATAATCCCAATTAATTTTAATTATTCTCTATTAAACATAAAACAATAACAAATAAATGAGTTCTTTTTTTTAATTGATGACTTCGTTTAATTTTGGTTCTCTCATTGATTTTGTTCTTCTCTTCTTTTTTTAGTAAAGTTGTTGGTTTCGTTTGCGCAAACACGGAGCGCTCAAACTTGGTCAACGCTAATTTGAATAAATGTTTGGTTTTCATATTACTCATTTGTTATATCACACGTACAATATGTTACTACTAGTGTTAATTTTTTTTAATGCCGGTTTCGCTTTTTGTTTTTTTTTTCTCTCGATTTGTTTCCTGTCGCCTATTCGAGCGTCCATTTACAAAAATTATACGCGACAAATGGAGCAAAACTAATTGTCTACTCAAATATCTACACGTGTACACAAGTAATTTTTTTACCACACATTTGTATTCATTTACAATTGAACTATTATTATATAACTATTTTAAATACCAATTATGAATAAAATTGAGCGTGATTTTAGGTTCAACCTAATGGTAGTTAATAATCAGGTAAAAAGTAGTTTCAGAACTCTCGTTGATTTTTGTATAATTTAAGAGAGTAGATGAAGTAATGCAATTCAATGCGAGGCGAGGGTAGGTAGAATTGTAGGTAAATGAATATTTGCAGTTTGTCGGGTCGTAATTGGGATGGCGCGGGGTGTTATTTAACGAGTAATTATGTTATTAGCGAGTTATTTGTCTGAACACGTGTTCACGGGAGTCCTGAATGCAAAGTGGTTACGATTCGGAAATTTTATTAAGCCGCGCCACTTAGTTTCATTTACATATGCATACATCTAAGTTGCTGCTCGCGCTAATTGGAGGAGGCGGAGGACAACTTCAGCGCGAATCTTCCACCGCCAGCCATCCTTCGACTTATTCCTAAGTCGAAGTTGCAGCTTGTGTGTGTTGGCATATGTGAATAAACACACACTCGCGGATGCACTTGGCTTCTGTTGGCCGAGTGTTGTATAACGAGTTTCCAGCATTTTTCCGTTCGGTTTCAGGTTTGAAGGGATCAATAATAACATAATTAATTCATATTAATCATACATCCTGCACATCCTGTATATTAAACACCTATATATTTATAATTCAGGTAGCACTCGGCTATCGCTTATAAATTAATACTCTCTCTTTCTCTCTGGGCATAAACTGTCAAACACAATCATTAATAATAATTAAAATAATCAATGTGACGACATACATACACACACCTTATATATGTATATATCAGTATATATAAATATAATATACAGGTCGTATCAATTTAAGTTTTACGCACAGTTAATGAATGCTTGGTGAAAAGAGAAGACGCACTTGAAATTTCATATTTATTATATGAGCATGAAAATGAAAATAAACCGAGGTGTAAACATTTCCATTCCGTTTACTTGGATTTACTTTTCTTTTTGTTTTCATTGATCTCTCCAATCCCGTCCTATCAAACACAACCTCCGGAGTTCCTTAACTGCCTCATACAGATTTTCTTAATACCAAAATAAAGACAACCTATTTTACTACTTGAAACCTATAAGCAAATAGTTTCTTGTGCAATTTTCTGGGGAAATTATTGATAATCTGATTCCACATTTAGTAGGAAAAGTGTAAATCTGCGCTAGCCATAATAATGATGATGCTGCTGATGTTATATCAAAAGGTTCGTCGATTCGTCCACAGATGCCACTGTGCTCTAATTTCGGACACACGAATCTTTACCCATTTCTGTATTATATTTAAATTCATAAGTGTTAATTAATAATCGAATTAACCATACACTTTCTCAATTCTATTAAAATATGTATTGTTTTGTTCTTAATATTATTATCTTAAATTAATAATTATTATTTAATAATTATTTGTCTTGAAACTATTTTAATAATAAAAAAATAATTAAAAACTTAATTAAATACTACTTTTTCAATAATTATTAGTTTTTTTTAAATTATTAAACTTTCTTCGTAGGAGAAATTTAATATGAATTTCTGTATAATATGTCGGTAGCAAATTATTAATAATTTGTGTATTTTTTTAAAATTAAATTGAAATATTTATTCGATGGTAAAAATAAGATAAATGCTTATGAAATATTTCATTTCCTTTTATTATTTGGTTTGGATTAAGTATTTTGGAGGTGACAATAGGTATGGTACAAATAGAATTGTACTTTAGTTATGGAACTTCTTAATAAATGTAGATACTACTGTTCGAATTGGATATGTTGAGTAGCATTGCTTTATTGTGTGCGATTGGAATGGTGGAGTTAATGGTATAAAGGTATTTCACGTACGAAAGGATGACCGAGGTCTGGAAGTATTTGTATAATTCGTGCAGCGAGTTATGTAAGCCATAAATCTCCGCGGCGTAATGAATGGATGGGCTGGCCGTCTCTTCATTTTCGGACCGGGGAAAATAAAACGAAGCGAAGTGGAAGAAAAGAAGACGTGGAAGAAGATGAAGAAAAAGATGATATGTGAGGGCTGAGGAGGGAGGAAGAACTGGAGTGCGTTCGTTAGACGAGGGATTTGACATGGGGCTATGCTATGTAGGAGGCCTAGGCCCGAGGCGAGCGCTCGGACTTATCATTACACTTGAGGTCTGGTTCATGCATATACCCATATATATATATATAACATATACCTATATATATTTGTATGGGTGTGTGTATCCATCGAAACTAGCAATTACTTGCGTGCGGAGTCTGGGAACAGAGTCAGTCCGTTCCACGTGAACAGAGGAAGACCCCGAAATTACATACCTAAGGTTGCCATACCGTGGAGCGACGTTACGCTGCACGGGTATGGGATAAAGACATGGTTGTGGGCTCTGAGCAAATATATAAGGATTCGCGTTTATTCCCGGATTGACGAACCGGAAGCGGCCGGAAACCACGGACGCAACAACGTTGTTAACGAGTTACATAATTAGGCTGCGCCGTAATTTCGGCGGCATCGCGCTGTATAAAGATTATTTGGAGTGCCTTGTTAGCAAGATGATGATGATTATTTGTGCATATTTGGTGTGTGCATACCGTGTGATTTCTTCGAGTAACTTGCACGGATCCGCCGCATAGAACTTCACTCCGAAGTAGAGGGTATAAGGGTCCGCGCCTCTCAGCTGCCGACCCAACTTCTTCGCAGGATCCAACCAATGCTAAAACACAGACACGTTCCATCGTTACTTTATATATACACCCACAAACATAAATAAACATGCGATTTTTGTTCTTATTGTTCTATCATATTTGCTTACGGTCTGGCCCTCCTGATCCAAGAAGCGTAATCCGAAGTATGCCGTCTCCAGCAGATTCAGATGCCGGAACGCGACGTCTAATATCCCTTGTCCCGTGCTGTTGTCCTGAAACAAACAAATCCAATATTAAACTATGATCTTCCTCCTTCCGGCGCCACCGGCCATTCTTTTCATTAACTTCCTCCGAACTTTTATTATATTTACATATCAACTGAATCAATCGAAATAATACTTTCAGAACAAACATCTAAACCTAAACACAATCTCCTTTTTCTTAACTTTTATTATTATTATTATTTATTTAATTTAGTAGAAGTTTATAAATAATAATTTAAATAATAATTGCTCCAAATTCGAAAACTTTTTAATATAATCATATATTTAATATAAAGTTCTACTATTATTATTAAAAACTTCCTAACTTTGACGCAAGAATTTCGTTTGATTAGAAACGTAACTTTTGGTTCGCTCCAATTCGCCATTTATTGTACCTTGTTTCAAGTATGTTGTGATCTGTGATGTAATTATTGGATCCAATCTAATATCGCTATATAGAGAAGATGCAGAATGTGAGATCACAACATCTCGTTGATTTTTTTACTTTTTTTTTTAATATATTGGACTTTCATTTCTCATAAAAATGTTAAATTAATTAAATATTATCGGGCGTAATTGGAAGTGAATGATCTTCGGTGAAAACAATAATAGTCAATTCTCAAGGTTCCCATAATAAAATCTCAATAATAAAGATATTTTAATGAGGCTATAAAGATTATTACAGGTGACACGAATCCAATCCAATCCAATTATACTGTGAAACCGCCGCTAAAGGAATTCGCATAAAAAGGTAAGAAGCAATAAAATAAAACGATTACTTGTTACAAAATATTACGTAAAAAAATAATAATATCAAATGTTTAGTTATTAAAAAAGTTGTTATTAAAACTAAATATTTTAAAATAATAAATTATAAAGTTTAGCTAATTTTCACATAATCACAGAAAATTATGTACTTCAAAAACTTTTATAATATAGTTAAAATTTGGTAAAATTGAAAATTACAAAACAAATTAATTATATAACTTGATGGTAGTATTTATAAAGTTTCGCACAATAATAATGAATAATTCGAGTGAAAATAATGATATTAAATAATAACGAAATTAAATTACTCGAAGATAATCCCTTCGAATAAACTGGACTCATTATCCACGCCTCGTAAATAATAACAGCGTTGCGTAATTGTGTAATTCGTGTATAAATTTGCAGCATTTTGCGATGTGCTAATGCCGTTGAAAATTGTGCGAAAATGTCGACCGCTGGGAAAGTTTGCGGGACATTAAGACGCCTAAGATGCAGATGAGCATAATGACATAATGATGGGATCCGGGATATCGGGATCGGGTCCGATGATCCTGGGATTGCGGTGCCATTATCCAAGAGAAATAGAGAGAGAGAGAGAAGGATTCAATTAAATCTCAATTTATTGCTGATTATTAAATGTCGGATGTTTTTCTTTCTTGTTTCGTTGTTGCCGTTGTGGGTGTTAATGGTAATCGGCTTTTTGTAACATTCGATTTTCGCGACACACGCGATGACTCACATCGAATAGAATTTATAGTTCTCTCGTGTTCGTTTTAGTTATTCCGTGTATTACTTTTTTTTTGTTTTGTTGTTACCTTCTTCTGGTTGTTCGTTTTCTTTTGTTGGTCCTCAACTGCCGTAGATATTAGTGCTATTTGCATACATGTATAATTTGTTCTCCTAACAAGATTGACCTTAAATGATGGACACCCGGTAAGGTCGCATACATTGCGGTACCATTCGATAAGACCAGAGCGTGGGCTGCTCTACACAAACATCCTTGATATCTCTCTCTCACACCCTAGGCTAAATATTCATTCTTTTAAAATGCATGGAATAGTTGCGTGGAATAGTTGTACAGTTTCTCATATTGACGTAATTCACTGTCAAACTTAAAGAAACGTATTTGACATATTCAATCAAAATAAAGCTAAATATTCACTCTTTGAAATTTATGTTCTGGTATTATTATAGCATTTGTCGTTTAGACGTAATTCACTGCATCGAAAAAGCAGTGTCAATTTTACCAAAAAGCAGTGTCCAACAAAATAAAGACAAATATAAACTCTTTAAAAAATATATATTAATATAGATGTACATATTGTCATATTCAATAAATCTGAAATAAAATTTGCGAGTTCGATAAGAAAGCATTAAAAAATAGAAGATTATTTTTAGAATTGCAGCTGCACACGTTTAAACAATGTTTATTTTAGCACGGAAATGAGGGCGAATCGCACATTTTGTAATAGGAGTCATAAAAACGAAGAATTAGCTGCAGCTGCGAATTTCTAATTTTAGTATTTTTGGTATTGATTCCAGTATTGAAATCACCATATTTTTTTTATCTTTACATTTTTGCTTATATCTTGAGAAGTGTTCGCAAGAAATTAATTGTTGACAAACAAAATTAAAGATAAATGTTTACTCTTTAAAAGACGAAAAAGCAATGTTTTTACATTTTTGCTTATATCTTGATGGGTGACAAAATTATTGTTGACTAACCAAATTAAAGACTAGAGTTTTGATACCCTCGATCGGGATTAATTTTCTTGGAAAGGATTCTCTTGAAACTTAGTTAATTAATATTAATGCCATTCTGGCCGGTTTTGTATCCGAGCGGTGAAGATATCACCCCTAGACACAAACCCGTATCTGGAATAATCGACAGTAATGACCTATTGAGCTGTCAGTGTCAGGGGACACCTGAATCTACTAATTGAAGATAACTAAAGAGGCAGAAAGGCAGCGCCAATAATGAAATCAGCGGGGGTGGAAAACACGAAAATAAACCAACCCTTGAACCAATTACACAACACACACAAACACATAAGTATATATGTTGTACCTCGAATACACAATACGCACGGACACAATGGAAACACATAAATTACTGGAAACAATGGCCCTCTCTTCCATGCAGGAAGCAAGATTCCAATGATAAAACGCACACAAACATACGTACGTACGCTCTTCACATATCAAATCCAGAATTTCATTAATTCCACAGCGGTAACAAAACCGCTCGATTCTGTGTCAAGAGAACATCTCGAGCCAAACGTGCCGTTTTCGCATTCTTTGCCAGCGAGAAACTGCAAATCCTGCAATTTCATTTTCTTTCACACCGACTCATTTGCATTCCCCGCTGCCGATGCAGGATCGAACTCTCTTTTCAAAACAAAGAAAAAAATATGCAAGAAGGAAACAGGTATTCTTCATAAAACATTATTTTACAACACGGTTTCTTTTAGAAAATTATACCAATTCCTAATGCACAACACGGCGCTCGTTCACATAACACGATATAATAATAAAAAGACTTAAAGTTAGAGGAAGTCCCAACTTCTCTTCACTACCACACAAGATATAACAGATGTTGTTTATTTTCGTTATATAATAAATTATTTAATATTTTCATGGAAAAAATCAAAATATAATATTTATTACAACGTAAATAATTCAATAAATCTCACGTAACACGTTTTCTTACAGAAGATTTCTTAGGAGCGTAACTACCGTGTTATTCGAGGTAAACATACATAAATAATTGCATTGAACTGTAATGAAAATAAAAAAAAAGAGAAACAGAAAAATGTGAACGTTCGTCGAAATGGATTACAAGCGATTAGTAATTCCATTCGTAACCATTTGCAAATATTTAATCGCGATCGATAACCTCAAAACCGCGGCTCTGCATCAATTATTTAAAAGCTCTTATATGACCACTCAATTATGTATAAAGGACAAAGAGCGTAAACTTCTAACGTAGATTCTATTTCTTTTTAAAGATTCGTTCTTTATTTCGTTATGAACATTTACAATATGCAATTTTTACGACATTCAAATAGCGCGCGCAATATGGTAATGAAACTGTCAGTGTCAATGCAGGATCATTTTGCAATTTCAAATTACCCATCAAACATTTTATTTTCGCACAATTAATCGCCCGCATAAATATTATACTACATATTTAATGACTTTATTTACAGGAGTATATTAAAAAATATATATTATATAAAATTAAAGGATTTTTAAATTATTTATAATTTCAATTAAATTGAATGAATAAAATATACATAAGCAGCAGGACACCTTTAAAGATGACTGCAAAACGTGATTAATTCTAATTTATATTATAATATAAGTTATTCATAGAAATGTAAATAGGAATTGAGGAGTGTTGCTTATTTGATCTTTACTTTAATTTCTCTCAACATCTATGCCCTTATTGGGAGCGAAACCCTACATAAAATCACGAATAACTCCTTCCACATATTTACATTAACATTTCTGATTGTTTCAAAATTCGTTGGCAAATTACTGCAGACCACTTTTTTTCTGCCATCGCAATTACATGGAAATTTGCATACCCTGGGAGGTGTTCTCACGCCATCGTCTGGGCAAACGAAATCGACCCAGAAAAGGAAAAGATCGTAACGAAAATATGTCGGTAATTGCATACCGTTCCGTGATCGGTTATTATTCATAAGGTCAAAGGGCGGGGACAATGAAACAAACAAACAAAAATAAAGAACGAGAAAATCGGAATCTAGATTGGATTGCAACGTTACAAAAATAATAATAATAATAAAAAGATTGTAGTGTAATAGACAAGCGTAGGTCATTAATAACACGGTGCATAAAGTAAATTATGCCTGGATATGAGCATTTTCTCAATAATAATGGCCATTAGAGCGTAAGCAAGTGTTTATTTATTATCCTGTTCGCTTTAACAGATAACTCTAATTGCAACATTTTACATTACAAATCTATACTCTCTCTCGGGCTCACAATGCTTCCAGACCTTATTTATCGCCATATTAAATAAACATTCCATCTTTTATGGAGGCCCTTTTCACTTTGCGCATATAACACGGAAACGCGTAAAATTCTAAGCGGCAAATTTTCATTCTCATTACGCTCGTCGGAATCGGTCGACTATAAATCCTCCATTATATTCCGATGCAGAAACGCGAATTCTTATTAAATCCTGTCAAAGCAATCCCAATACTCGATGTTTCGCACGATATTACCTCAATCCATACTGACTTCATCATAAATCTCATTTTATTGAATTACTATATTTTTTATTTATTCACAGACAAAAAAAATGAAGTATATTCAATTAAAGAAATATTTATCAAATTATTAGTTGTAAAAGATAAACTCATTGTTGATTAGAGCAATTGTTCTTTTTATCGATTTCTGGATGTGTGTAAAATTCATTAAAACGAAGTGCGCGATTTTCGCGGTAAAAGTTTGTTGTGGTGGTCTTTCGCGACCTGGTAGAATGCCTGTAGACAAAGGATCGTGACAGAGGCATATGCTTTTTGTGTAATTGCTGAAAGTACACCTTTGGCATACGCGAATTAATTAGACGTAGTGCATGACGATGGGACCGGGGATTCCCCCCGCGGCGCTTTGGAGGGTTGGTTTGTTGCCGGGACGACGTAAGGGTGGCACGGTGTTATTATCAATTATTATTTTGTGCAGTTTTCATTCGCCTCGTGGCGTTGTTTAATTTCGAGTTTGTTAAGACACAGAGACGCCTGCCTTCACAATTAAATTATGCGTTCATTATGAACTTGACGTATGTGCTTTTGACAGCTCGGAAAATTAGTTGGGAAAACTCGAAGCACTAACTTTTATTTCACGTATTCTTTAGCCGTTACCAATAGCTGGAATTAAGCATTTTGCATTGCTTGTTTTGAGGTATCGCATTTGGTTGATGCTATGCTATATATCAGTTGTAATAAGGTGAGGGCTTGATAATGATGAGGTATAGGGTGTGATGGTATTTCCGTAGACCTTATTAAACATCCAACCTCATTAAAGAAACGGTTTTACATAATTTCTTTGAAGTCTGAAGGGACGCGCACCACCTATATACATTTGTAATTATTAACAGAATTAAAGATTTTTTTTTCCATTGAAACTCCCAGAAGCTATACATTATTTTGATCATATATTTCTTATTTTATTTAAATATAAAACTAAAATACTCTAAATATAATATTAAAGCTAAATCACAAAACACAATTTGAAAGATCTAAAGAAAATTATATATTTATAGAATTGTCCTTATATATAAATGTCAAAAGTTGTATTGTGTAATGGTAAGAAGAGAAGGCCAATAAAGAAATGTCGTTGCCTTGTGTGGCAGCAGTTTGTCCACATCTAGGTTAGCTTAAATGGGACACCCTGTTATCGGAATAATGGTATTTATATGGGGTATAAATCTGCGATACGTTCATAAAACAAACTACGCCGTCCGAAACAAGGCGATGTAATTTCGTATTTACGAGCTGCAAGCAGATTATAAAGCTCTGTTCTCGAGGTTCTCGCCGTTCCTTCGCACCGGATGCTGAGCACTAGGATTAAAACACGCGCCGCGACGGTTTTCCGCAAAAACCGCATACAAAATCGATCGAAATAATGCACGAAAAAACATCATATAATATATTATTGACAAGTGATAATATCGGAAATTATATAGTATTTTTTTACATGAATGTTTTGTGTAATAGTTTCATTTTATATAAGTAAAAATTGTATTAGTTTTTATTTCTAAATTCTAATTTCTTATTTTGATTTTGGCGCTCAACGTGGGGCATGTGATTATTTGGAAGTTACTTGAAAATTTACGGATTTTTTAAAGTTATATTAATGAAGAAATGTCATAAAGAGAAATTACTAATATTTTTATCAGTTAATAATCTTATAAACTGAGCAAATTGGAACTGAATTTACCGAATTAGTAAGTAATAAATTTCCATTAGATTCCCATTAGAGGAAATGCATAAATTATGGTAGAGCATAAAAGTAAATATTGTTCTACATGGTGCGCATTAAAGCTCATCCCACGTGAACACCATTAATTAATTCCATCGAAAATCCAATATTTGAAAAGTTCCGATCGCGGATTTTGTTCACGCCTAAGCGAACGTCGATATACAATGCTCTCGTAAATATATTCCCTCACATGCAAGAATGCCCATGTGTAAAACATCCATTGATGGTCGACAATTTTACAGCGACAATGATTTTTACGTCACGGAACTCGTATGTGAGGTGTAATCGGAGCGACCGCTCTTGGATATGCAAATTGGAATATTGCGAAATCCGCTCGAGTTTATATCCTGCAAGGAATAATGACCGGCTCCGTAGAAGATGTTTGCTTTTGCTACATATAAATAGTAATTACACGAACTTTAGACGGATGGATTTATGATAGGCCTTCGCATGTGTAATAACGTGTTTCATCCATGAATTAATTTTATTCAATTCCTAACCGTACGACAATAATTGAATGTCGACAGAAGATGAAAAAATAAGAACGAAAATAGTAATAATTTATAGGTAGATTCGGTTCTTTACTAATTATAGATTTAATATAATGGTTCGATGTTAGGAGATGCGGAAGACGTTGATGAAAAATGAAATAAAAAAAAGAAGAGTAATAATAAAGAGAAGAATATATATGGGAATGTAAAAGAACGAGTCAAAGTCGATGACCTGCTCGTCAAAGTCGCGGTTCTCTTTTAATTTACGGCTGGAATATGCGCGATCGTTACGTAATAATGTTATAATTAAAACAAACACAGATCGTAATCGCGGCCAAGGAGCGTATACATATTTATACCGTGATCCGTAATTACCGAGAGCATTTTTTTCATATGTACATTTTTCTCCTCTGATTCTCTGCACCTCTTTTTAATTATCGATATTAGACCGAGTTAATTATGATAATTGAAAACGGAAACGACATGGGTTGTGGTATATTATGGTAACTTTGCCTTTGGGTCATTCTTTTATGGAGAAACGCAGCGAAGAAAAAAAAAACTGAGTAAATGTATCTTAGAAGACATTGACGTAAGAAACGAAAGTTCAAGCGACGACCGACCATCAAATAGAATTAAAAGAAGAAGGGAAAAAAAGGAGGAGAAGAAGAAAGAAAACGAAACCATAATGAATACGAAATGGAGTTGACACGACTGACTTGGAAGGTTGCCGGATGAAGAACATCCTGTGTTTCACGGACTTACGTAACCCGACGGCGCGACGGTCGCGAACGGTACTACGTGAGTCTATTAAGGAATTACACAATTCCTATGCAAATACGAGCAACGAAGATTTAAGAAAAAAAATCCAATGTCTCCAATTTTATATTATTATTAGTGCACATTATATAATAGATTGTAAATATAAGTGGACGAGAAATTAAAAATATATAACATTACTTGATTTGTAAATTCACATCACGTTTTGTAATTATTATTTTCTAATATGTATTTAATATTTACGTCACTCTTCAAATGTTGTAATTATAATTAGTAGTTTTCGTTACATTTCGACTTACTTAATCACATAATTGTAGAACAACTTTATTATTTTTTTAACCTTAGTCTTAAATTAATATTATTGCAACATATGAAACGATTTGTACGTAAATCGGGAATTCGTAAAGTGAGTTATTTAAATATTGAATATTTAAAGGAAAATGTGATTATATAATTAGTAAAATTTGATTTAGAATATTTGTAAAGCGAGAATTACATGTTTTGTAAATGGCTCACAACGTGGGGCCGTCAATAGCATAAAACTGATAGGTTTATTTTTAGTTTTGTTTGAACTATTATTGAAAGGAATTATCATAATACTCATAAATCATAGCATATAATTAGAGGTTTTTTGGATGCTCCAATAATTAATTTTTATTCAAAAAGCAATTTCCGCTCGAAAAAGTTCTTCATTTGAATCAGATTGAAAACTGAAATTACTTTTATGAAAGCTGTACT
This sequence comes from Nicrophorus investigator, assembly GCA_963457615.1. Lineage (NCBI taxonomy): Eukaryota > Metazoa > Arthropoda > Insecta > Coleoptera > Silphidae > Nicrophorus > Nicrophorus investigator. Next base: position 9,404,478 of record OY735146.1, read on the forward strand.
AATTATAACGTTGATATTAAATTCGCTGAATGAAGAGGCGTACGTGGAATTGCGTGCCAGTGCATTAGTTGCAGGAAGTCTGTTCATCATATCTCAATACTGAAAATAGTTGTCTTTACACGCAAAATACCGAGCTTCCGAACAAAGTGGAATGAAATGCACACACATAGGGGATATTCGACATTGCAATGCCATACCGCACACATTCACCTCCGTTTGTTATTTGGCTGTATTACCTTTGAGCAGCTCAAGCGGAAACCGTTCGCAGCGAAATTGCATTTCGCATATACATATATAGTAATGCATATACATAATCATATACACGTAATATGTTATGTATCGGCACATCGCAGTAGCCTCTTTCACCCCTATTAAAATTTAATTGTTCCGAGCATAGATTTAGATTAGAGCGACGGGTTGGAGACAAAGAGGCGACAGGAATTAAGGGTGGTGCACAGAGAGATGAATAGAAAACAGATTTAGCAAAAACCCACCCCCTCATTAAAAATATTTAAAACTGTCACGAGCTGGGTTAATTTAAGTAAAATCCGAATTCGCAGACGGATAAATATTTATATTTGGGCGTTCACCCTTAAACCCATTGCGGCAGCGTCGCTAATTACTTTCGTTTTAAAAGCACCGATTGAATATTCCGTTGTTCTCCGAGGAAATCCCTGAGGGTGCTTCAAATGAAAAAGTCAGACTCAAACAAATATTTTTTTTACATCTGTATATATACATATAATAATCTTGAGGGTATTTCGATGCTCTGTTTCTGCATGTTAAGTGAAACTAAAGAAACTTCGCTGTCGGAGTAATATTTTCTTCTTAAATTAAAATACAGTCCCCTTTACGAATAACAACACCAACGAGAGCGAGCAAAAGAATATGAAGAAAAGCAGTCATGGAAAAACAAGGGAAAACGGAATGCGCCCTATGTTTATATCAGCTCTAAAGGGAAGCTCACTTATCAAATTATGCGTCCCTTATGCTCAGTTCAGGTCTTTTATTTCACGAAAAATTCCAAGCAAATATTAAGAAGAATTTATTTTATCACATTTATTTTTATATACAATTCATAACTAAAAAAAATAGTTACAGGAAGTCAATAGCCTATTAGTTAATTAAAGTTGCTAAAAAAATGTAATTGCCGAAGGTTAAAAAATAAAAATAATTGAAAACTGTTGCGGAAACGATCATCATTCGAAATCGTAGAGGAAGTCCATGAAGTTTCTCGACTGAAAAGCAAAATTCCGTTAATATTTTGCCTGAAAAAGTCCATCGAATTGAATTTTACCATCGAGGTCGAATAATTAAATTTAATATCGAACTGCACATCACTAAATTCGATTGGCGTGTGGCCAATCGGAATAATGAAACTGTACTATAATGTTTATATATGTATATATTTGTGTGTGTATATATATATAAAATCTATTTGCAATTATTTGTTTTGTTGGAAAACCAGTGAAATGTATGTGTCTGAGCTAACGTTGTGGTTACAATTCAATTTCAAATGAATAAACAGTCCCGATTGGTTCAGCAAAACATTTTATCCTTTTTTCTATTATTTTTACCCACTTCGTTTCTCGCTCATACGCGTAAATTGGTATAGTTATTGTTGCTTCATTTCGCTATTCGTTGTGGCCCTTTCATATTTATCCTCGCGCATGATTATTATTATTATTTTTTTGAAGTAATTGGAAACACTACAAGTTTTTCGTGCCCTTGCCGAAACGAGGAGGCCTTTTATTTCCATTTTAATTATTAAAATACAAATAAAAAAAGCGCACATCATAAAAGATGTGAAATTGAATTTTATACATTCAAGGGGCTCCGTGCGAGCGCATAAAATTGGAAATGCTGAATTATTATTACCCACCCTTATGCATATTTTCCTCTATCTCATTCCTCTTTAACTCGATCAATCGATATTTGCATGCCGATTTGATTGAATTCGGATCAGCTTGTTGATATGCCAATTAATCATCTCGCCGACTAAAAATCAGGTTGGCGTATGCATAAGTTTTTTTGTTGTTGTTTTTCATTATCTTCGAAGTGGGCTTGGCTTTTGAGAACGTGTCAAATGGAAGTAGCCAGGATCATATTTCAAAACCCACTAACAATTGTTACCTAATCGATAATTAAACGGTGATTTTTCGATCACAATTATTGTGTCCTCACAAGCATTATGCAATTCCTTTATTTGTTACACATTATAGTCGCCCGCAGCTCGTGTAAACGGAGTATGTAATATCACCGTTTTGGATGTATCGTTTAATGTGATTCCGATGTATGCGCATCGTGCATCTGTATGCCCATTAGAAATAATGTAAAACTGTTTCTCTCTCTAATTGCAAATGGATGTTCTCTAATTAAAGACAACGCTTATAAACTTTATTAAACAGTTATACATAAATTTATATAACTGTCTCCATTTAGCACAAAATAAACAAATAAATAATACTAAAAATAATTAATATTTTGTATACATAATCAATTTCAAAAGAATGAAATAACATATTTTAAATCTATACCTGTAAATATTGAATGGGAATTAAATATTTCAATGAAGTGTAATCAAAGCGAAAGCATTCAAAAGCTATGTTGCGCTTTGATCGGTCGTCAATTTATTGGGAATACGTAAAAAATATGCAAGCGTGTATTGCAATACTGTATAAACCTGCGTATAGCTTTAAAGGTACAATATGCAGATTAATGGAGGCATAAACGAAATCGACCGAAACGTAAACAAAAAACACCGATTCGCTCATAATAAAGTCGCTTTTGTTGGTGCCGTTTATGTTTTTATATAATAAATTGCGTACATAAAACGGTTTTCATGTAAATTCAATATGTTTATTTTATTAATTGTTACTATTTTTTTATATATGAAAAATGAAATAAAAATTGTAAAATATTTATTTTTAAATTATTATTGAAATTGTTTTTAAAAATATTAGAATTGTTTGTGTGAAATAAATATATTTTCGAAAATTATTTTGTTTTAAATTATTGTTACTGTTTAAGTTTGTAGTTAGCATAGGGTAGTTTATCAAACGTTTTGTCGCCGGAGGTGAAATGCCTTAAAGTCTCAGCATAATTGTTTTCGAAATGAATTGTGAGACGGGCAAAAAGCTGTTGCCGGAGATAATAGTAAATGTAAAGATAATTTATATTTAATTACCGAGAGAGGATGGCCGTGTTCCTTGCCCGGACGTTTAGTGATTTCGTTTATTTGCGCGTCTTTTGCTCACAGTGTATTATATAAAAGTAGTATAATTGGTCTGAGGAAATGAAAAACATAATGTAGTAACGAGAAGGAACGAGACAGAGCTGTTCCTTCATTATTATCATTATTATTCGGCCTCCCCATTTTCTCTCCTCCGATGTGGAGGTAATTAGTTTTGTAGCTGGCAGTGTTTCAGCAGGTTTCCAAAGGAAATTATAATCTATTTCTTTGTGTTAGCCGGAGGGAAGACCTATGTCCTTGCAATTACACATCGGGCCTTCCAGTTTCGGACGGTCCCTGCGGTCGGCAGGATCTCACGCCCTTCACGCTCAATGGATCCCTTAGACCGGATGCACTCGCTCTTTCTCTACGTTAATGCACTTGAAACGATATTTGGTAAATAACCGCAAACCAAAGATCGAATCGAAGGACACGATAACAACGCCCGCAATGAGAGGAAGGACAAATACGATAGAGGAAGATGAAAAAAAGAAGGAATCAGCGAAACAAATTGGCTCATCCGTCTGGCTTAGAATTGGGGAGGAGGAAGGAAGGAAGGCGAATTTATGGGGATTCCCCCATACAGGATTACGCAATAAGAATTAGCCTCGGGGCACCAAGTTTCGGAGCAGCTCGCTCGCTGCCGCGATTAATTCTAATGTGGCTTTTAGTTTAAAATAATAGCGGGAATTAAAATAAACTGCCCGTATAAATCGGTCTCGTACAAGCCTTTACACGCACTCCTTGTGCGCAAGGATCGGCTCGCGCGCGAGGACTCCTCGCGGTCGCAGTGATAAAATTTAATAAACCCCACAAATTGTTTTATGAAAGATATTTATCCGAAACCATTAAGTTTCGCAGTCTTTGAATTCTGCAAAATGGAATCGCATTCATATCTGGATATATAGTCTGCTTGAGAGAGAAGGAGTGCAGACAGGGATAGCTCGGATAGGGATTAACAAAAGGGTTCGCTCTAATCCGGCGGGGATCGCGTGCGAATGCCGCGAAACAATGTCGGTTGCCAAAGGACAATCCTGCGATATTGACAAATGCAAGCAGCAACAATCCCGCAGGATTCGGACTGCGTTTAATGCCAAAATTATTTTATTTATTCACAATGCTCGTTCCATGGCTTCAATGCTGTCCCCAAATGCTTTCTATGGAATTCTATAAAGCAACTCATAGATCCACCCCATTCCCGACGTTATTTCCCTTGGAACTACGCACGCCCTTCCTGCAACGTGAATTTCGCATGAGGCACTTTCATACAATACCACAATCACAGCATCCGAATCTAACTAGAATATGGAAATTAGGATCTTGTACCCCAAGGCTCCAACCTCTGTCCTAATCATATTTTATGGCATAAATGCCAGAAAAATAAAATAGTTACGTTTTTTTTTTAGTTTAATTTATTTTAATTAATAATAAATATTTTTGATTGTAGTTATTATTTGATCTTAAAATGTAAGTTTATAGTACATGAATACAGTTGTGAGAGTTAACAGAATTGTTAGCTTCAAGTTGTCGTTGTAATAATGCTAAATGGACAAAAGGTATCGGAGATGGAGTGTCGTGGAAGCAGCGTTTAACTTGATTATTCTATTTATCTTTGACGTTCGGTGTATCAGATATCGCAGCGTATAAAATTACTCACTACTTGCTTGTAATCTCGAAGAAAACCTAACCTTTAATCCACTTAGTAAGAGCGCAACAAGAGAGTATCGAAAAGGTAAAAGCAACGTATAGAAGACGTATAGTGTAGAAGGAAGTGGTCAAAATTAATTTTAACTTAATTAAATATACTTTAGCGTAGAATAACTAATCGATTATGGCGGTAAGAAATACCCGATTTAAATATGCATGAGAAGCTTTTTACATATAACTAATTGAATTGTTAATCGACCCAGAGACAAATGGCTCGAACACTGTCCTTTCGATATTTAAATAATTTAAACGGCGGCTGGAATGAAATGGTTAATTGTTATTTATCGATGACATTTACATAACGAATACCGCGATGTTGGACAGCGGCAGGAAAAAAAATAAAAGCACACGCACACAGACTTTAACCGATTTAATTGAATTTAATGAATAATAATGCAATAATGCGGTGGAATTTAATAATAATTTGATTGACACGAATTAAAACCAAAAAAACAATTAAAATAGAGAGAAAAATTCCATTTGTTTATTAATATTTATTTGTCTGTTTAATTAACACATACATCCATTTAGTTTATTTATGCATTCCGTGTACTTTATTCCAATTTACGTAATGGACTTTATTTTTAAATAATCATTTCCCAATTTGCAAATAATGAAATACCAATATCAACACAGATTATCGACAACATTTATTTGCGCTTCATTTTTCGTTTCGCTATTGTAATTTTCGCTTGTTTTTAGCCATGTTTGTTTTGCGTAAGCGAATGAAAATTTCGATAGAGGGTGCAGAAACAAAAAAAAAAATTATATAACATAAAAATAAAATTTTGCGACCCGAAATAAATAGTCGACTGCATTGAATTCAATTACGAACGCGCATTGTTTCGTTGCAGCCATTTTTTGTTCAGTTCGTGCGTGAACGAAGTAAATTGTTACAGTTTTATTAAATAAATTGCTCTGGAATTGCAAATAAAATTTCATTGCGTAACAAAAAAAAAAACAGTCAGTTGCAGTCCAATTTCATAAATGATATTGACGAAAAAACTAATTTAACTAACTGTTGTCTACTATTAATTTATGAACATTTCAATTTTTTACAGAAAATATTTAATGAAGTTTTTATAAAAAATATTACACAGATTTATTTATTTAATTACATTGATAGATATCCTGGACCTAATTTGAACCTAAATTTTATATTGTTACTACAACAGTCTAGACATCTTGGTGTATCCTTTCATTTTCAAGTGGTCAATTTAACTCTATTTTACACCTAATCACTTATAAAGCTGTTTCTGAAAGGATCTAGGATGTTTCAAGTTATCTAATACATCAGGTGTTTTGGATTAGGTGGTATTACTAGAAGCAGTAGCAAACTCACGATTTGCAGACTAGACACCAAGGAGTACCCGTTCCTCCTCCAATGCCTGATTCACACTTTGCACCAACTTAATTGCGATTTTAATTGGGAGTAATGAGTGTGAACGCATCGCACGCACCACCTCTAGAAGTACCACACTAAGGTCACGCGCCGGCAACGTTACGTCACGTCGGTGGAATGCATCGCATCGGCTGGTCATCGTCGCCTGCCTCACTCCTCCGCATGCCTGACCGTCGTGCCTACCACCAGCCACAAGCCTGTCCGGCTGCCGGCGATGTGCCTACCTGGAGGCAGGCACCTCGCGATGCAATGCAATGCGACTCAATCGACATCGAAATTTATCGATTCGTATGCATCGTTTCCAATTCAATTTCCGCGTTTCGAACGCAACAATAAGTAATAACAAAAATGCCTACAATAATATCATCGAAGTTACGTCAACGCCGTTACTATCACTATTTTCATAACGGACAGTTCTTGCAAGGACTTTACGCTGCATCCATTTCCTGAGATTGCATCGAAGAAACGTCACCTATTCTAGGTGTCAACACTAAAACTTATAAACATATGAGTTAATATAAATTTCAGAATAACACACTTAGTACTAATAACCGTAATACTATTAAAAAATGAAATCAATAACAAAAATAATTAGTAAGTATTATGACTACTTCATAATCAAAGATTGGATCTGTATAGAATACCTCAATCAATTATGAAGTGTGAAGGATAAAAGATTATCAAAGAAAAGATCAAGATGAATAGTTTCGATAAATATTTTAAGTAGGTAGTAATGAGAAAATTAAAATAGCTTCAGGTTTTTTTTAAGATATTTAGAAAATAAGTTAAAAATAATACGAGAATATTTTGAACTGTCATATAACATGCATAAATTTGTATGTATATAAAATATACAATGGAAAAGGGAAAATTTCGACGTCATCCCTCCGGGCGAATTTAATTAAAATTGTAATAATATTTGTTTCGCTATATTTATTTTACATTAACACAAAAACACACGACGCGCATATTGTTTCAGTTAATAATATTTGCTTTAAATTAATAAATAACTATAGTATGTACCAAAACTTTTTTTCATCTCAATAAATCAAAATAGTGTTGATCTCAAACCAAATATTTTTAATTAGATTTTTTTAAAATATTAAGAGTGAACTTTAATTTCAATTAAATGAATGTGCTTAGCTGCTGGAAGTAATGCTCTGGTGTTTGTTTCCGAGTACCTAGGCTGATGCACGCGTGCTGGGCTTGTTACATCCCGCCAGGCTTCGCTCTGTTCATATAATTAATTAAATCCCAATCTATTGCCAGATTCAATCATATGCCTCGTCGGATATGTAATCATTTCAATGATTACATTTTTATCAAAATTAAGTTCTAATATTCAAAATATTTACAAAGTACACTTGAAAAACATAAATATTTAAGTAATAAATTTGAAGTTGTATAATATAAATATTTCAGTTCTGTCAACTATTATTAGTTTATTATGTAACATGATGGCAGTATTGTATGAAAATAGCTACAGTAATTTGGTAGTACAATTTCATTATTCTTGAATTCTGGAAAACCGATCGACCGCGTAATAAGCTTCGTGTTGCATAAATCAATCCGGATGTAATTCCTTAATTAGAATCGAATTATTATTGTTTGCTATGTGCCCGTTTCATATTAAATTACATGGATGCATAATCAACGATAAATCGCCACTAATAACTAGGAACTACCGCATATTAAAAGTTACCACTGGCTTCCAATATTTTTGATTTCATCAATTTTTTTTCATTTCGGGGATTTCCAAAAATATCCATAGGTGATTTTCAAATTTATTCGTAATTTTTTTGTTACACTTAACTGAAAGATATTTTCAGTTTATTGAAATTACATTTAAATCATTTCAAACTGCTGAAAAGTCTGTAATAATTAAAATAATAAACGATTATAGAAATTTGAATGTTTTAATCTACAGTAACAGATTATCCTCCCCATGGGGTGTTATTACCCCAACAGTGGGATCCGCCGATCTAAATAATACAATAATAGTAATTCGGACATTAATTTATGGTAAGCTTTCGAAACAAATTAACATTCGGCAGTAAATTCGCATTGGAAATGACGCAATGGAATAAATATAATCCGGGTTTGCACAATATTTCTGTATTTGCATAAATAATGGATCCGTTTGATGTTGAATGTGTAAATCGGATTTAATTCGTTTAATTACTTTTTCTGGGTGGTCCACCCTACCGACATATTGAATAAACCGACAAAAAGAATCGACAAAACTACAATAACAAAAAAAAATTAAACAGATTATTTAATTTAATCACGTGCTTTTGATGGTTGTTCATTAGTGAAATACCACGACTATTTGCATATAATTAATTTTATTTGATTGCGCAACATTCAATTCACGTTAATAATTCGTAATAATAACAATACATGATTTTCCAACGTTGTTGTTATTTTTTCTTTATATTGGAAATTATTATTTCTAAAGCGCTTATGTAAATGCGTGCATCTGTGTCTGTATGTACGTAATAATTAATTTCGCCATCAAATTGAAAACCGAATACGTTAAACCGTTTTGGGTTTCCAATAAATAAATCGATGGCGTGTTCATTCCATATAACCGAATATTATATAAAATATTATCGGATTTCATTACAAAATATCGTTGACCGGAAAGCTATAAAACTCACGTCGACAAAATTAATTGTCCAGTAACATATAAATCAGGCGTGTTACGAAAGACCAATACGCTGCCATTTGCATATACATAAACATAAACATTTATTTAAATCGATATATTTATTTTTGTTGGCTGACACGAGAACATGCTCTTATTCTTAATTGGAAATTAATTGATTTCAACAAAGCCACATATATTTCTCAATTTTTTATTATAATATTTATTTTATTTACAGCAATTTTGAGTAAAAATAGTTAAAAACACAAAAACCTTTAATTTTTGGGTGGTCTCTACACTAACGCATCAATTTTCAGCAAAATACATGAGTTAATACACGTTTGACCTTGAAACATACAAAAACCTTCATTTTTCGGGTGATTTGTATACATTATCATAATTTTGAGTAAAATACATTTAAGACCTTGAAAACTTATATAAATTATGAATTGGAATTTAAAATCGGGTAGAATTGACCATTTGGTGGGTGTTAAAGTATTCTTGAAATTTATTTAAAAAAACATTTTTATGTTGTAGGGTTGTAAGTTGTATGTATATAACATTCAAACCATATTGAATTCGCTGTATGAGAGAGCAGAGCAAAGGGCCGTAAGGGTCGTCAGTGAAAGGGATTCATGTGGGCATATGACAGCTGCTTATGTTCAATTTGAGTTTATACATGACCAAATTGACTAGTACACAGATAGCAATTGAACCTCGGGCAATGATCCATTGTTTCGGAATTAAATGCAGCATCGGAATTAGTTGCAATTAACCACGGCACCTCCGGCCATGAAGCAAAAAAAATTATTAACACTGGCAAAAGATTATAGTTTGTAACGTTATTCACAGTTGGAAGCCATCAAAATGTAATTAATACATCATTAACAAAACCATGAAATATTTACTAATGATCAAAAAAAAATTGAACTGTAAATTAATTTAATATAAAGTTAATTAACTTATTTATTGTTTAATTTAGTAAAGAAAAATGTACAAAATTCATATTTATTAAAAACGCTATTTTTTTTTCAGTAACTTGATGGATGTTTGTAAATATTTTCAGTAATATTTCGTAGCGAGATTTTGTTGAGCGTTGTTGTAGTTATTTTTGTGCACGTCTAAATGATCAATGTCTCGGCATTTCAGCGCGTACAAGAATTGAATTAATTTTCAAACTTATCCGAGCAAACGAGCTGCTCTCGTAATTTGCATGTTCCGCCAAATGATTTATTAGTATTATTTATAAACTGATTAATATATTATTATCGATATTAATTACGCGTATATTATGGCTTGTATAATTAACTAATTAAAATAAGTTATACCTGCGAATTTGCATAACCAATAGAAAAGCGGTTCATCTTCAAACGTTTTGTTCTCCTTCTTCTCAAAGATGCTGCAAAGATACTTCTAAAATATGACAATGAGATTGATTTACGCAACCACTTTTCCATGTAAAACAATTTTGACTAAATCTATGTATGATCACAATTTTGTGTTGTAATGACCATTTATGACATTGAATCGATTTACAACAATGGTAATGAAGAAAGCTTTAATTTTGTATTGATTTCTATACTATTATAACAATTGTCAAAGTTTTGAGTCAAAATATATAAATAAATCAATTGATGACCTTGAAAATGTAAAAGCTTTTAAAAATGGTATAAATTGTGATGTGTTTTAAGCAACTTTGAGAATTATGGTTCAGTGCAATGTACTAATGAATATACAAAGAAGAATGTGAATTTAACACGTCATATGACCATCCCAGGGATGAATGTTTATATGCATACATACGTCGCCGAAAATCGCGTATTTTGATGACCGGAGGACATCAAATATGCACGGCGCGCCGTTGTTTACACTGCCTCAACCGAATCAATTGCATGCTAATCAATTTCAAACATATTTCGCAAACACAAAAAAAGCAGCCAGATTGAATAATTCAAACAGAACTTTTGCAGATTTAACACTCACTCGACAAAAAGTGAGAGCTAACAGAACAAAATTCGCAGGAATTAAAAAAAAAATAATAAAAATGTTGTAACAATAATAGCCAGTGCTTTTTCGAATACATATGTTGTTTCCTTCATCTCTTTGCCCATGCAGCAGTAATATCGTTCAAATGATTTGTTTGTTCGGTCCTGGTCCATTGTGTAGCCCGATAAAACACAGCTTCAATATTTTGTTAACTTTCACGTCGCATGGCTAAAAAAATATATATTCACCGCCGCATGAAACATGACACACACTGAAATAATATTTAAAATATTTTTTTTCCCAATGATGAAACGTTTTATTTTTGTTTTAAATTTTATGTATTGATTTGTACTTTATTCGTCGTGCAGAGTTTCGGATATGTATAAAACAATGAGAGGCGATGCCAAATTGCGCGAATTACAAGGCGAAGTGAAACGAAAAATCCGTCACTTTCTCTTTGTCCGAATCCAATGCCGTATTTGGCAATCCGCCGAAGACAGTCCGAGAGATTACACTTTGACAATTTATTTATTGCACGGACGAAATGTGTACTTGCTGAATCATGTGACGCGTCTGGCAAATTTATCCCAGATAAAATAAAGAGGTTGTCCTCCCTATTTGGCGCAGCCACTTTTATTCTTCTCCGTCTTTAACAAATTTTCTAAACCAATTCATTTACATACATTATTCAATAATATAAAATAATTAATAATAATAATAATAAATTATGATATACGACCTTCAACACTCCCAAGGTTAAGTAGTTCCGGTTTACCTGAAAAAATCAGTAAATATGAGTTAAACCAATTCAATTAATACCAAAAATTATTAATCAATGAATATTTATTTTAGCCCACTTTAATGAATTAATTTACGCAACTCAAAATATAAATGAAACTTACAAAAAAATTGTCATTGTACTTGATATTTTATAAAAGAATATTACACTAGTAATAAAAAAATACAATTTTATGTTATTTTTTGAAAACCAATCAATTCCTAAAACCAATTTATTTAACAATTGTTTTAATCTAAAATTATTCATTAAAAGAATGAGTTTAAATTATCTTTTTTTTGTTATATAAGGTATTTAGTGGATAGAGTAATAAATGAAAAAGTAATTACTGTTATTTCAGTATTGCAGCGAGGAATGTCAGGCCGTTATTGTTCTCTTTATGTTTTTGCAATTGGTTTTCTCCCTATTTGGCGCTGAAATTCGGATCAATGTCGAGAATCGAAACATCAAACGGTTTTATTTATAGAAGGATGATAAATAAACAATGTGCGAGAGAGCTTTGAAAGGGGAGTCGTTTCGTATTTTTGTTTGTATTTTGTTCTTTCGTTGGAATGCGAGGAGGGATGATGTTTAAATGAAAATAGAGAATTGGATGCAAGAAAAATATGTTATTAATTAATCGCTGCGGGCGTTTCCTGCTTTTTTTGTATGCTCGTACATGTATTTTTCATTTTATTTTTTATTTATTTATCGGATCGTTTTCCATTTGTCCTGTCCGGTGAATTAATTTTAAGGAAATTATTGTTGCCCGGATCGGCGATCCGTGGGTGGGGTCTTTTGCATTATTTATTGTTTCCATTTATGATAAAATGAGACCCGCGATAGCCGAAGATTTATGCAAGCTGAAACTAATAATTTTCAGGCCCGATCTCGCGTTTCTGCTCTTGCGTTTCGTTTCGGACTTCATCTCCGACGCACACACACGTTTACATATCCATAATGCATACGTACACACTCACACGCTCATACACAGACACAGCACGGCACGCACGAGCGACCCGCAATTTTGCGATTTCAAAAATGCATTTCCGCCAGCCGTGTAATTCTATTTTTACCTGCGATAATTAGTTTCCGGAAGTTTCAAGTACTTACAAGCGAATAACAACAAAACACACGTACAACATTCGAATGTACCTTCTGCTACACTGATAAAAGTAGTGCTGAAATTCATTCATTTATATTTAGGCAACAACCAAACTTTTCAATATCACTACATATTTTCTACGCTGCTTATTGATCATAATGTTATGATTCCTACACACAATATCTGAAAAACAACTTCGTCTTACTTTCTGAAAAACTGATTTCAATTTTTAATAAAAATAAGACATTTTATCTAATTTTCTATAAGAAATTACCGGTATTTATTTTCAAAATTACCGGTAATCAAATTTGAAGTAGTATAAACTGATTTTGTAATTTTAAATTTATTATTAAATAGTTTAAGATTTAAATATTGTGTTATGTAATTAAATAGAAAATTAACTGACTTCCACTGATTACTAACGGGATAAATAAGTTACTCAACTGTGAGGAACAGCAAGCGCGTAGAACATAAAAAAATCCAACGATTCCAGTCCAATTTCCTGAGAAAGATTGCCTTTCAGTTGAGGATGTTGAAGAGGTTTTCACAACTTTTTTCCAGAATTGAAAGTTCGTTTTTTAATTAATTATTAGCTTCAATTAGTGTCATTTAAGATAGTACAGTTGTCAAATGTAATATGACATTTACATTTGACAACTGTCAAATGTTATAACTATATTTTAATACAGTTTTTAATATTATGTAACAACATATAAATTAAATTATTTTATCATTTCTGAAACTTTATGTAGTTGAAACTTAACTATCATTATTGTAACAAATGTGTCGACAAGTCGATTTTTCAATATATAAAAGTGCTCCACTCCGGTGATTTATCGACGGAACATTTGAAACGCGTATCTGAATATTTCTGTAATGGATTCGCAGTAAAAAACTATAAATCTTGCAGATAGGAGTGCATTAACTAATTAATGGTGTTATGTAAAACCGCAATTAGAAATATTGTTGCGTTTCCGGTCCACTTTTATTTATTTACTACGTTTTTTCCGGTCGATGCTGTTACTGCCTTTTTTATCACATTTCCCGTCCCTCAGTTTATCTCGTCCCTCCACTCTATGCGTCTGTCGGACGGTAATGGATTTGATTTACTGGGACGATTTATATTGAAATGCGACCGTTTCAGCGGATCGGAATCTAATAGATTCGAAATAATCTATTTTTGGTTTCGAGTAGTGCAGGCTTTTCAAATATTATTCAACGCAGTTAAATCGAAACACATTACCCCTGTTTGCGTTCCCAATTTTCAAATTACCGCACAATTTCATTTGACCGCAATTGATAGCACCTATTGCCAATGACAATTCGTTTCTCAAATGGATAGTTTAGTTAGTTAGTTAGTTAGTTACGTGCATTTGGGAAATGTTATTATTTTGTTGTAATTCCATTAGCGAGTTGCGCATTTATTTAATTACACCCTCAGGGGAGGTCTGAAATTCGCAGTATGCGATGAAAAAGTTTAATTAAAACATATTGTTCATACATGTATGTTTACAGCTTTAAAGAAGTTTCGATATATTCGCAATGAATGCTGAAATATTAGGAAAGTTTGAGTAATACAATGAAATAACGTAATTATAAAGTTAAGTTGAAAAAAGTTACGTGTTTATGGATGTAAGCTTCGGTTGTAAGAAGTTTAATTGAATGTGACTATTTGAGTGATGTGCTATTAGCAGGGTGAAAAGTAAGTTGTTTAAATGGAAAATGTCACTTAAACGAACGGTTAACGGTAGCTCCATCTCCAGGCGGAATAAAGTAAGCGGATGCAAAACTGGAGACTATGGTTTTGCGCAAGGAGAGAATTGCTATTAGAATGCAATTATGCAAAGTTATTAATTCTCCATTAGTCATGCTAAAAATAATCTTAGAGTAGCAAAACAATTACGTAGCAGCCATAATCCAGTTCCTTACGACATACGGATTATCTTCGGTTTTCAAGATTTTCGAATTCGGTGAATGAACACGCGTTTCCTTTAGGTCTCTCGATTCATAATGGTCGCGTTTACGACCTCCCAAGGCAACGAATTATACATATTTTGTAACTGTAATTATATCGCAATCAGCGGCAGGCATTCAAATCGCAGCTCTCACCGACTCGCCCTTCTTTTCAAAGTCAGCCGATCCTTCCTATTCCTCGTTTTTTTTTTTATATTTATACCAGCATTTTCCTTTCGTTTCGCGGGGAAAGCACTTTAATTCCGCAAACCCTCGTAAAGTTCGAAAGGGCGATGCTATGTATGTATGCATGCATCGAACGAGTTATACCAGTGGGGTAATGAAAGGGAAACGTCGATCGGAATGTGTAAACGTTTTTCATCCGGCGCCGGGGAATAAAAGTAAAACAAATCAGCAACAGAAACCGGAAAAAATAGAAGAGAGACAAATATCATCGCGCCTCCGGAAGTTAAAAACGAGTAAAAACAGCGTACAATTATAGTTCGTGTTATGCAATGCCTTACATAAGGTCGCAATGCAAAGGACCAAATCTATATATATATATTCTTCCCTTACAGAAAAGCGCATTAACTGGAGTGTTATTGGTATAAGATTGGATTGGAAATAAGTCTCTCTCTCCCTTTTGCTCTGCTATGCTATTCTGTGCTGTGTGTGAGCGATACACACATGGGTAGATAATTCAAAGGAGGGAAGGCTCATGTGATGTCCCAAAGGAAGCGGAGAGCCCTTCAAACGGCTTCCAAACTTATTAAAATATTGAAAATAATATGGCAAGATTCGGGCTTGATATTCTAGCGTAGACGGATTAAACAGGAAATGCCCTGAAAGAAAAACGAGTGTGGTTGAGGTGCGGGAGAGTAAGAGAAAGCACGAAAATCGATTCCCTTTGATAATGAATGCACTTTGAAATCCAACCATAAAGATTTTCCTTTTCCATTTTATTTATTTCCAATAATTGTCGGTAGGGAAAAGTTACAAAATGTTCAAGATCTGCTACAAAACGCGCTTCGTACACAAGTGCTACAAACTATTCAACACAGATCCAATTTGTATAACAAGTATAATCAAAAAATAATCTTTACGTACTAACAATATATATTCATATATAAATAATGTCTTAATGTATATAAATAATGTCTTGCTGTATTGGACAAGCAAATGTTAATGCTTTAAAAATTTATTCATAATAAATATAATTTATTAGAAAAAATATTAATCCAAAGTTTTTATATTATGGGATTATCCTGGAAATGTTGTAATAAAATAAACGTTAAATCAGTAGCTTGGTCGAAAATAAAAAGGTAGGTTTTAGTGTCGACGATAAAAAGGGAGACGTGCGCGGCGATTATAAATCCAGGAGTAAAGTGATTACGCTTCAGGAGCAAAAACATATAACAGCAGCCGTTTGATATTATTTATATTAGAAGTCCGCAGGCGGTTGAGAAATTCAATCTGGAAAGTAAACTACTGTCATAAAACAACCCCTAAGTCTGATTTACGCATTCGCAATCCCCTAGCGTAAAATCCATTCCCACTTATATAAATTAGCTCTCCCATGCACTTCGGACATGACGCAATTGCTATTTGTCTAGTTTTATAATTGATGTTACGAAGGTTTAAAGCCCCCAAGCGGATTGACCAGAAGCAGCAACATGATCAAAAAAAAAATAGTGCAAATTGACGAAAATATAATCGAAGAGCCTTTGGGAAGGACTTCCGAAAATGGCGTAAAAAATAAATAAAAGCAAAAAGATGATGTCGGAGAGGTGGTGCAATGGTGTCTTAAGGGAAGCAAGCAGTAATTGAATTCCAAACGTCTAGACTAGCGTGTGTGTGTGAGTTTTATTAAAACGGAATGCACCGTTTGCGCAACCGGAAACCCGTTACGGTTTGTTGAAAATCTTAAACAATCGACCTCCTGAGTTGAGGAGGGAGAAGAATTGGATGGAAGGAATTGTTCACCGCGAGGTGATTTACCGTCGGACCGAAGATTTATTGTCTCACAACAGAAATCGTTCTAATTATAACCAAGGCACGGCCATAACTCCCGACTGTACAAACCAGTCTATGGTTTATTGTAAAACTAGATCATACAAGCCCAGGTGGGTTTTATGGAGGTTGCGAAGGTTAAGAAGGGCCCGTTGTTCACGAATCCATCAAAACTAGACGTATTAATTGGGTTGCATAGTTCATATATATTTATTTATTTTTAGATTTCTAAATCACCCTCTCATGATATATGCGCGAAGCCAGGAAACATATCCTCCATTTATCATTCATAACATATTCATATCATATGCAACGTGTATCCTAAGTGTGTATATATTTAAACACATAGAATACACTAAGTTATGCCATGGATTTTCTATTGCTCTTTTATGGTAATTCACATTTTATGCACATAAAATATTTATCGCCCTCAGGTAAACGACCCAGGGAGAAAGGAAACGGAGGGAAACATTGAAATTACGCAACAGACGCAAAAAACAAAGAGCAAGGAGCGGAAACAAAGAAATAATTTCGTTCTTTAAATTACGTAAGAATCTGTGGATAATTTCATTCGGAAATATTTTCATACATAGCTGCATTTGCTTCAAAGGGAAATTTCAGTTCAAAGCAACATTCAACAAATAGAATTTACGTCTCTATTGCACACTTGGTTCTTCTGGCTGAAGCAAAAAAAAAATAAACACACACTCTTTTCGCCTTGTACATTATTTCCTCTTTTTATATAACTACCTAAGGGAATTTGAATTTCCAAGAACTGTTTGTTAAGCATTTTTTCTGTTCGATTAAGGATTAAAGGTACAAAGGGACGGTCGACAGGCAAATCCAGTTGAAACATCGAGTTTAGGATCAATCTGACCCAAAAAGTGGATTCGATTCAGATCAATCGGATTTGCTGCGAAGGTCCGTGCCTCGAGATGGTTTCTTCGAATACGAATCGCAGATTAAAACCGAAAACCCGAAGAGATCTGATTAATTCCTGGAAACGATTGCTTTTTTTTTACCCCCCTTCGTCCCACCCCCCTTTGAATATTTATTAAGCGGTCGTGCAAATTAGTCCGGTGATTAGTTTGGGTGTAATTAATCGAATTAAGTAGTAATTCGTATTCGGTCCACCCTCAAATTAATCCCGCACAAAAGTTTTACTCCGTCGACGGGAAAGAAATAGCTGCCGCCCCTCATAATTTTCCGCCTCGCCGTTTGATCGACGACAATAAAAGTTAACTCATATTTCCTTTACAATATGTTTTTAATTACTATTTGGTGAAAATTATACTATTTTTCGTAACATTTCGAGCTTATATGAAATCCAATTTAGTCAGGTCCACTATAAAGTAATTTACTTGCTTGTCGTAAAAGGTAACTTAATTTGGGTTTATACATCCTGTAAAAGTTTTTATTTGCACACAGCAAAATATGATTAACTCCCACGCAAAATTGCTCATATATTAATAACATAACATAAAACTACTGTAATTACAGAAGTCAGTTCACTTTCAGTGGAATCAATTTACATGATAGTTTGTGGAGAAATAAATTTCTTGAAAATAAATTGAAAACAATTTTCATATAAATATTTTTCTAGGGAATAAAATTATTATGTAGTATAAAAAGGGAAAGCAATTGAATGCAAATGAAGTAGAAAGGAAAAGTTGGATGTTCTTGTAAGCCGTGCGACTAGTCCAATTATTTGGGTGTAATTAATTGAATTAAGTACTAATTCGACTGTCGGAATAGTGCGTATAATTTGCTCCCCTCAAGTTAATTCCCAAGTAATTAGATAAAACAAATTGCTTTTGAGCGGGCGACGGCCCTGCAGCTTCGCCGAAACAGTAAGCTACAGTACACGGATAGACTGGAAAAGGGATAACAGCAAGGATAAAAAGGACAGCGCATGCACACCAATGTATAGGTAGACAGATAGATGCGATGATCTCCGATGATGATGATGATGAGTGGGGGAGTATGTGTATAGCCTTAGAGAGTTCGGAAAGCCAATTACCAGTTGATTATGTTTCCGGATTTTGGATTTTCGATGGCAGACAACGGAGGAGGCCCGACGCAATAAACATGACAAGTCCATGGACTATACTTAAATGGACGCCCGTATTTATCGCTCGTATTCGAAATGAATCAACATCGTAATGTAAACTGTAATTTCGCGACGTTAACATAATGCCTTGGAACATATAACAACAACAGCGCAACAACAACAAGAACGGCAAATAAAAGTAAGAGAAGATCCACTACGCGACGGTGGGTGGAGCAGCAACATTTATACATATTTCGATGATGATACTGTAGTGTTACGTATGGTAATAAGGTTGAATTACAGTGATCGAGATGGAAGTATATGCACTGGGTTCGCATACACACCCATACCTGCGTTTATGTACAGATGCCAATGCTACGAACCTAGGTAGATGAGGTTTCGAGTTAGGCGTAGAATCCTTTCGTAAAATAGCCAAGGGGATCGAAACGTAGCCGTATAATTTCATTCTCGGCTTTTCACCGAAAAATATATTTTCGTAAAATTTTAGTAGCATCGCGTGATGCCGCCATTAAAAGCTCGTTTGCTAGCAACTCACAGCATCCGCAGCTAAACCTGATTACCTGATTCTCATTTCCATTCACTTTTTCCCGTCGATGATTCACGCGAATAGAATCCCCCTTTTACAGGTACTCAAAATTATTGTTTCAAGCCACTTACGGATCATCCTTTTCATTCCTGGCCTTGATTTTGTTTTATTTTCGTTAGGGGTTATACCTCTTTCGGTAATTGCCGCTTTGCTATGATGGCTATGCCCTGCTTTCCGTGCGGTTACGGGTAAAATGATGAATTTCGGTCCACAGGACCCCTCATTACTTTTCATTTACTCAATTGATCGACTTAATTTGTCTTGGCCGACAGCGGAGCGAAAAGAAGAGGGAAAAGGTCTGACCGCAACACAGAACAAACTTTCTATTGTATATTAGAATAAGGATAATAATGTTAATAATGAAAAGGATTAATTTAATTCCTGAGAAATAACCAAAAGGATAATTTTTGTTATTTAAAATCTTAAGTAAGTTGTAGGTTGATCATGTCAGTTGCTTGCATAGTGTGCATTCGCACGACTAAGTTTTCTGTATTAATAAGATTTAATACTTAAATGATTAAATGTGAAAATAATCTTATAAGCTACAAATGGTGATGCATGTTGGGTCTGGCATTTGTCTATGCGAGACTTCCTCAATTAATGGGTGAGCTGAATATAAATATATTATAATGTATCAATCTCGTGGGAAAAAAGAGGAGATTGGAGGTCGTAAAAGAAGCATTACCCGCTTCCTGCCGTCTGCGTATCGGTTGAGTAATTGACGGATGGAGTCCACTTGATCCATCGTATTATGGTGAAAATGAAATTCCGAAGCGTGCTCGGAAACTGGCTAATCCAACAAATAATAATTAAAATGTAATCGAACAATGCACTTCCGGTTCGACAACTAAATAACTGCGCGATTACAAGTGTTTTTATTTTAGATTTTGAGGCGACGGGACTCTGACGAGACCGACATTCCCCCTACACGATGGGGGAATTCACTGTTACCCTGGATACAGACAGATAATTGTTTCCTTTTTTTTGGTTCATTTCCATTTTTGGGCCTATTCCATTCAAAGCGATGGATCAATAAATACAATTGTCTAAACCGTTTTGATCATTCTTACTCCCACATTCATCACCAAGGAATATAAAATTTAATTTGTTACATTGGAAGCAACTGGTTTTTCAGTTTTTAAGGAAAATTTTGAGTGCAACTAGTAGAGTATTTTCGAAGGACGTTTTGTCATTTTGTTTTTTTGCGGAAGGGAATTTTTATTCATTTTAGGAGGCAATATTGTTACGGCAGATAAAATCTTTATTAGCTTGTGTTCGTGGTTTCGGGCTAGAATTATTATCTACCCATTCATGTGTGTAAATACATGCATGACCTGCGATCAAACAACAATTCAGCGGGATTTCTGCAATATTTGTTTACGCTTACGGCTACAGCGACGGCGGCCACAGCAGAAGTATTGTGTTTGCGTGGACGGCCCGTGACGTCCAGGTAATTCCCTCAAAGGACGTCGTCCGGCCCTTCGTCGTTCGCTTTTTTTCGCTGCATTGTGTGCACATCTCCATGTACCGTTATCAGCTGCATCATCATCATCATCATTACTATTTCACTTGCTGGGGAAGGTAAATATGCGTACGTAGTTAGCGTTTACATAATGGCCCTTTCAGTACTTACATATAAAGCGCTTAACGGCAACGCTTGGTTTACAACTGTATCTACAATCAGATGAAAAATGGGAAAGGAAGTAGTGGCAGAAGGTTGCGGGAGAAAAGAAACGCGGAGCGGATGGCGGAAGGAGGTGCAGGAGGAAAATAAGGAGAAGTAGGGAAGGGAATAAAGCGAGCGAAAGAAAAGGGAGAAAACGTAAAGAACTCGCTTCTTTTTGATTTTTGGAGTGCCCTACGCTTTTTACGTCTGCATACGGTACGGCTACTCAGCTAAGTATGTCGCATAATGAATTATTCATACGGAATCGGGGATTACGTCTACGGAGCCGCGCTCATGACGTGGCACATGTACGCAATCATTTCTACACATTTTAACCCTCGTCACCGAATCGTAACGCTACGGAATCGGTGTGGATGCCGCATGCTGCGAACGGCATGACGTTTTGCATCCACGAGAACAAGAAGGAATGGACTAATTACGATTTTCATGTAATTACCGCGAAAATACACGGCTTCAACTGAAAGGAAGAAGAGAAAAAAAGGAAGAACCAAGAAGAAAAATAAAAGTAAAAACACCCACGCACACACACACACACGGACGGAAGATTAAACGACGAAGATTTTTTTACTTATTTCTTTTTTTTTGCACGTCCAAAGGGAAACGTATTAGTTTGCTTAAAGTGGAGAGAAACATCTTGAATTTTTAATGCTGGCATTTTCGTGTTTGCGCACAAACAAAAACGCGCGGAATCTCCATCCATTCAGGGCCACATTGGGGGATACCGGAAGATTAAAGGATCTAAAATAATTACCGGGGATTTTCGAGCACCGCAAACACAAGGTGCGGGTCGTTGAACCCAATCTAATTTCAAATCTTTGATCGGATTTTCAATTTTGCCTATTTTTTAAAATTTTTCTACCCATGTTCTCGAGAATTAACTTGGTATACATATGCAAATTAAAGCTTATATAAGCTTTGATTCAAATGCGATGAAACGATTTATTGTTGTGTCTTCGATTATGATCATCGGCATGGATGAATCAATAATGAAGATCGTCTCCCATGAGCATGGGTTAAGCACAATCGGAACGTTGTTAAATCGTTAAAGCGTAAATAAGTGGTGTGAATGATGGCAACGTTATAAATAGGATTTATGGCGGGGAAAAAACTGTAATCTAAGCTACGTGTATCTTTGTGTTCCGTCTGGACGGAGAGTTCTCAAAAATGAAAATTATCGGTTATGCCCGTCATATTGCGTGACCAACATTAAGGCAATTACATTTCAAGGCGATTTTAGGAGTCTTTGACCACACCTCGATCCCAAGACACACAACACATACAGACTTCGAAAAGAGAGAGGAAAAATCTTAATAAATATATTGGGGGCAATAAAAGAAGAACGAGTGGATTGAGAGGAAGAATAAGAAAAAAACAACACAAGACAGGAGAGCGAAAACAACGAAATTATAATGATATGTGGTTAAAAACATGGATTGCGGCCCAGCATATATAAGAAGCTCGCTTTGTGCAATAGTTTGCAATGAACTTTGCGTGGTGGAATTAATTATTTGCATCGTTTGTGTTGCGTGGTTTTGTTTCGTTCATTTATTTTAATTTCATGTTTCCCCGTGTACGTATTATTTATTTTACTTATTTTATTTTTTCTTCTTCGCGATTTTCCGTATTCAAATGTATTCCGCAAGGGATAATCGCTATGCCATAAATTAGAATGAATTAGGCGTCTCCATTAATATTTATCAATGTTTCATTTGGTTCCAATGAAGAGCGCCGGAAAAAGTAAGAGTCGAACTCGAGCTGAAAATAATATGCGCTGAAAACAAACGCTTACAAAAGGGCACAAAAAAAGGGAAAGAGAGAGATATGCATGATTATGTGATGAGTATGGGGGTGGGAAAACGCGGTGGCGGATTTGAATATCAAATGAGCGAAGTTCATTAAAGTAATGGCATTGATGAAAAAACATTAATCAACAAAGAGCCGCGAGCACGATTTTCCCGAAAAACTAAATAAATAATGGAATGTAATTGATAAAAACCTATACTCGCCACCCCTGTCAATTTTATTAATGGAAAGTCTGGAATTTCGAGCACGCAAATGATCCGCGCTTTGCTGTAACGCATGTTTTTTTTAACTTTACTTATGAGTGACATAAAAGTTCAAAAGAATTTCTAAAATGTTTTGATATTTCATAGGGAAATATTATGCGGTCGTAAACAAGCGGCGGCGAATTTATTCGCGGGTGGCGATAAAATTGGGAGATTCTACGTATAAAACTTACGGTAAATTGAATAGACGCTTTTATTTCAACCATTTCCAGCAGAGCACATTTCCTTCCTTCCTCTGTATCTCACATTTAATCCAGATTATACAAAGTACTATTCCTCCGCCTTTTACTTGCACCTCGATCTGTTATTTGCCGCCTTTGACTCCAGCATCAAAGGTTTCGCGTTTCAAATTATTTCGTACATATTTGACCCCAGACGCCAGATCAAATAATCATTTAGCTATTCACGTCCTTAGGGTATATAGATACATACGTACGATCCTCCTCCTGCGAAATGTTACCTAATGAATTTGTAATACGCCGTGATAATCGTCCTATCATCATAGATAACATTAAGCGGCCTGCGGGTGACGGCGGCGTTTGTGCCGATCACATAATTCGCTTGCATTTAAAAACGATTACCGCCGCAATTTGTGGCGACGCTACAATCGTGCAGGGTGGAATCCCCCAGACGGGCCTTCCGAATTTGGCCCTTTCGGCCATTCAATTTGCATCCGAAAGCCTCAAAGGCAATGTAACGACACACCCACAAAAATCAATTTCCTGCATATAAACAGCGACGTTCTGGCCTCTAATTTGCCCCGATATTAGTTCATCCTAGCATTTGCTGTACACATCATTAATTAAGTTGCGTCAGGGACGAGGATTTCGATTGACGACGTAATAGCGGGGCATCAGACTTGATGTGTGCGCGCCACCTCCAATGTCAAGTTCAACCTTTCACTTTTACAAACTACAACTAATCCACACATCGACAACATACAACACTTTTCATTTTGTTATTAAATTTATTACCTCATCAAAATATCATATCATATTTAAAAATATAAATTTATTAAAATCACATATCACATAAAATAGTTTATTTTCAATAATATTTTTACAATATTTAAAGAATTTATTTTTTAGTAAAGTAATTATAGTCCGAAAACATCATGTGTGAAAAGCTACTTTAATCGTGTATCGATATTAGTCCTATTGTGTACCTTTCAATTGGGGACCCAAATCTTATACCTGTAGCTCTTCCATTTATACTTCTATCGATTCTAAGCTGATCTTCTTTAATGGTAGAGTATTCTTCTTTTTTTATTTTTTCGAATGTCAAGTTCGACTTCTACTTTTGCCGTTCCAACATAAGTCAAGTTTTTTTCATCTATGATTTTAGACTAATCATTTGGACTATAATTAATGCAGATATTTGAAACAGAACGTGGAGCAAATTGCATTTTTCTTCGAAGGCGTGGACGGCTAAGGTCAACGGTTTATCAATAAACGCTTATTATTATGATGCTTATTATTAATAATACATTTCAGTAAAGCATGTCTCTGAAATAATACGGCGGAGGACACAGAATTGAGCCTCGCGGGTGCTGCTATCCATTGCATGTATTTAAGCATGTTTTATTGATTCTCCTCGGAACCGTTTTTTCTTTATTACTTTTTAGTTATATTTCTTTTTCTTTTGGTTCGTATTCCAATACCGGTAATTTACTCGCTTATTGTTATTACCTTTTTTTAGACTGAAGCATTTTCTTGTTTTTAGGCGACAATGAATTCTGAGTGTAATTTACGAAGGGCCAGTGTATGAGAACAGACGTTTCGTGATTTAATGAGAACGTGTCGTCTTCGTCGTCGGCGGCGGAGGCGGCGTCTGCGGTGTCGAGTATAATACGAAAATAATGCCTTTGATGAATCGTAGCTTTGGTAACCCGATCGTCGGAAAAAGACGCTATAATGATCGCAGTAAATGTGTATATAATATATACACGTTCCTCATCTCGCTTTTATTTATCTATTTTGTTGTTGTTGTTGTTGCTGTTGCCGTTGCTCCCATCGTTTCCATCGTTGGAAAACCGCCCCTCGTGTTTAAGTTTTATTTACACGCTGCTTTACGAGATGTCTCAGCTTTACCGAGAAACACCGTTTGATGCCGTACATATGTATACACATCCACTATATACCGGAGCAGTACATAATGTAATTACATGCGAAATTTATAGCGCGTTATACTTGTCGAGGCTTTTGTTTGAGATATAAATATATATGATAATCTTTGTAATCTTAAGTAGTAATAACATTCGTTTTAAATTTACAGCGGACGACATGGAAATATTCGACCTTATAAAATATTATGTACTTGTAAATTTCAAACGGAGAAACATCTCTCGGTGCTGTGGCCTTGGCGACGCTGAAATTTATTCCACCGTCACCATTATTTTCCAACACGAAACTGTTAGACGTTTTGCTCTCTTCCATTATTATCTTCATCACCTCCCTATGCCTCTTCTTTCATTATTATTTGCTTGTCTTTCGCTCTGTCCTTCTTCTTCTTTTTACTTCTTTTCTTTTGCATCCTTGCATTCGAGCCAGCATTATTATTATTTACCCTCGTCCCTTTGTCTCTCGCACTCAACACTGCACTGTCACCTTCTCATCCTCCTCTTGTTGTTGTTGTTTTGCACCTCTATTTCAGTTACTCTACATTTGGACGCCCTTCCTTTCACACTTTGAAAACGCCATTCCGTTTCATTACATCAGAATAACGCTCGCCCGCTTACGACATTACATCCTTAATTAGCGACTCTATTTTCACCGGAAAAATGCGCACATACAGTTTCGGACTTTTATTTCGCTTTTATGCATCACTCCCTCACGCCATTGTTTTCAATCCAACAATGCTTCGTCATCCCAGCTCAAACCAATGGAAACGTGAAGTTATTATAAACGAAAATAGAATAACCCAAAGCCCACTTCTGAAAACTGAAGCATTTATTCATCATTATCTACCAAAAAAAACTCACCCAATTTGTTTAACATTTTCTACATAGGAACTGTTATTAAAAGTATTATGAAATTCCAATTTTGTTTAAGAACTTTAAAATATAATTTAGAGTTGGCTTTTATAAAAACAAGAACCACGAAATAAAATATTCCAATCACGTAAATCAACTTTTAAACAATGATACTTAAATTAAATGCATAGCCACGATTGTGGTATGTATGTACATATATGATTAAGATGTTTGTTGGGTGCATACAAAATTATATTTAACACTTGGTACCGTGGTAAAAATTTCGGAATTCCATATTAATGTTTCAAAAAGGAAAGAAAATAAATGTAAAATTAATGGTAAAAAAATAAACAGATAAGTAATTTTAAATAATAAGTATAATGTTGGAATCTTGGGGAATATCTTGGTTTTGCAGCATTAATACAAATAAGTTAAAATAGGACCAATGTTAGAATCTCGTGGAATCAGTTAGTTTAACAACAAGGAAACAAATGTGGTTGAAGGACTTGAGGATTAAAAATAGAAACGTGTAAGTAACTGTTAAAAAATGAAAACAAAAAAAAGTAAGAAGAAACGTGATCGAAACAGAAGTTCGGTGTGCATGGAAAACTTTATATTGTTGCTCTTTGAAGGTCTCCTAACAATGAGTCACGACACAATTACAGAGAGCAGATCGAAGAACAAACAATATTGCTGCGGCGTAGGGAATTATCCGTTTCATAATTGATTCGTGATTTTCTTTTCCTTTTTCTCGCTTCTCCTCTTTTCTCCTGCACCTCGAGCGGAACAGGGGAAATCTGTTTCATAGCAAAGGTCAAGAATTACCTCAGGATAGGTTTTTCTTTTGTGTGTATTTATATAGAAGTATAAGAACATAGGTATTGCTATACATATTTTTCCTACATCGTATCCGGCGAGAGTAGAATTCCCCAACCTGTTGCGCTCGTGTACATTATCGAACTTCTTTGTTTTCAACAACAATTAAATAAATAAAATAGCAGCCGACGATAATAACTCATTCCGTAAGCATATGAAAATGTGCGCTATCTTAGTTGCTTTAAAATTCATGGAAAAAGTTTCCATTTTCTCCTTCTCCCCGACGTCCTTTATTTATTCTATACTCACGTTTGATTTACGAACAGATCCGAGATTGGCTACGAGAATAGCGCACATGCACAAGTACAAGCACCGGCCTCTTCTTCCTGCGCAAACTTAATGAACAAATGCAAACTAAGAAGCGGCTCCTCCTGGTAACTGGATCGAAGTACTTATTAGCATCTCTTCCGACAAAGCACATACTTCACAGAAGGGATCGGTCAAGAGTGAAAACCTAGTTAAGATCTTCAAGCACGTGCTTAATTAATTCACATCTTTAAGTCGAATGAAGTTATTATAATTAGCAGAGATCGTTGCTTCTTAAGTAGATTTCCTCCCTCTATTCTAATTACTGAGATGAGCGTAGTATAAGTTTAAATTTCTTAAAAAATTACTTTTTAAACTAAAATATGATGAAAAGAAGACCAAGTCTTGAACCTTGGGGTATCACAGAAAACGCGCTGAGCTTTCACGTTGTCGCCATTAGTATTAATAGGTGTTACGGATTAGTGGTTTTAGTATCTCGAGACTCGACGAACGATCATTATTATAGGATATTGAGCAACTACCGTAGATCTATCCCGTATTATGCATTTAATACTTTCATAGATTGTATCGAATTAAAATTATAGCTTGCGACTATAATTGTTTTAGACAAGTATATGATTACACAGCAACTAAAACACGCTCTTGACGTGGGTATAAGCATATATATCTACACACAAATATACATATACAGGGTGTTAATTAAATGCATTGTGCTCGACGCGGAATTAGTTAACCATGGATTTATTGAACAATCAAGTTTAACGTGCCGCAATCTGCACGGACATTTATTTTATCGCGTTTCGGTCACGCCGAAACAAATTTATTTTTGAAAAAAAATCCTACGAAAATAAATATAAATTACAAATACACATTCACCGTAAACCAATTGTTATATATTAGAATATTCAGAAACTAAAATTTAAACTGAAAATTAAAGTATTGCACATTACTTAAGTTAAAATAAAAATTAATTGCAATGTAATTAGTTAGAAATTTTTTACAAAATGAATGAGTACTGTTACTATAGGATAATTGTAATATTGCATGCGGATTGGAAACAATGTCTGGCATGAAAAGCTGTATGAGTCCTGTTGTCATTGAGTTTTGTATAATTATGATTGGTAAGAATAATCATCATCCCCGAAAAAGGCTCGTATTGTTCCTCATTGTCGTTGCGACATGTCGACGGGGTTTCGCATTGTTGCTCAGACCGTTGCACGTTATAAAACAAGGTTCGTTGCATTGTCGCCGCGCGTCTCGGATCCGAGACAAAGGAAAACGAAACCGCGATTTCGGAGAAAGTATAATTTATAGTTTCGCAAAACGGCAAAAGTAACGGTGAAACACAATTCGAAGCGTAAGCGGAATGGGCTGGGCGCAGCGGAGAAAAGGAAATACACGAGTACGACCACCCCCGCCTCGTTATGCAATCGTTTCCTAAAAGCTTGGGGATGTTGGATTGATGTATGTGGGTAAAACCGCCACAAAGTCCTCCCCCTTTTTGGTAGATTTTATTGACACTGAAAAGCGGGATAAAACAAAGCGAGATACTGAAATGAAAGGGATATTTCCGCTTTCCCTTGTATTTTTTTATTATTATTATTATTCATTGGATTGCCGCGAGAGGGATAATTATCATTCCGTTGATTGGGGTTTTCGGATTCACGTCGAAATATAAATCTCTCGGATGGCGCCCTCGGGGTCGGGCAATTTTCTCCTTGGCCGATCATCCCTGGGTGGGAGGAGATTACCGCACAAATGGAACGGAGATTTTTCATAGCAGAGAGAAGAAGAACCTAATAAGTTAATCGCCCGTCTATTCCCTGACATTCGGATCGAAGGACCTGTCCCGTCCCGACCTGCCTTGTCCCAACTCGCTCTGGTATGTGTAATATGACAATAATGCGTTATTAAGAATCGAAGCACGATCTTCACGGTTATGCTTATTCCTGAAACACACCGGGGCTTGGCGTCATTCAACTCGGCTACAACACGCGCATACATACACAAATATGACAATAAATGTTTAATATTATACCCATCCAGCAAACATGGAGTCTAATTAAAATCGAACCATGATCCAATCTTTATCCTTGATTTTCATGTGTGCAAATCGCAGATATCATCATCCGCTGCAATCGATCCACTAATGAAGTGATGTCTGACATAGCCAGAGACTGATTAAAATGCGCCCTTTTCACCCTCGTCCTCATCCCTCATCCCATAGCGCTAAAATTATTAGATCCCAATCCTTTACCTTTGATCTTATTATTGCAAATCCCACGAAATCGCATTGTCTTCGTTTATCTTTAATTTCGCTGTTTTCACCGCCTTACGTAACCGAGCAACCGTTGAATCATTCCGCGCGAGCGTAGGCGGAGGTTCATTCCTTTTTCGTTTGCCTCTTCTTTTCGTTTCTCTTTCATCAGTCCAAAACGCTCCTTTAAGGATTTAACTTCGCCAAGGAGCTGCACAAATTAAACATGAACTCATTTCTACGGCCACGAATTGATGATTAAGCAAAACCTCGCATTAGTTAACATCATGCCAAGAACTTTTAAAGTGCTTCTTTTTTCTTTCATTTATTGCACTCTTGCGTCTTAAAAACTATTATAAAACTTTTAGCGCATTAAATATGCTGAAACATTACGCTTTGGGAATATCTAGACACAATTATGTGCATAATTTGAGACATAACTTACTGACAATATTTTTTTTATGAAATAAGTTTGAGTTTATGTAGTATTGATTTTTTTTAGTGGGTTTAGTCTGAATGGAGTGAATTGTTGATTGTGCATTAGCATATTAGGAAATTATATGCGAATTGGTCGTTTTGCCTAGAGCCGATTGCAATTGGAACGTCGATGAGAAAAATCGATAATTCTTATTTAAACGAATGCTAATTCCCAGTCGGTGGACATTTCTGCGATTGGATGCAATTACTCCGAGCGATCCGAGAGCGGAGTTATGTAAATGCGAGTAATTTAAAGTAATTTTCGGTGTAGGATTTCAGTCGCTCGCTAACACTCTGCACACTAACTGCAATTATTTTTACACGTCTCCTATTACGAGATTTTACATGCCCGGTACCTTTTATGATTCGACTATTCACCGGATTCGTCGAGGGATGTGGGAAATTCGAGCGAGTAGTGCGTGCGGGAATCCCATTACCAATTTAAATTTTGAGCGGGACTTTGGTCTCACGATCTTAAAATTAAGGAAAAAGAGAGCGAGAGGAATCGAGAGAAGCACGAAGGAGCAGACGGAAAGAATAAGAAGAAGTTAAAATAAATACAAAACGCAAGGCGAGGTAGAAAATAAAGTAAGAGGCGAGCGCTGAGATACATTATTTATTCATTAATCAAAGAGCAAGTGAGGAGTAATTTTGTGCGCTTTGTGCTTCAGGAAAGCCCGAGTTCAATGAGAAAGAGTAATTATAGAAAATAAATATTAAGCGTTTCGAAGTTTAGCGAAGTTCCGTTCCGCGCGCAAACTTTGCACCGTGTCTCACGACGCATCTCTTATTATTTACTAGCCTTAGTTTATGCCGGGCGAAACCTCCCCTTCGGTGTGTGCACGACGGAGGTAAATGAAAATTGGCAGAAGGTTCATTTAAAACGTGCACAAAGGGCGTCTACAGAGCCCTCAGCGCCACTAAAGCGTATTTATTCAATAAGGAAATTCACCGCCATCAAAGAAAACTCGAATGCACTTATCCATTGAATCTTTCTCAATTACATAACGTTCCATTTTATTTACGTTGTTGTTTCTAAACGTTTTTCTTTAACCTTTAACAATTTACCAAAATTCAATTTTACTTACCTACATTTCTTCAAATCCAATATAAATATTTTACATGCGTTAATTACTTTCATCTCGTTTAATTGCAGCAATTTGTATAATTGAATTCAATATAATAACATTTACTTTTATAGTTTTCAAATACCATTTAAAATCATTTAATGAATATATCAGATTTATTCATGTAAATTATAGCTGATTTATATAAATATTACTTTATATTACGTAGTCAAGTAAAATTTAATTAGTACATAAAAACAAATTAGCTTCATAATTTTTATTAATTACATTTATATGTATATATTAATATAATCAAGATTATTAGTTAATTGTATCAATATTTGTTAATATTAAAAAAAAATCCTAAAATTAATATTTTGAAAAAATTATGAATAAATTTTGTATTTAATACATATTATAATAAATATTTTAAAGTTATTTTAGTAATTTTAATTAAATTATGTATATTATTTAATATTGATGAAATTGGGTATATTTTTTGTATGGAAGTAAAGTTTTGATGCCAGTTGTAAAATAAATCAAAGAGAACATTATTTGGTATTCTAGTGCCGCTGCGCCTTGTTAGGCACGGTGATAAATGAAGAAAAATATATTACTGACATGGGGAATAAATAATAGGGATCTATTAGAGCGTATCTACCGAAACTCGACTAAAGAGCGATTCATCATAGCGAAAAGGCGAGCACAATCATCGGAATAAGTAGATTTGTCAGGATTATCTCTAGGGATGGAAAATAACGAATCTGTAGAGGAGAGGACAAGGATGATATTAACAGCATTGTCTCCATGTAGCAATAAATATAGGAAACGAAAAGAAAATAATAAAACAAACAATAACGCGCGAAAGAGACGGAGGATGAAACGAGCAAGAAATCCGTTGCCACGCGCGTTTAGTGTTATGTATTCTTTGAAAACAATTGTCTACTAGCAGTGGAATACGACATATGAATTTATAATGCTGTGTAAGCTACGTCTAAATTACATGCTGTACAAATAAAGGAAAGGGAAGGAACATCAACTAAAAAAAAATATATATTTAAATAACAAGGGAGGATTTTTATTGTAAGTGGAGGATGGATTAGTTGAAAATTGCTGCGGTTTCCTTGTTATTTGCACGCAGTTTATAAGTCGCAATAAATATATCGGTCGAGTGTAGTTGGCTTTTTCTTGTTACGTAGGCTCGCAGTTTATGATATATACGACATGAAACAATGTAGATGTGTAGCTCTATTCACCATAATGAAATGCAGTTTAGCAGCTTTTAGTCCGGCTAAGTTTACATACGGACGTCATTTTAATAATCGAAATGAATGATTTATTCGATTTTGTTTGCTCGTTTTATTTATCGTTTGTTGTTGGTTAATTAATGGCATTGCAGCATACGTCCCTGTTTCCACTTCTATTTCTTATTGTGGTGCCATACGTATGGATTGTTTATGGCAACAATTACGGACCTTAAGGCCACCTCCTATATTTTCCTCCGCCGATACACTTCTTCTTCTTATTCCCCTTCGTCTTCATCTTCTTATACTCCTACCACTTCATAACAGTTTGTTGGCCACGTCCGCTCCTCTGCGCATATCATTTACCTTTGGAGCCCTTCCACCCCCCAAGCGAGCGATGACTGATGGATGTTACGCCACTGGTAGTCACGTATCTACGGGAATTAAAAATTCCCAGCAACACGTCATAGCAATAAAATAAAACCCACACCCTCATATCGGACTTGTATTGTGTAAGCAATGAATGTTTAAGCTGAAGTATCGGTCCATTTAGTTTAATGGCGAGAAGGAGGCAAAGGGCGGCGAAACTTTCCTCTTTATAGCATCGCTCCAGTTGTGTTCTTTCCTTCCTCCACCACTTTAAGTTTATTTATTTATTTCTTTTTTTATTCCAACCTTCCTTCATTTCCTCGCCCTTTTGTTTCTAGCGCAAATCTTCCGCTAAATTCAACGCTTATTTATCGATCCCACCCTTCCATACAATACCATCCCTTCTGCATCTGACACCTACATCATTTCAATCGCTTTAAGGGTAACAATTTAACTCAACACAATTGTTACAGTTTTTTATTACGTATTACCTTTCAATAGAAAAATCACGTAGGCCAAAGAAAATACGAGCCACATATCTACGCGTTTTTATTACACATTTCATAAAATTACTCATTAATAAATTAAATCACTTTAAAGATTTTTAAATATTTTATTTCAATTAAATATTCAAAGTACATTTGGAAAGCTTTATTATTTAATGTATGGGATTTATAAACCTTAAAATAATGTATTTTAAGTAAAACGTACATATTATATAAATATGCTTTTATGCGGTCTTAATACGAGTGATATTGAAAGACGTTCGATAAACGTTGAACTACTGTTACAACATTAACCCTCCTATGTAAACTGACCTAAAGCTATCTCTAAGCGCTTTGTAAATCTAGTACGATAATACGAGTGGTTTACATAAAGTTTAATGAAATTGACAGATTGTCGCATATGAAGTTAACGTGTATTTAACATCTTGCACTACCGTTAATCTCATTGTAAACGTTGCGTTAAATAAATTTCCACTGGGTTAACGCGATTTGGAATTATATACGGAGGAATTGGAATAAAATAATAATAATAACAAAAATTATAAAATAGCAACTAACCTGTATTTCATGGAGGAGTTCTTGCTCGTCCAGAAGAACGATCTTGCAGTGGATGGAGCGAGGCTTCGAGCAGAAGCACTCCATGTCGACTGGATTTTCTTGCCACTCTGAAAAGATGAAAATTTCGCAGATATTAATTTAGGAATGATTATGAAATAAATAAATAAAATATATATGTTGTGAATACAAAAAGAATGGCTTTGAAGATCGGAGCTAATAATTGGCAATAAAGTATTGAAACTAATGGAGTTGTATTAAGTTACATGATATACCGTACATGGCTTTTATTCCATCTCATTTAATTTGCTCTCGAGTATTATAAAGTTAATGAAGCAGTGGACATCCTGACACCAGATAACCGCATCTAGACGTGAGGAAATACTCCTCATTTGAATATCGCCGACAAATTATTGCTCTTCTTTTCGCGCGGCTTTCATTCCATTATGCCATTCATTCGAAATGAACGATGAAAAAATAAGAAAATAGATGAGCAAGGATGAAAGGAAAAATAATTAACAATAAAGAAAATGAAGTGCATGGTATGCGAAACGAAGGTGTACGTATGACAGATCTGTC
Organism: Nicrophorus investigator; assembly: GCA_963457615.1. Classification (NCBI taxonomy): domain Eukaryota; kingdom Metazoa; phylum Arthropoda; class Insecta; order Coleoptera; family Silphidae; genus Nicrophorus; species Nicrophorus investigator. Next base: position 9,438,873 of record OY735146.1, read on the forward strand.
CCGACCGTTCGAGCATTTTGATACAACACAGTGCATCATCTCCAAGCCCTACGCAACTATCAATTTATTTTCAATTAGAGTCGTTTATAAATTCCTCAGCGAAACGTGGATCAACCACTATATTTACACCACGGCCAAATCAACCAAAATAATCACTTAATACAGTGTGCAACCTATAGAATCCATGAAGCATGTTTTTATACTCCTCTTTTCACCACACAAACCATATTTTTCCCATGGCTGCCCTCAACCGCCCCCAGAGAGAAACGATCCCAATTTTAATACACGCATTTTTGTTGTTATTTCAGTTATTTTCACCCACATCGGAAAAATTTCAATTACGCAACGGCATAAATTAAATTCCTGACGAAACAACCTCAATAAATACGCATACGATATTGTTATTACAATACATTTTTTTTTTGTTGAAATTAATATTATTATTTATAACCAATTTATTTATTTCTCGTTCCGCGTTACGCAAGCCCTCGCTTTTGCGGATCTCGACCTTAATCTCTTCAGGTGGGCGCACGCTGATCACCTGATATAGCGATCAAAAACAATTGGCAATATCGTAAAATTACACAATGATCTTAGCTGCAATTTTCAAAAAGTTAAATTATTAAACTTTTGATATAAATATAAATATTTATGTTATTAGCAAAATTATATCAAATTCAATAATAATTTACGGATTTTGTGGATTTTAATGGAGGATGCATCATAAAATTTAATATATTTTGACTAGTGGATCGGAAAATAATTAGGATTGGAGTTAATTATTTGGGATTACGTAAAACGTAATGAAATGTTCATTAACCAGCACCAAATATCGAATGCAGCTTGGTAATCTATTCCTTTTATTAGATATATGCATATGTAAATTTCGTAATGTATCATACATAATTATGGATTTTTTTGGTACACTATGATTCCAAATATAAATAGTAGTAACCAATATTTTTTTAGTATAATTTTATAATGTAATAAATGAATTAGTATTGTATTGTCATTGGGTTCGTCGCTTGATCTAACGTTGATATCTCCGCGATTTCGTTTCTTTTGAAGGTTTTAAATTCAATATCCTAGGAACGTGGATAAGGATAAATGTATATCGCTTCGAAATTGGCAATTTTAATGCAATCCGCTGCTGCTGGTTGAACGTTATTCAATAAGACGCGCGGGCGGAAGAAAATTGAAAATTTTATCAAAAACGACTGTTTACCAGTGTAATGAAGGTGCAGTAAACGCTGAAAACTTTGTGATGCCTTAATTAATATTATCGAGAGCGGAAAGTGCAGATAGTGAGTTCTAAGAGGAAAATACACCTCCATTATGCGGCAGCCGTGTAATTTACGAAACGCAGCTTATAAAAGCGAAATGATGATCTTAGTTTATTTGCAATACGCAGTGATGAAAACATTTGAGAAGTCGGACGAGCTGGTCGGCCGAGTGACAGAGCGAGAGGATGGATGGTTTCGTTGAGATAGGATGGGTCTAGGGAAGGGATGGAGACGGAGGATGAGGATGAGGCTGAGCACGTCCGTACTTAACGGCGGATCAAAACAGCCGGAGCCCTAAACTCCTATTCAGAGCATTTATCTGCATGCACGCATAGAAGGCAATTATAAAATTCCCCGATAATAGGAGATAAATATGTTTATCACTGCCTTCAGCTCGATCTCGCCGATTACCTTTACTTTTACCATAAACCAGAATAATTCCATGTAATTTCACCATGTTTTAACGTATTCCCGATAAATATTCAAAATGCAATTTTCAGATTATTACACACACACATACTACCGCAGCACGAAAAATTATACCATCTCGCAGTTATCATTCGTCATTTTCATAAATTTTCCAGAGTGCCTAACAATTTACATAATAAATACAATGTCATTTTACTTTTACTTTTGCTAACTCCTGCATTTTAAATTTAAGTAAAATTTACAAAATGATTTTATTTTTGTAAAGAATATATCGTAAATACTTTAGATTATTAATTTGCTATGCTTTAAACGTACTGTGCTAGGAATTGCTTTAGTAATTTCCACAATATTAAATAAGTCGCTTTGCTAAAGCAATAAACTTCAATTGAATTAATTGTATTAGTTTTATTATAATAATTGTAGAAAAAAATGAAAATGAGTCCATTAAGGAAATGCAAATGGTTTGTTATTGCGAGGACGATCGTAACTCAGCGGGTATCTATTTAAAGAAATCAATAGGCAATAATTGTGATTTATCTGCTGAACTTCGCTGTTTAGCAGTCTGAAGCACATTTTATTGGCATCGGAACGGCCATTCCTGTAAATGGGCTGATGCTGAAATTATACACGAAATACAGTATCCTTCCATACATCCCGCTCCTTCGATGCACGCGACTTGCCGTTCCGTCTGGGCAGAAAGAAAACGATGACGCAACGCATCCTTAAAGGTTGACCTGACCCAAACGGGATACTTTTACTTCGGCCGTCCTTAATCTAAGAATGGGCAATTTTTAATTAAACCGACTGTCGAAATTATTAACTCGACTCGAATGAAGGAACGTTACGAAACGTCGTGCTGTGTGCTCTCTGCTCTTCATGTCGCTGTTGTTTTTAATGGGACTTAGATGAATTCGAGATTCGAAAGCAATTAGGGCCGTCGTTTAATTAAATATTCGAGCGGAAATTGAAGAAAACTGGCGATTAGATCAATGCCCGTTTAGCATACAAATTGAAACGGGAACGGTTTTTCCGATTGACTCATGCTTCGCTCCTGCTATTAGCGTCGTCCACCTGAGCGGAAGGACAACGCGTCGCATCGCAACGCCCACGTCTGGACGCTTTGGTCCATTAGCGACGTTTTGGCATATGCGACATATAAATCATAACAGTTGTAAGCGCCGCGTCGAATGGGATCAAAAACATTTTGGAGCATAACTCCTCATTTTCACGTCGGCTTTTATCATAAATCCAACAGGCTGCACAAGGAAAAACATTTTCTCGCATTCGACGCCCCACATATCAATTAAGCTCGACTTCAAATATCCAGACCATGTTTTCAGGCGGACGACTTCCAAACACACACGCGACGTACAGCTGTTAATTAATGTTTAAACTCACTGCAGCAACCCATTCATTTATAAAGAATTCCTCCTATTTCACAACTATTTATTTAATTTAACTTTATTACCCAACAAACATTCTATTTAATTAATCGAATACTAAAAAAAAACAATTACACCAACAATTAAATATATTGTCAGTAAAGTTTACAAATTTTTACATAATCAAATACATGTTTAGTATTTGTCAGTATAAAACTGACAACTAAATCAATTGTAGAACTTTGAAATATTAGGGGAAACCCCTAAAGTATATGTATGCATATAGTTTCCATATGATAAATTTTGCCTGAAGTTATACGAGTTTCCTTCCCCCAATTTTCAAGTTTACTAAGTATGTGTTATAGAAGGGTTATCTTAATATCAAAGTAGGATAAGTCTATTTGCAAACTGTAACAATAATTTTTATTACAAAATTTGAATTTCTTATATACGTTTTTAAATATTAATTATATACCATTTTATTATAAAAGGATTTTGCAAATCGTATTGTAATTAATTAAACTATTATTGAAATAAATGAATTGTTTTATTATTTTACGAATTAATATTGTTCTCTCGCTTGATTGTGGCTAATTAATTAAATTTTGTTTATTACCGAATTGCATTGTAAATAAAAAATATATATTACAAATAATAACACATGAAAATGCATTTATTAATGTGATTTGCTTTTAGTTAATTGAATTGTAATGTTTATTATGACATCTTTAAAGGATTTTATTGAATGAAACAAAAAATGTGTATAGTTTCGCGCGAAGGAATAACATAATAGATTACGAGCGACACATATGTAGGTTGTTATGGTGGGATGCGGGAGCGGATGTGTAAAGGTTACATCTTAAGTTAATAAACTCGAGAGCGGTTAATAAACAGAATGCATCTAGAATCGGCGACAGCAAAAGCACGAGGAAAATAATGATAATAATAATAATAAGGATGATGGTAATAGCAGTAAGAAGAGAGGCAACAAGACGAGAAGGAAGAAAATGCGAAGCGGATGCGCTTTGAGGAAATGCGTAATGACGGATTATAAAAACGAACTCGTTAAACTGCTCTTGTAAACCTGTAACCCGGTGCCGTTTCATTCTCACTCCTCATCCAACAACAAGAAACGAATTCTATATAGAGTGAGGAAAGGAGTTGCGAGGTAGAGAGTGGAAGCGAGTAAACAAAAAGGAAAGAAAAGGACGAAAAAAAGAAGCAAGGAGAAGAGAATAAAAAGGAGACGAAGTCCCCTCGGTCTCGGGTCACTGGTTTTGCACTCTTCCGCATACGCGACGCGGTTACGGCAAGACGATGCCAATTTTCGTATTTGCCATTTTATACAAATTTAATCGCCAATTACATAAAGCATATCCTAAGCGAAGGATGTACCAAACCAGTAAAAGGGTGCGTTTTTTTTAAACCTTGCACCATCTTACAGAATCCTTAACAAGCAATTTTTCGATAATAATAAAGCATTCATTTTTTCATAACGTAAGCTCCTTACAAAGTCGACGCACTCCATTTTTTTTGTTTGTTTTCTTTTCCAGTATCATTTTCATAAAGGCTGGTGTTGCAGCGAATGCTTTCCTTTCGTCCCTCTCGATCCTCACTTCGCTTCTTCAGCTTCGCTCGTAATTCGCAAAACGAAAGTCATTTTTCCCCATAAGTGGACTAATTCCCTTCACGGTAACCCTACTTGTACACGACCACGGATTACGCAAGTTTTATTCCTCTGCTCTTCTAGTTTATGCATTCGCTTCCATTTTTTCCTGCTCCATAAGTGGTCTAATACCCTTCAGTTTAATCCGACGTTGCAAGCAAAAAATATACACACACACACACGAGAAGAGAAGACAAGAATAAGAAGAGAGGATGGGAAAAAAGAGAGAAGGAAAACCGCGTGCACGATAAACGGATTACGTAAGTTTTTCATTCGCGCGTGCGGCTGCTGCAAGAGGCTTATGGTTTTATACGTAACGTACCATAAAATATTACGTTTTCGAATCAAAAACGCGAAGAAGACAAATAAATACGAGGAGCGGAAGAGAGAAAAATTGATGGAACGAGGAAACCCAGGGAAGAAGATTTACACCGAGCTTTTCAATCATGCCGACTTCGCGAGATGAAACATTTCGTCGGGTGGAAAGGGAAGAAAAAAAAAAGAAAATAAAGTAAGGAAGGAGAGAGCGCAGAAAGAAGTGTAAACGGTTTTAACGTAAGTTTTCATTCATGAGCTTACGGTGAATACGGCATCTATACTGTAAATTATTTCAAAAGTTTCCGGGGACTGCAAAACAACGAAAACGTCCAACCGTTCTTACACATACGCTTTCATTCACCGTGTATATGCATGAATATATAGACAGGTTTTATCGTCACGTCCTTTTACAATGCAGTTCATTTTTCCCTTGCAAATCCCCTCTTACAATTTTAAGCAGATTTTCATGATCTACCTTTACGCTTCATCATAATCTATTCATATACCAAGTACTCTTTTAATATTCGAATACCATTTTGTAATACTTTTTAGTTACAAATACTTTAATTTTATTTATTTAATTTAAATCAGAATTAATTTACTTTGATTTATTATAATAATAATAATTTAATTATACTACAGAAGAAACATCATTCCAAGTACTAAGCCTTTGGTAACTGCAAGAACAAGAATTCCACTAATCGATTTCTCTAAGCTCCGACGGACACAATTTGACCATTAAAAGTCAAGTAGAAGAAGTATAAAAAAAATGATGATATAATCTTGGTTAGCAAAAAGAGCAATTCATATATAATGGTATAACGAATTGAAAAAGTAACATCTTATAACTGGAGGGCATGCAGATATTTCATGAAATAAGTCTTAATTGATTCGAAGGAAATTGGATTTACTGCTCGTTCCTTTTGGCGCACTTCTGAGCAACCTCTGAAATAATAAGGCGTGCAGGATTGCGGTAATTGCGCGTTTTAATATTAAGATCGTAATCGAATGTACGTTACGTTGCGTTACGTTCCGGTTAAGTCGATCGAATCAGGGATTCCCCTGATTCCAATTCGGAGCAATGCCTCTGCACTAATTGAGCACAGAACGACACGATACCCACGCACACGCCATATCCTTCCTTCTATGCCGCAGACGACACCCCAGACGATTTCGTTTTTGTTAATTAGCTATTACGCAACGCTCGCATCGATTCGAATTTAATTACGCAACACGCATAAATCCGCGACTTGTTTCCATAGCAATCGGCATTTTTCTTCTTTTTTCGACATCCCCTTTTTCGTTTCGTTTAATTTTTGTCAACGAGGGGATGAAATATTTAATTAATAATTAACGAGATTGATTGTCTGGGTGTGTCCCGAATTGCAATTAATTCGGTCGTCATTAGAACCTCCAAATTACCATCCATCCTAGTGGGGTTGTAATGAAAAAAAAAAGCTGAGCAAGGATAAAGGAATATGCTGTAGTCCTTTGAGAAAGGTTTTTTCGTTGTTTTGCTGTCGTATTCAGATTGGGGTTTCATTTGCAAAAGTGGTCGCAGCCTGAATTACCGGCATCATAACGAACGGTTAAAATTTCTAGATTAGGCACCTAATTGCATTGCGGAATAATCTTCCTGCCGTTGACAGCATCTCATGGGGAATCCCCCCTTTGCATTCGAAGACTGTATACTTCCGCGTAGGTTTGTAACCTTATTACAAACCACCCCCCGAAACGTCGTTCGCACTTCACATCCACCTTCTTATTTTTTTTACTTTTCTCCTTTTCCAACCCTCCCTCACACACTCCACCCTTTCATAAAACGGAAAATCTAATTTGAATTTTTGATATCCTATTATTCAGCTTGAAAACCTTTTCAATTAACTTCATTTTCGTTACGAGTTTACAAACTGCTTCAGACTTTTCCGGTCGCCCTTTTCTACCGTTATCTGCGTACGATTTATGTAACGTCTTGTTTTTCTCTCTCTATTTTTTACTCGCATGTCTGTCTATACCGAATATTTTATATACATTGCAATTTCCTGAAAAAATCCTCTGCCGTTGACAGCCCTTTGATTGCATTGTTTTTGGTATTAAATATAACTGTTAATTTCGTAATAACATGTGTATTTATTAACGTCCGCACAAAGGGCTGTTTGCTCGTAACATAAAATAAATGATATTTCATCATATTTATCGCATTTCTTCAGTTTTATTTTATATACATTACAATAAAAAGTTGTCATATGCAAGTGGCAAACATTATTAAAGTATCAATTTATGTAATTCTTGCTCACAAAATAATTATTAAAAATTTAGATTGTAATATTTTAGATGGTTATATGTTGGATTATGATGATTGAAAATAAAGGATGGATGATGAAGGTTGCAGGATGCATTTCTCGTCTGGTAATATTTCATGTGTTTTTATGTAAAAAGATTAATGTAAAACCATTATTGTAGTCGCATTACGGCAAGCCCTAATGAATTTAATTTACAAGAAAGAAAGCAAAACAAAAGCCCTTCGTTGCGACGCTTATTATTATTCTATACTTTTAATTCAGCTCTGCAAGCGTGCACAAATGCAAATGTGAGCGGCTCAAATTTGAATATGATTTTCATTTGCAATTAATTAGAATAAAATATGTTTCGGAAACGGAACGCAATTAGTCCAATTTGAGCTCGGCAGTCCCACGCGCCACTACCATTAATAATGGAACATTGTTTTGCGTTCTACTGGAGAGCGTCCTTTATTCTTTTAATAGGCGTTAATAAAATTTGCAGAGGAAAAAAATAAAAAAATAAAGGATTGAGTATAGCTTGAGATTAAGGCAATTAAATGGGCAATCAATCCCTGGAGCCTTGAGACGATCATCATCATTTTTGTTGTCGTTGCTGTTGTCCCTTCGCGTCTCAGGAGGCGCATAAAATCGCCGTTTACTGCCCGACCCATTGTTTGGCACCAAGTCCTGCCTGTTTGCTTTCCCTTTACTACCGACTGTAAATAATCCTTTTTAATTGGTCCCATTTTAATTGTTTATGCAAAACGAAATGTTGACAGCAAATATTACGAGCCGCATCAACCCCCAATTACAAGGCTTAACTTTTCCAGTGCGGTTTCAATGTAAACAGGGTGTGCAACAATTTCGTCCGTGTCATTGCGAGCCCCGGCCGCGTAATGAGCCTTCTCGTAAAGTGGCTTTCTTGCAACCACCCCGAGTGTTTGCACGATCTTTTATTTTTTTTTCTACCCTCCTTCTTTCACTTCAAATATTTAACATCGGTTTCGCTTTAAGGAATCTCACTTGTTTGATACGGATATTAACGAAGATGAACGGTTTCAAACGAGCGACTGCGTCGCCAACCGACCTTAACCGACCTCCGCGCGACCTGCTTTCCACGTGCTTGATGGTTCGCTATGTATACGAAATGAGATCAGAAAAGTAGTTTATTCATTGAAAATTTACAAATTCATTTTATGACGGCAGCCGGAAGCTTAACGACGCCTCAGAGACACTGCCCCAATTTCAAAACCTTTCTTCTCTTTATATTAAAAAAAAACACACATTTAAAGGATTTCCATATATTTATTTTTTACTTTCAATCCTAAATTTTCTTTATATTTCCTTTATGCAAGGGTTGTAAAATATATTTTTTTTAATTAAATGTAATTTTACTAAGCAGTGATAATTATGAAAATTTACATTCGAACAAATCTGTAAAAATAAAGTTTGAGTTTTTCATTCATATTTTTTACGTTTGCTGTTGATCACGGTATTTATCGGGTAAATATTTATTCAGCCGACCGATATTCATCGGCTGGCCGGAATTCATTCCATTTCCGGTTCCTATTTATTTACGCCATTACGCATTTAATTTTGTTTTCCCTAACTTTATTTACTGCGGATTGTGGTTATCAAATTGAAACCAATTAGAGCTGCCAAAACATTCGTTTGTTCTTTCTGCCTATAGTTCTGTGTTTGTTATTTATTTTTTTTCGGAATCGCGTCCCAAAATTCGCAAAGTTTTCGCGATTCCAAAAAAAAAATCACTACATTATCCTGGATCGATGAACCTAATGTATTTATTAGGAAGCTACTAGGCAACGCGAATTGGATAATAAGGCATTGTCTGAGCCCACGTTCCCGCTGTCTTACACCTACTTATTATTAAGTTCAGCGCGAAACGCTTTGACAGAAACTGTCATACGTTGCGATTTATAACATCTAATGAAGCTTAACGCGGGACGAAAGGCCAGAAATGAAATAATTAACGACATGTCGCCGACAATTGCGTCGGCCATTTTGTTATCCCCGACAATAGGACTAAACTTTTATCCTTCTATAAAATCTTCTCTTTCTTCAGATATGATATATCTATATATAGATGTATGCCTGCAGAGATCCCATCCCCATTCCGTCTCCCCTTGCGTAATCGCTGGGAAGAAAACGCGATCGGATCTCAGCGGATAATTAAACCGACTGCACAATCCTATCCAATAATAGAGGAAATAATAAGAGCAGTTCCCACCGCTCTAAAATTCATGGAAAATCATATAAATTAATCATCGTTCGCGAGGAATTAATTTTTTATTACCGCTCAGCACAGAAACGAGTTTTTAATTATCACTTAACCATAAAATGCAGAAACAATATTTTCTTACTGTTAAAGAAAAAAAAAAATATTACGAGCATTAATCTCAAACACGAGACATAAAAATAATTTTAATATTAGAAAATAATTATTAATGATTCGTTAATGTAAAGTAATCTTTAAAGTAATTGAAAAATATAAGCTAAGCTTTTTCGAGACAAATTGCTGAAAATAAAAACTGTACAATTCCTGAAATATACAAACGCAGAGGAGGAGATCAAAAGAAAAACCTATTATACTTCATCCTGCAAAATTTCCATCGGATTAGTGAGGCTACAGTTATCATCATCATCATCATCATCGCCGTCGTTTCCACTTCATCCGAGTTGATGTGTTTGCGCTTCTTGATGTTTTTTTTGTGTACTTGTTGTCTTTTCTTTTGTTTATTACATCCTTCCCGGCCACGGAATTAAATGCAGCGAGTTTAAAAGACTCGCGGAAACAATTTGTCTGACGCGCGCTACAAATTACACACGTTTATGCGTCAAGGGAAGCGGCGAAAATAAGGGATGGATAGATATGCGCAAGGGAAACCAAATAATAATAATACAAAAAACCGAGACAAATGCGAGTTTTCCCTTTTGTCGCCGTTTTTAATCAAATTAATGTATCCATGGAAATTTTACGGAATTACATATGATAAGTTGGGGAATCCCCGCCGTATTTCAATTCATAATATGAATTATTTATAAATTTATTCCCGAATTTTTTGTAAATATATTTTGAATTTTTTTAAAATATAACACTTTATAAAAGATGCGCAATAGAAAACCTAACCATTGTTACATAATGATCATTAATACCCGAGATATATTAATATTAAATTAGTTTCCGATAGTTTTACAAATATTTTTTTTTTCAAAAACTACAAAAATTTAAAATATTTTATAATTACATAAAAAGCGGTTTTATAGTGTGCATCTTTTGATCTAACTATTGTTACATAATGATTATTAATACCCGAGATATATATATATTAATATTAAATTAGTTTCCGATTTTTTTACCAATATTTTTTTTATTCAAAAACTACAAAAATATTAAAATATTTTATAATTACATAAAAAGCGGTTTTCTATTAGGCATCTTTTGATCTAACCATTGTTACATAATGTTCCTTAATGCCCGAGTTATATTTTTTTCAATTTTTGTTTCACGTTTTATTTAATTTCTCGATAAACCATATTCAAATTACATATTCTCGTAAAAAAACTGTCAAACTGACATGTATCGTAGGTACATAATAGTTACAATTTTTAATACTAAAAATTTGTTGTTTGTTGGGAATTGGCAAATCGATTTGAAAATATGATGCGGAAAATGAATTTTCTTGATTTCGATTCCGAGGAAAAACAAATTAGGTTCGTCGAGAAAAGAAGGAACAAACAAAGAAAACAGATGAATAAAATAAGAGCATGAGCAAGTAGTGCATGAGTGTGTGTGTAATTCAGAGCCCCGGGGAAGTTTGTTCTGTTCTCTTTAAATCCAATTTTCTGGGAATGAAAAGGGAAGAGCAACCGTTTTAATTCCATGCTCGTAATAATATTCCCCGTGCATGGAGGAGTGAAAGAATAGTGCCGTTCACAAAACCGAAAATGAGAGACGGAAGAGAAGAGCGAGGACAAAGAAATTTCAAACAAAAAGGGAAAAAAAAAATAAGTAAACAAATAAATGAAATCAACGACTGCAGCTTTGCTAATTATGGCGTTTCTCTGCAGCCGGAATTGGGAACATTGTATCCGGAAAACTTTCGGCCGTTATTGTAATCCAAGTTAATGTTACTTATTTCCATCCTCCTCATCCATCTACACAACTACATTTTAACAAAGTCCTCGCAATTAACTTAAGTGCGATCGATTTGCAATCGGAATCAATACAATCATAATGTCCTACCTTCTATAAAACTCATTAATACAAATTAGTTTTCTACTCTGTCCACTTTTATTTTTTTCTGTGCACTAATTAAGTTTTTTTTATCTACAATTTAATTAATGATTGAGGTTCAACAAAAAAAAAAAAAAAGATAAAAAAATACACACGCAGCGCTGAAAATTAATTTCTACTAAATTCCATGAAGTTAATTTTTTTATTCATCATTTTATTTCGGTTCGCGTTTTAATTAGCGACTTTATTAAAATCCAAATTAATATTTTAGTAGCTCATTTACGTCAATGCAACAATTATTCTTTATATATTCAACTAAATCTCACTGTATTGAAATATTTAATTACAATTAATGACTGTATTATATCACAAAAATTTAATTAAAAAAATAAGAGCTCCAATTATATTTTCAATCTATTTTAAATAATAATTTATGTAATTATATATTTTTTAATCTGCACTTTTGATGAATAAAAGAAACAATTAAATAGTCAAAACATGTGCATGTATCTTCACTACAAAACTTACAATCATAATACAGGAAGAAGAGAGGCCTTCTCGCATTTACAATTCGAGGAATTGAGAAACACGGCGCATTTAAAAATGACATATTCGAAGTGGACATTTAGTAACTAAATTCTCGGAAAACGTTGCTTTACATCTATTTAATATTTTTGTTTAATGTTTCTAATTAATATTTTTGTACTTGTTATTTAAAATTTAGTTAAGCAACGAGTGTAGAGGTTAATACTTGGGTGATTGAACATTTCCAATTCGGGACAAATTGAATAGCACGATTTGCTATAGTAACATGTCTTTACAGCATTTGAATTCACACAATATACAGTGTTCAAGGGTTTAGTAGTTAATGGATAGTTGGAAGGGTAACATATAGTTCGAATTTGGTAATAGAAAATCGTTTAATATTTAATTTTTGTTTTCTTTTATAATAGTAAAATATATTGAAATTTATTATGTATTGAAAAGTAAGGTAAAATAATGTATATAAACTTGAAGTTAAAAAAAAATGTAGGTAGTGTTTTAAGATTTATTGAATTGTCAATAGTATTCCTTCATGGGAATAAATTAATTATGCGTAGCCGTTGAGGTTAAAAAATAGTTTTAATTAATTTTCATGTAAGACGAAGCGGATGAGCGCAGAATGTGGGATGTCCTAGGTGTACTAAATGAATTCTAATTGGTGGTATCGACGTAAATCATGCCTAATGTCTATTTATGCCGGCGCGCGAATAAATCAACCTAATGGAGTACAATAAGTGAGCACACGGAAATGATCTGCAAACACCGTGGAACACGTGAACCCATCCCGTTCCCGGCTCTTCAGGCAGATGCTCCAAAACGTATACCGAGGTATTCCAACCACCATCGAACACCTGTCCCGATCCCAAAATTGATATTCACATCGTCCTTCCCGTCGCACACCATTACACAAAATCTATGCGTGAATATTACGAAACCGGCAAACAAATGTATTCGGTTGTTTCAATTTTGTGCACGGGCGATGATGATCGTGGTGCGCGTATTTTTCGGAATATCTAAGGACTTACCTGTCGAAGTTAACTGTTCAGTGGTCTTAACGGGGTTTTTAAGTCAGGAAGTGAAGCTGCTTCTGCTGCTGCTGCTGCTCGATGATGCTCATTACCGCTAAGTTTCACTCGAGTTTGCGGCGCGGGTTTCGAAAACGAGAGATCGAACGGAACGGTAGATGAATTTAAAAGGAAACAACGAAAAGAAGCGAAAACTATATTGAAGTTCTAAACAATAAATGATGCAAATGGTGCTCTGCGATCAGCGGGGGTGGATGGAAGGTCGGATGAATAGGCTCTTCTAGGTTTGGTCGAGCTGGTCAGGTGGACACATTTGAAACAATCTTTAACAGTCTTAACACTAGTCCAGGGCGTTCAACTTTGGACGGCGATCAGTTTTGAAATCGAAGTAAGACGGTGTGTGGTGTGCGCGAGAGAGTGTATCGGCGCGTTGTGAAGTCTTTCGCGAGAGCTGGCCAGGCTCTTCGGCTCTTCGGGTCTTCGGGTCTCCGTCGAACAACCACCTGCCACGAACGGACCCGGGGAAATGCGCTCGGCATCGGCTATACTGGCTCTGCTTGCTCTCTCGGGTCCTCGGATCCTCGGGTCCGATGCCCGCCTCTAACTCGACACAGGCCAAAGCTGCTCTTGCTCAGTACTCTCTTCTCGACTCCTCTACTCTTCTTCCATCAAACTGACCGCTTCTGGACATCGTCGTCGGCACGATGATGTTGGTCTTACACCAAGTGCAACTTCACCAAAGCTTCGCAGACTTCAAACATATTCATCAGTATTACAAATACTCTCAACTATACTCAATCATATAGTCACAATCATCAATAAATAATTAAATAAATTTGAAATCATTTTGATCGAAAAAGTAAAACAAATTCTTTATTGATTATTGTTTATTATTAATTAAATCGGAGTTCCAATTATAAATCATTGAAATAATTGGATGAATGTGTCCATAATAATCAAACATCACTATATTAAAATTTTGTTTGTATAATAACAATAAAAAATAAAATAAATAAATTTTAGTAATTTTTAATTATTAAGTAATAATAATTATAATTATAATATAAATAATTGTATCTTTAAAATATACATAAAACGGCGAAAGTAATATTTGAATGTTGTATATGCAAATTTCAGGAAACAATAATAGTATTCTGTCATAAATCTGACCTTTATGTTTTTTTTTTTGTATTTTTTTGTGCATAATTTGAAAAGCAAAGCCTATAATTATTGAAATAATTAAAGGTTAGTTCTCGAGTAAATAATTATTAAACGCTTTGACTTTGTAAATTGTAACCTGATGTAAATAGGCTAAAAAGAAATCTCAATATGGAATTGAAGAAAAAGAAAGTGCCCTTGTGGGTCCCGGGACCCACGAGCGGTATCCCATTTGAAACGCTCCGAGTCCTCAAGTTCAACGCCGCGAGACTTATGCAACACTTCATGTCAAGAACTATGTACTTACCCAGGACCTCGCTATTTTCCGCTGTTTCTTCCTCCTTTTCTTATTTAGTTTTTTACTTTTCTCTCTATCCACGTTCCCCTCTGGCAACACACAAATGCCTAATGCACTTTTTTCTTGACGTGCCCGATCGGTGATTTACTACCATCCATTACACCAATTCCCACTTTCCCATGCAACAGAGTACAATCAAACACGCATGCTAATTCACCCCAAAATTACCCTCAATCTTCATCATTTACTTCAAGCTCACTCATATATAACATCAAATAAACTAATTAAATTTAATATAAATTTTGTTAATCAAAATATTTAACATCTAATGAAATACAATAATTTTTCATTTTGGAAACAACGCATGCAGTTGATTGGTCGAAGCTATGCTCGATTCATTAATTAATTACGTAAAGCAATCTTCAGATCTCCCGAAGCTTCGGGTGTTGTGAGCATGTAACAAAAGTTACCGGATTACATCTTCTTTCCGTGAAACGGCGCCGCGGTCTCTCCCCGCGCGCATCTTTAATTACATAACTCTCGGTAATAAAGATAACAATATTACGTTATAATTTCCACCGGTTTTTTGGTGTATCGACCGTGATAATATCAGTATTTGATATTCTTTTCTTGTCGACGAATCGCCTGGAACAAATTCACATTGATTACGTCCTCCATTTCGTTGATGGTTTATCGAGATCGGCTCTTTTTCGTCGTTTATTAATTAAATGCAGCCGAACTGTTTCCGTCGTAAACTTTACGATACGCATTCGACTTTCCTTGAAATCGGCGGCGGACTTCAGTTTCAATCAAGATCAATAACATTTTCCCTACTTTGTACGTTTATGAATACGTGGCACCAAGAAATTTACTGCTGCCTGCAAAAATGAAGTAAACTTGCAACATTTTTACCAGATATTGCCTATATATAATTCCATTTCCCGGCATTACTGATTACTCCTTCCGGCAGCCGTTCACCTTTTATTTCTTCTTCACTAGCTTTAATCGACCGGATTTGCAAATTGCCAGCCTCTCCTCTCGTCTATTCATATGCAATTTAGCGCTTTGTCGACGAAGAGCACCGGACTAATTAAGAAACTTTATCCAGCAACAACCAAAAGGGAGAAAAAGAGTAAGAATTAAATCTAAATAAAAAGAAATAGAACTTCAATATAAAGAACGCAGTTTCCGCTCAAAGCACAATAGATAAAAGAAACAATAATTGAAAGTCCGTAACTTCCACTTCTATTCTTGGTATTTTTTCATCCTTGTATTAAAAACGAAATTAATTTCAAGTAACTTTGAACAAAATTACTTGTAATATATTTGATATTAAAACAGTTTTAGATATAAAGTTACCTTTGTTGCTGCATATTAACTCCTCGGGTGATCGTGAATCACCAGGAAAATGGAGAGTAGAAATATAATCAGAAGGCTGTACAATCTGAAAGGAATAAGGGGATGTAGATAAGCGTCCGAGTGCACCTTTTGGGACACCTAATTATCATTCTCGAAACAATTTTCTTAAGCCCTTTCTACCTGCGGGTAAAAGATGAGCAACCGATCTTTCTGAAACTAAACGAAGAGCAAACAAAGCATTTTCAATTCTTTCGAAATAGTCCGTTTGCTCGTTAGCAGCTTCAACTCTTAAACGGAATTAGCTGATTGTTTTTACGATGCACAATTCCTGCTCTCGAATCCAGACGGACGTCGTTAAATTAATAAATTATTTATATACGTACGAGTCTCCGTTATTAATTTCCAGGGAGGAAAGAGAATAATGAAATATAAATGAGAGACCGTTTCAGGACACTTTATAGCTTCATCTGAGCAATTTAGTTTTTAATCCTGCATTTCGACGGTATTTTTCTCTCCCAGCGGAAAAGAATTATGAGGTTCAACTTATGAGATTCTCTAAAGTTTTATTTGTCGAAATGAAATGCACACAATTGGATTGCGCTTGCCTCTTAATCCTCTATTCACTACTAATAATACCCTATACATAATCCTCAAATAGTTCTTGAATAATTAATTTAGGTATATCAATATACGTGCCCGATTAATTTCCATGGAGATACTAAATTTCCTTGCAGGATGCAATAAAGGAAAACGCATAAAGAGTGTGTGTATTTCGCAAATGTTATCTAATCACCTCGTGCACTCGTTCGAGAAGTAGTTCAAATGGTTTGTCCCATTCGGTCTACTATCTTGAATCCCACGCTGCCAGCAAACTTCTCTCCTCGTGACAATGGGAATTAAGGTCGAACAGGCAGACAAAGACGTCGAGAAAGCGCAGTAAAAATTAATAAAGCAGAGTGAAGTTTCCGCGATAAAAATAACATTAATATGAGGAGCTGAAGTTCGTTGGGAAAAGTAGTTTTGGGAATGCAATGGGGGTCGAAAAATTGCAGTGAACGAACTTTGGCGGCCCGAAACTTATCGCAGAATCAAAGAATTAAACGGGGGGAACTAATCAAATCGGGGGGCGGCGCTCGCTTCGGGGGTGGGGTACAGTGCGGCGTTTCTCCCCCTCCTCCTTACGCCACCCGCGATGCTTTAAAGTTTTGCCGCCGGGGGATTCTCCAATAATATCGGAAATAATGGAACGCGATCGTTGGGAATTTATTGCGTCCGTCCGAGATACAATGCTGCCGCCTCCGAGGGTTCCTCCAGAATCCGGCGTCGAAAAATGAGATACATATCTCAAAAGTTATTGCCGGACTTACCATGAATTAACAATGTTGCAAATCGCAATAACTAACAGCTCAGCACGCGACCAGATTTTAACAAAACGGTATTAAACAATATACAATTTTTCAAGAATTAAATATAATTAAACCTTTAATGGTCATGAGACTATTAATATTTTTATGTAATAAATGCTAATAAATATTATTAGTTGGTTAATATTTTGTCATCATGAATTGCGTGGTATATTTCATTAAAAGAACATAAATGTATTATGTATGAAATATGTTGTTATATAAATAGACTGTTATAAGTAAGAGTGAACAGTACGGATTACGAAACAACTTCATGTGATCAGTGATGTCCTTATTATAGAGCTACAAACTAGTGGGCAATTAGAACTGGACTATGCCTTTTTCATCTTGTTGATATATTTCTTTTTTTTTATCCTTTCATTCGACAGCTGCAAGGACGATTATCGATCTTGCCTCACGGGGGTAAGACTTTTTGTCCGTTATTGGTGCGGCATTAAATATCGTTTAGATTAAGAAAATATTTGTGCGAACTGGCCCAGATGTTTTCGCGCCCCCAACGCCTACCAAGAAAAAAAATACAAGAAGAGAAAAAACCGAGAACGCAATGTGAGACCAAAAAACCACGAAGGGTAGAAGTAATAACAAAACGAAAAAGAAGAAAACCATATTGATAAACAGGTTTTAGAGCAGACACATTTCTTTATTTTTTCTTCCGTTCTTCGGACTAGTGATTAATAGCCACAACAAGGAGTCGGTGGGGGGAAGAGGAGGAAAAGAAAACAAGAAGTGCACAGAAACGAACTAGTTCAACTTTCCAATTGTTTTATCGGCTTTTATTTTGTAATTGATGACGGCTTGACAATGGAGCCTGAGGGGGCATAAATCGAAAGTCGCGATGGCGACGTTCTCTCATATTTGACCGAAAAGAGGAGGAACGAAAAACAATAAGAAGAACGATCGCTTTTACTGCTCTACAACAAATTTCATTAATGCTGTCTTGCGCCAATAGCACGCAATGCCAGGCATATCTTTTGCTCTATCCGAAATTGAACCTTCTCCAAAGTAAGTAGGTTGAAAACATCGAAAGTGATTGGCTGTTGTCGTCAGCAATTTGTCATAGATTAATTTTCGAATTTCACACTTGCGGATTATTGAGTACCGAAGCAGAATGATCCTGTTACGTAAGTGGCGTAATATTCTGCAGCTCCATAATGGCGCGGGGGTGGCGTTGGTGGGGGCGGCAATTTCGTGGTGTTATTGACACAGGCCACCGTCGTCAATCCAGATACCAGTCGGACGTTTATTTTGCAATGATCATAATAACTTTATAATGATATCGCAGGGTGTAATTAAACTTGAGATCAAACAGGTGTGTATCGAACAGAACTTCCAATATCCTTAAGACACATCCGATTACATATATAGTTGTTGCAGGAACTACGTGGATGTCAACGCCTCGAGGTGGCGCTGAACCCTAGTGGCCTTTCCAAGATAATGTCTTTAGATAATATTTACTTTCCTCATCAAAGATACACCACACGCACTACTTCAACTACCAATTATCAATATGCAATTTACGAAAACTGTATACAAACTATTACATCAAAGCAAAATCTAAAAGATAATAAAAAAACTTATCTCCTAGATATTCAGTTAACTGTAAGCACTTGTATTCTGTAAAATCCCCTACTGACCTACATATGCATCAGCATGCACGAAAACCTTAAAAAAGGTTGTTGGTACATCCATCTCAGTTGCTTCTTCAACTCTTTTTAACGTAACCAAGATGCGAGATACAAGCTCTTATATAAAGCCGCAAAAAAGGATAACAAAAGTGTATTAACATGAACCCTTTGCATCTTCCATTGAAAAGTATATAGTCTAACTAACTATTTCTTTTTATTATGATAACAATATTTAATTCGTTTTTACTGTACGACTTTAGTATTTAGATTTTTTTTCTAAGTATTTCATAAATTGAATTTCAGAATTTTCAGAAAATTACGTTTATATGGACTTGAATTTTCGGTAAATTATGTTTAAAAAGTTTTAAGAAGAATATATATATAGAGATTGAAATATTGTGTAAGATGAATGAAAGAGATCCTTTGATCCTTTAAAAATTTCAAACATTTTTAATTCACTTATATATCTCATGCAATTTCAAAGATTTTTGATGGGAAGTTATTTATTAAACTTTTGCGTTTATGAAAAAAAATATATAAAAATGAAAAATGTCGAATCTTTAAGGATTAAGTCGATTGAATCCGAAGCAGTCTCGCAGTGAATCAAGGTATTATGAGTTCCGGTTTATGCAGAATGGCGGACCGAAATGTGATATTGAATATTTAATGTCTGATAATAGTATTGGAAGATCTGTCTGCAGTGGGGAGAGTTCGATGTGATCATAATCCCATCGCCTGCAATGACATGAACTACCCCTTCGGTGTAAAGAGGAAGGGGTGTTACCATCGTTTCTCCTTGGGGATTTTTATTTTCCTGTTTCCATCCCTACGACGAACCCCATTGTTTTCATCGCGTGCACGAGTTAAGGGTTGTACCTGTGGCACAAAAGGCGCCCTCCGCCAGACGCCTTCGCGCTTCCTCAAAATTAGCCCTGAACGCCAAACAAATATTTGTGAGGATTCGACTCGAGAAACCGAGTTCCAAACAGTTATGTGTTTGCCTTAATTATAACTACTTGGAAACGCTCTCGTTTAATTACTTCTTCGACCCAAAGCTCAACTATGCATTAGTAAGTTAAAAAAAATACAAACACTGAAAAAGGGAGACAAAAAAGGATAACTCGTCTATCTCTTCGTCATCATCTAATTGCTCCACTCGCCTCAAAATTAACTAAGATTATTACAGCGTGTTTACGTAAGGGGTGCACAAAAAAAATTATGAGGGAGTGACGCCGGGTATAGCGAACAGAACGCACATAATACAGCGACTTGATCTCGCTCATTTCATATTCATCTGCTATAAATGCAAAGCCATTGTTCCATTTAACTCGCAAAAGGAACATGCAAAAAAACATCAAGTAAAAATTCAAATTTCCCGCATAAATCACCGGCCGGTAACATCAGAGGGCTTCATTCAATTAAATGGCCCTTCAAGAAACCACAGACCGTACTCACCAAGACAAAAAAAAAACAACAAAGAAAGTAATAAAAAACACTTCATAAGTATTTGCTTCTACTTAATTGTATTGTTTGATCTGTCAGAACCACGCAAAAATGGGAAAATTCTATTTATTTTGAAGTTTTCAAATTATATTTTGTTCTTTTTTAATTACATTATTGGTCAAAATATTTTGTTTGCTGATTCTATGAAAAAAAAATATTTATTATTATTATTAACTAAAATCATTCATCAAATATACATATTTTATTGTATTTATTTTTTGTTATGAGATAAATTTAATAAAATATATTTTTGTGTTTCAAGGGGTGGTTAATTTTTTAAATTACACCCCAGATTCGAATGAACAAAACAGTAAGAAAATCCTTGATGAAAGTTTGTATTTAAATACAATCTGAAATGAGAATCGAAATTAGTAATTCAATGCCTTATCGCACGTGATCTTGGAATTCAGCATCATAACGACTGGACTATTTCTGATGTACCAAAGGGAAAAGTTTGGGCGTTTCAATATTAAATTAAATTGTCGAACCCTAAAAGCAGTAAAACTTACTTTTAAACCATCTTGATAAATGCCATCAGACGTTTCCAATTCTAATTTAAATGCGCGACAACGCATCAACTCGCATTGTGTGTGTTACGCAACGGATCTCTTGTTCAGTGTTTTTGTTGTATTTTATAATACTTTATCCGCCAATTCTTTTATTCATTTTGTAAGTCGACAAGGACGTTTTACTCGATGCAATTTTTGTTCCTTTTTTGCTGATTTTTTTCATATGGGAATTACATACAATTATCGAGTATCGATTTGGACCCTCGAACAGTCAAGGGGTGGGAGAACGCCGCCCCCGATGGCGCTGGGCCCTCAGGTGATACACGTCAGCGGTACGAATTTACGGAACTCACGTGCACATTAATTATCGATTCATATCCGGTCGGACGGACTTCCATAGTCTGCCTAATTCAGTAAGTGTTGAGATTCTGCATTGTTGAAGATCACATCTTAACAAGATTAAGATAATTAACTAGTTTTATGAGTTAATAAAACTTTAGGTAATTTTCTGTAGTTAGATGGCACGTATTTCGTGAATTCGTATATTAGTTGAAAGGTTTGGTCTACTGGCTCCAATGCTGTCGAAGTACTGACCGGGGCTCTAATTTAATTGGATTGAAAGAGTAATTCCGCTAAAACTATTTGCTTTTCTGGACGGTCTTTGGGGTTGTAGAATGATGCATTGTCTAGTTCGTGCTGCAGGTGTATTGGGGGTGGTAAATCCATCGTAAAAAGAAAACTGGTGTTTTGCAGTGTAGACCGGAATAGGCGTGTTGCGAGGAAGCTTCGGTGCCCCGCATAAAGAAACGTCCGTGTCCCATTGTGCCCTACGACGGCCCTTTTATCCTCATTATGACACACGCGTATCAGCTTCAAGTGTGTTTGGATTGCTTTGCATCCTTTCCTTCGTCGTTTACAGAGGCGCGTTGGGGTGGCGAATCCCTTTATCGCGCATTTTGTTTGCTGGCACATAAGGGATTAATTATATTTTGTCTCTATGGGGCGGCGACCTTTTGTCGTTTTGTGGCCGCCCCAGCCGTTGTTTCCAAGGGCTTTAGGGCCAAAACGAGCGCCCGCATCTACTGTGCGCCCCCCATGAAAACTTTTAATTATCACAAGTTTTAGAGAGCGTTTCAATTTATGCTATACTACAAATATAAAAGCGGTAAATCATGGAAATATTAGTCTGAAAAAGATTTTCAAACACAATTGGATATCAAAAAATGTAAATAAATCTAAACAAATTTAAAGCCAATTAAATTTGTATAATTATTAGTATAAAGTAGTCGAAATATGTATGAGGTGTATACAAATTTTAATTACTTACAATAAGTATTTTATGTTAAAATATAAATTCTTATTAAATTTAGTTTGAAACAATTTATAGCAATTATTTAATTTAAGACAAGAAATAGTTTCTGATCTTACTTAACGTAAAATTGTGAAATTTATTAATTTTAAAATCAAACATTAAAAAATTGTGTTTATGAAATCAATTATTAAGTTTCAAAATTATTTTCGTTATTAAGAAATTTGAAAAACCTATAACAGGAAGAACACTACTTTCTAAAATCCTCATTGTAATAAAGGAATCTACGCACCAGTAAAAGATTTAATATATCTATCAGTCAAAAGATTACATGATAATAGTGTTATAAAACTTTGGATAACTTTAAATTTAATGCGCGATGTCACTAATTAAAGGCTTTGAAATACTTTTATATTTTTAGCTGTTTTCACGTAACAATTTGTATGTGATATGCAACCAAACCAACAAATATAAGTTTAGTTCTGATATAATCCATCAGAGGCGCTGTTACCAATATTACGTAACTTCTAGAAATCTGTAATGGAAAGAGTGCTGTAATCCTATGTGACAAGATTATAAGGGAACTACCTTGTAACTTTATTAAATCCATAAATTGAACAGAGAGGTCACAAAGCATTGGATATTTATTCAATATTTAGATTATGCTACATATGCATACATTCGATGTAAATTTTCAATTAAAAGTCATCCGATTCGAATGCATAATTTGCTCATTATTATTTAAAATGTTTCAAAACTGAATAATAAAACATAGAAATAATAGTAGAACTTGCTTTGGCACTCAACATTTCCATTAAAACCGTAAACCCTCCTCTTCCATACATATTTTTTTTATACGTCTCTTCGTTTACTAATGTATGCGACATCATTGATTTTTCGTCAAAATTCAATTTTTCCAGCAAAATGAAAACTGCATTACATTTTTTTTTGTCACCGGTTTGCTGCGACGATAAATTACACTGTGCAAATAATTTAAAATTCAGTAAGTAAACAATGTAAAAGTTTACCTAAAAATATCTGCTGTCCACTGTTGTGTGCTGTGGCCAGATAATATTTGAATTTATTTATTTTTTTCGTAGCAGAAAATTTATATTTAAAACGTTTTATTATTCTGCATGCGTTCTCGCCTTTACTGGCCTTCGATTTATGATGCGCTATTTTAAAGTTGGAAATACCGACCGGAACTGTCAATTGCCTCATAACCCGCTCCTCTATTATTTAACGCAAATGTGTCTTTCGCTCGCTAATGCCAAGGGAAACAGTTCATGCGCGACTTTGACGTGGGTTACGTTTGTGACGTTGATATAAAAGAAACAGCAGGAAATACGCCGAGGGCGTAAATATCTGTCGACTATGCAATAGTTATGGCAGGTGGGAAATGTGGTTTGAAGCTTACACAAAAATATCATATGATTGACTTGTCTTGCTTGTTTTTGTTTTTTTCTTTATTTTTTTCACACAATATATCAATATATCATATTCCATAAAATATATATTTCAACAATATTTTTAAAATTATTTCGACAAATATATATAATTATTACAAATATTAATTATTATCATGATGTTGATGAAAAAATAATTGTCATGAAAACTCTAATGAAGTTTGATTATTTTCAGCACATTCAAAAATATTTTTCAGTTTTGTTCCAATGGAATGAAAATTTATTATTTTTATTTAGAAAGTAATGTTTTTTTTTTCATCAAGTAAATACTTGAAAACAAATATGTGTAGTTATATGCATTTAAGTTTTATTGGTCGATGTGTGGTATGTATGATAATCGAGTTAATGAAACAAATTTCATTTTGGAAGCGGAATGGAATGAATTCCGTGCAATAAATTTGAAAGTTTGAATGAAAATTCGAAGTGTGCATGCAAAATGTAAATGGTTTAATAATAGACACTGAGTGCATATTCATAGCGTAATTCGGGCATACAAGGAACACGGGGAGTCCCCAGTATGTTAGAGAGTGCGGTGTTATTACGAGATAATTTCCCGTGATTATAAGAAAATGGTGGCGAAAATTCGCGTTTCCAGTGCCATCGTGGCATTTACTGCTGATGGGCTTCGAAGGGGGTCGGCAAAATGCAAAACCGGGAGGGGCGGCTGGGGGTGTTCCGGATCGATTGTTTTCTCTCTTCCACCACCCCCAAACACCTATCTCTCTCCTTCACTCTCTAACTGTCTCTCACTCCATCCATCTCTCTCCACCCTGCAGCCCTTTTTTATTTAACGACTGTTTGCGTACTCAAAATACCAAAACAATCCATCAATTTCGCAAATCCCGTTCGTTTCATTTAGTGCCTGTTTGTTTCTTTTGTCAGCGAAAACAAAGGACTTAATCACACAATATGGAATAATCTCGTAGCGCTTTTGCAGCCTCCTCATTCCACCACAGCCATCCTCACTCTTTATCTGTCCCGATGACAAATAATGCTAGAACGTTGCAAAATGCATCGACTGTTTCATTTTCATTTCTTGGAAAAGTAATTTTCACCAGCTCGCCTTTGAAAGAGAAAGAGAGAAAACACACAAAATTGGTTGAAATTCGCTGAAATCCGAGCTGAAAAAAGCTGCTACAAGGACGAAACAAAAAGGAGACTTTAATATTTCATTTCGGCAGAGATGAGTGAGGACTTCATTAACCTTTGTCAGCCGCGGAGCGAGGTAGAAAATCATCCGGATTAGCCGCGACATTCGCGACACGTCCCGAAGATGTTGCCGCCCCCTCGAGGAAAATGAAGAGAAGGAGAATAAGGACGACAAGGATGAGGAGAAGCGCATTTACATTTTAATATGTTTCCAGGTCGCTTCACCTATCCGAAAATACCTGCCGCTAATTACCAATTAAACGGAGCCATCTCTTTGTCCCGTTAGACAATCGATATATTATAATGTGAAATTATTGCAGCCCGAACTTGACGTTACGGTAATAATATTCGCTACATAAAACGCGCAAGGGAAGGCTTTGAGAGGAAAATTGGAAATTCCTAATATCGGTGAACTCAACATTTTAATTGAAGATATCTTAATCATAATATTTATTACATCCAATTACATTTCATATTTTTTAACATTATTTTTAAAATTTTATTTTAATATTTTCGTAACTTTTTCAGCGGCAACTTTTTCTCATCGAGTTGCTCATAATTAATTTCATACAGGAATCCAATTAAAGGATCATTCGCTTAAAGCTCGACTCTTCCACTCCATAATATAATATAATATAAAATATATATATATATATAAATTTCATTCGTCCTTTTTATATTTTTTTAAATTTTATTTTATTACCATTATATGACGAATTTAATTCGCATAAAATGGGACGTGTAATTAAATCGGGATGCGTTGCGAAAAAGTTTTTAATTAATTAATCAGCAACAGCAGCAGCAAAAAAAAAAATATGAAAATTCAAATAAAAAAAAGCATGGGATTCAAGAGCAAAATAAATATCCCGCTTTATAACGGATTTGCAGTAAATTATATAAGCTGCTCTGCGTTCGCTGCATATTTTATGAAGAAAATAATTTAATGCAAAAAAATAACTATATTCATATATGAAGTTATTACATAATTCGAATATTAGTAAATAGAATTTAATCGAATACCGAGAATAATTTTGATTGATATATAATTATTTTTTATTTATTTATTTTATTTTATAATTAGTAAAAAATATAACAAATGGTGATTTTGAGGTAAACGTTTATTTTAATTATTTAATCAAATAACACTGCATTTAATAATCAATTAATTAACTCACATTGATGATTGCAAATGTAAAACTACTGGATATTACGTAATTAGAAGCAAACCGAACTCAATTACCGCACAATATCGAATTTAAAATATAACCATTGACTATTTAATTAATGAATACAATTGTTACATTGTTAGCGAACAAACTCACACAAACGTTATTAATTTCAATAGCCTATTCAGATATATACCAAAATATAATTACTTTATTTTTGTGAATGTTTTTATCATCACTTTTAATTATAATTAAAAAAATAATAATTAATGAATTCATTGGAAAAATAACTTTTAATAATTTTTAGATATATCTAATATTTTCGATAATTGTATATTTTTTAGTAATTTGAAACTAGATTGATTTTATGTAATTTTTAAATATTTTAGAAATATTAGTAGATTTAGATTTTATTCATGAAATTTTCAATAATTGTAAATTTATTTACTGTATATTTTTCCAAAATATAAATATTAAAGATATTTTAAGATATTTATATTTGTTTTATAAATGAATGCTTAACTATTTAATTTAAGATATATTATGTGTATAAAGTCTTGCATTTTGAAATATAAAACAATATATTATGTGTACACATGAATCGTGGAAAAGCAAACAAGAGATCTCTGGTGCCGCAGCGTTTTACAGTGTGTATTCGTTTAATTTGCGAATGCAGGTAATTAAGTGAGGTAATAAGCGTGGAGGAATTCGCGGAAAACGACGTTGGGAACAGTTTGAGTGTGTCCGGGAATAGATTTTCTCGAAAACCGGGAAGGCCACCAACGATTTTTCGCGCATCGCATCGAATAATTAAACATTTAGCAAATGGTGGCTGCTCCGAAGCACACAATCCGGTCGTTAATTTGTTTGAAGAAAACGCGGCTGAGAGAGAGATAGAAGAAAAGTTAATAGGAATTCTTAGAGGCGAGTAGAAGAACGTCGGTATGCGACTCGACTTCGGTTAATATCTCCAACGTTCAATTAAATGTTTTGATGAGGTTGTATCATAGAAGACGAACAAAAATTAGTCTGTATGTTACATAAAAGAAATACGAGTTAATGGATATTAAATTTCCTTTTAATAGTTGAAAACTAATTACAGATTTTAATTAATAAACTAATTCGTGTTTGTGTATGCGTTTCGATTACGTTTCCGGTTAGCGCCGGAACTGACCGCCTCCTAATGTACAACGAAACATTATGTTTTCGGGCGGATTAATTAATTTCGAATTCAAAGGCGGATTGCTAAAATCGAACAATACACCGCTAATTAATTAACCTGGCAAATGTGTAAATAGATCATAGCAGGATGCAGGATCATGTCGCCCGACAGCTTGATACGAGGATTCTATTGTCTCCCCGATATTACACATTTACGAGCCGTATAAATATTTGTATTTTGCATGGATGCACGACCATCCTCCATGCTAATTAAACAATTTACATTTGCTCTGCAGCGAATTTTCATCTCCTTAATAAATGGATTTAATGCCAAGGAAAATAAAAAGAAAAAATAGAAACGTCACTGAAATGAAAATATCATCATTAAGCAGAGGTGTTCAGTTCTGTTTCATTTACTTTTGTTTTCTTTGCATTAATTAAAACTTGCTCCACGCTAATTTATTTCGCTCTGAAACGCATCCTTATTTAATATTTTTTATGTGCGCGTTGCATATACAAGTTGCCTTTAATTAACGGGAGAATCGAAGGTTTTTAATTATTGAACTTATAAAGTAAATTTAGTTTTTGTTTCGTGCCACGTTATTTTTTTTCAGAAGTTTCAGTCGATAGTTTTAGAAAGGTCAGTTACTTTTACATGCGCATATAAGCAAATGTCATTAGCTCTTTGTACGAATGATCAATAGCCTAGATCCTTTTCCATTAATTAATCTGCGATGAGAAAAAAAAGTAGCTACGTGCCTTTGTATCTGGTATAAATTGAAAGAGGAAGTGTGCGTTGGCGGGTTTCCCGGTCTCAGGTGCTCGGGGAAAATTACTAATCGATAGCCCATGGAAAGGGCTCTCATTGCAGTCGCCACCTCAGCATTACAATACTCCCAAAAGTACATTGGCATGAGGGTTGGAAACTAGTAGAGATGTTGAAGAAAAAAGAAATTTTCCACGCACGCATCCTTGAATAAATGATAGCAGCTTGAAATATTCATGCATTATTTTGGAGTCGAAACTTATAACTTTTCACCCCTGTCACCGACCAACCTGATCCATTATTAATTTCATTGCACCTCTAAGAAAGACAACCGCAAAAAGGTCGAAAAAGGAAAAAAAAGTAAGTAAATGGAAACAGAAGCATCGGGAATCCTCACACTTCGCCGAAACTTCCGGCGAGCCTCGCAGGAAAGCATAAATTACAAAGAAACTTATCCTTAAACGTGCCTAGGAAGGAGTCCCGCGAGCAGAAAAGTAACAGGACGAAAACAAGGAGTGTTGCGAAGAAGAACGCCAATGAACTACATAATTAAAACCATTGTTTGACCGTACGAGCGGGCACGACTTTGGTGGATGTGCAGTATTTACAAATATATAACAAATAAATAAAATGCACGTATTTCGTGATGAAATTTATATACGTTTCTATTTTTTTTCTATATATATTCCACAAATTTAACCAAATCAAATATTTCCAGTTTGGTGGACGCGCCGGGGCATCGCGATTCTCCATCATTTTATTGCCGAAAATATTTCATCGAAATGCTATTATTATTCGGATAAATTGTACGGAAAATTAAACAAAAAAAATTATGTAACACAGAAACGTAATTACATTCTCGTCCGTCCGAATAACACGCATTCTTGCGCTTTTTAATTGCAATTTGTCTATGAAACTATTATTTCTCGCATTTTTTTCCTCTTGCAAAGCGCGAACATAAGAAACGTTACATAATCCGACGCGTAATCGCGAAAAAGGGCACCGTTTGTGCTAAGCGATCCGCAATTAAAGTTCGTCCGAACGAGACGACGAATGAAAAAAATTAAATGAAAATAAAAGTTTATGGCTCGCAGTTCGTTTAATCTTCAAAGGATAAGCTGTTTCGAGTTATATATAAACCTTACAAATCGAAAATAATAAAGGAGAAAATATTTTTTTTTTAATAAATCGTTATTAACTAATGAAGCAAGATTTATTGAAAAGAAAAAAATATATTTTTTGTTGTTAAATTGTAAAAAAATATTGTTATTGCATAAAAAAATATGTAATAATAATGAACAAATGGATGTGATGTTCTTTTATGAATTCAATAAAAGCGTTTTGTTTCGAATGAAAACGGAAGTGTTTTGTTGGTGCGCTTTGTAAATAATAATAATATTTATTGAACCGTCATGGCTCAAATAGCAATTCAGCGAACTTTGCGTATAATTGAAATGAATAAATGCATTTATAGCAAAACCCAAAAACAAACAATCATTCAACAATTATAACATCATACAACTATTTCCAAATTCAATTATTATTATTACGCAATCATAATATTATTGTTTCACCAGTCGAATTTTAATTATTATTCCGGAATCATAGAAATTATTTAACAATCGCGAATATTCATTTCAATAATCCTATTGAAATTTTTGCAACATAT
This sequence comes from Nicrophorus investigator, assembly GCA_963457615.1. Classification (NCBI taxonomy): domain Eukaryota; kingdom Metazoa; phylum Arthropoda; class Insecta; order Coleoptera; family Silphidae; genus Nicrophorus; species Nicrophorus investigator. Next base: position 9,468,618 of record OY735146.1, read on the forward strand.
TTTTATTTTGGTTTCAAACATGAAAAGAACTGAAGCTATTTGGGAACGCGGATTACAAAGTTGTATTAATAAAATTATAATCTAGCTACCTTTCCATTAAATACATTTCTCGATTTATGTTACATTGATTACAATTATAGCTGATGCTGGGCGGTAACAACAAATATTTTGCCAAACTTCAAACGGAATTGATAATCAATTGCGCAGCGTGAATAATAAAAATAAAAATATAGAAAAAAAAAATGTGAGTGCAGTAGAATAAAATAAAATTCAATGCAGGCGATATCACTAAAAAATATTTCAAACGGAATTTATAACTGGCAATAGTATTTTTTACCGTGTGATTTACAAAGAGGCAAAAAATTGAAAATAAATTAGTTTGTTGGTTGGTAAGTGGCAATTTGTTTTTTTTTTCGGTGAATATTGTTTTCGAGTTTAAATCGTCTAGGCTTGGTAAGTGTCTAATATGAGCTAAGAGACTTATAATATAATTTAAGTTGCAGCAATATCGCCATTAGATAATATTGATGTTGAAAGTTTGCGTATCGCTTCGTTTCAATTTGTGAGGAAAGTGGGAAGCTTTTGGGGTGGAGTGAAGTTTTCGCAGCGTTAAGTTACTACGCCCTGATTGAAATATTATAATCTGGATTGGGAATCGATTAAAACTATTAAATGTAAATATGGGGCTAAGCCTTGGGTTTGGGATGGGGAAGGCCGTTTGCGATTGGTCAACTGTAAGCTTCGAACTAATGTAGTAAGCTTGTGAAATTGCAGGTGATGGACGGTCGCTGTTTTGATTCGCGATTACAATGATGATTCCGACGATCGATAAATCAGTTAGCCGGATTTAAGTGCCATCAGGCAGTTCAGACGTGGGTGGAAGGAAATTTACCGTTTGATTATAAAATTAGTTACTGGTGCGTCTACTACTAATTACGTTGCATTGAAAGGTCGAACCGTTTGTTATTAATTTTCTATACGTAATTTTCGCAAATTAACGCCCGAGGCTTGTATTCAGTTTTTCCCCACCGACGATGACAAAAAGAAGGAACTATTTTCCTCCCTAATTGGACACATACATGGATGCTGCGCGTTCGAACGGCAAAGATGGGAAAGTTCGTGTGCCACTAATTTGGAGACCATTCATCGAACGTCGTCTTTCCTCCTTTGATACCGAGCGAAATTATCTAGAAAAATGTTCATTTCGTCCTCCAGAAATAATAATGACAAACGAACTCAAAGGTCTCAATCTCCATCAGCAGACTGCTGCTACATACATGCATCCACCCAAAGACGCCCTTGTTCTTTGGGGCTTCCTTAATCAATATCGGCATTTTCGGGGCCCAAGCATAAATAACAATTAGAAAATAAATGGTAAGGGCAGCCATTTAGTTGGATTAGTAATCCCTTGAGGGACCTATTTTACTCAGAATGTAAATGTCTTGTATACCAGAGGTCAGGCCAACATCATTTATATAGCAAATGCCCCTTTAATTGCGCTCCGCCTCATCCAATGACTATCCTCCTTCTTTCCATTTCCCTAGCTCTCTTTCAATTTCCCTGATCCATCGTTTTTTATTTATTTATTTATTTTATTTTTTATTCTCTTGTTGTTTTCACATGGAAAATGTCGATTTTCACTGCCTCCATTCATAAATTGATTACGGCTTCAATTATTCACAAGCTATGGAAGCAAAGCACGTATAAATGTTTAATTGATTTCAATTAATAGTCCCATCGGTGCCGCCCATTCCTCAACCCTCGACGTCCTTTTCGAAATTTTCTATAAATTATTGATTCCTCATCCATCTTCACATCGACTTGTTTACATTTACACGTGTTGAACATTCGGCCGGTCGTGGGTGGGGTGGTTCGCCTTATTATCCACCCGACGTGTACACAAATTGATGAGTTTCTTTTCCGAATCAATAATTACTTCGCTTTTATCGCAGCGGAAAAAGGAAAGTAATTCACTGTTAACACTCCACTTACATACCATTAGCACACAAAAAAACTGCTTATGAAAAACATCTTATATTACCACCGTATTTACTTACGACATCAAGTAAGTGATTAAAGTGCTTTTTTTTTTTAAACAAACTACATCATTATTCATAGCGTAGTTAGGTAATAATTGAATTTTATAATAGTATTTATAGTTTTAAATAATTAAAGTGATCAAACTCTTATATATTTAACAAAAAGAAGATAATACTTATATAATAGCAATGTGTATGCACTTGAGAAGGTACTTGTTATACAACTTTGAGTTATATTGGGATCTTGAAAATTTATTTTGAATGTATTATTATGAAATGTCACGATGCGTAGCTTGGGAGCAATTTGTCTGTACCTGTTATAATTTCGGCATCCTTTCGCTGTCATTACATACATAAACTTTGTTACTGTTGTGCGGAGTGCCCATCGACGTAACGACTTTGTCCTTTGTGTCGGGATGATGCTAGAGAGATTTTCTTTCATAAATCCAAACAAACTACGCCGCAATTCCCTCTCTTTCATATCTACGTGGCATGTACAGTAATTCAGAGAGAGAATAATGTTTTTTTATTTTCAGTAAATACGCATAAAAAAACTTGTGTCCAATAGATCTTCAAGTTATCCAACTACAAAATATTTACCAGTTTCAATATTTTTGTTTTTAAAAAATATGATTTTAATTAATCTATTTTATTTCTTTATAATGTATTGAACGTGTGGATATAATGAAAAATGTAATTGCGTAAGGCACTTTGACGTGATATAATTATTTGTTAATAGACTTCCCCACATTGACTCTGAACCACTAAGTGCATCGCTAAATTTTGCATCTCGTAAAGCAAGAGGCATGAATTATTTTCTATATGCAATTAAGTGGAAATTGTTGGATCCATAAATCAGCGAAGTTCAGGCTGTGTGCGTTCGTGCAGATTCTGTGTATATATAGAGATGTATGTAGATGTACGTAATATGAATGATTAAGCATTGAGATCTATATAGGATTAATGATAAGTTTGAGATGGTTCAGTGGATAAGCTGGCAATGAATCTGAAGAATCTCCGTTTTCATCCTGACGAACGTATGTAAACTGGATTTTGAGCTAATTCGAGTGTTTAGTTTACGATTATAGTTTAGGCCGCGAATGCGGCGAGGAGTGTATGCAGTTTATGGGTTCATTAAGAAGTTGGGCGTAGGTCGAGTTTGCTGTTGGAAGGGCGGGAGGGAGCGTTACACCAAATTATTCAGCAGTTTTTACTTGTTAAGTTTTAAGGGCACTACACTAGTTGTAATTTTTATCGAGTTTTAAGTGTTGAGGTTTCTTAATAATTCCACTACACCTCACCGCAGCAGAGCGCCCCAGTAATTTCTCCTCGCTGTAAACTTTGCGAGCTGCGAAACGAAAAAAGAGGACAACATAAATTTCAATAATTTTCTCCTCCGTTCATTCCTTTTTCCATCTTCTTCTTCTTCATCATCTTCTCTTTCCTCTTCTTGTTCCCTCTCTATTGCTCACACATATATAACATCCAGAACCTAACGCGCCCCGGATCAATACTTTCCTGTTGTATGTTCCTCTCCTGTATATATATTTTTTTCTTCTTCTCTTCTTCATCTCTTGTACACAAGCGAAAACAAAAAGCGAGAAAGGTCGGTGTATGCGTTATATTTTATTTTTTTATATATATTTTGTTCCCCTTTTGATTCGAAGCTGGGGCGAAAATTTTTATGAAATTTGTATCTTTCCGACGTTATTATCTTTCTCAAACAATATGTTTGCGGGTGGTTTTCATTTTGTTTACTGACGTGCTGCCAGTATATTGCCACAGATTATTGAGCGTTTCGGTTGTATCTTTATTGTTCCACGTGTGGGTGGGTCTGCGAGATAGGTGTCCCTGGCATTTTTCACGATTCCCTTCGCGTAAATCCAGAGATGGATCTAACGTAATTTTCACTAGTCAAAGGGCCAAAGGAACAACTGTTGCTCACGAGTGTCATCCAACAATGGCGCCACATTAAATGCTGAGAGGGGCCTCGACAGCTAAGAAGCAACCAACCAAAGGACAAAAAAAGTGTGTGTATATAAGAAAATGTTGGTAAATCTGTGACGTTGCTGGTTGATGACATCACGTCGTCTGATGTATTACTTCGTGACTTTGCATGTGACTCCATTGTCCTGAAAAGCTATACAAATGCCTAGATTACGTCCTTTTTTCGCACATAATACATCCCTTCCGATATATACGGGATACACGGCGCTAGGTGGGCAGCCGTAAACTCGGGGTGGAAGAAGCGCAAAAAAAATATGGATTACCTCTTTATTAATCACATATATCTTTCTTAATGCAGATAATCCTGACCGGTCCTTTCAATAGGGCTGCCTGAAAAATCGAGACTCGCCGAAATAAATTTCATTATGAATTCCTTAATCCCACCGGTGGCAATCTCAACGTTCGCATCAAGCCATACATCTACAGGGTGTAACATTTCAAGTTCCATTTAATTTGCTAAATTTTATAAATTACAATTTTATAAAGAATCAGTAATAAAAATATCCTATTTCACCTAACATTTATATAATTATGAACAAACATAAGTCAATTTTGATAGTTGTGTAACTATAACATTAATATCAGTGAATTAGTGAAGACGAATTTTTATATAACTTTTTCATTTATAATATAATGAAAATATAATAAATATAAACATGATCATTATTGACATTGAAATCATTACATTTGAGAATAAAGATTGTCTTAATTTGAAGATTTTTTTCTTGTCAAAGTAAACATTAGTATTGATATAATGATGTAACATATTATAGAATTCGTACAATTCCATCATACTTGAAAATCAATTCGTCTATATCTACTTGACTGTACATCACCATTTTCGATTGCGGTCATTGCTCGTTACTTTGAATGACATGAATGACAGTTTGAGTGACGGCTTATAGTGCCAATGTTACGGACACGAGAAACATCTCTATACATTGACATTATTTCATAATTTGAATAATTTATAAGTGAAATCAATGACATTATTGCAAATATTTTTATTTTTTTCATAACTTATCTAAAATGCTATATTAAATGGTGCACCCTGTATATGTATTAATTTTTTTCTTACCCTTTTCTTCTTAGTACACTCTCCCATGATACATATATCCGCTGTCCACAGGTGATTACTTTATGAAATCTAATTAAATCTTCGTAATTAATTACGGCGGATTTAATCTTTACATCGAACCCAGTCTGAGGGAGTCCTCGTGCACGTCTGGGCAGGGGGTTGGAGGCAGTGTACGCTCCGCATAGAATTTTCTTTATATCGAATTTTCCGCCGCCGCAGCCGCCCCCCGGACGAAAGAACGAACGAACGAGATATTTTTAATATAATACTCTGGGTGCTTTTATGTACGCGCGTAAAAAGAGTTTTCTATGCAGAATAACCTTATTGGTAATATTATCAGAAAGGAATTATTGTTATTGGTTGGGAGCGCTACAACTGCATGCACGCATGAAGGGGGACAAAGGCACACGCCGCCCCCAGACCGTCATCCCCTTGCCGCCGCGACCAAAGAGCCCATTTTATTATTGCTACGGATGAAATTGAATTTTTCGTCACAATAACCTTTTATGGTTCAGGATGTGCCTCTAATATTAGACATCCCATATATAAATGGGAAGTTTCGCGAATCACTTATCGATTGGAAAACAGACAGACTTCATAAATAATCTCCAGCATAATTAAACGGCGCGCTTTTATTGCAATGTTTGGATTTTCCGAGGCAGCAAGGATGAAAAAATAAAGGACGTCTGCGGAAATGAAAGGTTTTTAAGTGGTTTTCACGGTACGCCGGTAAATACATTCCACTGTAATTAAACGCGCGTGATTTTATTGCAATTTTTAAATTTCCCGCCTTCAATAAAAATATGAATATATAGACGGAAAGAATCAAAAGCGAATTAAAGGTTTTTAAGTGGTTTCCGCTGCAACGCATACAAAGCCTTTAAATTTATACTAAAACGCGCATTGTTTTTTCTTAAAAGATTTACAATTTAATGGAAAAATGATTAAATGATGAAAATAATTTATAACAAACCTTAAATAAATGTTTATAAATTAAATACAATTCAACTGCATTGTTTCCATACTTGACATTATAATAAATAATTGTGGGTGAATATGTTTTAATAACAAAATTCTCTACCGCAAGGTATATATTACAATAATAATAATAGTGAAAAAAAAATATATATGAATGATTATTTTATTCATCGATAAAGTCCCAATGCATTGAAAGTATGAATTCCGCGGTTCAATTACCCGGAATTATATTCTAAATATATATGTGCGTGCGTTATGTATGTAACTATATATATAAAATGTATATAATTGGGTTGGTTTTGACCGGTCGAATGTGGTTCGGAAAATTGTTATTTGCATTTTTATTGGTGCACGTCGCATAAATTATTCGGAGGGGTGAGATTATTCATTTGATTTTTATTCTGGAACTAATTATGTCGGAGGCTGCATCAAAGGGAGTAAGCATCCTCCATCTATGTTGTGCAGTTTTCCTGTTATTTTCACTTCTTTTGTTGTTGCTGCTGGTGTTGTTTTTTTTATACTTTTCCTATTTTGTGAAAAAAAAAACTGATTGCACCGGTGGAAATGAAATGAAATGAAATGCATCGGTTCCGGCTTTTGTGATGGCGCCGCGCCCCCGGGTTTTAATTAAATTTAAGTCTTTCTGTTCGATCCGAGACTGCAGGGTTCTTGTATAATAGATGTGCGTTTCGATTGGGGTTTCGTGTGCGTATTTCTATATTTGCAATATTTTTGCAAACGGATTTTGTTGTTTTTTTATTGAGTTTCGAGTAATCCGCCGGAGATTAGGGGGGATTTCGTTTGATATTTTTAATTGCGAAATACAGATTCCGGTAGTGGATTTCTATTTTTTGCTTTATTTATTTATTATTTTTGGTTGGCTCGTTTTGTATTTATTTATTTACTACCCCTACGACCATTCGATTAGTCGCTTTATTAAAGCGTACCCAATATTGCAGTGGCGGATGTTTGCACGAGATGTTTATGCAATGTTTACGGTGCAATTAGTTTTTAATACTGTTTCGGACGCCCATCCCCCCAGATCAATATTTAATTAGCGATACATACTTGGTTTAATTATGATCGGATCTGCATTATTATAGATTACGGCGCAAGGGTGGTTTGTGGGGGTGGGTTTTGGAGGAATGCAAGGGGATTGGTCTTGCTTGCAACAACAAATTGAGCGTGTGTGCGTATTGCTGGGTGGTCATTACGCAAGCTCCGGCATCGTCTCTAGCTTGGGGGTGCATTAAGCAAACATTAGTTCTAGGTCCAGATTGATATCGCCAGGAGATGGCCGGTGCCGCTGCCGGGGCTCCCGGATGCCGTGGCCTGGGGCGGTTCGGATGAGATGTTCAAGCTTTTGTGTGTTTTGGCGGGTCGGTATTAGATTTGCGCCGCACAGAATCGCGACCGTAATTACATAAGAATACGGAATGAGAAAACCTGGTTTTCCGGAGGGTGGCGCGATTTGCATAACACGGGGCACGCCTTTAAAACCAATTAAGTGGCGCTTTCGTTGGGAGGTCGACGCGACGCCACCCCCGCAGCGCCGCAAACGGCCGCCGCCTCCCATCCCTCCGTCGTCGCAGCCTCTGAAGTCCGGACACGTTCTGACTCCGCTACCCCCATTTACTGGAAAATGATAGCTTGTCATATGTTACTTCGCCGGCTACAACTCCGCAGATCTATTATGCAACCTAGATTATGCCACCGGCGAACGCCCAACGAAGGAGAGAAGAAGCATACACACACTTACATCTATGTAATATACATACGCACACGCACACACGCTGAATCGAAACTCGATGGCATCGGAATTTTAAAAACCTGGGGATGTACCCACCCGTACCTCATTTACACGTGCAATTAATCTTCATAACGCAACCGACTTTCTGCGCCATTCCAACTTATCAAGTAGGCTGTATCAATCTCTTAACTGCCATATTTAAGATTCTCACAATATTATAAATCATCGATATCGCGACTTCAACGGAAGCTTCCTGCAGAGCTAAGAGACAATTAATACATCTTACCTAGAACACTTTCCTGCTGCTATTTTAATCTTATGATTGATTATTATTAGCAATCATTTTAAATAGTCTTAGTTAAGCAACCTCCAGTGATCTTAAACTTTTATATAGTTAATTCTTAGAATTGCTGATTCAATTTAGATTTGGAAATAATATCAATTTTTCTTCATTATTTCGGAAATATACCATTAAAATATGTATTTTATAAAAACCGATACTCCGCATGGAATTACATCGGTAAATGTAATTTTATTTGGATGAAAAACTAATAAATAAAAACCGATCCCTTTGATGGAAATGGATCTGTATATTTACCAGTAAATAATAATAAAATAAAAATCCATTTCAAAATGTATGTATGATAGAATTGTGTAAAATGTAGTTTAAATAAATATTAAAAATCCATATCGTTTATATAAATAAATTATTTGATAAATTATAAATCAACATATATGAAAGAGAAAATTGCTTGTTGCAAAGGACAAATCTTATTAAAATTGAAAATAGGCGAATCGAATTAACTTCAATTTATATCACATGCCAAATAAAGTTGAGTTGACCATTGTTAATGTCATTTGGTTTAAAATTAAAATGGACAGCTTACAGATCTGTTTCGATAATTTATAACAACTAACCGTGCTGCAATATTTCGATGAATTTGTTAAAAACATCGTCCCGAATAAATTATGTATCATGATGCGGTGATAGATCGCCTCGATGACATAATCCAATGCGAACCATTAATTATCAGTTAGCATTTTTAAAAAAGTTCTTAAACACGCTGTTGCGTGTAATTTGATTTTGACAAACTGAACAAAAGCAAAACAAGAATAAAACAAAAGGGAACGAACGTGGGGCATCTATCACTGCGGCTCGATGGAATTGGCGTCGAACGTGGGGCAGCCCGATTAAAACAGACAGGTAACAGATGGCGCTCGGCGCGGAATTTAAAGCTCGCCGCCGATGAGTTTTTGTTAAAAGCAACGTTTCGAATAAATTATGCATTATGCAATGTAATAGACTGGTCCTCATTATACAATGATTACGCCGACATGAACGGCGCTAGGCCAAAATCAATATACGGCCATTGTCGTCGTCGACCGCGGTAAATGTGTCCATTTATTTATTTATTTATTTATTAACTTACTTACATACTTCTTTTATTTTGTAAAATCATTGTTGTCGACGTTGTTAATTAATAGACTCCTAAAATAATAAATATGCAAATCTGTGGCCTTTCGGAGATAATTCCATTCGGCAATATTGGCCCGATATCACCGGGTGAATTTATTTTAGCATATAATTTTGTTACGGAGCGTTTCCCAGTTTCAGGCCGACATTTTAAAGCGCGACTTTTATCAGCTTTCGGGATTACATTTACCACCCCCTACGGCAACCGCCTCCCGACACCCGCCGCCACCACCGTCCGTCCCCACGAGCCCACCTCGCGCGAGAAAACAAAAGGCGGCACAATCATCGATTCCACATGTGTGATCAATAGCTCACAATTGACTGTTGAATGGACAACGACCATTCATACTTTAATACCAACCGAATTATGAATTGAATGAATGGGATTTTCGCAACAAAAAGTTCTTCTTTTATTTGACTTTCTCGCTTAGTCCATTGGATATTTGACTTCGATACTTTACACAACAATCTAAACCTCAAAGTTTTTTATTGCCAAATCGATTCTTATATAAAGATAACTGTCACTTCAATTTATAAAATAATATTAAAACTCAAAATTATCAATCAAAATATAAATTTATTGTAAATAATTTCAACAAATAAAAAAATGTAAATGTATATATTTTAAAAAACTGATATATTGAAATTTGAAATATTTGATTTTTTTTTTATATTTGATATAAAGATTTAACAAATAGCAAAGTAGGTTATTGGTGAATGAGGTTGCTATTGTCCATCAGTCGTTTATCATACTCCAGTTGGCTTACGATTTTCCGCAATATTTAATAAACGTGGAGAAATTGTTATTTTCTAGAGCACTGGAAGTTTTCTAGGTTGATTATCTGGTTAAATCAATAGCTCCTTGAAATATGATTTACTTTACGGTAAACTAAACGTGATACCGTTTAATATCAGTTTAAGGAACAAAATATTTTATTAACGTTGCTTTCGTGAAGAGGATTTCCTTCTGGTAGTTATAAGATAAGTAATAGATATATAGAAGTATAGGGTTTTTCAATGTACTTTTCGAGCAAAGTAAACTTTGGTTCTGTAATAGTTAATTTAAAACGGTGTCAAATTCAAGGAAATATAGCATTTGATAGTGCAATATATCTCAAGCGCAGTCGAGCCCGGGGTTTTGAATTATTAATACACACTCACATATATATTTTATTTTTTTATCCGTATCCTTGCACGCCCGGCGCATCCACCTAGTTCTTTACTCACTCCTACAAGCATCCACCTATCTTAAGGGGGATGATTTTATTTCCCAATAGAGATTTATCGAAATTTCACAGGGAGAGTCGTGACGAGTGGATCTTCGACGTGGAAGGGTGAGCGGCTCTAGAACCCCCTTTATAATTGCCGAGATCTACTCGATTAATTAAAATTTAGTATACAAATTTGCACAACAAATTGATTAAACAAAAATCCTGTTTACCGTATCCACACACGTGCAGTAGTTAATTTATTTCAAATTTAAACCCAAATATCAACTGCTCCATCTCCGCACTTTATTGTTTTTTTTTTTGTTTGTTTGGCCAACGCCTTTAACGAATCGATTTTCGGATACAAAACAACAGTAAGGAAAATAATACAAAAAACAACTAAGGAATCATTTTGTTGTATAAAGGAGTGTTAATGAGTTCTGGAAAAGGGTTTTCAGAGATAGTTTCTGTTTGGTTGCCGTGGGGCGCTTGTGTCTGGCTCGTTTCCCTTTTCCCTTCACCGGGATTCAATGTCGGCCCGAAGAATAATTCGCCTCGGCTTTCGTTATTAACTTATTAATTTACGAAGTTTGCTGGAAACGGACGATTCAATTGTTCAACGGCTTCGCCACTTTAACCAACGGAATCTAATGCGGAATTAATTCGACCAGCGGATTACGGATGCGATAAAGTTACGGCCATGTTTGCTATTTCGCTCCGTCCTTATTGTGCAATTTCATTGCGTAATTGGTAACTAAGTAAAAGCCGCCTGCAGCGGAAAATATAACTGATTTAAGCTCCGCACAAAGGGGATTTAAAGCTAATGCACGAAACTAATGCATTATTGGCGCTCTTGAACTCTTGATTATAGTCAGTTTTACAAGCTGAGTTCTTGTTAAGGATTATACACTTTATTTCCCATAAATAATGCACGCCCGCATTTGTTTCCTGCAAGTAGGAATATTATTCCACTTTAGTTATTGAAATTTTTCAGACTTCAACTTTTATTAATAATCTAATTTTAAAGCTCAAATTAAAGATAAACATCAAGAAAATTCAATAGTTAAATTAGAATTTTATTGAAAAAAAAAACAAAATGTTATTTCTCCAGTTTTTATAAAATTTCTCGTTTAATACCAAACCGATTGTGGAAAATTAATTTTTAAATTAAACTAGAAAGCATTAGGTTTATTTATTTTGTATGTTATTTTGCTAATTTTCATAAATCATTTGCACAAATCTACAAATTTTACTTCCAATCTCCGAAATTGCTGTGTCTCTAGTTTTTAGGAAATATCGTGATTAATACTAAATCAATTTTGAAAAAATAATGCTCAAATTAAATTAGAATATATTGAGAATGTAATAGATATACTCATTTTGTTTATTTATAAGTTTCAAATAAAATATTTGCGCGAAGTGAAGAACAGTACAAAAAAATGGAAAATTGATGTTTAAATTAAATTTTAATATACTGAGGATAATTCTTATTTCATATAAAACTTTGTATGTAGTATACTTGAAGAATATCTTTGTGTTTGAATTTATTTTTCCGTTTATTTAAATCCTCATTACATTTCTCGTATTTCCGTATACAAATAATCATATAAACCGTTATATCCAGGAAAAGTTTTAAGCCCGGAGAAAATAATACATCATTTGCGAACAAACAAGGCAACTTCTATAAACAAAATAAAGTTCACCCTATTGGGAATACAAGTACCTTTCCCGGATTTCGCGTAAAACACTTTCAAAACTTTACTTAATGAAATTTTATTTATTTATTTAATCAGATTTCTTGCGAATTAAAATATGCAAATATTGATTGTTTTTAATTTTTTTTTTGTTATATATCGGAAATCCGAAACTAATTAAATCTATTATGTTGAGTACATTTTAGCTATTTTTAGTTAAATTTAATGCTACAAACATCTCCACGTTATACAGTATTTTTAAACGTAGCTTGCAGACGGCCAAAAGGATGCACCTCGAGAGTTTAGTGATTTTCCATAAATAAATTATATTTGGGAAATATCGAGATGTACCATATCTCTCGTATTGCGAGGGTTTTATTTATTACACCCCCGGGCATCCCCTATATATATTATATGTATATACATACATTAATACCTATCGATTTTCGTATTTTCTGCGTCTACGAAACGGCACATAACCGGCACATAAATTATTAGATGCCCGATAGTAATTATGTAATTCTAATTGCATTAGGAAATAATCTGAAATCGCAGTTACCATTAACGGAAATGGAAATCAATAAGGCAACCTACAACCATTTTGTAGACTCCCATGCGCCTTAATGAACGTAAACAGAAAGTTCCTAAACGCCACCTACTTTTGCTTTTGTCCTCTTTCGTACATTTATTTCACTTATCCATGGTAATATTCTATTTGCATTAATCTGACCGTGACAGTCGTCGCGTTTGCTTTTATTGTCTACATAGATCACGAACGTAAGGTCGAATAGAGGATAAACTGAAACGTAAACAACTTTATTCATACAGGATTTATTCATATAGATTACACGTTTCGGACCTTGTAACACCAGTACATTGTAGTCATACATTCATGTGTAAAATACTTTAAAAATTTAAGAATACGCACAATCTAAAAATAATTATATAATAAAAATTTTTTTTTTATTCTCATAATTACTTTATTCGATTGAAACAAACCTAATCAAGAGTTATTTATAATATCTAAATAATATTTTTATAATCCTGAAGTTTTTAATATTTATTTTTGAGTGAACTAAACTGAAATGTTGCACATTTAAAGAAATATACATTGGAAAAACATTCGGTTTATCAAACAGACTGTTTTCTATGGCACAAATCGCAATTGTTAGAATCCTTTGATATTTTCAATAGTCCTCGACAAACGGTTTCATTTAAATTCGCGCCTTTTGTACAGTTTGAATGAAATTCTTACTTTTGAAATGCATCAAAGAAAACATTTTATAGTGTTGATCGATACAAAATGTTTATAACTATAAAAATAAACATCAACGTTTAATTAACATCGATTCGAAAATGAAAGCGTGAGAAACGCCAGTGCATTATTTCTTCCTGTATTTCACTCTCTTTCTTTCACTTTTGCTAAAATCATTTCTCACTTTATTTTTTTTTTCTACAGAAATATTCCCGTACGGCATTGTGCCCCAAACGATTAGATCGAATTTATTTGAAATATTAAAAATAGTCTCGCGTGCAGATGTCAAGCGGATAAAACAAACGATTTCATTTTGTGTCTTAAATTTAGCAACACTACGGAATGGCTTACTTTTCTCTTTCCACGTGAATTTCGAATCCGGCACAAAACCCGCCGCCCCACCGGGACGATCGAATTTCCAATGCTAATCTTCATACAATTTATCTTCTGCTCCTTTAGATTTTCATTTTTTATCGCCGCCTACTTTACCTGTCCAAAACTTCTTCGAACTCAGTTCAGAATATTTATTTATTTATTTAAACTAAAAGCACCTTAGCTTATATTTATGATTTCAACCAAGTTCGTTTATTTTTTTATTATACGCTGGTATTATATTTGTAAATTATGAACAATCTTTGTTGTCTCTAATGGTGCAACCACGCAGTTTTATATTTCGAATATTATTGTATTTTATTAAAATTTCAATTAGACTTAATAAACTGTCAAACCTTAAGAAACTTTTTTTTTAAGCTTCTTTGCATTTTTGCTTATATCTCGAAAAGTCTATATGATATATTAAATATTGAGCAACTAAATTAAAGCTACATGTTCACTGTTTAAAATGTATATACTGATATTATTATAGCATTTGCCGTTTAGACGTAATTGACTGTCAAACTTGAAGAAACGTTTTTTAAGCTCGGAAAAGCAGTGTCTTTTCATTTTTGCTTATATCTCAAAAAGTATGCCTGATATATTCAATATTGAGCAACCAAATTAAAGTTAAATGTTCACTATTTAAAATGCATAAACTGGTATTATTATATCATTAGCCGTTTAGACGTAATACACTGTCAAACTTGAAGAAACGTTTTTTAAGCTTCCGAAAAGCAGTGTCTGTACATTTTTGCTTATATCTCGGAAAGTATGGGTGACATATTCATTATTGAGCAAACAAATTAAAGTTAAATGTTCACTATTTAAAATGCATAAACTGGTATTATTATATCATTAGCCGTTTAGACGTAATACACTGTCAAACTTGAAGAAACGTTTTTTAAGCTCGGAAAAGCAGTGTCTGTACATTTTTGCTTATATCTCAAAAAGTATGCCTGATATATTCAATATTGAGCAACCAAATTAAAGTGAAATGTTCACTATTTAAAATGCATAAACTGGTATTATTATATCATTAGCCGTTTAGACGTAATACACTGTCAAACTTGAAGAAACCTTTTTTAAGCTCGGAAAAGCAGTGTCTTTACATTTTTGCTTATATCTCAAAAAGTATGACTGATATATTCAATATTGAGCAACCAAATTAAAGTTAAATGTTCACTATTTAAAATGCATAAACTGGTATTATTATATCATTAGCCGTTTAGACGTAATACACTGTCAAACTTGAAGAAACGTTTTTTAAGCTTCGGAAAAGCAGTGTCTTTACATTTTTGCTTATATCTCAAAAAGTATGCCTGATATATTCAATATTGAGTAACCAAATTAAAGTTAAATGTTCACTATTTAAAATGCATAAACTGGTATTATTATATCATTAGCCGTTTACACGTAATACACTGTCAAACTTGAAGAAACGTTTTTTAAGCTCGGAAAAGCAGTGTCTTTACATTTTTGCTTATATCTCAAAAAGTATGCCTGATATATTCAATATTGAGCAACCAAATTAAAGTTAAATGTTCACTATTTAAAATGCATAAACTGGTATTATTATATCATTAGCCGTTTAGACGTAATACACTGTCAAACTTGAAGAAACGTTTTTTAAGCTTCGGAAAAGCAGTGTCTTTACATTTTTGCTTATATCTCGAAAAGTATGGGTGACATATTCATTATTGAGCAACCAAATTAAAGCCAAATGTTCACTATTTAAAATGTATATATTGGTATTATTATAGCATTGAAGAAACGTTTTTTGAGCTACGAAAAAGCAGTGTCTTTACATTTTTTCTTATATCTCAAAAAGAATGCCCATTATTTAGCAACCAAATTAAAGTTAAATGTAATGTAATGTGACTAAATATTCGATTTGGTCTTAAAAAATATAGAGCATTATATAAAAATCAATATTTGAAGAAATAATTAGAGGTATTATTTATAGGGATTTTTGTATTGGCTCAAGAAATTGATGTAATAAGATGATCGACGATTGAGAGAGAATGAAGTGCAACTTTTAATTATTCGTTAAGTAATGTTATATAATACCTTGCAGCGCGCGGGGAGAGCGTATAACGGTTTAATTAATTTCTAATGAATTTAGGAAGCGTTCGTTATGAATGGGGCTCCGGGTCTTTTTATCTCTGCCGCCTTTCTAGGTAAGCGAATAAGCAAATGAGAAATTGCAATTTTAAAGTTCACGGCTCGCCGTTCACGGGCTGATTGTATCAATGACAAAATTCATTATCGAAGACGAATTAAAAACGATTTAATACTTAAACCAGGGGAAAATCCCGCCTGCACCGCCCAAGGGTCTGCTTTCTTGTCTGCCGCCCCTCGGTCGCATTCACGAGAGAAAAATCACTTTGAGCTCGAAATTAATACCGGAGAATAATTAAACTATGTCCCAGTCAGTGTCTGGCGCAGAGAATAAAAAAAATATTAATAGACATGTATATCCAAAGGACACGAAGTTTCACGTCGAAACAAGTCGGATCTGATAATAAATTTTGCGCTGAGGATTCCGGGTATATGGAATATAATATTGAAGCTACACGTTTGGTCGGATTAAAAGTTTCTGGACAACCTAGCCGCTCTCTATCCTTGGGGGTGGAGGAGGATAGGCGGCGGTAGGTGTTGTGTGCGAACTCTCAGCGGGCACATTTCGCAACCACCCCTAAGTAATTATTACACTTCCTCTGATTGACTCACTTTTGGTACAGTCTTCAAACGGTTTTTAAGTAATGGAAACCTTTCGTCATCGCCCTACTTCCGGATTTATCGGTTGCCTCGCAATCTCTCTCGGGACCTTAAATACCAAACGAGAAATAATAATAATACTTTTCTATTGATGCGTGATGGAAAAGTTCTACTAATCTATCCACTATATACAGACTAGGTCAATTGTGCAAAACATTAAAGAAAATTAATTAATATCAATATTTTAGCCTAACATAAAATAATATAAATATTTTTTAAAGATTTAACTATCAAAATTGAAACTGGCAGCATAAGTGGCACCTTTAAAGGAATAACGATCTCATGTATAAATATTGGGGCGGATATATCCGCCGCTAATCCATTAATTTTATAATATTTACATAACTTTTATCATTATCGTAAGAAGGAAAATTAAAAATAAATGCAACTTTCAACTTAATAAAATTTAGAATTTTCTTCTTCAATAAATTACAATTACAATTTTAAATAAAATAATGTGTATGTTTCAAATATACGTAATAGGAAAGTTTCAGGGCGGCGGCAACAATTCGTGCGGTATAGAAGTTTTAAATGGTAACGTAATTAATTAAGCAACGGGCAAATTAGCAATTAGTTGAATTGAATGTCAATTGTTTAGAGGTGAAATATACGTATATGTTCCATTCGGAATGCGATAGGTATGCGAACTAAATATGTAATTAGCTTTAACGTTCGGAAGCTCTGCGGTCGTATTGAGGTGCCCGTGTCGCCTAGCCGCAAAGTTGCAAGGGATGTATTAACCAACCCCAAACAGCGGCAAAAAAAGTTTTTTTTTTAAATAGACATATTATGAAGATACATCAACGCTATGCAAATTATCTGCATTAGTTAATTACGCGAACGCTGTTTATATAATTGGCGGTATTTCATCGTTCGGTGGTTTCTGTGGAAATTAATTCGTTATTAGCATTCCAACGTGGACCACGGTTGCTGTTATCATTGCCCGCTTTGCTATACCTATTGATGTTGATTTTCTTTTTTTTACTGCAATTTCGTCCTTTGTTTGTTTTGCTAATACTTTTTAAACCGCTTGGAAATTTCATTTAATTCCAATTCAATCATTGCGATTTGTGTATTTCACCTGTTTAATCTCAATGTTATTCACACCCCTAATTGTAATTATAAACTGCTTACCTTAAACCATTGGCTATACTACATCGAACAAAGAATGCACAGGCGATTTTTTATCCAACCCATTCTCAACTTCATCCCCAACCTAGGAGCACGAACATCTATAACGCGGATTTATACGCGGCAGCTATTTTCATATTTAATATATACGAGGGCTCGGATATCATCCCGCTCCCTTGGCATTACTGCCACTTATAAATAACGGCTTTTTCTGAAATTATTTCTCCTGAAATTGGTTTGTATTTATATTATTTATTTATTTTCATATACTTCTACTGAAAGAAATACTTCAGTACTTCCATAATAAAAAATAACGGTAACTTTATACCATACGAAACATTATCTGTTTGCATATTTAGCAAATTTAATATATACCCATTACAGCTTATTTTAAGTATTGGTCATTACATTAACTTCTAGGATTATGAGGCACTCTATTTGGTTGATTTATACTCACATTTAAATAATTTACTCCTACAGAAAATTATAACCATAAAATCTATAACATTACATCAAAATTACAGTAAACTTAAATTATTAATATCTTCTTCTAACTTAAACAATATTAACTTCTATTAACTTAAACAATAAATTAGTTTCAAAATTTTAAATGATTAAAAATATATTTCATGAATTTTGCTGAATCTATCATTATTATTTATTTATTTTAATTGGACTACTTTAGAAAGCAATATCCTTTAACTGTTGATTTTTTTCAGGAATATTACTGAAACGTTTGTTGTAGATCGAATAATTTTAATAAAAACTTAGTTTCATTATGCCATTTATTGTAAGTATTAGTCGTTAGGTAAAGTCCCAGACTTATAGGGTAGTTGAAATTAAGTCCACCCCATTTAACTTACTGCTGAAACGAATGCAAGTTGTTTGAATTTTTTTCTCTCGTTGCCGATGCGGACAGTGTGAAACCGACAGTTGGGATTCGCAGATTACGGACGGATCCTCTATAAAAATTAATAGAACAGACGTTCCATTTTCTCTAAGCGGATTTCCTGTTAACAGATAATAACGCGCTGCTCCAGGCGTGCTCGCACCTTGCCATAAAGAAAACATTGTGTCTGTAATGTTTTTCTTCTTCATTCTCTTTTTTTTGCTATCCACCAAATAAAAACAAACGAGGAAAAGCTGTTTCGATCGCTTGGAAAATCTGTTTCATTTACACCAGCTTTAGCTATACTGTCAACAAAGCAATATTGTCTGTAATGAAAATTTATTAATTTTCAGCATAATTTTTCTATTTTCAGAAACGTTTTTTATAAACTATATTAAAATTGAGAAGAAAACAGCAACAGTTCTGTTTGTAATTGCAGATTTCTGTGCAGAAAATTGCAATAGAAAAGAGGCAACAGCAACGGAGAGGAAGCCAAAAAAAATTGGAAAGTTTGACAAAGCAATGTTTTCCTGAACCGAACACACTCGAAAAAATATAAAAATAAAACGAACTGGTAACAAATAAAACTGCCTGCTCGAAAGAAAAACTTTGCGCAAACTAATAACTGTTCAGCAATCATTTCCAGGTCCGGTTCAGATTTTGTTTTTCATTTCATTTTATTTTCCATTATTATTTTTTTTCAAATTATTTTTCTTTTTGTTCCGTTTTATTTTTCCACCTGCCCCACGGAAAACTGCGTTCCAACCTCTTCTAATTAAACTGACAACTTACAAATGCGGATCAACATTTCTCCGTCCGACATTCACTGTTTATTTATTGTCCAGTTACAAAACAATCTCGTAATGAATTTCATTAAGTTTTTTTAACCGAAATTAAATTTTCAAGAATTACATGGGTTTCTATACATAATTGAATAATCACTTAAATTATATAAAATTCATACCAATTCGAATAATTTGTAATTTAATAATCAATTGAAATCAAATATTTAAAATTGAATTTTAATGGATGGAAAGATTTTCTTAATCTGAATTTATAAAAAAAAATCAATAATTTTTAATTATTGATCAATTTTGCACTCAAAGTAGAAATTACTAAATACTGAGAGAGTGAACCATAAAAGCATGTGAAAAAAATAAAATAAGCAAACAGCGAGTTTGCAACGCGCAAAGTTCGCGGGATTATGTAAATGAAAATTGAATTGTTAATAATTTCATTTTAAGTTTCCGGACGGCCGCACTGAAATTCCGCGCGTTTTTTATTGATCAACTTTTCGGTTCGGTTTAGTTTTGTTCCGTTCCGCGTTTTCGCTATTAATCACGTCCACGTATATATACGAATATTAAAATGTATGGGGCGGGCGGAAATCTCGCCTTTAAAGTTTTTAAATTATTCGCCTTGTTCGACCAATAAGCTAAGCGAAACGATTTTAATTGCTTCACGCGAGACGCCCGAATAAATATGTAAGTAATTAATTTATTAGTTTTTGTTCGGTAATTTATTTTTTTATTCTTCTCGCAAATATAATTAATTTAATCAAGTCAAGAAACTTTCTTCTCGGAAACACAATCTTCTTTTTTCCTTGCTCCCCTGGGAAAACTTTGTTTTTATTACGTAACTTCTTTTTTTTATTCCGAGCAAACGGTATCGATAATGGCGCATGCAATTTTGAATAGTTCATGCATTATAATTTTTAACTAAGATTGTATTTGACTTGAAATGTTTACGTCGGAAAGAGTAATTCATAATTTCACTTAGACCCTTTGATCTAGGAGCGCTTCCTTCTGCAGGAGACATATTCTCTTTAATGTTTGTATTCATTTTATTATTTTGTTGTTATTCGTCCTCGTCTTTCGACGAACGAGGTATAATATCAAAAAAAAAAAAAAAATTGGCGCGCGTTTCAATTTCGATACGGAATTTAATTTCGCCCAACGTTATTCATATTTAATATGAAACATTTTTCTGCCTCTTAATTTCTTGTAGCAATTTTTTTTTTCACATACATTTTGACTAATTCATATTCCATACATACTTTTTTTGCTTCGTTGCGGAACGAGATGAAAAATTCATAACGAGAGGTATTTTCGCTCAGATTCAATTCCGACCTCTAATTAAAATACAGTAAAATCACGTTTCTTTTATATCCATGAAGGTTAAGTAACTTATGTTGCATACTGTGACCAACAAATTAAACAATATTTTCTAATATAAAGGTTTAATTTTGTTAAAAAAAATTAAATATGCTAATATTCTTATAAACTTAATATACAGATTTTCATTATAAAAATGAGTTTATAAAGATTTATGAGTTTATATTTGCAGCATGCGGTTTTTAGTAGTAGCTATAGTCCCAAAATTCGCCTACTGTTGAAAAGATTACTGTATTAATTAATATTTATAAATATTTTAGGTAAATGCACTTAAACGGAAGTTTCCTGAAACGGTGGATATTAAAGTGTAGCAGTTAACAAGCTGGACTTAAATGCGTTCCATTTACTGTGTGTTCTTTTTATCAATTTACCCGTGTTCTTTCCCTTTCAATTTATAATAGTATTTTCAGCTGGGAGGGGTTGCACGAAGCGGTCGACTCCGCAGAGGTTAGCCCTTGCTGATGCAATTACGTAACTCTGTCTCTCTCCCATTCGCTTCCTCCCTCTCCCTATCTTTCTCCACGATTCTCACTCCTTCCTCTCCGTGAGTGTGGTAAAATACCTTGTGGTGGGGTTGGGCCGAATCCGTTATCAATTTATAGCCGGAAGACGAAGAAGTACCTAATAGGGCTGGAGCCGTAAATGAATTGGGAATATATGTATAAGTTTCGGGAACTTGGGGGAATGCAACCGGGAGGAAAGGTAAACCAACTCCTACAATTCATTTACGGTATGATATGAAAGTTTTCTCTTCCTCCACAGTCTGCGTTCGCTCCGTTTTTGTTCGCAAGATAACTCCCCCCGAAACTTTACGCCGCCCCCGCATATGTGACTAATATTACGCCACCATCGAGAAATAAATAAAATTTGCAACGAAAAATGAAAGAGAATAAAAAAGATTTGCATTTTCCGCGATGCTGGGGAGGTTGCAAAATATTGCGAGAACCCTCGGTGTAATCAAAAAATCGATAGCTCCCGGCGCTGAAATAATAGCGTAATTACATCAATGTTTAATTGCACATGAAAGGGTGAATTCAGGCGCCACCTAGAACTGTGGGTGGCTTCGGAGCATCCATCCCTCGTCCATCCGAGCAGCCACAAAACGAAGGAGTATCTCCATTTCAATTAGTAAAAGGAAAGACAGGAGGAAACTAAAAGCAAAACCAAACGGGAAACTGAATCACGGATGCTGAACAGGTATAGGGAATTATGTATTTCCGAATGGTGGGTAAATGGTTTTCGAGTGCGAAAAGTTCCCGTTTCTCCTTTCGGACGGCGGATTTAATGTTATTGAAATGCAGGCAGATGCAGACTCGATAGTGCTCAAACTGGAAATATAATAAATATAATTCGAGGAAATCTGAGGGAGGGAAAGAGGACGACTCAAAGTAGCATGTTTCAATTCCATCCTCGAAGATGCGAACGATGTTCCTTTGTTTCATCCCTGCTCGATTTCGACCTCGTAATTCCCGAATCCCTTCAAGTGCGCACCCTAACTACGGCATCCAATTACTAGAAGGATTTTCTTTTATTTCACAAATATTACATTGTTATATGCTAGCATTTACGGTATCGAGTCAAAAATAAACGAAAATAACAACAAATCCCTTCAGAAGTCCTTCAAGAAAATGCAACATACCAAATAATTACAGGTATAAAACCACTCATTCAAATACTCCAATATTCTGCACCAATAAAAAAAAATAAAATTTTTATTAATCAAAACACTAATAATATTTTTATTTTCCTAATTCAGAAGGGAACTAAAGGATCCTTTACTCAAAAAAACAATATTAGGTAAAATTTGTAGCTATTAACTAAAATATATATTACAATTAAATCATTGTAAATAGAATAACTGTCAATACGATTATATAGGAATCAAGCGTATCTCGTTATAACCTCTAAACTGCTTTCATCCGAAAGGTCTTTGTGTAGTCTGTTATTGATGATATGACATCGTGCGCCTGTAATCTTTCTGAAACATTTGGACTGGAATCGCTGAATTGTTTTGATGTTTGATGCGCTTGATGTTCTCCACAGTTTACTGCTATAAATCCAAATAGGTTTATAACTTTATATACCGGTCTCTCGACAGTTATAAGTTCCTACATTGTAGCTCATATATTTTTTTTTACAAACTTTTCTTTATAATCTTATTCTTCCAAATTTTCATTTTATTTATACAAATTGAAAGATCCATATCTATTTTTACATACAGAGATACAGCTTAATTTTTTCTAGTAATGATTGAAAAATGTATCATTGATTAAAACTTTGAATGTTCATGAACGTTTACGCCTTTAGAATTTAATTTAAACCTCTAATTACAAATACTTGGATGATGCAACCACAGTAAAACTTTTCCATTCCATTTTTTTCTCCCTCATCATTTCCCATTCCCGTTTCGCTCGCTTCTTTTTATATGCATTCGCATTGTATAATCGGTCTTATACAAAACCGAACGTAGCGAATCCACAGAATAGGACTAAAACCCTTATTCCTACAGAAACCTTCTCTTTCGTTTTTTCATCTTTCCCCTGCACACAGTAGCGCTTATCTCATCCCAACAATAAACCGACAAGCGCAACTTGCTTAGCTGCTGAATTCTGAAGTAATCGCAGCAGTTCATTCAAATATATACATTTATATATTGCTTGCATTTTATTTTCCTTCCATTTGTAATCAGCCAATCCACTTTTTTTTTTTACAAGAGACACGGTACTTCTATTTTATTTTTCTACATTTGTATTTAACTAGACAATTGCGCCCGCATCCCGAAATTAAAAACCACAACAAATTTCTAAAGACTACTTACAATTCATCGAAGCCAACAAACATTTTCAGTCATTGTCCGTTTATCATCAATAGTCGTTACTTACTCCCCTGCGCATTCAGATTTTCTCCCTTCAAGTACTAATTAGTAAAAGAGCAAAAAAATGTCACACAAAGGTCTAACGAACACAATTGATTTCAGCTGCTTGCAAAAAATACTTCTGTTTTGTAATATTTCTTTACAGCTTTCAAACATTTATGAAAAGAAAAGTATATTTATATTATTTTAAATCTGGATATAATAATTTTTTAAAAATACATATTTATAACTCCAATTATAAATTAAAACATTTTTATTATTTGATTGAAAGTTTTCATTAATTTTATCCATTAAAATAAAAACTGCGTTTATTGATGTAAGATTTAAAATAAAATCGTATGTTTGATTTTAGAAAAGTGTGTTTATACTCGTGTCTTTTGGAATCAATTTACTATATTTTGATTTAGACATGCCAAGAAGCATCAGAATTTCACTTCGCATGTTCCAATAACAATTATCTACAAAGTCGCCCGTCCATCATCCGTTTCATACCCACTATTATTAGATTTCCTGGTAATCTCGCGACTTCCTCTGTAACAACTGCCAATATCTAGTGCACAATTACTATACTTTTTCTTGAACAATGATAGTTTTATCGCGAATTGTAAACCGCAAGGGTCATTAAACTACTTAAAAGCTTCGAGTAAGTGTTCTACGATAACAAAATTTCTATTGAAAACTATCACGAAAAATGATCATAATTCATGCAGTATTGATTTATACTGGTCTAGTTTCAATACTGAGCATTATTTACGTAGACAGTGACACATATTAACAAGCATCTTTTTTTTTCTTCGATAATCTCGACTTCCTTTGTAGTTGATAATATGCGCATATTATTAGAGTGAGCATGGATAAAACATGAACTTTGTTGCACTTAGTTAACACTGATCATAATAACATCATTGTGCATTACGTTATTCCCTCCGCTCTTTTATACTTCATCCCGAAACCTTTATCAGCTCAAGGTTTCTGTCGCAGCTGCCGCATTTTATTAGTCGCGTGTTGTTTATTTATATAATAATCGCAATTTTTACCCGCCCACAGTGGGTCATTCAACTTGTCACATGCATTTACTTCATTGTTACTTTCCTCATCCAGAAATTCAATGAAAAAAGATACAAATATTTCCCTTTACCATTTGATGGAAAACTACTTTTTTTTTCAGCTTTATTCTCTATAGTATATAAAAAAATGTGTATGTTTGTCTCTGTTCATCTCGTCGGTGTTTTGTGCGGTTTGCGCGCGTGCGACGCGCCCCTTGTATACTGCGCCCACGCAATTCCGAATCGGGTGGACATTTCATTCGACCGCCGATGATAGATACTGGGGGTGGCACAATCCACAATTATACGACCGGAATATTTTATTACCAATCGCCATTATTTTATTCAAATTACAATATAGAGTTCAAAAAGGGCTTCATTAAATGACATTGCGAACGCCGTGTCGCGTTACCACTGCCTGCATCCGATTCATTAATGATTGAAAAGTAACGATGCTCATTAACAGTAGCTGCATTTTCAATGGAATATTGCGAATAACTCAAATAACTGACTTGATTTCATAAAAATTCCAACGTATAAAATATATAAAGAATGACAGCTCTTCTTAACATTTTTAGGGTTTATATGATTTGCTATTGACAAACTACGGCCCGTGGGCCATATACGGCCCGCCCGTCTAGAAGTTCTGTACCTCAGGTTGTGAAAATGTATATAGAAATTGCATTACTAAAAAAAATATTTCCAAAATATTATTTAATAAAATTTCCAATATAGATGAAATTTTATTTAAAAAAAGTATAATAATTTTACAATTTTCCTGAAATTTTGTATGAAATTATGTACATATTTTTAATCTAGTAATTTAATATATTTTTTTGTATATACATTATCAATAGATTACAAAAGTTAAGCAACGTGGATGGTAAATAAATTTGTGATTAGATTTGTGATTGAATTGAATCGGATTATGTGTAAATAGTGTTTTGACCTGGAAATTCTGAAAAAAAAATAAGATTGGGGCTTTCAAGATTGAATGCTTGTAGATGTTAATTTGGTAATTATCCTTTGCTTATGTTTGATCCCAAATTCCCCTTTAATACCCTCGCCCTAAACAAATAATTCCAAGACATTTCGGTACAAACAATAACGGGATTATACTAATTATCAGCCACTCTCTAAGCGCGAAACAAGAGTTTAAGCTGCAGACCGGGGGTTAAGAGAGGGGTTGGTTTTCAGGGCAAGTTTCTTTCTCTCCAGTTCGATTAGTTTTCGGGGAGGGTTTTTGTAGGATGCATTTCTAAGTGGTACAGACTGGTTTCGTTCTGGTCTCGCTCCTCGTTTTGTCTGTTACGTCTTCTTCTTCTTCCTCTTTTTTTACTCTTCTCCACTCCTCATCTTCTCGTTTGTTCTTGAAATTCTCGCCTCACTCTCTCACGCACTGATTCAATGAAGAGAAGACGGTCGAGACCAAAGACAGCCAATTATGTATCTCTTAGGCATATTTATTTGTCCGCTCGAGTCTCGTCTCCATTTCTCAGGCCCTCGGACCACCATACTCTTTAACACAAATCACGTTCTTGTCTTTATCGTGCTTTCATATTATCGTCTTCATTTCATCATTTTCTTTTTAGTTTTTCGGATATTGTTGTTCCGGATTGATCGGAATACCGGAGATGCTGGATTTGACAAACATCTGCATTATTAATTTTAGAGTCCATCACATAAATTCCATACTTCTCTATCTCTTTCTCAGCAGTGATGCAGTGACTAATATTTTCTAAACGACTAGTACATAGAGTCCGGAGAGAGCGAGTGGGTCTCCACATGTGAGACAAAAACTCATATAACGAGTGATCCGGATAATGCTCTGCTTTCGTATTTATCTGGATTGATGGGGATGGAGAGAAATGACGGGCGTGACCAGGTTTGGGGGCGGAAGGGCGCACCGTTCGCGCCCAATTCTGCATTTTCGACGGCATCCGCTCATTTGAGCAAGAACTGCTCTTCCTTTTCGTTTTCCATGTTCCCATGTTACTTTGTAACAGTACATGATGGTATTAAATTGTGTTTTCTATTTTGATTCCGCTTCGCGCAGAGCTGTCTGTGCCTTCGCTTTTTTTTATCCCTTTGCCCCGCACAAAACATTACTCATTATACCGAGATTGATTTTCTTATTAGAATGCATGCAAATGCAGAAATAATTTACTCTTCAAACAAACTACATACATTATGCAGTAGCGTTTTCCATCCATACAACAACCACAGTTTTATTTTAACCTTCGATTAGAACGCAAACCCATCATTTATTTCACCAAAACAAATATAAATTACATTATTATTTTATTTACTAACTTAAATTGTAAATCTTTGTGACTATTCCAATATATACGACGATTTAAATTATGGTTTCCAATCGTGCATTTCATGCTTTGCTGAATTCCTTAATTATATTCCATTCAACTAAAGGACGGATTTGCAAGTCAGTAGTTTGTTACGTAATGATAGTTCATATTTCCGCTTTGTCCAGATGAATTTTACAGTAGTTTAAAACATCGGATTGCAAATAAAACATTCATATATAAATTCGCTTTATTTTGCAAATCAGTACTTTGTTATATAATAATATTTTTTATTTCAGCTTTGCCCAAACGACTTTAATGAAATATTTATAATAGTTATAATTCTTAATTTAGGATCAAGGTTTTAATTATTTGTATTTATAAGGTTTATTCAAAGTTAGGTGAAAAGAACATGTAAGGGGTTTGAGTAGGTTAACAATGTAGCCCTTTTAGGAAGGGAAACGTACCTGCAAATACAGATGCAAAGGTGTTATCTGCTCAGGATCTATACGTGCCTGTCAAAGCGAGCGACGAGACAGGACTTATCGATCGATTAAATCGTCGAATATTCAAATTTCGTTTTTCGCACACGCGCCCATTCCGAATTGAACAAATGGAGCGAGAGGCCGATCTTAGATATGAAACTAGCATTTGGCAGTATTAACACCCTGTATAATCTCCCGGGGCGACTAGGGGCCCTACAAATTCCATTTTCCGTTTCATATATATATATGTATGTATATATAAAGCCCTTCCAATTGATCGATCACAGAGCATTGCCAGGATGGGTACTTCATTACAGCGTACATTGTGTAAGTGCGTGTACATGTACACGCACACATGTACCAAAATACAATTTTTCCTGCTGTAACTAGGATAGGGGGCGGTGCACCCTTAAAGCGCAATTTTGAAATTTATAATTAAAGCTTGTCATGAAAATACTTGGGCTTTCATCATCTACTAAACAAGCGGATACAGCCACAAAACCGAACCTGATTCCAAAATAATACATACTTATTTTTTTAAATAATAACATAAAAAAATCTCTTTTATTTTAACAATGCCTATCTTTTTCGCTTGACATTCTAATGACAGATATTTAAACATTGATTTTGTTCCCTCTAAAAAAAATGAAAATAATAACCTGACGTTTTTCTACCCTCCTTCGAATGAGCGTGTGCTTGTGAGCGTATGATCCATCCCCTATCACCTTCACGATTATATATATTTTTTTTCGTCTTCTCTTGTTGTTGTAATACCCTGACAACGTGGGGTGCACATAATTTCTCTCGATGTAATTCCTCGAAGGGGTGGCTCAGTCCCTTATTCATTCCCCCGTCCCACATTACTAAAACTCGAGCATTAAATACAATGAGCACAATACCAATGCCCCACACAAAAACTGCATCATACACAATATTGCTACATAATAATATTATCCATTATTTTTTACATCATAAATAAATAATGAATAATATTTGCTTATAAAATATAAATTTTTAATAATCCATATTCGAAAAAAAAACAAGTTAAATAATAATAATTCACATAAAAATATTAATATTTGTTAAAAACTTCGTTTAACGCTGATTCCCAAGCGCTAAACGAGGTCTTACTATATAGACTTATTTTTATAAATTATTTGCCTTATATAAATTGTTAAGAATATCGATATATTGATTATTATTATGTTAAAAACAAGTTTTGTTGTAAATTTCATAGTAGTAAAAATAACATGAAATAAATGGTTTGTGTAAAATATTTATTTATCATAAAACGAAAGCTATCATATTTCATGGAACATAATGCATATTTGATACAATTCCAGTCGCATTCAGTCATAATTTATTCATCGACAGGAGCCTCCCCTAGCCTAGGTCAGGTCCTTTAATAGTTATGCAATCGCCCTGTCAATCTTCACGTGGTCACAACATTTTCAACGCCAAAACATTCGCATCTCCCCTAATTCGTTTACATCCCTTGAATATTCAGCATCAAAATACGTTTTGTTAATAATTTAACAAAAATTTACAGCTTCATCTCATCTCATATACAAATTAACTTATTAACTAATTAAGTTGCAGTTGATACTAGACTGAATCTGGTTATCATGACCTTGAGGCAAATTTGGAAGTAAAATATTAATATAACCTAAATAACGTAATGGAGTTGAAGCTATTGTATCGATTCTAAGAATATATATGTGAAAAAAGTTATAATTTATTTAACTTTTAATGTATTTCTCTTCGACGAATCGGCAAGAGAAGAAAACAAAAAAATTGAATAGAATAATCGTAATCATAATAATAATCATCGTGAAAGGAACGCAGGGTGCGCTTTTAATTAATTCTACTATTCGGAACAAAGGTAATCATTAATTTCTATGGACGTGGGTCAGGGGGGAGAGTAGGGTAGAAAGCGGAGATTTTTTAAATGTACCGACGTCTCTGGCGTTCAAGTATTGCCATTGCATTAAAACTCCGCAGACTTCTGCACTATTACCAACCCTCCCCTGTTTCTTTCGATAATAATAATGAAACGAAAAAGAAAACACAAACACAAATACACATTGAATGAACGCGTGTGTGAGAGAGATCGAAAATCTAAAGGGAAACGAACGAAGGAAAGCAAAGCAAAGCAGAGGAAGGAGCAACGAAAGGGAGAAAATAAACGAGTAAAGAGAGTGGAATAAAAAAATAAAAGGAAGAGTGCCGAAAGGGGAGCACTTTAATAATGCTTGAGCTAGGAGCTGGCCAAGCATTGCACAATTATACCGGAGATAATTAAATGTAATTTAAAAGTTTCGGGGGAATGCAAGAAGAAATGGAATAACAGCGTGTGAGGAGATGGAAAATAAGAAAAGATGGAAAAACAAGAGAGTATGGAAAACAAGAGAAAATGGAAAATAAGGGAAACAAAACAACTTTAGTAAACAGGCTATAGCATATTAAACGCTACATAAATTAACCGGTTGCGCAACGTCTCTGAATATGAATTTTTGGTATTGATTATTTTATATAACTTCGTTCGCAATTAAACGATCCCGTTTCAGTATTCGTAACTGTGGAAATATTGGAGTCGCATTCGTCGCTTGATTGAATAAGTACAAAGCTACTGAATCTGAAACGTCGTTTGCGTTAAGCAAATCCGAGAAATTTACTGCACTTTTGTCACGTTTAGTGCATTTCGTTCCAAGCAAAACGCACGTTTTTCTTCTCAGTTTACATTCATTATCGTAGCTGCAATATTATATCCAGGCTGAGCATTATGACTAAAAATTTACGACCATACAGTTTATTTGCAATAAAATTTTAAACATTAAATAGCTTTTTTTTGTGCTTCATATCATCTTACTTAACCCACGAGCTGTATTGGTAAAAATATTTGTAAATGTGGCATAGCCAAAAACGCCCATCCTCATCCTCCAAACACATGTCAAACATAATTAAAAATCTGGTATTAAGAGGGTCTCAGGTTTCATACTTTTGCATCATTATTTTCTACAATCGCTTTAGAAGTTACCTCTACAACCTGAAACATTTATAAATTAAATTATACGTAATTAAAATTCTAGGACACATCCGATTCTGACAATTCGTTAATTCTACAAAATTTTCTTTATACATTCCACAAATAAGTATTATTTTATTTAATAAAAAAAAATCATTAATTTGTCTTATTATTAAAAAAAAATAAGCGAAAGCTGTTGATGCTTGCACTTAGATGGGTAACGTTAAACAAGGTCTTAATTTATTAACATTTGTATATTTAGTGTAAGAAAGTAGTAATTTTTGAATGGCCTTGCGAAATCAGGAGACAATACTGTCTGGATTTAAGCCAGAAAAGAGAGAGTCCAGTACCGAGGTATAGTATTTAATTCTCATTTCCGCCTACGTTTTTTGTTTCCTTTCAGGTCTACATCTTGTAAAGTAAATTTAGCGTCCGATTTTAATGAACACAACCGGCTACGTGTGGGTGCCTCCACTTTATTCATAATTCCACCAAGAATATTATAATAATATTCCGTCGCAGAAGTTTGGCATAATATGTATATAGTAATATAATAATGCGTAAGAAAGTTTTTGTTATTGTAGATGCAATATTTTGGGAATTTATCTTTTTTTAAAGACTTTCCGATTTGCCACGTGTATTAACTTAATCGTCCGTTAAGAACATTCGATGAAAAGTTTTTAATTAAATGTATGGTAAAGATCGCTGCTAAACTGAAGGGCAATTAACCCATCGATGCGCTCCTTCGTCTGCTTCTCACGAAACCGTCAATTCATCCGCCAACGTCATCTGCATTATCCGCGTTACGTAACAATAGCGACGGTGCATTGCGTCATTCACAATGCGTGCAAAAAGACAATTTTACGCTTGGTTCATTAAATTAGGGCATTCGCTCTCCGAACTTTTCGTCGTGCCTCGCATTTATATGTCTTTCCACACACATTTATTTTTTTCCTTCTTCTTTCGTTAACACTTATCCAACTAGCTTCTCTTTATTGCAGCGAAATAACCTCTATGAAACCTAAACCGTGTCTTCTTCTACATTAACATCACTCGAGTGGAGTAGAAGTTGAATCGCAGTAAGAGGGAAACGTTCTCGCTCCGTTTCTTTATATAAACATTGGAATTGTAACCCGACCCAGAATTCTGTTTTAACTTTAATAAGTTTGTTTTCAACTTCCGAACCCACATCCCCAAAAATATATATATATGTATAAGAAGAAATGCGAACGAAAGAAAAAAAAGGAAACCGATCTCTTTATCTTCAATGTTTAATTAAACTCGCACAGAAACAGCCTAAAATATATGTTCGGCTTCCTTGTCTTGTGCTTCTTTCTTTTTTTTAACTTGCTTCCACCCTCCAATTTAAATATATCAAGCCAGGTTGTAATTGCCCATAAACTTTTTCAACTAAACTTCGCATTGTTTTATCCTATAGGAAATTGAAAAAATGCAATGATTTTATCTAAAATTATATAATAAGTGTTTTCCAAGATTCAATTTCCAATTAGCCAACATTTTTGTTGCATAATAATAATAATAAAATCCAGGTGGTGTTTAATTAAATATTGAAGGTGGACCCAGTTGTTTGGAACGTTTCAGTCGTTGAAACTGTTGTCGAGTAGATTTATAGCTGAAACATTTGTGTGGCTTTCAGGCCTATCTAGGTATCTGCCGCGGTTTCTTTCAATAGTATTTCCATTTAGAAGATGTCGTGTATCTTCTTTGTAATATATAGTCTTTTTATTAATGATTTTTTTTTACCTGAAATCTGAAAATTATTATAAAAAATAAATTAAATAAATTTTCAGGATAATAAATAAAGTAATTATAATTATTAAGTAATGATAAATAAACAACAAAAAGCAGCTTCCTGATTTGAGGAGTCATTAATTTCTAAAGGCATTAATCAAATGATGCTTTTCAGCGGTTGCTTCTTTATTTTATTTTTTTGTTGTAATTTTAACATGAAAAACATGCTGATTAAAAATAGATTAAGATAATAATGATAATCCGTAAACAAAAACGCTTCATTCATCCGAATGATAAGTACTAATCGGAAGAAAAAGAGAAAAAATACGGCCATAAATCAAGTTGCGTTTCCAATAATCTCGAGGAGGCCATATTTCCGGTTCGAATTAGTTGTAGTATTAAATTGGAAAGAATGGGAGGTTAGACGTGACCGCGGAGGTTTCTGACTTGACCCGAGGATAATCCATCATCGCCGGGAACGGATCAGTTTGTTATCGCCCGGTACCTGGCTTATCAATGATCGAATGTTACGTTATTTGTTCGGGTAACTGTTGCTCCTCCGACCACTCCCAATTGCTCACACAGAGAAAGAAAAAGAGAGAAAGAGAACGAGAGAAAGTTCGAAGCACCACCATCATCATCTGGCCGACAAATGTACGTTGGTTGTTGCCTCCAACGAACTCGAAACGAGAGAACTCTTGTAAATGAGTAACGCAATATGAGATGTAATATTATTGAAGGTTTGCCATTGGAGTGAGTAAAGACGACAGGGGAGGTCTCGATTTTTATTACTTTTGTCCTGTCACGAGGAATTTTTATTGCGCCCCATTCATAGATCGTAATCGGGGGGAATCGTCCACGAACTGCAATCTCTCCGATTTTCCATCCTCCAATAAATACATCGATGGGGTTGAGCGGAAGAAAACGAGGATGAGGAAGAAGCGAAGCGAAGAAGACCAAGCGGAAGGAAGAACGAAGATTGGGATTGAAAGGAGATCGCATCTCCGAAGTGCAGAAGAGAAATAAAATGCGTGTAATTACGTTCGCGCATCTCGAGGCGACGTTTTATTTATTCGAATTCGCAATGATGTTATACTTTTTCCCGCCGTTATACGATTTTGAGTTTCATCCAACCGGAAACCGGAAGCGTTATCGCGATTGCCCCATTGAATAACTCCGACCTTTATTAGTAGCAAATATATTCATTTCCACTTTAAATTATAACCATTAACGAAGAAAAAACAACAACAAACAAAAACAAAATATGCTTGAATTAAAGGAAACACACTTAAGTACATCACAATGCTATCTTTCAACTAAAATTACAGCAATTACCATACTATCCATGTCCAGTCATTTAAATAATAGCGTGCTCTAGCTTCAATTATATTACCAATTACAATGTCCATGCACATTTCAATTCACACTATTTATAATTAATAATTTACTCGAAATTACACATCCATTAAATTTCAAAATGTAATTAATTAAACAAAACAAAAATTAAGCAGAATAAGCAGACGTTGTATCGTTTTAATTCGTGTTAAATGAAAGAGGACTACAACTCGGCACATGCAGACGCATAGATTCTGTTACATGTAATTCTAGAAGCGTTAGATTAAAACAAACAAAACATATAACAACAAGTGCTTGGCGAGGGAAAAGGGCAAACTGAAAACAAAAGGATTAAAAAAATATTTATGAACAAGCTAAACCGAAATGTCGAAACGGAAAACGCTCAACATCAGCAAGTTGTACATGCAAAACGCAGAGCTCGTGAACTATGCGGGATTGATTTAGCGATGCAAATAATCGCGTTTCTATAATGAATAAATATTGATTTTATTGATGCATGAATATTTGTTGCATTCGTTACAATTCCATCAATTAATAACATATAGACCACGAATTAAACACTTTTTTTTCCAATTGTTATATTACATAATCATATATGTCATATGATTTTTACTAGTTACTTTACACATTACCTATCAGATACTTTTATTGAGAACTCAAATATATTATGTATTACCTACATTTTAATACTTTATCTAATTATTATATAAATATTTCACTTTAACTAATCAAATCTGTGAAATAAATAGTTATTGGGAATTATTTAAAATAACTAGTTATTTTATGCAATAATTAGACAAATATGATGAGTAATAGAAAACAACGTATTTAGTGATAAATCAGATATATATAACAATTGTAAAACAATACTCAATTTCAATCTGTAGTGCGGCTGGGTCGTATTGCATCAGAGGGTGGCCAAGTACGATTGATATTGCATTGAACTACTCAGCAAATATGCACTGTAAATATCAAAGCAGCATTTGATAATTAATCCGAATTACGATAAATATTGTCCATTCAATATTGGATGGCGGAGATTAGTTAATAACGTGTCAATATTTTCTCACGTTACTTCATAATATGCGATGGATACTACATCCATCCCAAACCCGAAAAGGCCACCCCATCCCAACTCATTCCATCATCCGACTAAACAATGATATAACATCAAATGAATACTGATATTAGTAGCGGAATAGATATGCTTCACTAATGAATCCGTGTATCCAGTGATTACTATATTAATTCCAATTTCGACGATATCGCTGTTATTGTGGAACACTGATTTAGATTCCAACGATTTTCTCTAATCATTCATGTTATTGTAAATTTCCATATTAAAGCATCAAAATATATACATAACATATTGCATAATCATATTCTCAATCATCAAAAGAAGCGAATCATATTATATAACAACAAAAATTATTCAATACCATTTTATATAACTTTTCAGAACGAATATTTCATACAATTTTAAGCTGTAATTATAGAGAATGAAAACTGATTATTACATAACAACAAAAATTATTCAATACCATTTTATATAACTTTTCAGAACGAATATTTCATACAATTTTAAGCTGAAATTATAAATAATGAAAACTGATTATTACATAACAACAAAAATTATTCAATACCATTTTATATAACTTTTCAGAACGAATATTTCATACAATTTTAAGCTGTAATTATAGATAATGAAAACTGATTATTGTATAACAACAAAAAATATTCAATAGCATTTTATATAACATATTAGAATAAATATTTTATATAATTTTAAGCTGAAACTTAATAGATAATGAAAACTGATTATTATATAACAACAAAAAATATTCAATACCATTTTATATAACTTTTCAGAACGAATATTTCATACAATTTTAAGCTGTAATTATAGATAATGAAAACTGATTATTATATAATAACAAAAAATATCCATGCAACTTATTAGAATAAATATTTTATATAATTTTAAGCTGAAACTTAATAGATAATGAAATCTGTATGCAATTTATAGGGTTTTCACGTAATTCGCTAATAAGTATGCAGCAATTGGAATGCATGTGAGAGCTGTAGAAAACGAAGCTGATTTTATGCTTTCTGCAATAATAAATGTATTAGAAAGTGAAGCAGGTAAGAAAATGTCACAAATCACTAAGGATTCTTATAATTTCACTTCTTCAAATTTCATATTTCCTCCTTCTAAATTTCTAAATTTGTCCTTTTTTTATAAAATTTCAGTAATTATAGATAGATTATTATATGAAATAAGTATATTAATTAAGTTAATGATAAAATTTAGTATTATCAGTAGAGATTCTTATAAGATCCGGTTTTATGTGGAGCTTCCTGTCTCTAAGATCCTAACTTCATCCCTTGCGCATATCTCTATAACTTCACCCCTATTATTATCTTGCTTTTCCAAGAATTCCATCCCTCAACCCCCTTTTATTTAGGAAATGATTGTTTAATAAAAGAAATTGCCGATACAAAAATATTTATTTTTATTAAAGAATCAATACGCGTCTGTTTACTTAGAATTGCTTCCATTTTAACGGAAGATTCGTCCTTTTTATACCCATTCCAAGCTTAAAGATTAAATTTAGTTTGCGAACTCCTCTATAATAAAATATATTGGAAATGATGCGACTACGTATTTATCGAGCGCAAACGCTTCCAGGTAAAATTTCAACTCCGAAACAAATTACATAATGCAATTTTTCCACAATAAACAAACGTAAAGATTGTTATCCTCTCCGAATAAATTCTATACAACTATACTTTTTTATATGCAGAGTTGCGTGTAATTAGATATCGTTTGGAACGTATGAAATAATAAAATATTATATTTCCATAAAACGCGCGTAATTAAAAGTGCATTATTTTTAGCCGTTTAAATTTGATGACATGTCCATTTATTCTTCCAATATTTATTTTACGAGTTTCCATTAAAAACGGAAAAAAAACTAATATTAAACGGATTTTCATCGCGTTGTAAAATAATATATTAATTGCCTAAAAAGCTGTATCCTTAATAAATATGGATGCACAAATTTATTATGCCAATTAATACACAGCTTGTGATGACATAAATTCGTAATTGCATTACGCAAACAACGGAAATGTTTTTTTTTTTTTCAGGTAATTAGAGCTTGTTTCCGTAATAAACTAAGAGTTATACAATAATATTTATCGTGACCATCTCGGTTAACAAATTTCATGAGTGGATTACCTTTGTTGTACCTCTTCTTTAGGTATAAAAAAAACGTAAGATCTTTGATACTTTTTCTGAAAGGGCTCTTATACCTGGCCTGTTTTGTTTGCGTGTATTGACCCTCGATAAACACAATCACTTAGTATTTATTGCAAAAAATAAAACTAAAATTAAACCTTTTGTCGTTTTCACGTTTGAAACAATTTCTTTTAAATAAACATTCGCGTTTTGTTGATTTTTAAAAATATAAAATGCACGTACTTTGATGAAACAAAAAACGCGGAACGAGCATTTTATGAGTAGTAATAAACAAACTGAAAAATAATTCAATTTCAATTGCAATCCGTTTTCATTGCGTAGACATTGCAAATGTTTTAAAATAATTAACAAACACGTATAACAACAACAAAAAAAAAGTAACAACACGCCACGCTCGTTACAGTGCAATTGAAATGAGTGAGCATATAGTTAAATAGATTGTTTATTTGTTATGTATTCAATTCGAGCTTTTCATACAGTACATTGATTTAAATAATAAAAAATACATAATATTAATCACATAATACAATTTTTTTTGTATCAACTAATAAAATTTATTATTTATTTTTAAGAAAAATAATTTCTTATAAAAATAATGAAAATTATAAGAAAAATTCATAATTGATTTTAACAAATAGAATTAACTTTATTGATTTTTTTTCATAAATATTTAATTTTATGCATTATGAATTTTCTGTGTTATTTTGTTATGCACAAACTCGTTGTTTATGTAATGAATCATTTATTTCGTTGAACAAATATATATATAATATCCATAAATGTAAATATTCATCGATTCATATGTAATAGAATTGATTAAATAAAATTAATTATAAAATGTAAATATTAATTAATTTGTTTGTTTGAGATTAACATTCCTTTAAATAAGGATTTTGCGTGGGTCTGGAGGCTATTGATCAAGTAGAATATCGGTAAACAGACTTAATAATAAAACGCTAATGTTAAATAATAAAGGTTACGTTTATACAAGTAAAACCACGCGAAGCAATCAAGTGTTGTTTTTTAATTCTGTTGAAATATATGCAGAGTAAAGTAAATATCATGTAGACAATGATGTAAAGTATAATAAATTACAAAATAATTCTTATTTAAAATTTAAAAAATAATATTTTAAAAGGGCGGAAAGACTTAGGTCGATAGCCCTTTGGTTACATTTAATGTGTGATCAATAAATATTGTTATTATTATTATATTTTAAAAATTTTAAATTAATTTTAGATACAAATAATTTTTGCAAATAAAATGTATTTTTTTATTATTTTGTTAAGCAATGTGCATTGACTTTATTATTTGGATGGGAGAGCTTTATTAACCTAAGACTAGTTTGATAATTTAAAAAAAATATTTTAAGAATTTTAAACTAATTTTAGATACAAATAATTTTTTTTTTATTATTTACTTAAGCAATGTGCTTTGACTTTATTATTTGGATGGGAGAGCTTCACACTTCATCAAACTAAAACTAGTTTGAAAATTTAGTAAAAAAAAGCATAGTAAAAATTCATAAATACATAAATTCCTGTATTTTTTTAATCGCTTTTTAATAAACTGTGTACAACCACAATGTTTAAGCAATGAATCATTGTTTCTTTGAATAACAACGACATATAATACCGAGACCTTCTATTATTATTATTCAATTTCAACGCAAAGAACATTCATACAGCAAAAAATCTCGGAAATGTAAATGCCAATAATTTATTAATTTAATTTATCTTTTAATATGAGTAATATTATTACGCAGAATGATATTACTTTAATTAATTAATTAATTCTATCTATGGTAATAAATTAATTATTTCAATTTATATAATGTCAAAAATTTATATAATTTTGACAATTATTAAAATTATATCAATTATTTTTTTTTTAATTTGTAATATTTAATAAATATTTTTTTATTCTTAATATTTCTATATTTTTACTTGATGTGTATATGTAATAATTTTGATTTATTGGTTTTGTTTGTGTTCGATTTTTGTTTCCTTCCTTTGCAGAGTAACAGTTGTCTATCCCCTAGCGTTGGGTACAGTTGTCCACCCATAAAATATAGTTATTGTCGAGCGTCTATAGAATATTCGTCCATTCTTCCCTCTTTCAATATTGCATATCGGGCAAAGTCGGCTGTATGCCAAGCGATTGCATAAGGTTACGCGTGCAATTACTCGTACTTGCGCAAATCAAATGATTAACAAAAAAATGCATGTTGACGTATATGATGATATCAAGTTATACCTGTGCAAGTTTCCAAGTGCATGTACTTGACAAGTGACTTCTTCTGTTTTTTTTTTCTCATCGTACGCCAATGGATTCAGGTGGTCTTGCGCATAGCTTGGAGCGCGTACCAGGGTGGGGTGAAGCAGGTTTTACTATTCCGGCGTTGGTTCAGTTCGATGTTGGATCAGTTGGTCTCTTGTACTGTTGAAGAGAAGTGTACGAACGCCGGTTCTCGCGACCTTCCATCGAGACGCGCTTTGCTTCTTGCTTAACAAACTTACCGCGGCGGTGAAACTCCTCCACAAGAAGTGCACCTGAAAGAAGCGCGATAGGACCAGTGATTTAAGAACCAGAATAAATAAATTAAACATCGACAACAAACTTTTCATAAATAACAAGAGAAAAATAAAACGTGCAACGACCACGCTCTCACGGGAGACAGTAGTTCGATTCCCGCTATCCCATCGAACAACCTACACCCAACCTAACCTCGAAGCGCGTCGTCGTCTGTGTTGTTTTCTTTGTACGCGGAGTGAAAGAATCTCGTTGGTGTGAAATAAAAAAGTGGTGCAACAAGAAGATTGGAAAAGTTTGGTTTTGCTACGTAGCTGCAGAGGCGATCAGTTGTTTGCGAATTCCGTTTGGGGGTGAATTTTACATTTTGTTCAATACGTATTTACATATACCATTTCAACCCTCCCCCGCTCCTAAGCATATATTTTTTACTCCCGGCAACCGCGTTGTTTGAGTTTTAGGCTGAACACATGTGTGCAAGTTTTTAAGTTTGCTATTATCACTATTTTTGTTTAATTCAACATTATTATCGTTGCTCGGCTTTGTAGTCATTTGTTTCGCCTGGTATAAATGAGTTACTTCACGAGGCCTTTCTGTGTTGTGTGTCTGCTAAGTTAGATCAGTGGCGTGGCGTGTAGCATTCTTACGAGGGGGGAACCTCGGCGTCGCTCCTTAGGCCTCATTGATTTCGCATTTACCGAATGAAATTACAGAAGGATAATCAATTTCCTTTAATATTATTATTTTTTTGTCCTCGGAAAATTCACTTTCTGGGTCGGAGACAGTACGCGGCGCAAACATATGTCCCCTAGGGTAGTCTGATTGTACCATTCACCGGCACCCTTTCCCGGGACTGTACCTATCCCTGCCATTCATCTTCGTACAGTCATCGTCACCATTCCACAACCCTACGATAGCCTGTTACATCCCCTCATGTACCATAGCTCCCTAGCGCCGCAGACTTGCCTCTACCCTAACTAGTTAAAATCCAAGCATTAGAAAACGCAACAAAGAATAGCCATAAACCACGCGTAATTTCACTTTTTATTTAAATTTTCCTTTTTCAGATTCATTAATAATTTAGTAGTATAATTATTTCAAAAAATGTATTTACTTTGCAAGATTTTTATAATAAATTTCACATCCCTCGCCATCCCTATACTATGCAGTTATTTCAAGCGATTTGCCGACAGAGAAAAAGGTTACTTGGGTCTGGGGCTTATTGCTATTCTTTTGGATGCGGAGCCACATGTGCTTTGTGCGAAACGTTTTCAACAGAGGGCGGCTCTTGTCCGAAGCGCGGGCGCCCCTTATCGACGCCCCGGCCGACCGCCCCCCTCGCAAAAACACGCTCAGTAAATTTGTTCTTAACTTAAATATAACTATGTATAATAAATATACTATCCCACAGAAAAAAAAAATGTCGTAACCTTTTGGCGTGCGCTAAAGACTCGCTATAAGACAAACAAATTACTTAATGCTACATTATCTGAAGAGCAAATATTTGCCGCCTTCGTGGCCGCACCGAGAAAACTTTTCTCTCTCCAAGTAGAGGATATATCCCAATCGATGGCTTTGACAAACAAAATGAACACGGCACTGTGTTTATCAAGGAGGGACTATTTCGAAAAGGAAATGCCACCGGTTTTAAAAGCGCCATTCGTCTTTCAGCTCATGAAATATTCCACTGGAAATGATCGTTCCCGTTTGAAAATTCAAGTCGATCGCGTTATAATTGCATTTTCCGTTCGACAGATGCAATACATTGTCTCGTATTTCGCTTCGGCGAAGATTGCAGTTCTTGAATATTCCTGTTTGATCTCTTTTCCTTCTCTGTTATACACAAGCGTTCAATTTTTAACAGGCGGAAAAATCAATTTCAACATGTATTTCAATACCATCAATTTTTCCTGAATATTTCAATAAAACCTGAAAGTTTAATTCATTTTCATCACATATTTATTTCATTTTTCAATTTCCATTCAAAATATTAATGTTTTCGCTTTAGTTTTATTGAATTATAATTTTTATAATTCTTTAAATAAAACAGTAAATATTTTGTATGTGGAATATCAAGGGAAATAATGTAAATTTATTGAAAAAAAAATTCTCATAATATCCAATTGGGATTTTCAGGACGAGACGTTTCATGATAAAACATAATCAATACCGGAACCGAGCCGCATTATTAAAATGAAAAATACATTTATTAAATTGTTTTAAGAAAAGCTCAACCTTCTCCGAGCAAATATATTATGCAATACACCAGTGTTCAAATGCAAATTACGACACATAATTTGTATTTTATAATTAGTATTTAAAAAAAAAAAACTTTCATGCACAAAGCTTTGATTATTACAAGGTTCCATTTTTCTAAATAAGAAAAGAAACGAAAGCTTATTAAATTTCCAACTAAATTAGGTAATATCAAGGAGGGAAAATATTTCCTTTGAAGCGCAATTTTTATAATGGAAAAACATTACAATTATCCGGTTATATAATATTTATGTTTCGAATGATAACTTTATTTATTATTTTTTTAAAATAACATTTTTAAGTCTGTTATATGAAATAAAGTTGGATAAAATATTTCATTCATTCATTTCTTATTAATGAAACAAAAATAGTTTGCTTCTGTTTGACAAACAAGAAAAAGTTCATTGACGTCAGTGCGTTATCTTAGGCTGTAATAACTGGAGAAGAAATATTTGAAAAAAGATTAACTCTGAATGATAAAGCTATTTGCGGTGATGAGTAATTCTGAAACAACGAATCATCAGAGTTTGAGAAACGCATAAATCTAGAATTTCGGTTTACCTGTATTTCGATGTTTATATATTCCCTAATGGTAGTTTCGAACAACGAAGGGCATCTATTATGAAACAGTTTCGATTGTGCTGCTTTAATAATGCATCGGTTAGAATCATCATATTTCGGGAAAATTGCCGCAACCTTCAGATATAAATATTTGATTCGTTTGGAAAAGACTCGTTTACCTAAATATTTCACATCAATTAAATATGATTCAGACGGCGCCGCGACGCCTGCTCTTCATTATCTAATCAACGTTCGAATAGATGATAATACTTAGTTTGATCAAAATATAATTTTCTGTAAATAATAAGAAACTTCCTACTCAAGAAAACAACTCCTACTTTGATGTCACTTCCAAAAACGGCAACTAACATTTCGACTTCGCGAAATTGCTTGTTTTTTTAAATTAATTGAATAACTTTGCATAATCATTCTTCAGAAGAATTTTAATTAATATTTGAAAATAAAAACAACAATAAAATAAATGAGTAATTAAGATGCATTTAACTAGATATTTTGTAATCAAACAAACTGTTTACACTTGTAAAATGTTTACTTGTAAAATTCTTCATCTAATTTTATTTACAGTAATTTCATTAAATGAATCACGGTATTATATTTATTCATCTAAATCAATAATTACTCA
The DNA here is from genome assembly GCA_963457615.1 of Nicrophorus investigator. NCBI lineage: Eukaryota > Metazoa > Arthropoda > Insecta > Coleoptera > Silphidae > Nicrophorus > Nicrophorus investigator. Next base: position 9,511,541 of record OY735146.1, read on the forward strand.
ATATATGATATTTTAATTATAAAAATTTAAATTTACGAATTGTGGGTTGCTTATAAATATTTCTTATATTAAGAGCATAGTGTACAGTGAATATAATTTCACAGAAGGAGCATAGACGTAGGGATTATATAACTGTCTCATTCAGCGCATTATCCGCTACTGCGGATTGCGGCACGGGGCGTTTTAATCTCGTCATAATCGGGGGGTCGAGGATTTGCAGCCAAAAGTTCTGTTTTCTTATTCCCTTGACCTGTAAACATACTGTATAACATTTGAGAAATTGCATTGATCTTAAGATTAAATTATTCCCAACAACTGAATTCCTTCTATTTAAATATGAAAAAATATTTTTTTTAAATGGAATGAATGTTATATAAAAGTTTGAGCAACTAAATCAGATTTAATATGAAAACCAGAATTTTGGTATTGATTCAAGAAAAAGTAATAAAATGAGGAGAAATAAAACAAGGACACCAACAACGTTGTTATTTATTTACCCTCGGCTCTGAAAGTAGGAGGAGGAGGAGAGTATTACGAGAGCAAGCGTCAATTAACGCGTTTAACGAGAAAGCCCTAATTAATGTGGAAAAGAAAAGTAATATTTATCCCATGCTTCGGATTAGCGCTTCACGATTAGTTTCGTGTAAATGTTAAATGTTCGTAGAAAATAAAATACATTTTGAAAATGCAACGTGTCCATCCATATTCGGACGAGGTGCGGCTAGTTACCTACCAGTAGGAGATTATCGTTTTCCATTAAATTTTTTTGTTGTTGTTGTCAGAGGCGAAACGTGCTGCGTTTGATCGACGTTCGCAATTAAATTTCCCGGCAGTAATTAAAATAAAATACGAATTGCGCGTTTAACGTGATTATATTTATATTATAATTGTGCAATTTTATTTGGGCGTAGAGAAATTATGCTAATTGGGCTTAAAAACATTCCCGGAAAAGCCGATGGGGGTTTGGGGTGGATTTCGGGCGACACCAATTATTTACGTCCGATATTTTCTGCATTTCAATATCGACGATAATTAATTAATTCCGAATGCGTGGCTTCCGCGAGAACCATTAAAATATTTAAATGTCCTTTATTCATTAATAACGGAAATAGTTTTGCATTATCCAATATAATATTACTGGAAATACAATAAATAAATTATATTATTCGTAAGATGAGATGACAATTAATTAATACACAATAACTTGACAGTTCTGTGTCTTATTTGATGCATGGTGCGGTTGCAGCTTTATATAACAAAAATAAACAGTGGAAGAAATAAAAACTAATGTTAAGAGATAAGTTTACATCAACACTTTTAGATTCACTTTAAAATGAAGATTAATTAACCTGTAATGATTAAATAGTTCATTCTTGAAATGTGTACCAGGATAAAAAAAAGAAGAGTAAAACTGTAGTATAGGATAATCAGGACGGTATTAGTTAATTGCGGATAAACGGCGACAACCCGGACGTCATTTCTGGTGCACCACCGAAGCGTAATTAAAATGATTGTGTCGCATGGAAATATGCTTTAATTAAATTAACAGCCTGGACCTCCCGGAAAGAAAGATACAACGCGGTGTATGTGAGTGTGTGTATTCATGTGTGCAGATATATGAGTGTGTGTGTGCTTTCGAATTAATTACGTAATTGAAGTTTACCGGGGCGCCGGCAGCTCGGCCTTTTGTTTAAACTTTAAACGGAAGTAATTGGCTTTTCCGTTGCGGCGTCGAAGTAGTTGTAAATTACCGGCTTATATAACAAAACAATGCTCTGCCAAAAACGACGAAGCGGAGGTGGCGTCACGAAGAAGTAGTAGTGGAAAAAGGAAAATACAAAACAAAATAGATGAGAAAAGCGCGAAGCGAACCGGTAATCAATGCGCCTAACCGGTTAATTTTAATTGTCCTTTGAGGCGATCTCTTTGTGCTTATAATAAAAGACAAATTTCCCTTCCGGGACTTTAATTAAGTTAATGAATGAAACCGAAGCGAAAGAATGATGGGGATTTTGAGAAAGCGATGCGAAAATGCCATGGTTCTAAAATTGGTAAGAATATCGCGGATTCGGCTGAGGCCAGCAGACGGAAATAATATTTACTCAGCTCGTTGACTCACGTCTGAATGAAGAGTTTTTATTTCACCTCGGTCATCTTCTCGCAAATATAGAAATTACGCGTGCTGTACAGATTTTGCGATGATGCCTCATCACTTTTGACTCGTTTCAACCTCGATTTATTTTGTATTCCACCTCGCTAAATGTATTAATTTTCTTTTATCAGTTCGCTATATTCATTGAAATATACATTACACGTAACGACAATCTTATATAAAAAAACGTAGTAAGAGATAACACAATTTTGGTTATTTTGACTCACTTTTATTTCATAATCAGTAAACAATATTTCCAAGTACTTCAATTTTTATAATTACCAAAAATGTTATTTAATTCATTTGATAATAATATTTTAGGAATTTGACTCATTTTTTTAATCATATACAATTTTCTATTTAAAATTTGTAATATTTTTTACCACAATAACGTATAGTTTCACTCATTTCCTTCAATTGTAATTTAAAATGCGAATTTGACTCTTTGTTTTTTCTATAATCATATACCAACAATATTCTAATTTGTTGTTTTTATACATTATTTGTAGTATAATCATAAATGTGACTCAATTCATAAAAAATACTCGGTATTAAAATCTTTAAGTTGACTCATATTTGATTAAATATGAAATGCATAGAAAATAATAATTGCATATTCTTAAATCTGTAAATGCATAAATTCAATTTGACTCGTTGTTAAAAATTATATATAAATATAAGCGTCGTGGGTTTACGAAACGTAATTGAATTCGCACCGTAAATAGTGTGTTTTATTGCATGGAAAGTTGAAGTTGACTCGCGAATTCCACACAATGCCGTTCGTTTCGATTCCTTCCCATGCGAGGTGAATGTAGAAAAAAACATACAGACCGTCGTCGTCTGTGGCCGAGGAGCGAAGCCCAAAAGTGAAACGTCGGAGTACGCGAGGATCCCAAACGGAATCGATAATGACTTCAATATTCGAATGAGTCATTGAAATTCTTTTGTTGGCCGAGTTCTAGAAAACTCAATTATCTTCTATGACGATTCGTTACAAATGAAGTAATTAATTGTGGCATTGTATGATATTGATTTAATTTTTATATAATTGTTTCATTGCTGAAATGACGAATATGCATTCAAGCCGCTACTGAAACGTGCAACAAGTGGCCAACAGGTTGAGAAACCCTGCACGAAATCACTAAATTTATAGAACTTCTTTTGACTTTCCATATGAACTATACGTATGTAGTCATTGTTTGATCAATGATTTTAGCACCTACAAATACGTCACAGCCATCTGTTTACACACATTTTGGTATTTGGATATTATTTAAGCACTTGCTTACGTGGCACTTGTAAAATTAATTAATGCGAACTATTAATTTTGGAATTATAAAATTTGTTGTCAATTTAAAATATGAGTAGTTCAAATAAATTGTATATTTCATTTGAACTACTCAGATATTTAAGTATAATTTAAACTTCACTTTTACTGTGGAAACTAACTGTCGTTTTGAGAATGCAAATAGAATAAGTAGGTGAAATTAGAAAAATATATAGAAACAGTTCACGACGAAGCACCGCTAGAAACGCTGCGCTAATAAAAGCCTGCTTTTGCCTCGAGTTAAGTGACGATAAATTTGCAATTGATTACTTTGAAATAATTTATTGACTCGCAAGCATTGATATAATTTAGTAACTGTAAACATTTAAGATTAAACGAAACACATTTCGCTTTCGATCAATAACACCGTGTATATTAAGTTCGTTGCACCCTTTCACATTGTTCAATTTCAGTTAAAACTTTTCCATGAGAAAATTAGATCCATTTTCCGAAACGAAAGTGATAGTTTTCTCGATAAATTGTTAATTTGAATATGAAGTTCAGAAGTTTCTGTATAAACTTTTATTGACTTATACCGTGCCATGCATTTTATACATGAAACACCTGTTTGCATGGAACTTTAATGGAACAAACTAAACAAAATATTAAACAGTATTTTAAATTCCATTTCAATTTTCATTTGTTGCATAAAAAATTATGACAAAGACAATTTATGTATAGTAAAAAAAATAATATTTATTAATGTGATAATGGCTATGAAATAAATGCAATATGTGTTTTTAATCTTGGAAACAAGCGCGATGTAAAATTTTAATGTAGCTATATTTCAATTTAACGACATTAAAGAGACTAAAAGTTTTACATACATAATAAATAATATCATGTTAGCATTGCACCTTCTTTAGCGGAACATACATGTATTACAGTAGAGTCAACGACTTTGAAGTTACAGTTATTCATAGTGGTTTAATCAGAAAAGCACAAAAAATAAAACCAACTTATATATTATTAAATATAAAGTCTAAATTACGATTGAGAAAAGTAAATACAATTTCCATGCTCTTTTTAAATCTTGAATGTTTTAATAATAAGATTATCTAAATGGCATATATGCATTATAGAGTGAAGGTCGTTAAGGACCAGTTTTTTTTTTATATAAATCTGCATATTTAAACTTTATATAATTTAAGTTAAACTTATCTTAATATATTGATATTAACTTGAAACGGTAATTTATATTTATTTTATCTTTAAAGTTTAGTAGTGGAAATACTATTTATTTTTTAATTAAAATTTCATTGTAAATTGAAAAGTTGGAAAAAAGAAGATGTTTTTTAAAATGTAAATAGGTTTGGTGCCTTCCAATTAAATTGTTGGTTTGTTAAATGTCGGACGTAAATTTGAGAGGTTCGGAACTGCGTGTGTTTTGGTTCTCGCAGCGGGAAGAGGTTAACGATTTGTTTATTTACGACCTGCTAAGTGGCCGGAGCGGGAATATATATATAAAAAGAGGATACACGAAACTGAAAGAAGTGTATGAGATGATCCGTTTACGCTTGACGTAAATATTAGGAACCGAAGGTCAAAACTCTCAAAAATTTTGTCATCCTCTCAATGGATTCTGATAATAACGTCTGCTCTGCGTTAAAATGGCACGAAGTGAAAAGTTTAAAATTAAGCCGTTACATAAACAGACGCGCCCTGAACGTTGTTTTCAAGTTTAAATTAAATATAACAGAATTTCCAGACGCACAGATGCGATTATGAATACAAATATTGTGTGTAGGTCTGTGTGTGTCCGGAATCTCTTTCTCTCCGACTCCAGCACATGGTTATATATGTATACACATATGCTGTATCCACTAATTCGCTTATTTGGAGTTGGAGAACCTTGCTAATAGTATACCGTATTGTTGTATTGATGTTGTTTCATGGAACCTTTGTTTCTATGTGACTGTGAGTATGAATGTGTTTGTGCATGTGTGTGAGTTAATGATAAAACGCGTTATCTAAGTTGGGTCGTGCGTTTTTGTTCGTCAGCCATCCGTTGGAACAGAAAATGTCTGTTTTTGTTTGTACGTTCGTGTCTCTGCATGCACTGGATGACAAATGTAATATTCTGGGGAAGAGAGCGTAAAACAATGAAGGGAATGAATTATGTGTAAACTGCTTCTGACTAATTATTGTAATACGAATGCACGTGCATCCGTATGTACATGCAAGAGTATAGCTATGTGTTGTTGTATTTTCGAACGGCAACAAACTTTCATTTGGTTCTCCTGGTAATGGGGTCAAAACGAGAATGATTTCGCGTCGCTGAATGGCAGAAATGCAAAATGACGATAAAAAAATAACAATGCAGGATGTATTCGTTGTTGCAACTGCGTTTGAATTTTTCTTCTCTCTTCGTGTTGTTACGTTTTTTTCTATTTGCAATCCAGTGGTTGTAGTAATGCATCAACGTTTCGTTTTATTTATTCTGACCGGAGGTAAATATTGAGCAGCAAGTTTCTAGGATTTTCCACGGTTGTGTACAATATCGTTTTGCAGTGAAACTGGCTCTGGTCACGTATATTAATTTATCCGAGCACCGTGAACCCATGAGCACGCATGCTTAGGTTACCATCCGCTGCGGCTTTTATTACCAATTTAGTCTAAATAATAACAATCCGCGGGGAGCAAACGTTACTTAGGCAAAGTAATAGTAATGTCAAGGTGATTTTGGTATGCGAACGGAGGAGCAAAAGTGAAGGTCGCGATTTGGTATTATTGTGTATATATGGATGTGTTTGTGTATCTGTGAGTATAGGTGCGCTGCATGGAATGAAAGAAAGTCCAAGCGCGGTGAATGTGTGTATGTGCGCAAGAGAGCGAGAGAGACGACCCATTGTAAGTCCAGGTCGCGTTGGAACCTGTTAGAACAAGTTCAAAATACCCACCAAGAGCTATTTGCATTTTCTACATGCCTGGTGACTCATCGTGTTTGCGAATGGTGGCGAATTCCGATCCCCCGGTTCTTTCAGATTTCTCATCCGAGATGGGACCCTTTATCTTTTTTCTTCTTTCTCTTTATCCCTCTCATCTTGAGTGTATGTGTGTTTATAGCTATACCCATCCATCTTCATCATGTGCAATGTTGTTCATCATGTCTTGGCTTTAAATATATATGTTGTTGTTGTTATTATAGGTGGAGTAACCTGGTGCTCATGTCTTTTCTGTTACAGGGCTCATGACGTGAATGCTCTGAATTGCCGCTCCCGCCATGCAGCGGCTACTGACATTGCTTTTGGCTGTTGCTGCGGCTGCCTACGGTTCCAGTGATATTGTGCGCTCGTACAGTGATCCCGACATCGAACGTTTTAATCACCTCGTCGTTGATACTAACACGGGACGTGTGTACATAGGTGCCGTGAACAGGCTATACCAATTCTCGCCAGATCTGGACTTGGTGATATCTGCAGTGACAGGGCCTGAGTTAGACGCAGATGAATGCTCGGCCCTAGAATGCACAACAGCTGTGAACAAGAAGCTCACCGATAATGTGAACAAGGCTCTGGTCATAGACTATACCACCAGCCGCCTGATTACCTGTGGAAGCCTCTTCCAAGGTATATGCTCCGTGCGGAACCTGAACAACATCTCGGATTCCGATCCCTCCGATGTAAGGGAGATCCGTGAAGCTGTAGTCGCCAACAATGCTACCGCCTCGACGGTGGCATTTATTGCACCAGGACCTCCGAATCCACCTGTAACCATGGTCATGTACGTCGGGGTCACTTTCACGCTAGGCTCGCCGTACCGCTCTGAAGTACCAGCGGTCAGCAGTCGTTCGCTGGAAAAGGACAAGATGTTTACCATTGCACAGACAGCTGTTACCACGGGAACGAGAATGTTTGTCAACTCCCTAGCGAGGGAAAGGTATCCAATCAACTACGTATATGGATTCAGCTCGGAGGGTTTCAGCTACTTCCTTACCACACAGATGAAACATACCAGCTCGAGCGTCTGGATCAGCAAGCTAGTGCGGGTGTGCCACGACGATCAAAACTATTATTCTTACACTGAGATCCCCATTGACTGCATGAGCGAGGGTGGACGCAAGTACAACCTCGTGCAGGCCGCGTACATGGGGAAGGCCGGCTCTGATCTTGCTTCGGACATCGGTATTACTCCACAGGAGGACGTACTGTTCGCGGTGTTCAGTGAAGGTGATCGTACTCAGGCGAACAAACCCAAGGACCTCAGCGCGCTCTGCGTCTACTCACTGAAGAACATCCGGCGCAAGTTCATGATGAATATCAAGCACTGCTTCAGCGGCAACGGGGAGCGCGGCCTGGACTTCATCTCCACCAGCCACAAATGCGTGCCAACGGTGAGTACTAGCAACATAGTAGTAGTAGTAGTCGTAGTAGAGGTGGTTGGAGGTAGCAATAGTGGTACACATCTGCGCACCCCGTGGCATAGCAATGGCAAGGCCGCTCCCTGTATTGATCGACCGCCGCCGGGACCTCGCCACGCCAGCCACCCTGACTCCCCCTGACTGACGTCTCGCGCCGAATTCCTCACGTGCATTCCACCTCTGAAAGATATCATTTACTATATGGCACTGGCCATTTATCCTAACCTCAACTACTCATCCTTCTATGATCGAGCGATCTCCTGAAATTGTACCGACGGTACTACTCTCCTTTCTACTGCTTCTGCGTCCTGCTGCGCCGATCCTGCTCCAACTACCCTTTCATACGCGCTTCCTACTCTGATCCTTCTTCAACTTGTTCCTCCTTTATATTGAACATTGTGCGCACTCTGGCTCGTCGCACCTTTTCGCATCATCGGCGCGCTATCCTATAAATAAAACTTTGACTACTGCTGCCCCACATGCCGCGCATCGTATCCTCCCTTCTGTATAACCATCCCTCTCATTCACTCTCTCTTTCTCCCTTGCTCTCGCACTTCAAATGCTCATTCTCTCTGAAACCGTCGGTGGCTGCGTTACCACATCACACGCTCCCCAACATTCCGCAAACTGAATTAACGTTCCTCGCACATACACATGTGTTCATAATATATACATATATATACACATATTTATTTATTATATATATGTATTTGTACAATCACTTATTAAAACAAAATTTCTTAGTAATCACAACAATTGTTAACGGCCAACCAAAATTACTACACATGAAAAAAATATTTAATATAAAATATTTTTAAATTAAAGAAAACTATGATATATTTATAAGTCACACGAATAAGACCTAGGTAGTAATCAAAACGCCCGCAATGTCCAACTTTAGTTATCTGGAAAGCAGAATCGTTTCGAAAACAATTTCTGCGGGCCGATGTGCTTAGCTCTGGTAATTGCTTCCCAGGCTGACATAAGCAGATAAGGTAGGTTGTGTCCCGGCTTTGGGGCGGGATGGGTCCTGCTGTATTCTATCCGCCTCCGCCACACGTTCTCAGGAAGACTTTAGATATTAGCAAGTTCGTGTCATAATGGAAAACTAAAACAAAGTTATCTAACAATAAGCTTCCGAAGTCAAACATGGCTATTTCCAGACCGGTTGGTAGCTGCACGAGAGAGTGTGAAGGCGTTAGGGCGGAATGGGCAATTCTTGATCCGGACTCCGCACCGGAATTCGCCTCCCCCCGGTCTGATAACTCGACCTCATTTACACCGAAACACAAACTCGCCTCTCTCTACTGTAGCTGCTGCTGCTGTTTGTTGGCCGGCCTGTACATACATGCATACATACACACGCATATGCTGAACTCGGTACGTGCATGACAACCGACTCTTAGGTCCAACGACCGTCCTTGCTGCGAATGTGATCCAACCATATGTTCACGATCCATTCCAATCCAATCAATAAACTCTTTAATTTATACAGACTCACATAAGTACAAGGCAGCCACATACGGAGGTGTATTTCTCATTCTACAGTTCTCATCCTCTCTCTCTCGCTTAGCTCCGTCTTCTTACCTCTGTATCTCTCCAGCAAACACGATTATTATTATTATTATTATTATACTGGAATTTCAGTTTCGATGCCTCTCACCTCCGCATACCTCGGCCACGCCGCGTCCGCCGACGGATTATTTTACAAAACTCGTTCTCCACTGTCAAAACTCTCTCATTCCACTTCCACGCCGTCCTTTTATTCTCCATTTTATTATCCTTTCTCGCCCCCATTCACATTCAGCTTGCATCGTTACAATTAAAAACTTCGTACCACTTCGGAAAGAACGCGAGATGAAGTGGATGAAAGTACGAGAAAGAGAGAAACGACTCAAAGATGAAGCACAAAATAATGAAAGCTGCCAAACAAAAAAAGACAATAGTAAGAACAACAGCAGTGAAGGGCGTGCCCGCAAAAATATATTCAATACCCGAAAGGAAGGAGTCGCGGCTGCTTCCAAAGGATTAAATACTTAAGAATTTCCATTAATTATTCTGATCGAAAGCCCCCCTTTTAAAATTATTACGCGAAGATTTCGAACTCCAAAGAATGCTAAAAGCGTCCATTAAAAATTCATATTATTTCGTGCATACATAATTTATGGGTCAACGCATCTTGATTTCCGCTCTCGGAATATTTTCTCTCTCTATCTTTTGCTCTCCACTTTTTTTTCCGGATTCCGTACGTGCTTCCATTCACGAACTAATTGAATCTTATTGCTCCGTCATCTCCGTGTATTTTCTCATATATTCTTTTTTTGCCTTCGGCAAGATGCCAAAAATTGTAATACTGTAAACGCCGGGACGCAACCTGACGATCCATTAAGCACTCTGAAATCCCGGCATGGATAATCGGTCGATTTTCCGGAACACGCCGTTAATTACTGTGGCATATCATACCTATTATCCAATCATATATAGTCATACATATCTTATAAAAAAAAATATGTTCGACTGTTTTTGTTTTTCTTATAAAAATGATATAATAGTCCAATTGAATTATATCTTATTTTATAATAATTTAATAAATTTGCAACCTAAAAATACTTTCAGTAAAGTTTTTTGAGAATAATTTGTAATAAATTTTATATAGATTTATAAATGTTATTGAAAAATCTGTTTTTTTACTTCAGTTTATCGAATAATTGGAATGTGGGCTGACGACTTCTTGCAGATGCTGTGAAGCAAAGATCGGAATTCAGGTTAACTAGAGAGATCTACATTTCGGTATATCTGGACAATACCAATCGTTTGCTGATGAGATGAAAGTATCTTATTCGGAATTTACTTGCGTGATGCATCTATATGAAAATCAAAGACAAATGATGTGAGTCTATGATGTTTACATGCTTATTACACGTTTCTCGAAGTCGTTAGCACGTGCGCTGAGCTCCAAGGGAGTTTGAACATGATTTAATTAGTCCGCGACGGAACGTCAATTTCGAACGGGTTGAACCACCCTTAGCATACATCCTTGAATCCTATCCGACTAATACACTCGCACACATATGCATAAAGGGAGAGGATAAGGACGAGAGAGGGAGGATATTTAATTACGGCCAAATCGTATTCCGCATTGTCCGCACACCCTCGGTTCTTTATTTCTCGCATGTCTCCCTGTTTTCGTTGTTTCCCAGGCTCGTTGTTGTCCTGGAATCGATAATTGCTGGCAGCAAACAAAAAAAAGAGAAGAGAAAGGAAAGAGAGAAAAAAATCATCACAGCAAACAACAGGACGAAAAACACATACTCGCGCGGGGCAGAAGAACCATTAACGTGTACCGGTATAAAATGCTCTTTTCTATTTATCCATAGTCAGTGCTTTGCTCTGTTTGCGCAAATTTCATTGTTCACTCCGTCAACGGATTGTCTTTTTGTTAACGTTCATTTCCATCTAGCAGACCGTTTATTTACTGATGACTGTTTGTTTTATTTTCGCTGTTGCATTTTTTCTGAAACTTCGTCCTATTTTATTTCATACAGAAAGGATGTGGAATCACGAAATTGCAGCTATCTATTTCTTTCTTCTCGTGCGCTTCCGGGTCCGCCGCGAAATGCCATCGCATTTGCATACCGAATTCCGATGCTTTATACACGCTCATCAAAATATAATGAGACGTTGATGAGCAACTGTTTTGTCATGTTACTCATTTTGTCCTTTCAACTTGTTAACATGAATATGACAAGGTACCTTTAGTTGAATCGATTTTTCATCTGGATCTTTAAATTTCTCGTGGCGAATGTGAATCTGAATATGATATTATTCCTTATTGTTAATATGCGATGGATTTGATTAATGAACTGTGTGTTGGGAGTATCGACACTAATGCGGATTACGATTAGTTATATGCATATTCGTGTGTATGATATGGAAGTAATTTAGAGAATTCGCTGCCGGCGTTAATAATTAATACAATTAAATCGGCTTAAGTACACAATTGGAATCAATTGAAGGACCAGCTGTGCTCGCAATTAGGTGCATGCAGTTTAGAATCTGATCAATACTGTTGCAAATGGTATAGCAAAGATCATTGCTTCTGTTAGAAAAAATGTGGGGGTTTGTTGGAATTTGAAGAGTATGAAATTGATTAAATAAATGGAGCAATAATTTGGGTCAGAGAGAATTAACTGTAATCGGTTTGTGTTTTCATTTTTCAACTATTGGATCGAATGGCGTTCGTTGTTAAAGTAAATAATAATGAAGAAACGAATATAAAAAAGAAAGTTGGTAAAGGGTAAGGAGAAAAAGGGAGTAGAGATGAAGTAAAAAGCGGATCGCTTCGGGTGGAGGAGAGGAAAAATGAGGAGGTGGCTTTAAACGGCGCCGGCATGAAATAACCGCGGGCCCGTTTTTCTTTTGCACCTCGAAGTTAATTAACCGCACGGGCTTTTCTATTTTGCTAAAATACGTGTCTGGGAAATCGATTTTCTCGGGGAGGTGAATTGGGGTGGTGGTTACGTGTGCGTGGAAAAGCGAGCAATAGCCCGAAAACATAGGCGGCTTTAATTACCGGCGAGATTATTACTAGCAGCCAACCCGTTGATCGTGCTCTTTCTCTCTTACTCTTTTTCTCTCGTTTTAACACATGCACGGGGTTCCCCTCAATAGACGTGTTTACTCGTTCTCGATGGCGACAATGTTCGTAATGTGGGTCAAACGATTTATGCATCAGAGGTGCCACTTGTAAAATATGTTTGTTTCGGTGGCGGAGCTCATAAAGATTTTATAGTTTCCACGAATAAGGTTTGGGGATGTGCTGGAACTACGTAAAAAGAGGGGACTCCGGGAAATAAAGTCCCTCGCTTTCTCTGCACACGTGCTGGAAAGAGAAGAGCATAGTATAAAAGAGAAAGAAATAAAAAAAGGAGCGAACTGTGTATGGGGGATGGCGTGGAATAAAGACCGAGAGGTAGTAGGTAGGTAGGTATCTCGTTCCAAGTGGGTAATGGCCGGGCTCTTTATTTACTGCCGTCCCCGTCTGGAAATATGTACGATTTTTCTTTAGAAATTGATACACTTTTCACGGAGAAAGTGTTTCGTTTTGCCTATCCATTTATTATTGTAATGCGGGACGAAAAAAAAGAAAGTCCCGTTATTCGTCGTTGTTCTGACCTGCGGAATGCGGTCTCCAACATTTTTTTTTTCTCTATATTTATGGAAAGATTTCCGGATACGTGACGGGCCGGAAACGATGCTCAATTGAAGAAATGCGCGACACAAAAATAAAGCAAAATCAACGATGGATATCGAAACCCTTACTTACTTTCCCCACGTGAATCCGCCACCCTTCGGGCGGTATCGCTCGCGCTCCACACATCATCCCTTCGGCTGGATATTGCGATAATGGAAACGCGTCATCCAAAAGCTCACGTTTACGTTTTCCGCTCATCTGCATTCAATGGACAGATCTGATTTTCTCCCTCTCTTTCACTCCCTCGCATCGTTTCACTTTCTACTCTTCTTAAGTTTTTTATATTATTTTTTTTTTCGTTTCTCCACCCTTCGCAGCACTTTAATGGAGTTCCCGTGTAAAATTATCTTTTCGCTCTTCTCCACGCCGCGAATACATCATTCCATTTGGTCTCCTCTACATCTTAACCAAAAATTGACCGAATCTTGATAGAAAGCTTTTCCCAACTCAAAGCATGTACCAATCAAAAGTTAAGAAACATTTATGATATCCATCAAAATTTCAATTATAAAAATACAAAAGATTTTGTTATAGGAACAGATTTCAAAAATCAAATATTAAAAAATGATTGAACTATAATTTGGAAGTATAATATAACAACATAAAATTTAATTGTTTCTCCACTTGCTACTGACTGAAACAGTATATACGAATATATATATAGATATAAAACTTAACCCTAGGGTTAATAAATCTACGAATCTGCACATCAAAGCGACACATACACACATCCACTAATCACGAGCGAACTCGATTTGCATCTGCTCAGAGTGTTGCGCAACACGCCCGACCGAAATTCCGTTCGTACACCAAACCGATCCTAATTGTGTTCCGCTCGCGTCACCCACTTGAATTATACCCTTGCATAAATATTTCATTGTATATACGTATATGTATATGAGCATATATATATATCATATATATGATACAATTACCTTACGCCACGTGCTTCCATTCGTGTTAAAGCAAAGGGAAATCACATTTAATACTAACAATGGCATTCGCTTCCGCAACTAAAACGAGTATCATACTTTTACATCTTCCAACTTCACTCATTTTAAACTTAACCTTTGGTTAAAAAAGACATAAAACTGTTTTCTTCTTTAGTCTAATTTTTTGGATAATCTATACATTGTATAAATTACATAAATTATGTTACCTGGATTATTCAAAGTATTTTTTTTTTGTAAATCAAGAAAAAATAATCTATATCTGCCAGTAGGGTGGAATCTATAAGGGTGAAGGTAACGCAATTTCTTTTATATGCGTTATCTGCGAGAGAAAAGCACATATAAATAAGAATGAAACATGGAGAGGAACAAAAATTGGATTCGCTACGTTGAAAAATGAATTATGATGTATTTTTTCGAACTGGATCCATATATAAGTTCGCCCCTCCCTTGCATCCGTTTTTCGCAAATCGTATATGCATATATATATTTTTTGTAGTCGCGAGAAGAAAGAAGCAACAATGGTAAAGCTTGATAAAATTGATACATTTCCTTTTTGGCTCTGAGGGAAAACGTCTGCTGTACTTATAAAGTGAATTACATGTGCATACACAGATTTCTGCGAACGATTCCCGGCTTAACGCCAAAGTTGCAGGAATTGACTTGCCATTCATTCCAAATAATACATTCAGCTTATACCAATACTTCTTCCTCGGATATTTAAATGGCACGACGAGCAGTGGGATGGGGCACGATCCCTGGGAGTGTGGAAAAGTGCACGCGACAGCATCCCGCGCCTTCGATTTCATCTAAGAAATTATTTAAAGTGACTTATCCTTTTCAGCGACGACACGTCTTTACATTTATCCTTGGATATGGCATTACAGTTCGATCGTTTCCAATATACTTTTTTTTTTCTTATACACAGCATCAATAACAGATTTTTCCAATACACTCGGCTCAGGGCTTTTCCAGCTATCGTAAATAATACTAAAGAAAAATCACTTCAATAAAACGTCAACCTTTTAGACGTTCAACTTTTTTTTTAATTGAACGACTGTAATGCCAGTACGAATATTGAAATATAATTTGGTAAAAGTCAATATTTTTGAGGTCTAACTTATTTATAATTATTACGCCATCTATTTTTAATACGAAAAATCACTTCAATAAAACGTCAATCTTTTAGACGTTCAACTTTTTTTTTAATTGAACGACTGTAATGCCAGTACGAATATTGAAATATAATTTGGTAAAAGTCAATATTTTTGAGGTCTAACTTATTTATAATTATTACGCCATCTATTTTTAATACGGAAATAAACAAAATACTTGAAGCCTATTATTAGCTCATTATGTAGCATTGAATAAGTCATTAATGCTGATAAATTTTTATGGTAATACGTGTCTTTTTTTGAGTGACATCACCTGTTCGTAATTATGTTTTCAAGCAATTCTTTTTTTCAATCCCCTATATTCGCTCCGATTACGGTCGTAAATAGCTTCCGTTTCTGTTTGTATCCACGTGCCTATAGAATACGTAACAAACAAAACGAACTTCTCATCAACGATGAATTGTGCGCTATCTGACGAAGTTTGGTTATAATGTGTGGGAGTAATTCGTCCGTGGCATATGTACATGAGCAAACGGGAGATCGCTGGAAACAGGGAAAGAAAAAAGGATTATTGTAATAGTGATTTGTAAGTTCGCAACACTTCGCTGCGAACTTGCTACGAACTTCGCTCCAACTCCAATTTACAATACACTCATCTCAATTAAGCACTTAGGTTCTCTCTCTCTCCTTTTTTTTATTCCTCACTTCTTCCACGGCACTGCTCAGTCTTTGGAAACTTTATCCTTTATACAAATTATAATCAGATTAAAATTCTTCCGTCCATTACTTACTCTTTTTATCCGACGTAATTATGAGCTAAATTTTGATGAGTTAAAAACCTTAATGTACATGAAAATATTGTCTGTCATTATTGTACTTTCAAATATTTAAGTTTATAGACAAAAAAAATAATTGTGTTATGGTAATGCGTTAATATGATTAGCGTAACTAATAACTTTTGTATGTCCGACGCGATTCCTAAAACTACACGCGACTACTGTAGTACCACCACACGCTACTCCACTTATACAACGAGTATTTACTTTAGCTCTTCTGTTTCTCTCCGTGTTATTTTATTTTCTTTTTTTTTTCGGGAGGGTATACGACCCCAATTTATGTTAACTTCCTTTGGAGTTTTATAGGTCCCGCGGCCGACGGCGAATATTCAGTGGGGCTCGTAAATAGAGCTCCGACCCTGAATAAAATATACGAGCTGCTTATGCATGCATCCAGCTCCAATCGCAATTTATCGAAACCCGTTTAATAATTAACAAAGAGGAGCAAATGGGGATAGAAAAACTAAATGGATTTACCCAAGTCGAAGAACGCACGCGCAAACCGACTGTCGCTAACGCCATTTAGCGGAAGCGCCGGGGAATCCCCCTACCGTTTATATATTTATATATACATACAATTCTTTTACGATGTCGGCTGTTCCTTTTTAATTTTATTTTTATTTTCCCTTGGTTGTCAGGTGCCTGAATTTATTCTCTTTTAAAAGTAACATTCCGACACATGACAAAGATTTGGATTATTGCATAAATAAGCCAAACAAATTGAAGCGGAAATTCTATAGGTGTGCACGTAGACTATTCAATTTTTCCGCCAACGATTTATCGTCAATTATTACCGGAAACGGATCTCTGAAAAGATTTTTATCCCCGGGGAAAACTGTTCGATTTTAATGGCCATTAAAAGTTTTACTGCAGACAATTTAATGCATATATGTACCACATTTTAGTTCCCTCGTATACATACATACATTATATAAATATACATATGTGTGTGTATTTATTTTCCATAAAATTTAATGAGGAATATTCGTCGGACATGAAAAACAAACTGCTTTACGAATTAGTCTATTAGTGGTTTTATCTATTATTCTGCTTAGCTATTAGAGCCGTTGTGGCGCAGGTGGCGTGGCGTTTTCCAGTTAATGAGCTCAGCTCATTTCAAATAAAGATGTTTGTTCGGGCAGTTAAAAAAGTTTTATTGTGTTGCGAATTCAATGTGCAATACGTTTCACGTAATAACTATAATAACAGGCTGTTCGGGTAGATCGCACTAATCCAATTCCGATACGTTTCTTCAGTTGTTACATCCATTGATGGATGATGATGATGATTAAATTGGGAGCAACTTAAGCAATAAAATGTTACTGTTTTATCTATAGATAAAGGCATTTGCGAACGGAATTCCCAAAAGGCCCTCCGACCAATTTAGCCCTCCGGTGAGGGACGGAAATAAAATGTATATATATATATATATACATACAAAGAAAAAGTATAAATTGGTGCACACACATAAAAGGAATAGTGGATGTCCCGATATCATCATAATTAAGGATAATTTCGTAATCGGAGGCCGCAGGAAAAGGGAAACATTTTTTTCGCTTTGCCTCCCAATCCCTCGCCCAACTAGGGAAAATACAGTTAAAATAATATTTGAAAAAAAGAAGGGAAGAGTGATAATCAATACCTCGTAACGAACATCGAACAAAAGCGAGAGCGGTAAACTACACAACAAAAAAAAAAGCGAACAACAGGAGAAAAGCGAACTGGAATTACGTGTGTCTGATGGAGGTATATGCATAAAAGTATGCATAACAAATGAAGGCAAACACGCGTCAACAGTGATATCAGGCCTGTGTCACATTTATAAAATAGTTGCAGGACGGGTGTCGGGCAGGACTCTCCCTGTAACAATGATCCTGTGAATAGCAACGACTGTTCGCAGTAATTAATTACCATTTGCACATGACAAGTGGCGACGTGTGTAAGGATTCCCACCTTGCCCGAACAGCTCATTAACAACCGCCATTCATTTACCTCATTTTTACCCCCATTCAACCACATATGCTCAAAAAAATGAAGTAAAAAAGAAATAAATGGAAGAAAAACGCGCAAGAAAACTCAAGGTAAAACAAAGGAAAACCGAGCCGAGGAGATGAAAAACGCACATAAACTTACACTACACGATGGTGCAACTCATCGTAATTACTCTTCTAAGTGCTTCGTAGAATTGACACTGGAATTACGTCTGTGGCGAAAACAATTTGATCCTCTAAAGTTGATCGATGAAAATGGAATCCGAAATTATCAATTTATTTTTATTTCTATTTTATTAAATAATATTAATATATATATAAAGTTGTCACCATAAATGTTATAATAAAATTAATTAATGTTGAAATAATATATAAATTAATTTTGATTTTATTGTTAAATTTATAATTGATTATGATACTTGCGTTTTAATATTGTTTAAATTGATATAATCCTATTTGATATTTGAATGGTAATAATTTCGCATTTGTGGATTGAAAATTTTATACATAATTTATTGCGAACGAGCAATTGAGGCTAAAACATTCATTCTATTATTTTTTTTATTCATAACGATCTAAAGCGTAACCTCGATTTACGAGTTTCGCATTTCGATGTATTTATAATCTATCCTGATGTATGTCACACGCTGCTGATTCATCCAGTCCACTACATTCATTTACAAAGCAAATGCATTTTCCCCGCTGTTTTTCGCCGACCTTCGGGACGTTCTTGTTTTTCGACATTGTGCGTTTTTTGCATATTGATGCAACATTCTGATTCATCGATGACTCGATAAGTTGACACTTTAGATGAAAATAACGCTAAGCGAATAATCAAATTCTGAAATTAAATATCGTATCCTTTTATAGATTCTTTATGTAACCGAATCTGTTTTTGATTTATGGACAAATTTAAAAATGAGAATGTGTGTTGTCTACCCACGTAGTATTTTTTTGAATTTTATTTTCAAGGAATTTTATAAATTTGTCGGTTGCAACACGTGTAAATGATAGCATAAAGTAAGCGTAATTATTTCG
Organism: Nicrophorus investigator; assembly: GCA_963457615.1. Lineage (NCBI taxonomy): Eukaryota > Metazoa > Arthropoda > Insecta > Coleoptera > Silphidae > Nicrophorus > Nicrophorus investigator. The sequence continues at coordinate 9,530,564 of OY735146.1, forward strand.
TTGGGAATAATGGACAAGAGGATCAAGAACCAGGGAAAGGGAGCACGTGTTGCCGCCTTTGAATTGCGGGGTCCACTTGCTGCAGTAATTAATATTTATTATTCGCGGGGAAAGGCAATTAACGCTCTTGGACCGAAAACTCAAGAGGGGAGGTGTTGTGTCCAATTTGAATAAAAATTTTATTCATGCCGTCCCGCGGGTGACGTGAATATTCGGAATTTAAGGAGCATCCCCTCGAGAAGTGGCAAGAAGAAAGTTATAATCATCATAATCATTACCATCATCATCACCGCATAAATTTGAATGTGCTCAAGCAGGGAAAGCATATGGTGGCTACGTACATTAGTGGTAACTAGTGTAGGATGGTAGATTATAAAAGTCAGGGATGAAATAGTCTCCCCCTTGTATAGTGGAGTCCGGAGATTGGATCGTGTGACAAATGCAAGCGAGCATGATAGATGCCAAGGCGCCGCGGAAAATGGAAAATTTTCAGTTATGGCCGCTGCCAACGCCGCGACGTGGGATGAGGAATGGAATGTCTGGATCTGGCGATGGAAAAAATTGGATACCTGTAGAATCCGTAGACGCCAACCAAGAACCTCACCCTTCCAAACCTCCCACTCGACACTTACAATTCCTGAGAGGCCGAAAGGGGAAAAACCGCTTCGACGAAGAAAAAGGAAAACTGAGTCAAGAAAAAAAATATAAGAGAAAAAAGCGAGAAACAGGAAAGGAAGAGAAAACGACGAGAGCTCGCTCGTTTTTCTCTTCCCAGTAAATATTCCGGCTTGCTCATTGTTTACGAGAAACCAAAACCACAAAGATCTCGCTTCGAACCACGGCTGCTCAAGTTCAAATGAAAAACTTCTCTCCGCATCACATTTTTTTACTTTGCTTTATTCATCAACTCGATTTTCGTAAATTTATCCTCGTAATGGTTAAAACTTCAATTAACCAAAGACAATCGAGTTTTAGTTTAATTTCACGAGGTTCTATGCATGAAATAATACAACAAACAAAACTAACGGTTAAAAAAATAAAACGAAGCAGTGAAAATCGAGGTGTATGCAAACGATTAATTACAGAAATTCCGTTACGTACCACAGACTCCGAACGAAATTATAATTCGTCGCTGCATAATAATGATAATACGTAACGCGCATAGATTTTGCTCCCGGATTATTTCAACTGCGATCGCGCATTCATTATTGCGTAACCGTTCCTCTTCGCTCTGGAGCGAATGCATATTCATATGGTTATGACCGTTAAGGCAAATCCGGCGACAAATGTCCAGGAGTCCAACATTACGAATTGCTCCAATTTAAGCACAAACATATGCACGGTTCGACTACTTTTATAGTTAGACCTACTGCAAAGAATTTTACACTTGGTAATGATTATAATAACCGTTCGGGTTGTAAATTTTAATTAATATAAGTATAAAGCCCATTGTGTTTTTGCAAATTGACCTGAACGAAGTTCATACAAATTTTGAAATATATTATAAAATATAATTAAAAATAGAATTACCTTTATCACGTTTAATACAAAAATTATATAAAATCAATTAGATAATGTTAATTTTTTTTGCAAAGTGTGAAAATAATAATTAATCATTGTAACAGTCCTTCCGTCGTGTATTTATAAAAATAAGTAAATTTTAAAGCATATTGTGTTTTAGGCAATTGAAATTAAATGATGTTTATATTTGTAAATATTAAAACTTAAGTGTTATTTTAAGCGCTAAATAGCATTCTGTAGCGTTTTATTGATGCTATGAAATTGCATTATTCTCAACTTAAGTCGTTTGCGAACGTTATATGAGTTGGGTCAGTAAAACGTGTTAATTGCGTCTGGCCGGTTGCAATTCATTTCGGGCAGATACGTGGCCTCTATCTGCGGACTTGATGATCCCGCTAAGTTATATTTAGAAGGATTCGTAATTAGTTCTAACATTCGACCTCTTATCGCTGGTAATTGAATAACGTCAACAAACACTCATCCGAGCAAAAGGGGAACAGTAACACACACAAAAAAATTGAATCCATTGGTGAGAGGTCCGCAGCTGGGGATTTGATCCTTTTAGGCAATGCTTTACGGGATAAGGAGACAAATATGGGGGCAGGAATTGATGAGTTGTTGGAAATGGAGGGCTTCGAAGTAATCACGGTCGGGTGATTTCGAAAATGTTTGAACTCGGTGGAATTGGTCCGAAGGGGTGGTTCCAGGAGGGTCCCGAATCCATCGAGTACTTACAAACACACACATACACACCTATTGTCGTGCATGAATAAAACGGGGGTCGCGACGCGTGTTTTGCCCGATTTAATAAATGTTCTTTTATCATAAAGTGTACGGGGAGTTTTAGATTGTATGTAGACAATGTGTTTGTGACATTTCGCACAGGGTGTATTTTATATTCGGATAAAGCTGTGTAACGGGGGGCGGTGTGGACTGTTCCCGAAGATTCTGCAGCGCGAAAGTTCGTCGTCGCCGCGTGTCACTGAAAGGGCCGCTCCCGGCCCTTTTATGATATATTAACTTGTCCTACGGCCATGCCCATTGTCGACATTTTATTTATATTTCCAAGTGTCTTCAAGTGGTTTTCGAATCGTACGTAGCATAGAGCGTATATTTTTTTATCAATCCAATCCCTTTTATCGGAGGGGCAGCTGGGTCAAAGCGATAATCCCTCTCTCTCACTCGGCTTTAAAAATAATAACAAACGAATAAGCGAAAACACATCAATGTTTGACGATTCAATTCGAAAGCAATTAAAACTAACAATTCTTTCTGTTTCAGGTGAGTCATTGATTCCATCCACGTTGATTGGGTTGTCGAAAAGGAAGGGGTAAAGTATTGAAAATTGATTGGAAGCTTTACACTATAGAAATCCAACTTTATTAATCTCTCGCATAGTTGGCTAATTTGTTACTGCGCCCTTCGACCATCAATCTTAAAATTGCGTATGGAAAAGGCCGAAGAGGACGATCATGACAAATTGCGCTTGACACTCGCCGAAGCCTTGATCCTATAAACAATCCTTCAAGTCGGGAATTCTATTCCCAACTGCACGCATGTTTCCCCAACCCCATCACACATTCTTCAACCCCTCGGGTTATTTTTCTTCTTATTTTACTGCTCCTAGCAATTCCTGTTATTTTCCTATCCATTTCGTTTCCAACGAAACTAGATCGTCTTTGCAGAATCAACAATTTCCATTATTACGTAGCCGTAATCCGAGAGCATTCGGCTAAGTAGCGGAAAATTTAAAGCGCTCGTAATTAGATATATTGCTTCGCCGTATTTCTTCATTGTACCCAATTCCGACGTCGCAACTAAGTTTCGATTCTTAATAGAATTTAAATCTTTCCAAACACTTACTCATAAACTCGCATCAAAAAGTTTCGCCGTGAAACAAAAGCCAATTTGCGAACTCGCGAAGTGCTGTTGCTAACAGCACAGCGCCGTCTACTCATCCTCCAAACTCAACCTCTATTCACCATTATGCATATTATACACAACGTACTAAATCAGCGTTCGGGCTTAATCAGGTTCCGCGTAATATATTTTTCGGGAATCGAGGATCTTCTTAAAAGGAAGTAATCCGAATATATTCTGGATAATGTTATGCTCCGAGGATTTAAATTGCCGTCGATAAGGAAAGGTTCGCCTCTCGGCAACGGAACGGGGATTCCCCGTTCTCGTCCGTAATACGATTCCTCCTGGGCCACCCTGCTCTGCTCGCTACTTTTCTTCGCCGTCGCCCGTATTCTAATCCTCTCCGCACTTTTAAATAATTTATCGGCGGCCGTTCTTCCTTCGGTTCCGTCCTCCTATCTTTAAATTCCTTCATCGTTCATCTTTTATACAGAACTTATCTCAGATCCCAGCGCAAAATCAATGACCCAGTTGCCCTTTATCGCCGGACCAAACTAAGATCATAGCAGTTTCGATACGAAAACTATCTTACTGTTATTCCGACACGATACATCAAATTGGAATTTACTTCGCTACGCTTCACACAAGTAATTGTAAAAATCCTATTCTTCAACTTCTTCATTATCTTTTTTCTTTTATTACAAAAATCTGGTACTGGATGAAGAATTCGACGCAGCAATGTTGTGTAAACGATTCTTTATATATATATTTTTTATATAAAGAAACCGTTGGTAAATGTGAGTAATTTCTTTCAAAGACCCGCCACTTTTACTTATTTTTTCCTTCAAACTTTCTGAATTAAGCCTGCATCGAATTCGATACACATGCGTCCAAAACTTATTTCGTTTTTGTTTATCCTCTTAGTCTTTCGCCTTCGGTTCACATTTACATACGATTTATTACGTGAGTCTTTCAAAGTATTTACAAGTTCCTTTTTTCCTTATTCTTCTTCTCCTTCGTTCTGATGTAAGATTGAGTGAAATAAGTAATTTCTGTACGTACATGTGCAACATCTGTCGTGGCTGCTGTAGCAAGCCGGTTCTTTCTCTCCCTTTCTCCTTTTCTGAAGGCATTATATATATATGATAGTTGGAATTGTTAGCCGAAGATTTTTGTGCCGTTACATCCTGTCCGGCGTCGAGATGGAAAATTCCGAGAAGCGGCGAGAGAGGTTTCTTTTTTTTCAAATCGCTCGGATGTTTATTCAAATATCCCGATAAGTGCTCTCCTATCTCCGCAGATATTTTACATATTTTTCGATAAAATCCCTTATTTTGCATCAGCACGTCCTTAATTGTAGTCTAGGTTTTTAATTTCGTCCGAGGCTATATATTGAAGGCCTGGAGCGAACCGCTTTGAAAAGGGGAGGCTTAAAGGGCGTACTTCCGAGAAGTGTATTAGCCCTGAGGCCGGGCCCACAAATTATTAAGGAGAATGAGTTGGAAAGAGAAAATCCAACGGAAAGGAAACACGAAGAAGTAGAAAAAAAAAAGAAAAACCAGAAGTATACCACCGCAGTTACTTTATTCGGGAAACGTACTTGTTGCAGCAGCCATAATTTTTGCCTGTGCATTTCAGGCATGACCCACATCGAATTTTTGCATTCGCCAAAACGCAAAACTTTAGATAAAAAAATTATATTAAAATAAAGCAACAACAGTAACGGCAACAAAAGGGGTTACGAATAATCAGAGTGAAAGGGTCTAAAACAAAAAAAGTACGCAACGAAACCTAGTTGTCTACTTCATTAACACGGCATCGCTTCCTGCCGGCGCATATTTTCACCCTTTTTACGGCCAATGTATAAAATTACTCTGGCTCTGTCTAGTGGTTTATTATTTGCTCCCATCCCTTGCAACATCTCCCTTGTTCTTTTTTTTTACGATGCTCTTTCCCGTTGTGCTTCGCTTCTTTTTTTGGTTTTTAATTCCTCTTGTTGCGATCCGCCCTACCTTTTTGAATTAATCCTAAACAAACTACGACTTTTACCCTGTCGCTTTGTTTTCTCCATTCGAATAGCTCTAATTATGAACCTCCTGAATATCTAACCTATTCAATCAAGTACAACGCAAGATGTTTAATCTATGCTTCTATTTATAGAATCGCATTAATATAATATTCCCTTCGCTTCAAACGCGCTATTCTTATCGAACATTCAGACTTATACCATTATGATCCAATTAGTAGCGTCAATTCACTAGATTTATTAAAATCAATTGGTAATTGCCTCAACGAGCTCTTCCATTGGACCATCAACGAGACACTAGTTTATAACATGAATTTCTCCACGTAATAATTTTCAGAACAATAATAATAATTTCATTTGCTTTATTAATAAATTATGTTATTATTATTTACGATTATAACAGTTTCAGACAATCTAAATTTTTTTCATGAATTTCATATGTAGATTTTTTTATTTAAAGAGATTGAATTTTTCCACGTCGATCAACATTTTAAAACCCCTCCAGATTATTGCCTTTCTCCGAAATGCGAACGCTACAATTATAATTGGCATTTGTAATCCTGTTGCAATTTCACTGCGCTCCTCGTCCCCTCCTCGGCGTCAGTTTTCCCATGCTTTTTCATCCCAACCCAAGGACGTGGATGCGGATCATTGGAAGGAAACGTTCGTGAATCATTGCTTTATTGCAGCCACTTGTGCAACTTCGCACAACTTCTCGTCCCTGTTTGTTACCTTTCCCGAAGATTTATCGTCGTATTTTCCGTATTAATCCTGATGCTCGTTTTTATTTTATTACAGCCGCTCGTTATTGCGACTTTTGTTCTTCAAAACGAAATGAAAAAGAAATTAAGTAATGATTTTGTTCCGTGTCGTATGGAAATAACTCAAGGTTTCCAATACATATTCACACATACGAAAATCTCAGCAAGGACGTGAATATGACAAAATTTTCGATGAGGTGATTGTTTATTTTTAACAGTTAAATCGTTCTTCGAAGTCCGGTGATGTGGTTGGAATTTTCTGGGAATTCAAACGCAAATGAACGATAAGTGTTTGAAGGATAGTCTGTTATCTATTTTTTTCTCATGGTGATAAGTGCAGTTGCCAGATACCAATGCACTTTTACATTGGTGATAAGGATGTCAGTTGTTATCCAACTACTGAAATCGCAAACAATTCCATTCAAATTTCCCAAAACCATCAGTATTTTCAGTCAAATCTATAACCTCTGATCTTATTCGTCTGCTTTAAACAAAATAATCTCACTGTTATTTATCTGCAACGGAGAATAAACATCATCCATCGTATTGCAATTTAATTCTCGTCCTCACTTCAATTACGTTACGTTCTACTTGTATTTAGTTTTGCTTTGCCAACTACGATTTATTCCTATCCTCACTGTTTACCAAACCCCAACGTACTTTGTTCAGGAATTTACATAAAAAACTTACACAAAAAAAAACGTGTTATTATAATAGTATTTATATTCAGTTACATATATAAAATTAACTAATTCGTATATTATAAATTTTCAAGTTTGACTGAGAATGTTTTATTGTATGAAATGAAGTTATACAAAAGCTAGTCATTTTATAAATGTCATATAATAATAACACTGAGACAGCGGTGTGCATAAGTTATAGGATTTTCAGCGATTTTGGACGTCTTCGGTGGCATCGCGGTGGGTCGTTAATATGTCACGCAGTACATTTGTAGATCTGGGGTCGGGGGACATTAAACTTGCACAGGATCCCGTCTACATATATAAACAAACCCCATTACACACAGTCGCCGTTATATAATTCAGTCGGCGTCTGAGAGCGCATGCTAATTTTACTGAAATCCTGTTGCCGTGCGTTCTAACATCGAGAAAAGGTTGAAAATGGAAAATTGTAATTACGTGATTAATTAGTCCGAGGCAATGCGTATTCGAAGGTCTATCCTCAAGGATGTGAGAAAACATAATTTTATAAATTTACTATTTTATAAAATTAATTTAAGTCACAACTTTGTGATGTTACATAGACTGGTTATCCAATTAAGATATAATTACAACTTTATTACGAACTTATACATCAGCAAGTTGTATAATTGATGGATTTGAGAAAGTTTTGATTGTTTGAGAAACTCTGTTGTTATAACAGTATTGTTGTGTGTATATGTTTTGGTTTGTTTTGTTATAAGTTATAACGATTCTCCGTGTTTTGAATGTGTGTCATAACAACGGAAGCAGGAATTACAGAATTCGAGTCGGAACGACCTTCTCTGCATCATTAGCGCAGCCGTTCACTACAATTGAATCCAGGTGTTCTGTGTCACTGCAGTTTTTCTCTCGTCGCTCACTTTCTTTTTTCGGAGCGTATACAAATTGCAAAGGAATGCGAATTTAAACGACCTCTTTAACGAGTTCCAAGCAAATTAATGGATGATCTTGACTGGAAGTGGAAATATTCGCAAAATTCAAATGTAAAGTAAAATAAAAGTGATTCGTGAAAATAAAGCTTCTTTACGACTATCGTCAGCTTTATTGTGCGGGTTGAAACAATAAGCAACAAAAATAATAATAGAATGGGAGCGTGCATGGAAGAAACTTGTGTTGGAAACTTATATTTGAACTTTATTTGTCCTCTCTATCCAAAGCAACAAAGTTGGGATTTAGTGAGGCGGTCTCATAATTTACAGAAAGTTTTGGTGCAATTAAGTGAAGGACAACGGGAAACTTTTTGGGTTGAAAAATATATTTTTTTTGGTGTAAATGCATGTAGGAACGTTGCTGCTTTGTTGTTGCATTTCACACCAACAATGTTTACGTCTGGTGCTTAAGCTTAAATTTAACTCCACATTGCCACCGATGACTGAAGAGCCCAGCAAACTCTGCCACGTTTAATTATTCAAACCTTATTTTATAGCCCACAGGAGAGTTGGAATGTGTATGAGAGAGAGAGAGTAGAGATATATCGCGTGTTGCTCGAAGTTTATATACATGTAGACTTTTTATTATTTAATTTAACCTATTTCTGGATACTCATCTTAATTAACTGGGGAGGGTACAAAAAAAATATATGATGACACACTGCGCCCGCATAATTTACTTGAGATTCAGGGAAGCGCCTCCGATGAGGATAAACTCGTGATCCTTATTTAGTGCATCCTCGACGACGCGAATATTAAAATACAATGTATGTGGGTGGTCCTTAAGGACCTATTTCTTTACTCAACTTTTGCAAATTTTTTTTCGCCATGCAATCGATACTAATTATTGGCGACGCGAATCGAATAATATTAAAAAGTTTCTACCGCCCCCTCCCAATACCGTCTCGCGATGCAAAGCGAAAATTTCCACGGAAAAACTTTTCACCGCTATCAATGTTATCACAGCCCCGAACGGAAAACTTCACCGAGTGTATCCCCTGGAACTTTTTCCCGTTCTTCACCGCCCACGGCGTCCGCCGCCCCCACGTGTGGAACTCTTTTAACAAGATCGCGTTAAACATTCGTCATTGAAGATACATAAAGCCCCGCGGCCTCCGTATGAAAGTTTTTAATTCAGCAACCCTTGGAAACAAGCCACCCGCACTGTTCGAAAGGGGGTGGCATAAGCCGCCACGCATACACAAACACGATCTCTCCCCTTCATTCACACGTAAATCGAATATCGAGTCAATAGTTGGCGAATTAAATTCCCAAGTCGCGCTCGCGAACTTCGCTATCGCGTTTTCCGGACGCTTTTCACCACCCCCATCGCAAATTTCCCCAATCATAATCTCGAGCTACATTATTGCAAGCTCCGCGACGGAGGATAATGATCCGGAATCCTCGAGAATGCTCGATACGTCGCAGGAAAATTGATATTTAATAAAGCGAAAACCGACGACAAAACCATTTTTGTCGCGCCCTTTGCATCCTCTATTAATTCCCTTTATTTAGTTTTGTTTAGGCGCTCCAACGTATAAAATTGATTACGTTTAAAATACCATTAGAAATTCGAGCTCGTGGTAGAAACGCAATTAATCACGTGTCCTTGCGCACAGGACGACAGCACACGCGAATACAATGACAGCAAAGGAGAAAATTCCGACGACATCCTTGTATTATTATCTATCAATACAACCATTCTTCCTACTTCCTAATCATTACCAATGACATATATCCATTGTGCATCGAACGATAACTAATTTCAAACTAAACGAATCCTATCTATATATAGATATAAATTTAACAAACTAGAAAAATCTGTCAAATTAAATTTATATAATATATTTAATCATACACATAAATAATATTTATACATAAAAATAAATAGTTTAAATTAATCAAGTAACTAAATGACTAATAAAATTATTTATCATAAAAACTATAGTTCCATTCCATCATTTATCAACTACATTTTATTGATATGTAACGCCTACTTAAATTAGTACATGTCACAAAATATTTGTAGTAATAAAAGTTTTCAAACTGTAATTGTCTTAATAATTACAAAATATATATTAAAAAATACATATTTGTAATATAAATTTGTGTCCAAATTGTCGAATAGAACTGAAATTAATCATACACGCTTTCGCTTTCCGTTTCGCATTCTCTGGAATTTATTTCGTCGGAAAAGCACAGTGCAAATTGCGAATTGTGAAAATTTCCACGAAATCGCGCACAGCAATGAAACATTAATTCCGTACCGAATTTGCTGGGGCTCGATTAAAACTCTCCCCAGGATCGTTTTGTTCCGTTTCGTTCTCGCTTACCACCATCCCCTCTGCACAAAACTCTAACCCCCAAAGGCTCCCAGGGTTGTTCTCTTTTTATGTGTCCGTTTGTATATATGAGCGTGTATGTGTTGTTTTTTCGACCCGTTGTTTCGTTGGACGATATTGCACGAAATTCATCGATTTCGCGATAAAATATGTACACACGAAATTCGTCAATTACAGCGAAACAAAAAAAAAACAATACATACAGCAATTTCACGTGCCGCTCGGTTTTCCCTATATATATATACATTTTTAGGTGCGGTTTTTCGTATTTGTGTTACAAAAATTACCAATTAGGAAAATTTATTAAAATTAATAAAAATTTTGATACGTAAAAATTTGATAATGGTGTATTTACTGTTTTTAAATGCGGCAATATTTTTGACATTATCGGATATTCTATTAGCACAGCGGATTCGGGCGGTGACGAATGATTTACATGGCGTTAACTGATATTTTTTATTCCGCGTGTGCTGCTGTATATTTTTTAGGGGTTGATGTTATATAAATATGTTTGTTCTATAATCTGGACGATGGGATTAACCGAATCTGACATTCCGATGTATTTTTATTGCGCACGGTTCGCAGCCGCGGTTCGGTTTTTGTGGGTGTCGACCATTTAATTAGCGCAAAGCTCGGACTGCGTCCACCCCAAAAACCCCATAAAATTTAATTGAGCGACATTTATATATACGTGTGTTGTTTGTACATATACACAGATTTTTTTGCTCCGGAAGAGAAAATTAAAAGTTTCTAAGTTGTGTATATTTTTTTGCGCTTATCCGAAGGGTCGGATGCAAATTAAGTAATTAAACTCGGAAGGTACGTTGAAACAACAGAAATTGCAGAATATATGCGACGGGGTGTTCCGTCGTTTAATTCGTTTCAATTTATTTCCGCTGGAAGTGCAGTGGGAGTGAATTGTGGAAAGTCCTGTCCGGCACGGGACGCTGGAAAAGGTCCTGGAAGAAGGAGCTCGGATCGATGGGAGGTATGGGCGGATGGAACAGGGAACGCGGTCTGCCACCCCCTGTCTTGCGTAACGCGATTTGCCGAACGCGCGTCCATAATTCGAGCGCAGATTGCCATTTAATTGAATTATAATCTGCAACGAATCTCAATTGGAATCGTCGAAATGAATCCGCGATTCCCCAAGGTGAAACTATTGTTGCCTCAGCTTTGCATACGTGACTGAAACCCGCCGCCTCCAAACACACCGCCGCTTCCCATTCCGCGCGCCGAAATCCAATTTACTGAATTATAAAATATCGCTCGACGCAAAATTTATCTCCCAATTGGGCCCTAATTTACCGTCGCTCCTGTGTTTTGTTCTCTCCACGTCCACTCGTTTTGTTTCTTTCCCTTTTCCTCCCTTGCCATTCAAATTGTCGCGCAACTTTTTGCCTGCCTCAAGCCTAGCCGCGAACCACACATTTTACTCTACCTGTTCATTAATAATTTTCCACCGACCAACTGCATAATACCTCAATTAAAACCTTTATTCTTTCATAATATCGTCGCTGAAGTTACCTCGCTTTCCATAATCGTTTTACACTTTCTCTTTAAAACACTAGTCAAATAATTGAATTTTAACAACGCATATCGAATTAATATATTAAGAACTCTTTGTATATTTTCAAGGTCAGTAGTAATCCCCTAAGCATTCATCAAAAAATAATAGATTTTTACTTGAAAAAAACTAATAACATTTTAATTTTCATTCCTCAAACTAATTTAATAATCCAAGGTCATTTGGAGCCCCTTAACGTATTAATCCAAGGTTAAAACATCGAAATTAATATTCTTTTATTTGTTTTTTCCACTAAATAAATTTTATAATGTTAATTCAATATATGATTTGGTGTATTCAGATGTATATTTAAATAATACTTTGTTGCGATTTACGTAATAGTTTGAGCAGTATGATAAATAGTATTTTCGTACGCCGCGAAAATGCGGCAAATAAAGTTTTGTAATTTATTCCATTGAGTTTTCTTCTCGGATTTCTATGTGTATTTTCGCTCCGTTTTCCACCCGGAGGCAGCAGCACCGCATCTTCTAAATGCAATATGCCTTTCTTTTTTTGTTATTCAAATTCTCTCCCCTAAAATTTTGAGGGTCCTCTCGCATTCTGACGCTTTCGTCTCTTTTCAGTTCGCCCTTCTAATCACTCTCCTAACGCAATCTGTTTCCCTTTACAAAACCGGTTTTCAAAAGGGGAGGAGGTGGTAATCCACCCCGCAAAGGTCCTAAACACTAGTTTCAGGAAATAGTGTGAATAATAGTTGGATATTGGAGCACCTGGTACAATCTACATCTGCATTGCAAAAATGAAATGTGAACTCATGATCACAATTCTGCAGCTTTCTCCGACGTTCGTATGAAGAAGAAAAATTTTTGCGCGCTCGGAATTTTTGCGCAGAATTAATATCGCGAGTGCAACAGTTTAATATGTTTCCTTTGGCTTTTGTTTGAGTACATACATTATTTATTAAATTCCGCTAACGCCGAGTAGTCTTAAGTTACATGAGAATGCAGAAATTCTCCATCTTGTCTATCCTTCTTCCTTGCACATAGCTACGAATCCATGTCTATCCGTATCTCCTGTCTCTTTCACTCCTTCAGCTGCTGTTATTAGATTTTAGAATGTATATGGCTGCTGCATTTTTATTACGTACAGTCCTGTATGCTACACACGCCATGTGCAACGCATGTAAACACAACTCGCATATATTCATATGCCAATTCCAATTTGTTGCCGATTCTTGTCATCCCTGCATACACTCACAATTATTATTTTCTGCCTTCAGCTATTTCTCCTCTATTTGCGTTTCGTCCGGGTACCTTTTTTGTCTTTTCCTGTTGTCATTTTCCGAGTATTTCGGTCCGAGGCTATTATTTACTTAAAGTCATATTTCACTGGCCCCTTTGTGTGGGAAAGGCTCGAGTGGACTTTTTACCTGAACTAGCCAGAAAGGACCACGCAATTAAAACGCATTCTTCCTTCAGAGGTTTCAGTCATTTCCACGTGCTGAAATATCCATGCACGTCAACATTTTAAAAAATCACTTTAATTGTTCTTAGAATGTTTATTTTTGGTGGCAGAAAAATAGCTTCTTTTGTCCTCAGAGTTAGCAAATTTTAGTTCGAAGCCCTAAGGTTCTATATTAAAGGGGAGCCTCCCTATCCGTGCATTGTGCAAGAGCGGTAATAAAAACGCACAGTTCTTTCAAAACCAAACAACTATTAATCTCTTCCAACTTTATCAAAAAATTTAATCTGTACTCCCCGACACATGTTTTTCGGATAAGTCTTCCCCTTTCGCTTTGAGCCGATATTGGTCCTGAACTTATAGTGTGGCTCCACGTAGTCCCTTTGTGCTGGGAATAAAAACGGATAATATAAAACTGTTATAAATACGGGAATGGAATATGTTTCGAGAACAATCTGGTATGGATGCCAACGGAAAGTGAGAGCTTATCCCCGCGGGCCGCCTATATATAAATACGCACGCGAAATATAAATCTTCAGGCAAGGCCAAACCGAAATGGAGCACTAGTTTCGGGTCGCTAATATACATGCATTGTGCGTTTGCAATAAGGCACAAGAATTTCCCGAGAATAGAAATTCTGAAAAACGCTCATAACTGAAAGAATTTATAAAATAGATTTGCGGTGCTGTGTGTTTATTTAATGCAGATTACGCTTGTTGATATTGCATGTTTAATCGGCCTTGGCTATTTATTGTCAATGAGTTATCGGAAATATAGCTGACTAGTCGTATTCGATCTGGAGAGGCGCACACTGATTACTATTTATTCCGTTTAGTTTCCAAACCGAATTTTGCAGCCACAGAGGAAATCATCGGAGGGAAATAGGTTACAGATAGGGGAGAGGGTGTCACCACATGACACGTTCTCTCATTTTTTTTTATTCTTCTCTTGCATCCATCGAACCCATCCATTCACCCCGTCCGATCGATGACTTTAATTATTATACTTCAAGTACCGAAACACTAGTCATGAACCGAACCTTTATCCTAGAAACAAAATACGGCGAGTAACGAGGTCGACGACCGCAATTTGATTGTTTGATATTACTCACTCGTATATTTATTTTATTATTCATTGTGTCGTTAAAATATTATGTACGCTTCGAATTTTATGCATCATTCGAAACCTCATCCGATTGTAAAAGTAACACCGTTCAATTTCCTACTTTCAACTATAAAATATATATAAAAAATCGAATGTTATTTACTGATTGACAGATTCGCTATTTGTTTCATTTATCACTGCCTCGTTAAAATATCGTTGACATTTTACTGCGTTTCAAACACATCCGATCATTCAACGAATCACAAATATATTTATTCGTCACATTTATTTCATGCTCCATTTAGTCCACAGTTACGTTTCCGGGTGGTTCACGTAGATAAAATGTTGTGATCCTCCAGTCTCGGTCAAGTGGAGGACACTTTAAAATGAAACATTTATTTTTACCGCTAAAGGATGGTAAAATCTTTGATCTACTTTACTACTATTAATAAAAAAAAAGCATATGATTTTCTGACGTTATTTCCAAAATATATAACCGGTAATATTATTATTTTTTTTATATTACATATAAAATATTTGGCCCCTTCGCTTTCGATGCGATTAGATAAAGCAATGGAAATGAGAACAAATATGGATTGTTTAATTTACTCGTATAAAATAGTTGCATGCAATGGTCATATATTCCAAGAAAATCTAACTGATAAATAAATCTTTACTTGGTAAACATTAAAATCTATACTGAAATATTTTTGTTTACCAATCGATAAATTCAAGTTTATCGCGAAATATGTTGTTCTGAAAATATTCATGTAGATAAAACCAAAAAATAAATTCTTGGAGATTATTAATTTTAAACAATTCCAGAAATAAATCGATTTTTAAAGTTATTTATATATCAATTTTATATATCAAAATTTACTTTAAACAAATATCATTTGAAGTTAATGAGTTCTTTTGCCGATCATTACTATTTCTTCGCGTCACAAAAGAGCGTTCTTGTTTTATTTTTGACTTATTCTCATTAAGACGATCAAGGACTCGTTTGTTGTGTGTTTTGTGTTTTTCTCTCGTCTTTTCATTCTCTCGTCCTCCGCCATCTTCTCAAGTTACTGCACATCCAAAGAGAAGCGATTTAATTATATTATTTTTCCTTTCGGTTGAAAGAAAAACACAATGTTTTCGTTCGTCACCCTCGCAACTTTATTTTGCTTGAAAAAAGTTATTTATTTTTAGTATTTTATTTATTTTCGAGCTAGACGCTGAAGTCCAAAGATCATGGTAGCATTCCATGTGTGGTTATAATCTGCGATTTGCTATGAAAGTGAAAATTGCTTAGGTATGGTAATCTTAGGAGCTCGTAGGTAGTTTGGCCTTGTGTCGGCAACTGTCGTCGTCTTGAGAGCGGAGTATGTGCATAGCCTTTTGCCATTTAACATTGTTTCCATTTAATTTACATCATAATTACTGTATGGAATTTTTTTGTTGTGCGAAAATATTTTTCGCTCTCGAAATGATCCTGGATACACCAACATCCGGTTCAAGCTCTGCTTTTAATCGGTCGTACGTGTTTCTAATTAAACCACTGATACCGAGAGTTTTAGACCCTAGTTCTCTGTCTCCCTCGCTCTGATCAGGATAAGTTTCTGATACGGACGTGCTTTGTAAATTGCGCAAATTGCTCATAGGAAGTTAATTGTTAGGTCAACTAGCATTTGTATCTGTAGTATTAATTATTGAAGCCTCTCGCACTACGGAAGCGCCCACCGCCCGCCGCCCCATAGGTTCGACCGCCCCGCAACAACGATGGTTCAAACACGAAACTTGATTAATTATAATCGAACCTCTCAGCGCAATCGATACCCAAACATTTCATCTAGCCCGGAGGCGCCCCATCCATCCGACCAATCCGCCCCGGTCGTTGTGGGGCGGCAGCTGTTAAACAATGCCGCCCCCCTCGGATACGGCGACGGCAATGACTCAATTTTAGACCTACAAAGGCGAAATTTCGGCCGTGCCGATAATTAGCTCCGGCTTTCACCGACGAATAACACCTATCCTCTGAATGTCAACCGCGGTGTTTTCCAATTCACGCTTCACCTTATCTAAATTAGCGCCCGGGAAATATTATCTAACCGCAAATTCAATAAACCGCACCGACAATTTCCGACTCCGGAATTTACTCATTCGAGTCTTCTTCATGTTCTATATACTATTTTCAATTCCGTATTCTAACCACTAAATTCCTCTTATGCTACAAATACTCAACTTACAACCACATACTTTCAGTTACGTACACTTAACTTACTTAAACTATCAAGTTTGGCATGAATTTTTTTTAGTTAATCCAACACTTAACTAAGCTGTAAATTCCTCTAGTTACATATTATATAAAAATGACTTCAAATGATTCGTTTCTATCAATCAAGTCAAATAGAATATGTACCTTCCGGCTGGTAGAAAGTTCAGTAAAAGTTTGTTGGTCGTTGAAAATTTGCAACTTTCAATTGCAAAGTTTTAAAGTTCTATTGAAAACACCGACATCGGTGAATCTAACAAGACTTTGAAGAAATATTAAGAAAAATATAAAATTCTTCGGTATGAAATATAGTTTAGTAAGAATATGTAATATTAAAATTTCAATTAGTAGATGTACAGAAATTACAACTTTTCTTCTGAATAAAAAAAATTAACAACTTTTCTTTGTATAAAAATCGAAGCAAACGTGAAAACCTAATCGTTTTATAATCTATCGTAGTGGAAACGCAAAGAAATAAAATCATCGCATTTTAATAACAGCAGCACCAAATTACAGTCCGTGCGTTAGTTGATTTTTGTTTTTTATTTAGTAATATTCTTCGCATCCTACAAGGATTTCACCATTCAATTATAGGCAACGAAACATTTTTTGTACGCATACGTCTTAATACACTCAGCTATTTGTTTTTAGTTATAATTTCAAGTCGCCGTCAAGTAAACTCGTTTGGTTCTTACATTTTTTTATATTTATTTATTTCATGCACTCTATTAGAGTCCTCTCTCTTTCGCCATAGAGATCTTACGTTCATTACGGCAAATCAAGGACGACCCGCGTCCTTGAATTTTCCGAACGAACACCGCTGAGGAATTCCATTGTCTTCTTTTCTCAAAAAATATCAATTTCATTAAACTTTCCCACCGCTAATTTTCCGAGGGGTGGCAAAAACTCGAATTAAACTGTTAAAAACAATTTGGCTCATCTCGAATTACGCAAGGTCTTCGGGGAAAAAAATGCACACACACTCACGCATTTATTTACGTACAGACGTACACATATGTAATTAGATTTAATCCTGGAATTAGAGTTCCGCGAAATTGAATAAACCTTTGCGCCCCGGGTCGAATAACATCTAAGTTAATTAATGGGAATTTTAGTTAGAAAATGCGTTATGATCCTTTACCAACCCACCACTCCCCGATAAATCTGGAATCGTCGGGGATCTCTTGAGGTTTTGTGCGAGTGTACAAATCGGCAAGTTTAACCGAGTTAAAGCCGAACCGACGTTGAAACGTAATTACAACTGTGTATAATATATAGATATACACGCACATCTGTAATAACTTGGGGATAACTTGATTAGACTGAAAATTCGCTTTACAACCGATGTCAGTTATATAACTGGATACATTCGAATTACTTTTGAGTTAAATGCAATTGGATACTTTCTTTTTACGTATTATATTTGCATTGTTCTCAGTAAAAGTAATGAAGAATAACTTTCGAATTATTCAAATTCTTCAATTTATTCAGAATTCGATAAAATTTTCTGTATAACAATTTTATATATATACGTTTCTTTTATAATGCAATTCAGTTGTCAACTATATAGTTTTCAGGTCAAGTTGTAAAATTAGAATAGTGACAACATTAATAGTATTTAATTAAGTAATTTTATGTTTAAAGCAGTTCTTTCAATTATAGTGTTTACTTAAATCTTAACAGTATTGGCAAGAGTAGTGCATAAAGATTTCACAGTTTATAGTCTCAATTTGTTCGTGACAGACTCGACGCATTCGAATGATTTAATTTGCAATAAAAGCAATTGAGTGGCGTCGTTTTATGTTCGCAATTGTATTCTTTTGTGCGCCAATTACGGTGCACTAAACGTTTTATTCGGCCGTTTCGTCCGCCGCCCCCGGACTTTATTAAATTCTATTTATTATGCAATTAAACGATGCCTAATTAAATGCGGCAGCGCCATCTCCTGCTCGCTATAAAAGTCGCCAGATAATTTCAGGACTTATCGCATATGTGCGTTCATTATGTTTATTGTTCGGCAATTGCGAGAGCCGCAGCCGCCCCTGAAATTTAATATAACGCGCCGACCTTTCGGCTAATGAAATTTTGAACCTAAATTTATTATGGACGCACGCATTCCGCGGGATGAGCCGCCACCCCCCTAATTCACTCACTGATTTATGTAACACCTTCTTGGCTTCTTTTGCTCGAGTATTTCCAAAAGGGTTACGTGTTTGCTTAACAGATTTGTTCTCAACGAATTTTTTTTTTTTGTGTTTAAGTTTATGCATGCAACGTGGCATCTTCATCAGAATAGGAAAAATCGTTAGTAATGGTTTAGTAATCAAAGCGTGTAATCCGTCGGTTGATGATAATGGTGACTAATTGCATTATCTAGAATGATAAAGTTTCATGCCGCCCCGTCTCCGCTAATAAGTTTATTACATGATTTTGAATCACTTATCGACTAAAAAGCCACTTTGCAAAGCCCCGGCCTCGTCGATAAATAGAGGGAGAGAAAGACGATTTTCCATCGAGGCAAATAACGTTAGCAGGTGTGGTCCTTTCTTTTTTCCCCCCAACTACTCTAAAGAATGCTTTAACTGCGGAAATTAAATCAAGTACTTAATTTTTTTTAAATTACTGCACATAAAACAACTACAGAAATTTTGCGACATCTCCTGTTGTAAGTGCGTGAACATCTTCTGCTCCTCGTTTTTTTGAATCATTATTATTTTGTTTTATCTTTTTTTTGCTCATTTGTTTCTCCTCTAATTCGAAATGCCCGGTCGGCCGTAATTGCAGTACGCGTTTAAATATTTAATGAGATTTTTGTTTTGTTTCCTTGCTCCTCGCTTCGGTTCAATTTTAAACTCTTAATTGATGAAATTCATTTAGTCAGCTTCCTAATTACACTCTTTACAACGACTAATTGCGCACGCATCAACCGAGTCCAGTGTAGAAACCCTTCAGGCAAACACCGAATTTGGATCCGTTTGATGCTATGCACCGAATTATACATTCAATTTAGTTGCGAATTCGCTGTTTGCTATATGTTTCTTTTTTTCTCGGTGAGCCGTTCAAATGTTGATCACGTTTCGAATTTCGAAGCGCTATCCAAATCCCCGTCTGATGGTTCAAAGCTTTCAGATTATATGTCACGCTCGAGCCGTATGGCTAAAAACTAATAATAATAATCCTTTACTTCATTTAATCTCTATACTTTGTACGATATCAGGCTTCACCTATAGCTTCTGAACATGATACTTTGCAAAAGGAAGGTAATTTTCCTTCAGCGGCGGCGGTGGTTGAAAATACCCAATAAATTTTGATATCGACTTGTTGGTGGTTCTAAAATTATATAAAGCGGTGCAAACATTGTATGATTTATAATAATTTCGGTGATATTATTTATGATTATCGTCGTTGTTTCTTTCATCTGAAATTGGCTTTAATTGTCAATAATAAATTTAAATATTTAATGAAAATTTAACGCCGCACTGCTGCAAACTAATTTATTGTTTCATAACTTATAAATAATGCAGATTGTAATTACTAATTTATTGTTCGGCCACACTCAATTGCTGAATTTCGGTTAATCACATATACATTATGTAAACAGGTCTCGTTTCGACTGCTGTTGCTGCGGTGCTAATTAAAGTGCACTTCATTGCTGTCAGCATCCGCCGATTATCGCTACCGAAATTCGGTTTGAAAAGGGCAACAAAGTTACAAGACGCACGTGTGACCAGACCCGTTGACGTTGAAGTAATCGGGGGGCGGCGGCGATTGCCGGTTGCGATTACGATGAGCCAGTGTAAAATCGTACAGGAATCGATTATTTGTGCGGCGGCTGGAAGAGAAACAGAGCGGCGGCTAATGAAAATAAAAGAGGCGGCTGTACGTGTCGAGATACGGGGCCGGCGTTACGAAGTTTACTTAAGCTTAACCCAGAACTTGAAACGATAATTGTTTGTTCGTCGAAGGATTGACAGATATTAGCGGAGGCAGCGAAGCATCAGCTTGACCGTTCGAGAAAGGAGAAGGAAATGCTTAAAACGGCTACAACCATGAATCAATATGGCTGTATCCTGCGATGCCAAGTATTAAGACACATATATAAAACTCCCCACTGCTGCTGTCGAAGAAGAAGAAGAACCGGAAAAAATAAGATGGGGGAAGGAAAAAGGAGAAGCACGAAGTGGAGGCAGATGAAAAAACACAACCCTTGCAATTTATTTATACGCCGGGCGCGGCCCCTGGAAACCTCCCAACGTAATGGAGGGAATAAAGTAAGAACTCGATTCCGGAATAGAATTTCAAACAGCCCTCCGAGCTTTGATTGATACAGCACATTCCTAATCCATCTCTGCGAAATAAAAATGAAAAAATCACTGGGGAACCGAAATAAAAAAATATTATTATTATCGTCATACGCTGGGAAATATCATATTTTTCCCTGCGGCTTGGAGCGGACCGGAAGTCAATGGCCCAGAAAATTAACCGCGAAATCTAAACAGATTCCCCCTAACCCCAGAGCCAAGCCATGAACATTTATACAAGACACGTACCAGTTTAAAAGCCCCATTGCTCAATTACCCCCTGAAATGACCCAAAACACATTTCAAAGATGAAAAAAGCGCACAACTGGAACGACCTCTCGGAATGTTTTAATAAACACAAAGCGTGACTTTTTTCAAAACATTCTGTATTTTGCGAAGCGAAATAAAACGAAATGGACATAACATGGATAACGTTCGCTTAAGAAACCAATTTACTATTGAAAACGTTTAAACAATGAAATTTTTAAATATTACGCATTTCTATTCTGAGAAGCTTAAATAGAGGTGTATAATTAGTGTAAGTTAATGATCGGTTAAAGGAAATTATGATTAAATAAATAGTTGAGAGTAGGATAAAAATGAGAACATGTTCCTATGATAATTACGTTGATCAAACACGAAATTTTAATTATTTCCTATAAATAGAGCCGGCTCGTTGAATGTTATCTCTCGTGTAATTGGACGGCCATTACTGTCATATTATGTGTTTAATTAAGAAACAGTTTTATCTCTCTGGACTCTTCCCTCTGTTTATCCAATGTTAACGTATAGTCGCTTCCGGCTGCAGCCACTATCAAATCGGATAATGCCTTCCTCCCTGCCTACTGTGAACAGAAGAAATGCACTTTCAATTAATTCCTGATTTGATAAAGCGAGGAGAAAAAGAAATGAAACGGCTGCATCCGCTTAGCGCGACGCTGAATGCATCCAATTTTCCATTGTAATAGCTTCATAAATATAATTTAAAGATCATGACATTTTCTGTCTTCTGTTCGAGCACCTCGGGTGAATGGCTCCACGCCTTTTGCCGAGGATTTAATGAATCCTCCATAAACATTCACACAAATCCCATCCATAAAAAATATATATATATTATAGATGTTGAAGAAAAGCGACGACGTTGAAAATATATTTTCGACTTGTTGAGTCCAAACTTTATAATTATTATTTATATTTTTTTTGCCTTCTCTGCAAATTTTTGTGTTTCTTTTTTGTCCCTTCGAATGTACATCGAAAGTCCATTAATGAGGGTTCATTGTATGGCCGTAGATGCAAATGGCCTCTGGGCGGTTGTTGAAAAATGGAAGTTTTCCTCGAAGGAAGTGCACAATCTTCGACGTTATTGAATCACAAAAGGGATTGAATTGGTTGGACGAGCTCAAGTCGAGTCACAATAGTGTAGTTCATTAAATAGTTAACCTCCAGTTAGTTATTAGAAAAAGTGAGGTCGGGTAATGAATGAATGAATTAATTAAGACCTAATCCTATTTGCGGCCAGCGTGGCATGGAATGGTTGCTGTCCGCTCAGAAAACCAGGTGAGCCTGTTTTGATGGCTTAATAAAGCTCAACTGTAAATTATAATTGGAGAGAACGGCGAACCACCTAAAAGACAATCGTAAAAGTTTTATTTTGCCAACGGACGGAGACACGTGTGCACCCTAAATTAAGGTGTCAACGCCGAACATTATTACGCCCGCACCGAATCCCCTTTATTAAAACAAAACATCTCCGTCGCGGCGCCGAGATTTATGTAAAAGGACGTCCTCCATCCAAACCCATCCTCTCATCCCCACAACCCAACCCCCATTCACAGCGAGCGGAAAAATTTATATAACAGAAGAAAGAATAAATAAGCAGAAGAAAGAACCGGAAAACGCAGAGAAAACACATAATAAAGAAATGAAAAGGAAAAAGAAATAATAATGATGATTTTTATTATTATTATAATAATTATATAAATTTTAAACAACGGTGCAAATGAAACGCAATTTTGTGTTTAATTGATTCGCGTTAGACCTTTATCTGTTTCGATTCAATTTTCCGAATTGCCCATTAAAATAAATTTAATTTATTTCCAACTATTCCCAGTGAAAACATTTCGGCCGCCGCCAGCGCTCGCCGCCTCCAAATCACGCGCTCCGGATGTGCGGTTGCAATCATAATTTAATACTCGCATTTCACAAAAAAAAGAGTCACACACACGAACCGCATCGAAAAGAGTACGAGAGAAACAGAGAGTGTCGGAATATTTTTAAATTATTAAACACCACGTGGTGTCATAACATTTTTTGCTCTTCTCTTTTTTTTTGGATATTTCTGTTACGTTTCACAAAAATGAATACCATTATCTTACGTGATTTATGTTCATTGCTCACCCACATTACAATTGGGAATCCAGCTTACAATCCAATTTGCGCACTGCTCCTGCGACATCTCCTCATTTCTTGTAAACTTTTTATAAAATTTAATTTTGGAATAAAATATTTCTTGCTTCATAAATAAATATAGAAATGTTGTAATTTATTGTGATTATGATACTTTTGAAGTGTTAATAGCCGTTCGTAATGATTTGGGTTGATGCGAATAGCAGACGTTTTCATTAATGATGGTAGTTCGACTTCCTACTTGAAAGTTAATTTGTATTCAGCGCTGGTTTTTCTAACAGGGAATGTTAAATGAGAGGGCCTCGACAGATTGCTCCTGCATAGGCTGCAGAACAAATACAGTGTCACCTCGAAAGTGATTCGCGTGGGAGCCGGATGGAAAGTCTAAGGCCTTTCTGGCGCGAACAAACAGAGTGTCTCCGTTAAAGTGATCCGTGGATAAACAGTCTAGCCTAATAGAATTTTTGGGCCGCAATATATAATAATGAAAAACCGAAAAAAAAAAGACGATGAAGAGGAGGGTCGAAATGGAAACCGGGGAGAATAGAGACAGATCCTTAATCAAAGTAATCTGTATTCAGCTTCCATTCGGTTCGAATGTCTGCGCCTCCTGAATATAATCCTTGCGTTGCCTTTATAGTCCTTAATAAACACGAGAGCGTATGTTGTAACAGCGACAATCAAGAAATTTTCTTTCCCGGATTAATATGTATCAGCTGTTGTCGCGAACTTTTCGATAATTCCTTGTTAATACTGGTACGTGGTATTATATGATGAGGACTATTATGATGATGATGAGATGAGGATGATCCGATAAGGCGGAAAAATTAGCGCGCAGCATCATCCAAAGTGGAGCCGTTTACATCTGGAATGAACGTAGCCAGTGTCACGTACAGCATTAGGGAAATTTAATAAGGATGTAAAGCGGATTTTCCCTATTCCCGTCTACCCGTTTTACGTTCTTGATATATATTTCATGATCATCAAGGAAACTCCAGGTACATCTAATTAAAGTAAAATCTTGACTGATGCAGTCTACTATCATAATTAAATGGATGTGAACAAATATATGCCAATGGGAGAGAAGATAGCAAAAAAAAAATTGAAAGTTAAAGAGAAACTTTTCATCGAGTTTCGCGAAGATTTGTTGTAAATTTATACTGGCGAACTTCGCTCTCTGATATTGGATGGAAAGAGATCATAAACCGCAGAAGTAAGTTTATTCCAGTTGTAGTAAGTTGAGAATGGATGGATTGGATGGCTGAGATAAAAATGCTTGGCTATAAATGCGAGGAATTAGCGTGTAAAATTTTCCGTTGAATTGAGATAAGCGGTTTTTCACGGCGGGTGCGGCTGTAAATGTAGGGAAGAGGGAAATTCAAAAGTGCTGTTAAGCTCTGAACGTAAAATGTTTCTTGTTTGTATGTGTGTAATTAGGTAGGGTCCGTTTCGGTTGGTGGGAAGGCAATCGAGGAGATGTGGCCATAAAAACTAGTAATGTGGATGTTAAAGTTGATGGGCCGTGTGGGTATTGATTCACTGTCAAAGGGCCTAGACGTGGACGTATGAACTGGACCTGCTGCAAAGGGCAACTTTAATGATAGCAAACCAAGTACCACCAATTCCTCATACCTAAAACCCCATCCTCTCAACCTCTACCGATTTCTTAATGGAAGAGAAATGTGAACATTTCCATATTCTCCGCCACTATGCAATCTCCTAGCGTTTAATACGCTTCTCCGCATCCAAAGAAAGAAGGATGATCTCGCTTTGTGAGCTGATCGCTCGAAAACTGCATTAAAAATTCCGAATATCTTCCGCCCTTGATCGATATCTCTCACGGCCTTCTTTATTGCTTTCGTATTTGCATATCTTATTTAAAAGACTCTAGGAGCTGCCTATTCCCACATCTAATTGTATCTTTCCTAATTAACTTGATGGGCGTTGACGTAACCGATCTGCATCGACAATCAATGTTTTTCATTAACTAATTTACTTATCACATGCAACTAGACTACTGTCATTCATATTCATTCGATATGAATTTATCAGTAAATCTTTCGCGTGATTCAAATGTGATTTCGTACACATTTCCTTACCAATTACCATTTACATTAATAATCCGTGGGTGTTCTTTAATATATTCGGATTATGTAATGTAATCCGGCGTCATTCATATTTATTCCAATACCAAGAAAACATTTCGTCAGTTTGATTTATTTTATTACAAGTAATTTTCGACAAGTCTTCCTTCAAGGTTCCATTCTTACCCTATGTTATAAACAATAACTTTCTCATATTGATATTTTTTGACTGAAATGACAAATTTAGTAAACATCTATAGTAGATCAGTCTTCCAATATATTTATTAGGTGTCCTTATAATGAAAGACACATTTTGTTATCGATTTGTTCCTGAAAAGGATAGAGTATAGCTTCAGTTGGCAGATCTCCAAGGCTCCATTCTTTTATGTTTTTTTTTTATGATTTGAAATGCTTTTCACAGTTGATACGAATTCAATGAAACTTGTTGCATTTTCTTAACTTGATTACTGTTTTTAACTAAGCGAATGTACATATTTATATCTATATGAGCGTGTATGTTTGGATCTGCGTCTACATAAAATACAACGACCGACGATGGAGAGATCGAGGGACGTCGTTGCGTGGGCGCTATTGTCTTACATGAATTTTAAAAACCTATTCCGGAGTATAATGCATATGATGAGTTGTTTTTTATGGCTCTTACACAACCTTCCATTATTGTTTTCACGAAGAACGCTGTATATGTGTGAGTGTGCGCAAGTTTATGTGTGTGGTTGGTTGATGTGTTTGTGTGGGTATCACTCGTTCACCTCTTCTCCATTCCACACACATACATATATGTATACACACGCACACATACACAGTCGCATATACAACATCCATCCAACCGTTGCATTCCAACATTCCCTCATTTATTTATACAGCAAATGGAATTGCACACGCGAAATATTGTCTCTCTCCGCGAAACTCTTCATTGCAAAGGCTTTTCCGTCCAGTTCCGTCCGATTTCCATCCATTGCGGACAGCAATATTCAATTATCAACATATTCTCGTTTTATTAATAACTCAATTTTTTTGATGGAAAGTGCGATGGCAATTAGCCTTTTCCGATCTGATCCACGTTTGAGTGCTGGAAAAATGAATTATCCAGCACCAATTATCGAGCATTACGCGTACATAGTAGAAGAGAAAATGAGACAGAAGAAAAACGATAATATAACTCCCATGGTAAAAGAGTATTCATTCTTTCCTCGCTTCGAAATGAATGAATATTCAGCCTTCTCTTTATTTAGCTGTCGATGTTTCTTCTCCTTTTCTATTTTACACACATTTATCTTTCGTCCTTCTCTTTTTCATCAAGTGTTTGTTTCGTTTATTTTCTTTCGTCGATGACTCGAATCATTTGAATAATAATTAAGCGTTTTATTCGCCTCCTGAACGGCGCGCATACTAATAAATTCCTTTCCAGCATTCCTCTCCGTGGTTTTCACTCTCCGCGAAGGCATTTAAGAACATTCCGTTTATTTCTTTATTTATTTACGGCGCTGTCTTTTTGTCCGTTTCGCCGTAATTCATTTTTAATTAAATCCACGGAATGTTGAAAAAAAATTCAATCAATTTTTAATAATTTTAATATACATGACAATCCAAATTAGAAAATTTTATTACTTTACTAATTAATTATAAAATTTGTTAGTGAATAATTTGGACAAAAATTTTTGGTTGAAAATGTATTCGCATTTTTGGGTTGGAATGATTCGATTATTTCCGGTGCGGGAAATAAAGAAATCGGGCAAAAGCGGACGGAAGTAACGGCATTCGAGTAAAGCGTTTAGGTATTCGAAACACATATCAAACAATGCCGCTACAAAGGAACATGTAAATGTAGGGAATAAAATAAGTGCAGGAGGAAAGGCAAACCGCGGCGGCCATAGATTCGTACAAAAACGGGCCCTCGAGCTTTTGATCTCCGCTCCTTCCTTGGCAAGACGGGACAGTGGAGGTGGAGGGCTTAAACCACCCCCGTTCAAGTTTTATGGGATATGTGATTTCCGCGAACTGCGTCCACATACGTTCCGTTTTAACAGAGCCTAGGGTTTGGGGGCGGCGACTTTGGCCGTTCTTTGCTTCCTGTTGCAGCGTTACCCGCATCCGCAGCTTATCATCGCCGGAAACGGGTGCTGCCCTCTGCACAAAAACCGCCACCCGATTAAATAACAATTACGTAATGTTTGTCACAAAAAAATGAACGAGTTATACACAATTAGAAATAACCTTTTCAATAACAACAGCTATATTTTTTTAAATTAATATTAACAAAATATTTCAATTAGTAAATTTAATTAATATATCGCTGCATACCGAGCACTGAAAATCACGGTTTTGGAATTGTATCTATTTGTATTGTAATTCGATTATAATTGTTCATTTTTCTTGTTGTTCTATTCCTTTCCGCCACAGTGAATATACCGTATTCATATGAGCACAAAGGCAATGTTAATAATTACGCTGACCGAAAAGTCATTCATCGCGGATAATCCGCGTCAAATCATCGTATTAATAATAATGTAATTGCAGGATTTATCCTTCTAAGCGTAATTTAAACAAACCGATTCATCCACCACAAACCGAATCAAACATTAATTATTGTTGACGTTGTGCCGAATTGGAAATCAATAATGCGCAGATCGTCGTTCGGGGTGATCAGATGGCGTATGTGTATGCGCACCAATAATAAAGAAGCTGCTTAGTGGGAAGTATTATTGAAAATATGATTTAATATGCGTATAGTTATAATGTAATAATAATATAGGGCATTGTGGGTTTTGTAAGGATGCGATGCGATGAGTAACTCATTGTATATTTTGTGAAAGCAACAGATTAATCTTATTTGATTCGTTCCGAACGGAATCCCGTCTATTATGATGCATTTTTCCAAATAGAGCGGAACATGATCAGCATTGTGAATTAAGCGTTTTGTTTATCGAAAAATTATTTGTCGAGTTGACGTTTTAGTCGTATCGATTTGTTTTCTGTTAGGGCGGCCATTGTTCGGGCCGCTGAAATTAATTGGCAATAAATATTGATGGGTTTCGAGATCAGGTGTTTTGAATAAGTGGCGGGGGCCTAAGTAAACGCTGGAACGGATTGCTGCCTCCCCCGTTCTTTCGTTTCGGGTTGACGACGATCGATCATTCCAGAGATTAATATGTACTTGGGTTTCTTTTGTCAGGAGGCTTTGTGGTAGCGGAGGAAGAGGTTTCATGAAGTGCGATTCAATTATGAAGGGTTCGGTGATTCGGTTGCGGCCACCTGATCATGGGATGCGCACTTGGCATCATTAGCGGCGGAGAAACTAATGGTCATGTTCCTAGGGGATGGATGGCCGATGGGTTAATATCTGCCATCACTAGCAGCGGACTTGGTCAACTGACATCTCCAGTCGCCGCCGCATAATCCCATTTATACACCGACTAATATTAATAACGTTGCCATCCAATGACGTTTCCTGCCGACAATCTATACCTACCACCCCCAAAACGTACATAGATATATTCTTGTGATCCGCCCAATGCCGATCGCATTATGTAAGGCCGATTATTCAAACAATACAATTACCCGCCACACGCCGCGTGTAGACGGCGAGTCTGTTCCTGTATGTATGTATACATAGAGAGAGAGAGATTGCCGCATTTTGTTTTTGACTGTTCCAATTGTGTGCACGAAACTACAGTTTTGGAATAATTACACCGCCAGACGGAGCACGCCACAAATTATCTATCCGCGATATACACACAACAACAAATCTGCCACTTCCATTATTAACCGCCGTGTGCATCCGAGACTACCCAAATCCACTTCAGCAAGTCACTAAATCTCCACTAACTTTTAGGAACCAATTCTTTACTTTCACGTATATAACATACAATTACTTGTCGAATCGCAAGTACTTGCAACTTATTGCACAATCGGCTTTAAAGCAATTCAAGAAATTACATAAACCTTGCGCACAAGGTGGAAGTAACAGAGGAGACAGAGCAAGTGCATCCAATTGTTCTTTCGCGTTTATTTCTTCCTCCAATCTAATCCGATTGAAAGCAAAACCTAGGAAGCCATCGTAAAAGAGGAAGAGCGCTGTTAAAATTATATCCGTCCGTAACTCCGATTTTACTGGTCCGAAATATATTTACACGTAAACAGATTGTTCGAAACTCGTAACAGAAATAACTGTTAATCCTTTTATTAACGTAATCTAAATAAATTTAAACTACACTACTAACTTACAATAAACAACATCAATTTGAATTGCCAGTTTATCCAATTGATACATTTTTAAGAAAATTAATTATTATGAGTATTGAAATTAATATTTTAAATAAAGTGTAATGAAAAATCCATTAAAATTGTGAATGAATTTTAAGATGTGAATCGTTCTGTACGGAGCAATTCCTGCTCTGGTGAAGCATTTCGTCCGTTCATAAATATACTTCTTTATTTCTCTTATTCTGCATCCATAGGTCTCTTTCTCGTTCATACACAATCCGTATTCGTACACAATGAATAATTGAGAAATACACTGCGCGGAATACAATTCAATTCTATTTGAATGGCTTTCGTAGCTCGTGGCGTCGCCACAAAAGTCCAAAGTTGCTTCACTCCTCCAACCCAACCCCAGTTGTAGTTCCGTCCTCTATTTTTCTCGCCGTTCATCCCTTTTTCTCCCGTGCCCACGTTATGTATAGCCCTGCCTCAATAAAAACCACTCTCAATATTGCGGTTTGAGTGGCGCATCTCGTATGCCCGATAATCCACGCCGGAAAAAATCTATTGTATTTTCAAAAGATGAATGGATTTACCTGTACAAAACAGCCGCAGCTAATAATACATCCATCCCATTACCGCAACGCCCACTTATATACATTTTATTTCCATCTCCATTTTCGTCCATCCGTTTGCATACGATCATCAAACGAATGGGAAATACCTGTGAGATTTCCGCCGCCCCCGGAGGCACTCCGCATACCTGAAACGCAGCCAAAGCATATCAAATAAATAATTCTCCAAAAAAGGACACGATCGAATCTTTTTAAGCTACAATTATTTTCAATGAAAACGTGAATTCATTTAATCCGCAGATTAATTTGCGGAGTTACATAATAACAAAAAAGTACAGGAATATGCGAGCAGTTCCGTATTATAGCTATATGATCATTTTTAAATTTAATTAAATTTAAAAGGGTAAGCGAACCCGGCGCATCCACCATAACATCATTGCTTACCCAGTTTAACGTAAATAATAACGTCGATCTGTTTGCTTCTGCTTACGGTTAACGCACGTAATATTAAGCCAGCGGATTGTTTTTCATGCGAATTATTTGAACAAGAGCGCTCTAAACAAATATACACATTAAGTAAAATGGAAAATGAAAACATTCGCCATAATGTATAAAATACATTCCGGTATATAATACACACACACTTTTAATTTTATTGCTTTATGTTTCATTAAAGCGCAGTTGAAAAATGTTCACGTGATATTCATTAATCGCGTGTGAAAAGCTTTCAATAATAAATAACTGAAAAAAAAATACAGGTTACAAATAAAAAATGTACGTAATAAAAAAAAAACACTACAAAGTATTAAAAATCAATGTTGCATAATTAAAAAAATATATGTGTATACGTATCAGATGCAACAAATCCCGTTTTGTTTAAATAAAATATATTGCGCGAATTTCATCAAGTTGCTTTTAATTGGATTTTCCCCAAATTGATTGATACGTGTTTTCTGAAAAAAAAAAACGCAACAAATGAATGATATTTAAATTTTAAATAAAACTATTTAAATGCTAGCAAACTTTGTGAGTACCAAAAGTTTTTGTTTAGTTTTTATTTATTTTTTAATAAAAATGTTTGATTATAGGCTTATGCCGTTGTAGACTTTTGTGTAACAGGGCTTTGAGCGACGAATTTCGGAGCTGAACATGCTTCATGTTGCAGGCGAAAATCCCAATAAAGATTAAAGTTCATCGTAGCGGGAATCGCGACACAAACACGTAAGCACCACTTACGGTACGTTTACGTTCGCGAGGTTGCGTAAGCGTAAAGGAAGCAAATTGATTGGAAAATCGGCGCCGGTTGCGAGCGGTAGGCGACAGGATAAATCTACATATTAAACGTGTTAAAATAGAATAAAAAATGGATATATCTATCCGTCGGACATCCGCCATATGGTGAATATTTTTAATGTACCCGTAACACATTTAGAATTTTTTTGTTTCCCTCGTAAGGTGATGATGGCTTCAGGTAATTAAATTGTAAATGTGAGAATAAAAATTTCAAATTTAAGTATGAAATATTATTTTTATTGCAAATTGGGGAAAAAAAGTAGCATCGTAATTCGTGTGTATATGTCGGGTGTAATTTTAAATTTTTAATGTCGAATAATAAAAGGAGCGCTTTTTTCTCTTTCTGATGGGGGAGAGTAGTATAGGTGGTGGCGGTATAAAACCACGGTTTTTATGGCGAGGGTTTTGCATGCAAAGTTCCCCCTGAGCGCAAGGGCATAGGGATCGCTTTTTCGTGTATAACGTGTCAAGTGTAGTTTTTACTTAAATAAAATAAATATCTTGGGGTTGTGGACTCGTAAAGCAAGTTGAGAGTTGATTTCGCTTCAGCCTTTTTACGATTTAATTAAAGCAAAAAATAAGGTGAAGAAGAAGAAGAAGGGAGACCTGAGAACAAAAAAGTAAAAAGAAATACGTAGGGCTTGTCTGGTTCTAATTTCTGGGGGGAGCACGTGTGTGACATTGGGCCGACTTTGGATAAACTCGGCTTTAATGTTGTGCGAAGACAATGCCGTAAAGTTTTCCAACTCCCTCGCGAAACTTCGCTTATGACGTGTATATATATATACGTAGGGAGAGGGAGGCCCATCCCTATATTCATTCCATTATCAGCTATTTATATCACCCCCCCGAGGGGGTGGGAGTTCCCGCGATGCCAGGTAAAATCTTCCAACGTTTCCGACTGTGTCATGTTTGTGTAGACGCAAATAAACGTATAATTTGCCAGAGGACACAACACCGCCCCCCTTCGCCCTTAAGAAAATTCACGTAATTTATATAATCCCAGCCGGCGTTTTACCTCGGGTAAAAGTAATCTTTGTTCCTATTTCCCCGGCTGCACGGCCCGCACACATTTAGCATATTTTACTGTACCCCGTTGAACTATTTTCCCTTCGCAACAACCGTTCCACTACGTACAGCAACATTCTAAAAATTTAGCACCTTTCTCAGCTATACATAACATCTGAAATGTTATCAATAATTCAGGTTTTGATTTTAGGGTGTAACGCAATAATTGGTGATTCAGATTCATGGGCTTTTGGGGCGAAGGGTGGTGTACATAAATTTCGTTCCCGTGCGTAAGTTCGAGTCATTAACAGTTTCTCACATGGGTACCACCGGAGGGTGGGCGCCGTGAGTTATGATCTAATCACGCTCTAAGCTCTCCTCTCTCGGTGAGTCAGAGAGTGTTTCTCAGTATATCTGCAAATTAGCCTACAAATCAATTTTACGATGAAATAAAATCCGTTGCAGGAATTTCGTGCGGTAAATACGGCATATCAGATGCAACATCACGGAATTCAGCCTTTACAACACGGCCAATTTGTCTTTATCGGTTCACCTTTGCTCTTCAGAATGCTAACGTGGCAAATGCTGCGGACGCAGGCATGCGCGTACATATAATGAATAATCCCCCGGCAAATTGCGATAATGATTAATTGGCTTTGCCGAAGAGGAATAATAAGAATGATGGAGGAGAACGAAGGAAAATTGAGAATGCGAATCGGATGCATGACGAATTCCACTTCCGCTTCCGGACATTGCGTTTAGTTTTGTTTCGTTTAACTTGATGTACGCGGATTATACCCGCCCTTTGAATGAGCGCTCTCGGATTCCAGCCCCGGCAAATGAGAGCATTTGCAGAGATGGCAAAGCTCTTTTCTTCTATTTTCTTTTTTGGTGGTGGTTTT
This sequence comes from Nicrophorus investigator, assembly GCA_963457615.1. Lineage (NCBI taxonomy): Eukaryota > Metazoa > Arthropoda > Insecta > Coleoptera > Silphidae > Nicrophorus > Nicrophorus investigator. The sequence continues at coordinate 9,563,865 of OY735146.1, forward strand.
CGGTGATTTACGGTCGTGCGGCGACATTCCTGCGGTGAGAATGGGTCAAATGCCACCTGGAGCTACCGCTTGGACCCTAATATATTTCGCCGCCTCGGACAGTACTCATTAGGTTGGTCCTGATTAGTGCACGTTTGCATTACCCGACGATAAATAAAATCCTTGTTATGTCAACTCACGTGAATTGCTTTTCGGAGCAACGCTTTCAAAGGAAATGCCGACAGAACTCTGTAAACGTACACTCATTGTACCATAGGTTCATTGAGTTCACAGCTAGTCAATATGTATGGAAATTAAGTAAACATTGCAACAGATGCCACTCCCGACTGCTGCTGGTGTTGCGGTTTTGGATCAATCGACATTTGCACGCTGCGGAAGGCAAACCTTAATTGCTCGAGGATGGACACCCAGGTATTATTCGGGTTTTTCGAGATCAAACTTTTGCGGTATCACCTGCTCTCTCACTTCTGCACGTACGAATATAAGCTTCCTTTTCTTCTCTCGTCACATTCATCGTCCACATCGCTGTCCACAACTGTTTCGACTCTCACGGTCTCTCCCTCAACAACAACATCAGCTAGAAGAACAAAAATAAAAGATAAACATGCTCAGCTCAGATAGATAGAGGGCAAGAGTGTTTGCCTGTGTGTTATGTGTATATGAAAGAGAGAGAGAGAGCAATTTGCTTCTGGAGGATAGGACAAAAAGAAGAGTAAAGAGAAAAAGTAAAATAAACGAAGGGAAGAGTGCTGTGGCAAGTTGCTAGATGTCCAGAATTCTGGGGTCCGTCGGGTGGACGGATTCTCACGCTCAATATCGCAATATTTTAATAGATTGTGTGACTGCATCGGCACGACTCGTAATTACTCTTCTTCCCCTTGGGCGCCCACCGAAAGACAAACACATACAAACACATCCACATATATATATACAAACACACATTCGCAGCAGCAGACAGTGTCGAGAAGCAACCCAGAGGTCATCGTAACTTCGTCCTGTTGCGAGTCCTGTCAAAACTTCAGCAATACTGGTATTTCCTTTGAATAATGAAAGACGCGCTCGATGCTCGCTCACTCGACCGTAATAATTATAAATACTCTCCAGCATCTCTCTCGCTCGCTCCATCTCGCCTCTCCTCTCCAGTCGATGGCCTCTTCCTCTGTAACCTCACGATGGCCATATACACACTAGACCAACCACCGATGGCCGCGTTATATAATTACGATTGCTTGCTCTCCCTGAGCGGTCGCCTACCGCGCGGGATCAAAGCCTCCTCCGTACATACTAATTCCAAAAGAAATCGTTTTGTTTCTGCTCCTCCTGTCATCCGAGTACACGATTGAATCTCAGTGGTACCTGGAACTACGATGTTATAAGCTATACCTTCGATTCCTGGGATGGCGTAACGCGGTTGGAACAGTCCTCGAAAAAAAAGGAATAATGAAGAATCGTCACGTTCTCGGTATTGGAGTTCTCCTACGCGCGGGATTATACAATTGGATTAAGTGACTGCCACGCCATCAAACACGACAAATTGTCAGGAAATACATGCATGGAGTCGAGGATTTCAGATTGGCCGAACACGAAACCTCATCTTGCTCGAGCTAGTCTTGTCTTGAATATTAACGGTTCCGTGTGTAGGCAGTCTCCGGAGATGTCCCACGAGATTCATTTAAAAATTGAACCGTCGCTGAAAAAGAAAAAACCACTTATGACATAATCACGCATTCTTGATATTTTACAAACGACCGGTATAATCTTGACTTGTCCCTGCGAAACCCACCCACTTGTTCCGTTTATTTAATACTCAATTATCTTGATTTTAAATTGCTTATTTCAAGTTAAACTATTTATTATTACATTTTACTTTAATTTACACTTCCGTTTCTCTGGATAAAATGTTTTATTTCTCAATTTAACTTTAAAAAATTAAGGTTGATTGTGCGAGAGTTTGTAAAGTAATTTTGTAAACAAATTATGACGATTGAAGTATTGAAAGGTTCTTAATATAACTTTAAATAGTATTTACCTGTGAGTGTTTTAGTTTGAAGGTGCAGTTGCCTTTATTAAATTGGAATAAGTTACTTGCAATCTGAAATGTCTTTTGTAGTAAACGCAAGGTTGTCGCAACAGACATCTTTGCAATTATCTAAGTGAGTTTAAGAAACTGTGATTCCGTAGGAATAATATTAGTTTTCGTCATGTGTTTGTAGATGTAGCTTTTGTACCTGAAAGTTTTGATAATTAAACTAGTAGTGAAGCAGTAGGAAGAATCGCGCGGCGCCGAGTTGCACAACTAATTACTTAATTAATGCCCGTTTTGCTGGCAAAGTCGAATTCGCGGCGACGTATTGTAAAAGTAAATAGAGGTGGATCGAAGATGGCTTCCGCCGTGTTTGCGTTTTTGATGTGGGATTTGACGTTCCGATGAGATGTTGGTTATGATAATTAGGTGGAACCGGTGAGGAGAGGTTCAGGATGAGGCGGGGTGTGGGAGTAGGAAAGACGTGGATGAATAATGCAATGCGTTCATGCATAGGGAATGCACGTGAGGTCGGGCCTTAATTTTCCAGGAAGGTGTCGGCTGAAGGTGGAAGCCAATATTATTTAAGTGCGGGTGAATCTTTAAACAAGTAGCAGCCCTTCCTGAAACCTGAACAAGGAAGACAAAAAAAAGCTATAACTTGGTTCTTTTCTTTTTTGTCCTTTTACTCTTACTTTTTGTTTAGCTTTGGTCTCGCTTGGGCCAAGTGTCAGATGTTCATACGTCGTGTATCCACTAGGGCATTTGTTCTTGAACTGACGTTCTCTGTGTTTGTTTTCAGAAACTGCAATCCATCGGAGAGGATTTCTGCGGGTTGGATGTGAACACGCCTCTGGGAGGAGAGCAGCCCGTCTATGCGAAACCTGTGCTGTTGTTCAACACGAGACTGACGGCTGTCTCTGCGACCTCCACGGGCGACTTTACAGTCGTCTTCTTGGGCACCGCCACGGGACATCTCAAGAAGGTTAGTTGCACTTTGTATTCCCTTAACGACCCTCCCGTGATGCTGCCATCTAACCGTTTCCTACCCCTACTTCTCTTCATCCTCATCCTCCCTTTAGCCATCCACTCCCCAACTTCGTTCCAGTTCACCAATACTTTTGGAAATTGCTCCGCAGTCATGACAAATTGATCTAGTTCGGGGCTGTTTATGAAAGTATGTTGGGAACGGGTGTTGGCTGCTGCCTCCGCCGCATCCCTTCCCCATCAATCAGTTAGCTATGACAGCCGGATTAACTTACCAGTTTCTGTTCACTAAAACAATTCTAATGTCTATACAAATCCCGTCAATTAACCTTTCCAAAAATAACGCTTTCTTATTATAAACAATAAATATACTTTGTGCCACCTGTATGTGTGTCTTTCGCTATTGCAATGGAGTTATTAAAAATCTGCAACAGAGTCTCTATACTTTACGAGGAGGTCGCTCCACTTTTATGAAGCCTGTCCCCACAGAAATGTAAATAGTCGGCGACGGCGACATCCAATTGCTGGGAATCTAGAAATGGCATTATTTATTTGCCGCCACTAGAAAAATCTATACCCGAACACATAAACCAACGTTTTATTAGCTCAACCCCGTGAACAAAGTAAACCTAGGTACAGTCTAACACCTCACTTTCCTATATCGCAATGTAATGGTTTCATTTAGATCGGCGCACTTTGAGAAGGGTGTATCCATGAAGATTCCGAATGTTGCCAATATATAAATGAAATAGTGTCGACAGGATTGTCCCGCGGGGCTGCACTCTCGCAACGACTCGAAGCGATTAGTGGAGATGCGGATAATTAAAATGGGGGGATTGTTTACTTTGGGGGGAGGATTCTCTCTTTCCTATATATCGCTAATGAAATCGATGCAATCGGAAATAGAGGACACATAGCCCGATGGCGACGTTTTTTCCCTTTTGCTCCTCTTAATGCAACCTCTAATCAAACTTCTCATTAAAACAAAATCAAACTAGCCTTTATTATCTATATATCTGAAATAAGACGGTACTTTAACTCGTAAATATGTATGTTTGATGTTGATCTCGTACCGCTCATAGGAATAAATATCTTATTCAATTTTTATGCTCCCATTCGTTTATACAACTCCAAAATAGCATTCCATCGTTCGCCGCTTTTCGCAATCTTCAATTGTATTTTACTGCGCTCCCCTTAAACGTTTCCCTCAAGAAGCGGATGAAGAAGAAAAAAAAGTATATATGAAAGGAGAAAACCGAACGAGAAGATCTTTCTCTCCCCAATAAAAGAAGTGATTTTCTTCCGACCACTTTCTATACTTTTCCACAAAGCAATACATCATCCGTTTTGTGATCATTCCTTTAAAAAAAAATAGAAATATAATAATAATTCTCAGAAATATCCAGCAGACTTTTGATCTTCGCCTTCATCTGCAACGCTGTATATTATAGCTATTAATGCATTAATGCATGCTATTCTACCGAGCGTACGGACAAAGTATCAGACTTTCCTTTAATGAAAATACAAGGATATAATGTATTACTTTTCGAGGCCTTTCTAGAGCGCATGGTTAATGATTCTTAATGAGATTGTGTTATAAGCTGCGGACTCCATTATGGGCTGTTCTTAGGCCGCTCTCTATTATGATTATTCTATTTATAAATAGAGAAACTGCTGCATACTGCATTATGTTATTACGTTTAATCAGCGCAGACCTATTCATCTCATCTCTCTTGCTGGACAACTATTTGGGTTAAGCTAAACCACTATTGTCTTCCTAACTTTCAATTCGATCATACTCCATTGTGATCCACCATACAAGCATTACATATTTCCTATCAATATTGCAAATTTCCAATTAAAAATAAAATCATTTTAAATTAACCAACTTTTGTCCAATTAGTTGAAGAAATTGTGTCTTATCTTACTCACAGTGTGGATATAAAACTTATTTATTCTCAATTCTTCTCAGACCATTATCAATTTCAATAATTCATATTTCGAGCATCGGATCAAAGAGTTCTTCATCTTCTGCTTCGCTTTTATATCCTTTGTCTTTAGTTTCCGATTTGCGCTTGATTGAATAGTGTATGGAAAGTAAATAAAATATTCGCAATTAAGCGACGGAGGCATTGTTTCGAAAAGTCTTTGATTAGAGGGTTGCGAAAAGTTTTTCGGGACCGGATGCGAAGGGCGGCGGCCCCGAGACGTCGCTCTGCAAAAAACCCTTCTCTTCTCTTGCAAGAACAAGACTACGGGTTTAAAAAATTGTTTGGATTCCGCAAAGATATTTACTGAGAAGAGCAAGAGGGAAAAAGCAAAATCAGTGTTTGAACAACGTGAGTCGCGTCTAGACACCGGCGTGCAAACCATCATCAAACCCCCATCCCCGGCCGCGTTACGTAACATCATCTAATTGTCTGATGTGCTCACACTCGCCTACAGGCATTCAGATGGATGCGAATTGAGAGATAGAGACAGGATTGATCAATTCATTTTATTGTTTGATTGTAATTTATTAGACGCGAGCCGTCTGTCCTCGTTTATTGAAATGACAGCACATCCGGTCTGGATGGCTACGTCGACGGTAACGGAGGCGGCTGTGACCTGTGATTCAAAGTAATTTCGCAGAGACAAGAAATTGCTAAACAATTTGCAATTAATTCGGGAGAGGGTGGTGGGCGGTAGTCGCGGGGGTGGCTAAAAACGGCAATAACTTTAAAACGCGGGGCTAAATCACGCAGGAAAGGGTAATTCCGAGCGAATGGTACAGTTAATTAGGGGGAGCAGCATCGCGCCTCCAAATCTCTTCTCCGCTTCAGAAGCATACCACCCCTAGGCTAAATTCAATTTAACGATTGGAATTAGTCGGATCGTGTATACGCCGTGGATTATTGTTATCGACATACCTAAAACGCTATTTTCTTATCCCTTCGTTCGTATTCCTTATTCTTCTTGCCTTGCGAGTAAACATCTGGCAAATATCATTCAACTACAGAAAGTCTCATGCGAAGTGTTATTGAACTTTCCCCGTTTGTCAACCGAGTTGTCTCAGTAATAATGGCTCAAAAACATCAAACTCTAGAAATTATAAATAGAACGAATAGAACAAATATCTGCAGTACCATATTATGAAGAAATAACTAAATATAATTGAATATTTGAAAGACTAAGAATATTTTGATTGTGATTTGTATTGAATTGAAATTGAGATTTTGAATGAATGTAAATTTGATAACAAAGCGATTGAAAAGCAGAAATACGAAAACACAGGGTGTTAGAGAGTAAACTGTTGCGATAAAACTGCGATCAATTAAAATTATTAACGGACAATGAAAAAGGGATTATTAATAATGGAAGCTGGTGGGTGTAATGGAATATAGGCCGTGATTTTGATTGAAGTCGCTTGATTCCGCGTCGAAACAATGGATTTGCGGGTTCCGCGGCGTGCATTTCAAGTGTAAATGATAATTGGTAATCGTTTCCATGCTGAAAATTAATAGGTTACATACAACGCACATTCGGATTTATTAGCAACATGTACATGACTTTACATATATATATTTATATATGTATATATTTGTATATGTATGAAGGTATACATTACAACGAATTCGGTGATTTAATTGGTGGCCCGGAAGGGTAATAATCAATGATGATTAGGGATGCGTGGGCGTGATTAATCGCGGAATCTAAACGGGCGTTTCGGACGCCGCGGCGGATCCGCGCCACCTAAATCACAGCCACCTCGCATAAATATGTTTACATGGATTCGGTGTAACGGTAACGGCAACAACGGGAAACAAACCGAAAAGACACAAAACGAAAAACAACCCTCCGCCGTTCACATTTGCACCGTGCAAATCATAATTTATATTTGCGAATGTTTTACAAACGTGCGCATCTATTACACAATATACACATACGCACGCGGTGTGCACTTCATAAATTTGTAGGCATTTTTATGTGCGCTCTTCGTTTTGCTTCTTTTTTTTTATATTTTGCTGTTTTGTATTTATTTTTCGGTCTGCCCCCATTTATTTTTATATCCGCCTCCCTTAATATATATATGTATGTATTTTTTTTTCTCGCGGGCGGAGGGGTGGTGTTAGGCTTCTGTGGGGGGCGCACACGGGACGGAACGAAAAATCGTTAATGCGAAGTGGATTGCGTAAGCTCGGCGCGCGGCCAGAGTGAAAATAATGTTTTCCCATTTCGCAATTGTTGACACGGTTGCTCCGAAAAAGGCAAACACCTCCGTCGGAACAGGTTTTAATTAATCCTAGGTTATTTATTACATTCATATATACATATATAAACAAGAAACGCTACTTTACCATATTAAAATATAAAGGTACTTTCCTCGCAAACATCCGCAATAATCTTAAATTACTGAAATTAGATCTACGATACTCTTAATCCTTTACAGTTTACACTATTAATGTTCATTTTCTCCATCCAGTTGTATATTGAAATAAACAAATTTAAATTTGTATAAAATAAAAAAAATATATTTTAAATTATCCTACAAAAGATTTTGTTGAAAATTTCATATATTTAAATAAGAAGAGATTTAAATTTTATACAATTGGGATATAAAAGAAAAAATAAATTTGATTTATTAAGGGATTTTGATGGGCTTTAGAAATTGAGATTATTGTGGAGATATAATTTTTGTTTTCTTTTATATTTTTGCTTTCGGCTCACAACGGGGCACGTATGAGAGTTACGGGTAATAATTCTTTATGGGCGATTTAATCTTATCAACGTGCGCAGGCTTTCGTTCGTCCGAAAGGGAGAAGGGAAAAAATCGTCAGAACCAAAATGGTTGTTTTTTTTTAGAGTGATGGAATGAGTGTAATTAATAAGATCGAGAGGTAACCGATTAAGTTGGTCGATGAAGATGTGGGAGTGGCAGAGGAGAAGTATCACTTGGCATGTGTATGTGCAGGGCGCGCAGAAAGCGAACAATATGAGTATTTCAACATCCAGTACACGTAGACCGTAGGAAGTATAAAAGACAAGGAAAGGGTGTGAATAATGTAAGAATATATTTCGAAATGGCCCAGCAAAATGGGTAGCGAATCTAAATTGTACGTTTTTACTGTTCCCCAAGTCAGTCCACCCGACCCTTCTCACCGGGAGGAGGAAATGGAAGGATCGAGGGGAGGAGGTGGCGATGTTGTATCTTGATATCCACCCAGAAACGAAGCTAACAAGCTAAGCTCTCTAACGGTTTCGTAATCGTCGATGGCCGCATCCGCGAATTCCAGACAATAGGTCATCTCCATAACTCTTGAACGCCTAGAATACGTGACGGACGAATGACCTCGCATTAGAAAGTGATAGACCTCGGCGAAGCGGAGCACTTATCGCCATCCTCCCATGCTACCGCATCCATTCTTCCTCACAAGAAGAACGAAACAGAAACCGCAAAACACGTAACACCTTCTTCCTAATCGGGAATTACACGAGAAACGAAATCAATCGCCTCGACAAGACGAGTCCAGGAATCGACGAGCCAAGTCGTTAGCGTCGCCTCTTTCGTACATTGAAAACGCAATTTGTGCCACATGATCCTTGATCAAAGCAAATTCATGTATGTACGTCTGTATACTCTGAATACACACTACGAACGATCAATTCAATGTGTAAATCATTAGACCCAATTAATGCACATAATTATATTACCCAACCCTTTGATTTTCTCAAAATAATTCCCCAAATAATTAATATCGCAAATCCGATGTATTCCTAGCATCTCAATCAAGAGCACGAAAGTAGTGAATCATTACTTTCTAAATTACATCAACTAATTTAAACTACTTACCCAATTGTCTCGATAAAGTGCAAGTACGTTTTCCATTCTATTCTAAATAGTATTCTTTCTAAAGGATAACCACTTTTGATTATAGCCTTGCAGTGATGTTACAAGCAAAAGGTTATTGATCATCGAATCGAGATGATAAAGTACACCTTGGTTGCACCAGATAGCGTAAACAGAGCGAGCAGAGATAGTCCTTTATGCTGAATGGGCTGTAACCACGAAGTGTTTTATTTTTGAAATTATCTACGTCCATAATTCACGTTGCGTCCTTTTGTCCACGCGTGAAATATTATCGCGTTTTAATGCGGTCTTCTTCATTTCCAAATCCCCGACAATTGCCTTCCCGCCCCTCGCGCCTTTCTCGCTCTATTTATTTGCGCAAACAGGACCGCCTTTATTAATTAAATATATTATCCGTTCCTCCCTCGGAAAGTTCTTTCAAATACCCCCTGCTTTCATCCGCACGAACCAATCAAATTTAATTAAACATGTACTCTGCTCTGTTTTGTTCCTTCTTTATTTTGTTGGCATTTCCACTGCCTTTCTTCTCCTCTCCCGAAGATTCGTTATAGATTCTGAAGTATGATCAAGGCGTTTCTCTCTAATGCGTACATCCTGTTTGAATTGAGGTTGGCGTCTCGTTTCCTCCTCTTGCGTGGATTAACCGAAATCAATAAGATGGTAATGCTTCTTTGACAGTAATAACAACAGGCATAATCGTAATTTAATTTTCGCGCAGAGCGAGTTGTCAGTCCCAATTAAATATGCAAATAAGCAAACAAATCAATATTAATAATTAAAAATGAAATAATTAATTTGAAATTTTTAATGATCTTGATTTTGTTATATCGTGTTTCTTTTAATAAGATACAAACTTTTTGAAATGAGAAATCTTACAATGCATTTTCTGAGCTGACAATAAAACGAAATCGTTCAAGTAAAAATGTTTTCCAAGTAATCAGCTTAACGACGGACTTGGGAAAAAGGTGGAAAACTTTTCGTTTTATTCTTCAATGTAATATAAAATATGTAGGTAAATGCAAACAAAAAGCAAAAAGAAAATTGAAACGAAATAAGTATAAAGTAAATCTAGAAGTGTGCAATCTCCGGGAAACTATCTCACAGTGATGATTGATGTTAATTATTTACAAATGAAAGTAGTTTCAACAGCTTGTAAGAAATTAGAGATACAAAACGCAATGAAAAGCGAGTCCGTTTCCCACATAGTATTATGGTATAATTCATATCCGCGTGAGAAACAGTTTATGAAGTACAAAGGGAAACATTATTATATTACTTGTTAAGCGCACTGGCAAAAGCGTGGACGTTTTCAAACAATATTTCAATTATGTGTGGGATATGCATAAAGAGCACACGCCCGGAAATCGCTGCTTACACAAACGAGGATTCGTATAAAATATTTAATGAGTTCGAAACTTATTGATAAATGAAATACCAGAAGTATAATAAAAATTCATAAATTCGAAAATCAATAAAATAAAAATTGCGCAAGTCGTAAAAATATATTAAAAAACCTATACGTAAGGAACATTAAATGCTGAAATATGGAAAGAAACGTTACAATGATTTATGTGAGAATAAAAAACGCAATGAGGAATTGAATTCTTAAAATAGATATTGCCTACATGCAAAGTACTGGACTTGCTTTTTTTTATCCCACTTCCTCTTGGCTTTATTCCCAAAGGAAAGTAAAAAGTTGAAATGGAAAACGTATCCATCAATCAGAGTAAAATTTGGTGGGTGTAATTTTTTTTTTCTGAGAACAGAATTGTAATTAGATATTATTTGAATTTAGATTTAATTTTGTAATCGAAATTGTATCTAATATTTAGTGCAAGGCAGATTTTCGAGGAAGGCTGTAATAAGATTGTCGGAGTAATTAAGTGAATGCATGTTTACGTATTTGATGTCATAATCCTATGGGTGTGTGTCTATCTATATGTCTCTGTGTGAGCGGGGGCGGCTTTTGTGCGGCGAGCAGCCATCGGCGGAGCACTAAGGAGGTAATTAGAGAACTATAATAGGTGAAATTTCAATGAACAGTTGTACAAACAGATACGAAGTGAAATGCAAACATAATAACATTATTACAATTATATGAAAATGACACCTTTGTTGCATTAGTAACTGGCGGCGTTGTATAGACTTCCGCCCCCGGCTCGAATAGCTTCCGGAGGCGGCTGCGGCTCACAGCCTCTCTCTTTCTCCGCCGCCATTAGATAAATCTACTGAAACCGCGTTTCGCTCCTTAAGCCTTCCTGAACCGTTCAAAAAGACCGCCCTACCGAACCCGCCGATAAGCGCGCGCCCTGCCGCCACCTCTTTTTTTGTTGCTTCTTCTTCCAAAACTCAATTTACGCCGCCCCCGACGCCGTAATAGAAAACTTGATAAAATGTAGATCGGACGTCGAACCAAATTTCATTAACGTTCACCGAGAGATAAAGTGTGTTAATTATCTTTTTTTACCATCGCATTCTATATATTTTTTGCTCTCTCCCTGTTACGTACACAATTCTACTAGACTACGCAGCTCTATCTCCTCCACCCTCGTAATTGTATTACGGCACTTTTGCATCAATCACATTACGCCGTCAAATATAAATTCAAATTGCCATTGTTCGAGAATTTTCCGGAGACGGCGCCGTCCCTTTTAATTAAAACAATTAGGGGTGGATGCAAAGGTGTAATTTTGTTGTTGAATTGCGGTCGCGCCGGGTGGGTATAATGAGGCGAATTTAAATAGACGGGCTTGCGGCTTCTTCGGCCGCAATCAGCTTAAGGGTGGAGGAGAGCCCTGCGCGTTATTAGCCTAGCCTCCCCGACGTCCATGGGCCATGAGCCAATGAACCTCTCCCGAAATGCCACCTTAACAAGGCCAGATATCAGGGAATTCAATGGAGCGCGTGCTCGAAAAATGAACCCCCTTTTGAGGGCTATGTGGGATGGAGGGTTCCTTCCATCCCTCTGCAAACAATGTCACATTAATCGAAACAAAGTAATATCGATGGGCCCAGGAACACCTAACAGAATGTTCGCCCCCTCAGGGTTCGGCCCATGCTATTACACCACCAGGACTCCTCTTCCTTCTTCCTCCTCGCTTTTTAAAAACAACTGTCGACTTAAATGAACTCCGCACGGCACGCCATCATCCCCCTCGCAGAATGTATACACACACCCTCCAAATCCAATATTAAATCTAATCCGAGGCCAAACAAACTCCCTTAACTAGAGGGAACACTCCATAGACGCACTTACCAAACTTCATCCTGTAAAGCTTTTAGTGAGCGCAACAAGGAAATCGCTCATTGCCATTTACCGACGAGACAAAAACTGGGCATCCGCGATAAGCCGCAGGCTATTCCGAAGATTTCCTAAGCCTCAAACAATCTCCAAATACATTCATTTAGCTTTATTATCAATGTTCTATGATACTATAAATCAAAACATAATCACATTATTATTTTTTGGCTAGTAACAAAGTTTTCATTTGTGAAATTCTGAAGTACTGTTTCATACGGAAATGAAATTGTTTTAAGTATTAAAAAAGAGATGTTTTTTTTAGAATAATACCTAGGGGTGAACTATGGGACAGAAATATTCCAATTATAATTAGGAGTGTTGCCAAAGGGGGAAAAAAGCAGAATAAATAAACCGAAGGGCGAGTAAAACCGGACATTTGATAAATGTAATTGCAAAAAGTGGTGTGCCACCTAAAGCGGGTGAAATCTAAAAGCTTATCGCGCTTTTATGCCCTGGCTCTCTCTATCTTTGCAGGCATTCCTTTTTTTATCGTGCGGCATAATTTCTGTTTAGATCACAGTTGGGCAGAAGCCAAAATGACGGTAATAAAGAGAGAAGCAGGAGAGAGATGAAGGATGGGAATGCAGAAGGAAAGAAAGAAATGAAGGGAAAAAATAGGACTTCGTGAGTGGTTCCTCTCCTTTCCTGATGAGAGCAAACACAATCCATTCAGTCACTCGCGGCGAAATTGGTCCGCGAGCGTAGATTTATTGCGTTCGAGCTGACTGATCGACCTATAATATAAATCAGCTCTTTCGGTCCATGAGAACAAAAGTTCTTCGCGCTAAAATCTCACAGGCACCTGTAATTACCCCCCATATATTTTCATTTTCGTTGCCTGCCGTCTGTACTCCTTCCATTTCCTCCTCCTCCATCACTTCTTCGTTTTTTTTTTCATCTCCACCATTTATATATTTTGTAGCCCTCCCACGCACACACGAAATTGCGTAACGAAATTTCTTAATTCGATTTTCCGGGGCGGCGGCTGCGTAGGCGGGGGGAAACATTATTAAAACAAATTTGACGGCTTTCGTGGAGAGTTCTGCTGTTTCGCTCAGGTTGTGTATATATACTTTTTTTTGTTCCTCGCCGCCCCCAGCGTGTGTGTGTATTTTGTTTCGTTGTTTTCGGTTCCCCATTTCAAGCGGTGATCAATTTCAATCTTTGACAAGACAATTTCATTACTCTGCTAACAAATGGCTGGGCAACGGGAGCGAACCCCGGGAAAAATAGATATATATATATATATACGTAATGTGGAAATAAAATAAAGAGAGTATTATAAATAATAATTCGCCGGTTTTCACTGTGAGGGTGGAGGCGCTCTCTAATTAAGATTGATGGCGGTCGAGGGCCAAGGGTCCTCTTGACGGGGCTGTGTCTATTTTGTTGCTTTTTAAAAAGGGACATCAAGTATTAAGAGGAATCTCTCTACGTAGAGGCATAACTATATCGAACCTCTGGGGCCCTCATCTGTAGTACGAAAAATATTTATGGCACCGAGGGGACCACCCGCCCCCTGCCAAGATATTAAATTCTATATTGAAACGGACGCATTTGTCTCCTCCTTGAGAGCACTGGGGATGAAAAAATCCTCCCTAATTAAAATAACGAAAATATTACAAAATTGCACGCATACATGTATACTAAAAAATATGCGCAGCGAATTAATGCCGGAGGCGGCGGTTTGTAATTTCGTGTTTTTACTGCCGGACGAGATGTCGCGATTTTTAATGGGCTTTCAAAACTTTATGACTCATTTGGTTGTTGTTCCTTGCTACGGCGATTAAATGATTCAAATTAGCCTTCCCTTTTTTACCCGCCCCCACCGAAAATAAAACAGAGGAAAATAGAAAAAAAAACTATCCTCAGGACATATAGCTGACACACATTTGGGTCGACCGCGCGCTTGAACCGTCCAGAATACAAACGTCGTAAAAGCAGGGACTAAAAGGGAGGACGTGGAAGAGCGGAAGGGAAGAAAAAAAGGGCTAATAGGCACCCAGAATTTCTAGTGTTTCTCAAAGTGCACGGGGACGCAAATCATAAGGGAACGTGATACGGAGCCAAGCGTTATTACTTTTCTGCTACACGCGCCCTAACATAAAGCGACATAAAGAAACGAGACGGAGGGAAGGAATGGAAAGGAAAGGTAACAATGAAGACGGAAAAAAGTAGAAGATTTTAGTGCCTTCTGCTGTACTTTTGTTGTTCATCACACTAAAACAACAAACTGAGAATAACTACAACTTAAATGGAAACAGGATGTAACTTTTTAATAAGCTCTCATTAAAATGTTATTACAATATATAACATATAATTAAATACAAATTCATTAAAATCTCTTATAAATTTGATTACATTAATGAAACTGTAATTCAAAATTAGTAAAACATTATTTAAAAAAATATTTTTTTAATATAAATTGAAAGAATGGAAGAAGAAAAAATTGTATAATTAGCAAAATGGAATCGAAACTAGAATAGGGAAGACAAAAAAGATAAAGAACGAACGAATGAATATATAAAACAATGTGAGAGTGGGTGGATGCGTGAAAGAGGGAGCAAATTGCAATCTATTTTTAGTGCTGCCGGGGCGGCGGCAGCGGCGACACGTTACGTAATAATTTTTATGTGGAACGAAAAAAATAAAAGAATGTACACACATACAAAGACAGGGAGATGAGACATAAGCGTGTGCGCGTCGGCGAATGCAAATATAAAGAGGATTCCTGGGAGATATACGATCCGGTGCGAAGGATCATGAAAGGACTTCGCAATTTCATTCTAATTAAAATAACAGCCGTCGCGTTAAAATTAATATCGTAATTAACCGTGAAACAGGACGGGAAAGAAATATATTTCCAGTACTATTTGTATCTGAATTTGTTATGCGACAGATGTCACTGCTGCAATTAATAAATAATACAGCAAGCGATGCGTAAACTGTTCACTTTTTGATCCTTTGAAAGAATTCAATCGTTTCTTAATTCTATTCATCAAGGACGATGCAAAGATGAAAGAAAACCAATTATTTCGTTCTTTGTGGAATTAATCAACAACTTCCATTAATTGCTTAATTAGTTTAAAATTAATTAGTTCCATCATTGAATCCTTCAATTCAATACCTTCAATAGATTTCTTGATGATCATTAATTTCTTTATAAAATTAAAATCTAATTAAAACCAAATCTATTTCAATTATTTGAAATTCCTTAATTATAATTATTATTAAACTTATATTTTCATTTAAAACAATTTATAATATTTTCTTACGAATTTTGATTGGATTTTGATTGTTAGATTTGCTGAACCCGAAATTGGGTAAAATGTGAACAAGGATTTCGGTATGCGATGTGCCAGAAGCGTCAATTCGAGCATGAAATATGGTAATTGCCTGTTCTCGGGAATCCGATGAGGCCGTGTTTTGGGACGTACGACTGCCGGACTGGATTTTTAATCGGTTTATGGCATTTCACATTTGTATTTCATTACTAATTAATGGGCGATTTGCAATTTTAAACTGAAGCGCTTAAATCGAATACATAAGTTAATTATGTTATCTCCTCTGTCGATTTATTTCCATACAATTCATTCTTATCCACAATTATTGTTGTTTATTTTGGTTTGTTTATACTTTACGCATTTTTTCGTTACGTAATTTGATTTATAACGTTTGAACAACGAGATAAATAGGGAACACTCCGAGTGGGCATATGGTTATGTTATATAATAATATGAATGGTTACGACCTCGGCTGGCGATGTTTGCTCGGATGGTTATTAATGAATTGCATGTGGAGAAGTTCGCCTACGCGGATATTAGTATTGTTATTAATTGTGGCCTAAGCTGTACCTAAGACGCGTTGCATCCTCCAGGATGGATATGGATGGATGGATCAGCTGCATCGAGTTTTCCACTTCGAATGATCCGAGATCTTGATTGCAGAACCACCGCGTCTGATTCATATCATTAACAGTCTGGTACACATTTGTTATTAAATTCGCTCCTCTTCTTATCCATTCTAATTTTCCTAGGTTTCCACCATCGGACGAATCGCGACTTCCTTCCAGGTCCTGGCAGATATTCCGCTTTGCATATTTTTTTTTGTTCCTTGTTGTTCACTTTCTCCACTACCGTTTTAGCAATGGTAGGAAAAAGCTTTACCGGCGTTAGTATATGCACGAATTACATTTCCCTTTGATGTCTGTTTATTTTCGGAGCGTGCGAGACCTTTTTTATACACACGCTCAGATCCCGAGGGAAAACCAGGGAGAACATATTTATATAAACAAAGCAGCGAAAACATAAAAAAATCGAGAAATAACACAAGTGAGCGACATTCATTCTGTTCCTTCTCTCTCATTCCTCATTTTTTGCGCTTTTCCCAGCCGCGAATTAAACAACAGCGCGTAAAGGGGGAAACTTTTCGGTTTCAAAAATTGGATTCATCCCCCGCGGACTCTACATAATTCCAATTAATTTAACTTACGCCTTGCTGTATTTTTCTCTTGTTGTTTTCGATACACCTGGCAAATGTAGTTCGAACCAATCAAACAAATATGAATATATATAATTGGATTTTCCGAATATCGTATAACCAATTTGGTAGAATACGATTTCCATGCAGGATTAGGAAGTTCAATTCATTTCTGTTCACTGGAAAAACCTGAGATGGGATAGTAATATTGAAATTGATATTTCATTAATAAAAAGAAAGTTGTTTTGTAAACCGTAAAATTTAATACAAGACATAAATAACAAGTCATGTAAATAGAAGTACAAAATATAATTTAGTAGTAAATTGATTGAAATGTGTTTTCTTGAAATACATTTTTTAAAAGAACAACTTTGTAATAGAGTGAGGTAAATAAATGGAATTGAAACAATTGCGGGAATAAAGGATTATGTAAGTTTAGTTTAGTGAATCTGTCGCAACTGGAAAATAAACGGCTGCGTATAAAAAAGTTAAGGGAATCGCTCATCCTTGAAGTTTCCTTTAAATATATGTGTTTCGGTATGAGTAGTATTTTTTGCTGTATGAGAAATGTAGTTGAGTTTGCCGCCCCCTAGGAATCTGAGCAAATGGAAAGACCGAAGGGAAAGTTATATACCCAAGGAGCAGAGCTCGTAGGAGTATTTATTTCATTAAACGAATGTTGTCGTTCGGGTGCAGTTATTTCCTTTACTTTGTCACCCTCCTTGCGGGATCTCACCTTCAGTTGGGGGTGCGCTTTGGGACATTAATCAGAAGGGAAAGGTGGCGCCGGAGAGAAATAAGATAGAGCGAGACAGGCGACGAGAAGAAAAAAGAAGAATTGGCGGAATCAGTCAGTGATTAGATGGGTTTTTAATACGCAGAAGGGCGGTCGATCATGGGGGGCGGTAGCAGCAGCAACGGTGGTGGCACATTTCATTTTACTGCAGATAGAAGTCGTGTTGTCGAAATAGGATGCGCCGAAGGAGAGAGGGTAGTAATGAAAGTTTCATGAGTAATTCCGAACTTGAAAATGACGAAGCGTTCCGGATGGGAGGAGGGAGTTGGCCCTTTTCTGGCAGCAGCTGAAATAGTTCCGTTGACACTTATTCCCGCAAATAAATTATGCACACTTTCTTCTTCAGTTCGGTTTCTGTTTGGAGCCCTTTTCCCCGTTTTGCATTTGTTTTGCGCCACGATAGGACACAACACCTCCCCCCTCGGAAAACCCGGTAAAGCTAAAGCCACCCCGACGGTCGGGATAAGCTCGCGCGGGGGGAAGGACTACTGACCGCACAAATTACCGGCCATATCTCGCGAGCCTGAAAAAGCCTGATATTGCAACTAAACATACACGTGTTTCACATCAATTATTTTATATATCGCTCGTAAAATGGCCGTGTTTCCCGTTTTAATGGGCCCTTTGCTATATACCCGCTCTCGTACATGCTTTGCACTGTATAAAATGGACGATGGACGTCACTAAACGACGATACATTTCACCAGAACATAATTCATTTTTTATATGTGCAGTTTTTACCCCCGAATCGATAAATCCCAACTAAAACCAAATATCAAGACAAAATACAAATAATTTACACGCTGCAATTAACTATGCTTTATTATAAATAACATAAGTTTCTTGAGAATCCAATTAATATCAAGTTTATTTTTGCACCAGAAAGTAATTTTCAGCGTGGAATTTACATAGCGCGACGCGAGATGAGGTTCTCCTAATAAAATCTCACTCCTAAGTAAAACTCCCTTAATGACTTTTACATGGATACACATATACACTCTCTGATTTGTAAAGAGAAACGCGATTTGATAATTATAGGTAACAAAATGAAAAGTAAGTTTTAATTGGATCACGTAATGCAAACATTCGTTTCTATGCTTTTGAAATATTTTTTTGTAAATTTTTATTTCGATTCAGATTTGACCTATAGGTTTTAGATATTCATCCAAGCGATTTGCATGTTCTTTTCCTTCAAGTTTTATACATCTTTTCAGCACCTGCATACCGAGGTAAAGGAAAATAAAAGGAAATATGAGAGAAATCTCGGACATCTCGGTTATTTCTTTGCAAGGAAGAAAATATTCGAATTCCGTTATTCAAAAAATCCCTTTTCCGCTCAGCTGGAGTAACATAATTAAAATATGAAATATCTATACGAATATTTTATAACGGGAATAAATTTTCGAAGCACAATTTAGTGTGCGGATTGCTCTCAATATTTAATTGGGATTGGAGTCATTAAAAAACAATTTCCTTTTTACGTATGTAAATCAATTGCGAGGGTTCGAGGAAAAAGCGAATATTGGTGTATTTCCCTAATGGAGACAATGAAGGGTTCCGGAGCGCTCTTGGTAATCCCATTTAAATGCACACGTACACAATCTACACTCATTACGTCCTCCCTTCGACCCTAGTGGAATCATTAAAAATGCAACTTTATCTTACGACATGCATTACGTAATGTTAGGGACCCCTCGGAATTCTTCCTCTCGTTTCGCGCACTCCCAGCAGTACTCCTTAAAGATTTCACTGGAACCTGACGGAAGCTCATAAACTATATAGTATATGGAAGCTAAGCTCTAAAATTCAAAGACATATTTTTGGATTATTCCAAACGTAAGAAAAAGGAAACGAAAAAGAGAATCAACACGAGGTGAAATAAAATTTCATATTTACGATTCTCAAATAATAAAGCGGAAAAGAAAAAGAAACGTAACGTACTTTGCGAGCGGCTTTGCAGAATGCTTCACTAACTTTTTATATTATTATCTTTTTTTTCAGTTACCGAACTTTTTTGTTTCGCATTCCTTCGCGAAATTAACCGGATGCTGTGTAATCCCACGGTTTAGAGGTTGTCCACGTTCAATGTTTCTGTTGATTTACTCGTAAACTGTTAAACCATACAGATTAAATTTCAATTAATAATTCGCTGTATATTGGTGGAAGCGTGCATTCAAACCACGATTATATTTGTTGCATCTATTTTTATACCACGTAACGTGGATTTACCGAACGTAAACAAAAATACGGATATGCCACAACGTAACAGACAAATTGTACACGTTCTCATTTATTTTCTATTTCATACTGAAACGTTTCGGTTTTAAACAGCGATTACTACTGCTTGGGTATTTTATTTATTAGAAAAACAAATATTTTAACTATTACGTTTGATATGAATGTGCATATTTTTTTGTGGGTTTAGGTTGAATTTATTTGGTTTTCTGGGTTGAATGATATTCAGGATGGAGTGGTGACTCCGTTTATTTGGCCAACGCAAATTAGCCGGTTTATGATTCTTTGAATTCGGTTCTCCCTGCGTCGGGTTTTAATTGCTGTATCAAAGGGCACAAGGGCCGAAAGTACGCAGACGGGTAAGCGTTTTTTCCTCTCCTGCATTCAACTTGTTTTTTTGCCTTTCAGTTTGTTATATATTTTTTTCACCATTCCTCGTTTGACTTGGTCGTGATTACGTTTATCAGAGAGGTAGGTGCACGGAATCGTGATTATGCTTACATAGTTTTGCGGCAATTCATTCGTTTGACATAATTGCAGTGAGAGCGTTTCCGGTTCGTTCCTCTGTGCTTCTTGTTCTTGGAACCGTGGTCCAAATGGAAGCGAAAACGGCCTGGATGTAAACGCAATATAGTTCTGTGTTGAAGGACAAACAAGGGGAATGCGCTTTAATTTCTGTTGTAGGGCAAAGGGTTTAATTAAAAACAGTCGGTCGGAAAGGCAACTGACTGATTTGGAATTGGATTTGAAGAATGCGCGATGCTTTGCTTGGAGGTTGGCTTCACCATACTCTTTGCCCAACACTTGAAACAATGGGGGGATGAATGGGGATGAGCTATAGACCTCTGCGGCTCTTTATCCATCCTCGGCAGTCGCGTGAAATTGAATGCGAGCGCCATCCGAGAAGAGATGTTCAGACAGTAAGTCAATTCATGTGCAACAGATTGAGCATTGAAGGACCGAACCTCTTTAGTCTCTGGTGTCGCATCCATAGAGAAACCGCAGGTATTACAACACTCGAGCACAAACGAAATACGTACAAGGGGCAGGACAGGTCATGTTTGCATCCTTTCAGATCTGTTCCATGTGCGACCCAAAAAGGAATGACTACGATTTGCGTTCGTTTATTTGGAATTCCTTCTGCTGGCCTCCGGAATAATTGCTTTGCATTTGTTTGTTTGACTACTGCCTTCGTGGCACCGCCGCAGACCGCGTGATATAATCGCGCTGCTCCCTGCACTTGTCATGCCCTTATTCAACCGCTGGAAAGGAAATATGCCCTCTCGTCGCGTCGGCATTATAATGCCTCATTGATATGTGTAGCATATGACGCACCTCACGAACGCTCCGCAACCCCGGGGAGGGCCAACGAAGCCCTTTCACACAACCCTGCGAACCGCAGACCACCCCTACCCACTTTCGCCCTCACTATTCTATAAACCTCACCCAACAAATTCACCACTTTCTTCCTTCCTTTTCACCACACCACCATTGTACTCCCTCGACATCTACCTCTCTCTCTCTCTTTCCTCCTTCTCCCCAATCCATCCTATACACACCGACGACTTAACCACTCAAACTCTTCAAGAACCCATACACGCCGTTTCCAAGCACTCCTCACTAAATGAAATTTACAACAATTCAATTCATAATAACACAACTTCACAAACATACGTATTCCCAACTATTCATTCGCTTAGCAACAAATTTAAATAATATTAGTTTTACCACGTTATTAATACCGCATTTACTGACATTTCGACATATTAATTTTGTTCTGAAACTGATCTGTTTCATAATTTAGTTTATATTCCACAATTAAATATACAAAATTTGGAAATCATTTTGTTCAGAACTCTACAACACAATTTAAAATTTTACCCTTTATTATTACATATAGTAAAATATTACAAGTACAAGATCATTTGAATGTGTTTATTAAGTGAGGATTGGAAGTGGATCATCAAGGATAGTACACAGCTGGTAAAGCTCTTAGGCTTCAACGTCAGGAGTAGATTTGGCTCTTGGGTTTTATCGCAGGACACATGTCGCTTAATTGACATCGCTTCCATATCTTAAGATATATCCGACTCCCCCGCACAATGGCTGCAAGTACGCACAAGTGGTTCCTATTGGGATTGCGGAAGGAGAGATGTTTGGAACTGCTGAACAATCGGTGGGTGTTACGTGTGTGAGACTGCGAACGACACCCGTAGCCGGCGCCATTGTTGAGTAGTCCCAACATTCGTAAACCTCTCAAGGGTGGTTCTACCACCCCCAAGGACCTCCATCCTTTGTTCACCAACAAACAATATATATATATATATCCTTCTCACTCTCTATATGCGTGTACATATATATAGAGAGAGAGATATAAAAGGACTAGAGTGAATGAATATGCGAAATAATTTTAGCAGAATTGTCGTTCTTCCGGCCATTGAATTGAGCGGTGGGGGCCGGCCGCAATTAAAGCCATTCAGGCGCGAGCAATTTCGTAGTTTAGTAACCGAACTGTTTGCTTTAAATATTCATGCAGTGTTTTGCTCGGTTCATTAGGCCGACGCTCATTAAATAAATAATATTAATTTGTAGAAATTAATTTTATGTGAAACGGTTCTGCTGATGTTTGTCCGACATCAGCGAATAATGCCTCTCGCCCAAACTAACGCACGTCCACTATTTGCTTAACAGAATAAATAATAAAATATACATTCGATGTGTCTGCGGCCGAATTTATGCGTGCCCTTTTACTTTATTTGCTTGCTGTTTGTTTGTTTGTTTGTAACATCCCCGCATCAACTCACTTTTTATTCCCTGTATA
The DNA here is from genome assembly GCA_963457615.1 of Nicrophorus investigator. Taxonomy (NCBI): domain Eukaryota; kingdom Metazoa; phylum Arthropoda; class Insecta; order Coleoptera; family Silphidae; genus Nicrophorus; species Nicrophorus investigator. Next base: position 9,586,355 of record OY735146.1, read on the forward strand.
TGTACTTTTTTTTGTTGTAAATTATTTTTTGTTGCTACAATTCCATTGACCGTAATATGGAGGGGCAGGCCAAAAGGGCACAAAACAGTGAGAGGGGTGCAAAAAAAAATATTGAAAATGAACCGGCGATGCACGTATTTATTGTGCAAATGTGCAATTTGTGCCGCAAGTAAATATTGCCCGAAATGTATGTGCAAGCTACATAGTCAAACAGTTTATATTTTTGGTTTGGTTTTTTGGCGCTTTTGTTTTTTTTTTCGTTGTCGGACGCTGTTTGCTTTGATTTTCCGCTTTTGTACAATTAATTTGTGCAGTCCGGATTTGTGTTTGCATTTGGAATACTGATAAAAAAAAAAGTGACCAGTCTATATTTTTTGTTTCAATTGTTTAATAGTACCTCTAACAAATTGTGTATTCAAAAGCTTTAATAATAAAAAAAAATCATTATTTTTATGATGTAACATGAGACAAAATAAATTATGTAATTAATTACAACCTGTAACTAAAAACTAATTTTTGTTACATATAATTAAAATATTTAGTAGATAAATATGTATTAATATTCAAAACAGTTTGGTCATTTTAATTTGGAAATAATTAATATGGTGAAAGCGTTCAGGAAGAGGCTTTATTTGAATCTAGGGAAGTATGTTTCAAACCCGGCTTAGCTCTTGTGTTCATTAGGGCACGCGCTACTGCGACAAAGTGAGAACATCTTCGCAGGAGATTAAAATTCGGTAATCTCAGTAGTAAACTTTCAGTTTTCAGTCTTGAATATTGCAGGACTACTGCTACATGACCTTTATGCTGCCTGGGGGTATTTAGACAAACTTTGCGCCTCATGAATAACCATATCATCTTGAAATACTAATGAGATATGGTTGTAATTATGAAAGAATGCTGTTGTCGCGAGAGGGGCGGTAGGACAGTACATGCAATGGAGTTAGTGTCTTGCTGAAATAATTTACGTTTTCGGAATTATCGTTATAAATATCGTTTGAACGTGAGCGGCGGTTGGAGGGTGGAGCGTTCCTCTTGTCTGGTTGATTTGTGCTTCTAAACATTTTGGCCTGTTGAAAATTAGGGTTGAGATTTATGGCGGTATTCCCTCGAGTCGAGTAGACAAAACCCCGCGTACACCCCCACACCCATACGCATCTACACGCACGCACATCATGCAGGGTGTTGTGATCACAATAAAGTCCTGCTCGCCTCCATTATTGATTCCGATTGAAAATAAGCCTGCAATATATTCGGCGTCAGAATAACCTCTATATGCACTTTCTATTCATAAAGTGCGTGTTGCAGTAATGGACTTTGCAGGGATTGTGCACGTTCACAATGGTTGTGCAACTCTCCAGAACGGCGTGAACGCTATCCCGATCACGGTGATGATCTTCCGCCGATCGCGTTTAATTAAAACTCTTTAAAATCATCCCTCGTTACGCGCTCATACACATCCCAATTACAATCTCATCGTTACTATAGAAATTCGATTAAGCGCCCGAGGTGTAGTATCTGTATACACAGACGGCGACGGAAAAAAGAATTACGCAATGCTGCGTGCTGGTGATTCAATTAACAGTTTAGGAAAGTTTTGTGTGTGGAACGGAAGCTGCAGAAGTGATAGCGCAAGTTTTCTTCTTCTTTCCTCTAACATGTAGGGATCGTCTTCAGCACGCTCGAAGAGCGTACGATGCAAGGAATAACATGAAAGGGATAGGAGTTGTTGGTTGTTCACGTGCTGTATTGTAGTTTCGTAGATGTTGTATTAGGTGTTGCTCAAACCCGCCGCCCCCGATCCGGCCGTCTCCTTGTCAAACTTAACACGGCGGATTTGGCGCCGGGTCTGATTGCCGGGGGGCGGTCGACGGTCCCCCGTTTCTTATTTCCAATTTGCGGCCCCTTCATCTCTTCCCCCGTGCGCGCAGGTTCTCATTCCTGCAATTGCGGTACGCCAAACGTGATACAGCATCCTCCCGTCGCCGCTGTTCGTCCTCCGAACCGCCCCCCGTTGTATTATACCTTATACCCAACCGCCACCATTGCTTGGTATGCAAGATTGGCGCCTTCATTTGCATTCACACAATCTCCACTCTCTTGATTCCCCGATGCTCTCAAGGTGACGCGGAATACGTTTTCTAATTACTTTATTAACTTATTTTTGCTTGATATTCATCTCGACGTCTCCAATAACCAGACGCCCGCCGCCAATTACCGCCGCCTTCAATTCTTCCAACACCTAACCTTTCGCAGCACCTCCAAACGAAAAGAGTAGACATCACCTCTTGACTTCGCAATTCATTTCAAATAATATTCTCCTGACACTTTAACTATATCCATCTTAATAATGCAATTCCATTTGCATCTCATAATTACAGTTATTATTTAAATATTTAAGAATCAAAAGCTAAAATGAAAAATGTAATAGTCTAGAGTTTGTCTTAGTTGATTCTTTACGTTGTAATTTATAGTTTGTAAAATATGATGCTTTCTAAACTTTGTATTTATATATAGAGTAGTTGTCATCCCGCATAGTCACAATCATCCGCCCCCAAAGTCCCGTATGTGGCATGGCAGGCGCGCGCGCCACTCCATCCTAATCCCCTATTCTGACTAATCTATTCCAAGACGAGATCAATAATCCGGAATGGCATCCGCTCGCGAATTTCTTCCCCGTTTGTCGTTGGTTAATTATTAACCGTTAACAATAATTGATCGTTCAAATATTCGAAGGGGGTGGTGTTGGCGGTGGAGATGGCAGTTCGGTCCCTGCGACAGCCACCGCCGGTCGATAATCTTGCTTTCTCCACCCCGCCCAAGGGTGTCCGAAAAGGAAGGAAGGATCCTCTCCCGTCCACTGAAAACCCAAAACCCTAACCGAAAACCCAAAACTCCCTCCTATGCATATCGATTCAAATATGCCGCCTCCCTTGTTGTAATTAGTTATGGAATGCGCGCGGAAGGCCCTTCGCGTTTCGCTGTTCACCTTGCCCATAAAACTCTCGCGTCCGGCCCGAATGACCCGATGTTTTCATGCAGTCATACATTTAAATGATCCGTTTATGCTCTCTGAAATGGGAGAATCGTGTTAATCCGACGCACCCACGAATATTATATGAAAGTGTATTCAGTGACCCGCTGAAATATTCAATAACTCACCGTTCAATTCTATCCAATTCAGAGCTCTCACCTCCACCAATCTGCCAAAAAAGAGAGAAATGGTAAAAGTGTCGAGAGAAGAGAACAGCGTTCGCTAATCATGACCCATCACCTCGAACCATTTACCATCAACGGCCGAATAAATAATACAGATGCGCCGCCGTCGCCTCTACCTCCACCCCTTACCACCCCTCTTAAATTAAAAATGCTCATCAAAGTTTCACGTCGCTAGTTTTACGGGCAAGTTCCTCCCCACTCGCCGTTCGCCGCCTCCCGAGGGGCCGCTTCAACTTTCTTTTCATTCACCATTAATTTTAAACGGGCATTAATCTTTCTCTATCTACGATTCATTCATATTTAATCTTAATCCCACTTCATCGAATCCATAAAACTATCTGGAGCTCTCGCGAATAAATACATTTAACGCTGAATATACACGAGATTTTTCAACTCTGATCAATACTCTGTTTGACACCTGCCATTTCTAACTAAACTTTATCTTAACCTGAACTTAACATATACCATTCCACGGACGAACCGTGCTCTAACTTACAACGATAAATGTAACCTATAGACTAGACAGAATATACATTACACTTTTTCACACACATAATTCATTTTAATGTCACTGCTTTCTGCATACATCTTTTAAAGTCATTTCATTCATTTATTATTTCTTTTCTGTACTTAAGTTTTGGTATTGATCATGTTATGAACTAAACATGTTCTGAGTAAATCCGTTCGTTGAATGTAAACGATGCACAAGATAGAAGGAATTATGTTTTCGTTTCTTTTTGTGATTTATCCATCGGATTAAGTGGTTTTGTCCGAGCTGCTAATCCGCTCCTAAACTAATATCCCAGCTTGTCGGGGGGTGGAACAGACTATGATGGTTCGTCCTAAGCCCGAAATGAAAATCGGGAGAGAGCGGGACATGCAGTTCCAGATGCGGCTAATAACAAAAATAAATTACGCGGCGCTTCCTAATGGACGGCAATTAGCAATAATTGATGTTCCGGTTTCGCGTTTCCGTTTCGACATTGATTCGTTATTGCTTTGCTCATTTCGCTCCGTGTTTTCCTCCGTGTTACGAAATAAAGCAAATGAATTGATTCTTGTCGACTTGTTTATCCTCACAGCCAGAGGTAATCGGGCTGTAATCCAGGCTTGATTCCGAGACTGTAAACAGATGTACCCGTGTCGTATTACAGGGGCTGGCAATTATCCGTTGGCGGCGGTCGCCGTCACCAACTACTCCTTTCTTTTTTTTTTATTCGGTAAACACCGGAATCCCAGGATTGATCTCTCGTTCAACGTTACGTATCACTGAAAATCGTCATGGGCTTGACATTTTCCTGATTTATATATAAAATTGCTATGAGGAGTAAAAAAAGTAAGATTTTTAACTGGCAACTCGGAAAACGTATTTCATCTCGCTACAAACGGCTCCTTCTGCTGCTGCATTTTTTTTCCTGTTTCCTGTTAGGAAATGAATTCCAGTGAAATGCATTCTAGCTGCGGTCAAAGGTGGAAATTGGATACGCTTGGAAAATGTGCAAAAGCGGTGCTGTCGAGGGAGATAGAACAAAAACAAAAAGTTTGCAAAATTTGTTATTACCATAATACATACATATACACACACGCACTCGGTGAGCAGAGTAGCGTTTGTTCTTTCAAACTGGTTTATAAAATAACGTTCGTTTCTTATGGAAAACCAGCCGCCTTTTTAGGAATCGAAGTAAAGTAGTGACATTCTGATTGAATGCGAAACCGAACCTGACTACCAGTAAGTACTCTTTCTCTCTCTATATATATATCTGTATATATGTAGTATATTATATATAAATATATATATGGTTTGCGGTGTATGGTTCAGACCGTCGTTTATTCGTTCTGCATGAAAGCAAACTCTATGATGTGCTCAGTGCACAGGGGTGCTCTTTGCTTTCCGAACTTGAAGCTCCTCTTTCTCCCACACATATATATACACACACACTTACATTCGCAGCATTTCCAGAAAGCCTTGATCCTTCGAACAGGGCACAGCTTCAACCCTCCACCCCCTTGTATTGTGGAGTCCTGGAAAAATAAACTCACCGCATTTCCCGGCCTAATCCTAAACCCCCAAACATAGGAAGAAAACAATATTATTTATATTCGTCTATTTTATCAGATCGTAATTAGGCCTGAGTGCATCCAGAAATTCGTGTTAGGTGTGTCCGGTCGCTGTGTACACAATCGCAGGATTGATTTGTTTCTGTTTGTATCGACCTAATCTGGTGTGCCGAATACACACACGCATACACAATCGTATACGTACACACATACATATACCAATGCAGACACCCTCTGGCTCGCTGATACAGATACTACTCATACACACTCGCACTAAGGGCGATAGGGACAGAATGGCGTACTGGGAGGGCGGCATGTTGTGCAATCAGGTGGAGACTGGTTACTCTCCAGTATCGTATGATTCACACAGAAACACTGGTAGCTTCCGGGGCCCTTATTGTTTCTGAATCTGGCAGGACGGAGCGATGAAAGCAATTTCAACAAACTTTCTCATATACCGAAGGGGCGGCGAAAAAAAAAATATTACGTGGTATAAAAACATTAAATATGAACGTGTATCCGATTTATCAAGGATAAGATAGTTACTTTTACAAATTCCAAAAGATTTTATATATAAATTATTATTTTGTTATAAATAATATTAAATTTTCATTTTATAAGTATGATTTTTATTTTGTTGGTGGGTAGAGAATTTGTTGTGTCAATGACATCAGCATTATATTTGTCTTTGGATGAATTCCAAAATCGTGTAGACTGTGTGTACTTCAGTGGAACGCGTTTAAAGTGTATTAAAAAAGTGTATCAATTTCGGGACGAGTTATAGTTAATCAATTTAGCGGAGGAGCGAGTAGTAGTCGTAAATTTGAAAGGTACGTGCTCGAAATAATCTTGCGGCGTAAATTCGGTTGCGATGAAGTCTACAAAGCCACCCACGGATGGGTGGATTCCGGGCAAGACCTTGGATTTCTTTCCTCGGGCATTATAAAATTGTTGTTCTGAGGGTTGGGTTGTTTGTTGGCCGCGATGCGTTATTATGCAGAGCTCGTCGGGAGGAGGGAGCAATGTTCGTGCAGGATGCCGTTAGGTAGTTAAGGCAACTCCTTCGGTCGCCTAGCGTAGGAGGAATATTTGCATGGCTGAAAAAAATATAGATATATATATATATATGGAAAGGAAGAAGTAATTTGGTATGGCACGACGGCTATTTACGTTGACCCGCTAAATTCCATTGTAAGGAGCGTAATTTTCGTTGGTGGGTGGGAAATAGCGGCGATGCTCCTAAACGGTTGCCTAGGGAATAACGAGGGGTCGGAACAGGTGAGGACCCCAGGAAATCTTATTACCACCATCGCCAGGCCGAACATAGCCTTATGCAACTGGGGTGGTTGTACCTTCAACTTCAGCAGTTTGCTTCTGTTGTTGCTGCCTGCCTGTCTGTTCTTCTCGCAACCTCATTTTCCTTCTTCTTTTCTTTTTCTCCAGCGAGCTATCGCATGTCCTCATTTATACCAGTACACCCCGCCGACCTCCACACTTTTAACTCTATTAATCCTATCCTCTGGAACGAAACTTTTTCGCTGCAAATATAAGACATAAGTTCGTCGCCGGAGTTTCCCTTGTTGGGAACGAACACGGAATGATAATGCGTCAAACGAGCGATACGGTACGGTGTGCGGGTTTTGTGGCCGATTTCAAAGGGATCCCGAGGAGAGAGAACTCGGCCTGGGCCTGAACCTAGGCTGGGCTGGGCTCCGCTCGCCCCGGATCCACTTCCGTTGCGCAATTCCGCAGACAAAACACGCGTGCCATTATTGTTATTATTATTTGCCACAGCCAAGACCGCACATAACACATTAACTGAAATGATATGTGCACAACTTCAATTCGAAACTCGATTTATTATATTTGTAAACTAGATTTGTTTATCAAACATTATATTTCATTTATTACAATTCATAGTGCCCTAATCCTTTGCTTCTCCACCCTTAGATATTTAATCTCCATAGCGACTACTTTTTAGCTGGTTTCAATTTCGGAAACTAATCTATATGCTTATGAAACGGGCTCCGTTTCCCCTGCCTGCCAATTATTTATATACTTCCAAGGTGCGATTCCCTTCGCTGATCCCATTATCTTACCCCGCAGGGGGTGAAACTCTAATCCTTCTCAGAAGACAAACAATTACACAAACTCTATCAAAATAACTTAAAAACACAAACACGCACTCTTCGACGGAATTCATTACAGAAACAACAACAAAAATTGTCTGTTCTTCCTTTAAAGCAAGAATGGACACGTTTTTCCGCGCAATTGCATTTGCAATAAACATAACTTCAAATACAAAGGCCACATATGCAATCCTTTAATACCGAATAAATAATAATTAATTCATATTCAAATTGCTGTGAAATTAGCGGTCCTTTGTGCTCACGTTCACATACAAATCGGGCGTTTAACCGAACGGGCGGAATAGAGAGATAGAAATAGATTTTGAATAAGGTGATTGCATAAAACCGAACTAAAGTTCGGTTTATTAACTGGGCGGATTAAGGATTTACCAATTACAATCAAACGACGCATTATACAACCGGTAATCCGATTTCGCGGTAAGTTGAACAATCGCATTATTAATATCAGTGCATTGTTTGACATCATGGAATATTGAAATATTTCTTTGTAGTTGTGTTAAGAGAAAATTTAATAATTTTAAAATCTGAAATGTGTGATCACGCAGTGCTGGTCCAGTGCTTAATGTTATTTATGTGCGTTGCTTATAAAGCGTGCAATGTTAATTTCAGCGGAAATTAAAAACACATACCGCACGTTTTCCACGGTTGACGGCTAATTTCGCTGCGGACTGAAAAACATTTCAAAACAAAAGCAAATTTTGCAATGGGACGATGCACATTTAGGGGAGAGAGTTATGGAGAAATACTCTGCTCAAATTTATTATTGTTTTTAGTATGAAACGTAACCAGGAAATCAAACAGAGAAAAAAAAATTTAAAGAAAAATAATTAATTTTCATTTTCTATTTTAATATTCATATAAGTATAGTATTTTGTAAGTAAATGTTATATTGATTTGCGTGTAACCATAGGTTATTTGATTGTTGGTATTGAAAATAAGGAAGTTTTTTGATCGATAATAGAGTTCTACATTATATGGTTAGGACGTACCAATTAGTATCGATAAAGTTATTGCTTGTTGGACAAAAGTTTGAGAAGCTTGTATGTATGTGTTTGGCCGAGTATATGAACGGCACTTAAACGTAGTGGCATCAATTTGTTAGCGGAACCCAGAATTTATGCAAGGGAAACTGAGCCACCGGTGGCGGCCCTTCGAAAACCCTAAACTAACTTGTCGCATGCTTCAAACGAAGATGACATTGACTACGAGCCGGAATTAGTTGAAGCAGTTATCATGCTGCCGGAGAGTTAGAAGCCCAAATTGCATATCGAGCTAAAAGTTCCTCACGATAATGTCTACAAGCTGCATATGAAAACCCATTGGCGCGATATATTAGATGATAATGTACATCCATATAAAATTCCGAGGTTTTCGGATCTGGATCCTGGCTTCCGGTTTCCGCCATCAGAATGCGATTACCGTAACCGCAATAATAATGATAATAAAAATAATAATAACGAGAATAATGATCGCGCTTTTATTCGGAACCTGCGATTTCATGGAAGGACTTTTGGAATGTCTTAATTGCTCCTCGTGGACACACCTCATATGTGTGTGTTTGTATATATTTAAATATGTGTGTGTGTGCTGCTCTCGTTTACTTTTACCTCAGTTCATGGTGCTTTGCTGATGGTACCCGACCCAATTCCCGGGCTTTAATTAATTCCCTTTTTTATTCACACTTTTATGAGCTTATGAACTGGTTACTGGGTAACGGCAGGCCGCCTTCATAGCAGCCATGGGAGTAATCAACCATGGCTGTAACATTGTTGTAACTAATTCCAGAATCCGAAACATCGCTTCGTAGATAAACTGCGGCTTTACATTTCCATCAGGACGTTACTACGACTGAAGGGATGAGGGTGCGGCTACCGCGCGGGGGTGGCTGCACCACCTTTCGCATTCAATTACGCCGTACGATAAATTCCATTATCAACACGTCCATTCCGCAGATTCTAACTACCCTTGCCTCCGGGCCCACATAAACCCGACTATAAACTTCGTATAAACATCATCAACTATTCACGCTCCCAAAGATAATTCCGCATCAAAATTATTATCGAAATCGAAAGAATATTCAAGATTTGCAAATGATATAATAATGAAACTAAGAAGAAAAAAAATGCATCATAAAATTTCATTAACCCGCGAAACTTCTCCGAAGAAATTATGAAGTTTTCATCGAAGTTGAAAATTAATTATGTTAATTACACCCGGTCCCGGGCAGACGTCATATAAACCGAATAATTTAATTTAATTTAATTATTATTGTCTTCAATAAAATTTTCAACTTATTAATTATTTATCGTCCAACCGTTTTGCTGTTTTAATTAAACTTAAGCGCAACGGTCCTTCGTTTATTGCGTAAAGTAGAATCGAGAAAAGTGCTACGAATTTTCTGGGTCGATTATATTTCGTGCTAAAATATATTTGTGTGTATGCAGATGTTGTTCGCCTCAAGAGCGAATATGAATATTTGATTCAGGTTTGCTTTATGTATATATATATATATATATTTTTTTTGCCCTCGTCATGAATGTTTCATTTATATCTACATGCAAACCGTAGGAATTCGCAAAAAAATATATGAAATTGTTTAATAAATAATTAGGCTATTACGACAAGTGCCGGTAGAGTGGAATACAATTCCTAAGAATTATTTCCACTTCGAATCACGTATTCAGAAAATGAAATAAGGACAATAAATCTATTCGACTTTTATTATTTTTTCTTTTTTTTATTATTCGATTTCCTTTCTCGCCGCAATTTATTGAATTTCCCAAGGTTAAGGGCTAATTTAGTCCATCAATAACGTCAATTTATGACTACCACCTCGAATGAAAAAAGAGGAAAGGTTTCTTTTTGGGCGCGGTCAGGTCAAACGGAAGGTCCTTTAGACTATAAACTTTTCCAAATTTGATCAAAGATATAACTTTATTCAGTTTTATTGTAATATTAAAGCAACTTTAACTACTATAAATTTTGTAGTTAATTGTTAATGGTGGTATTAGTTGACAAATACTGTTGTTATTAATGTGTATATCAAAGATATTGCAGTAATAAGCTTTGTAGTAAGATGAAAGGAAGGTGATTATTTTGGTGAAACTGAAGTGGATTCTTGGCATTGATAAAATGTATGAGGGTATTAGCGGGTATAAAATGATGGCGGACGGTGGTACGTTGGAAAATTGGGATGGGCGGGGTCGTCCAGGTAATTGTATTTATAAAGGTATAAAGTCGATGTAAGTTTCAGAATGAATGGGTTAATGAATGCGGACGGAATGGGTTTTATAAAATGATGGGATCCTTTGTGCAGCTAAATAGTGTAATTTTATGTCTTGAGCTCTCTGGAATGGGGAAGGTTGTTGGCGGGTGGGCGGAAAAGGTTTCCGAAAGCGGGGAACGGGAAGTCACGTCATCTAATCTGGATTATGCGCCCCCCTTCCCCTACCTTGCGTCTGCTGAGTCATGAATCAACCCTCGAAGTCACTTGGGAGTCCGAGCAGATTTTGCATCGCCCGTGCATCCACTGGAATGATCCGCCCATACCAACCCTCGACCCCTCGATATGTCTCCCCATAAATATCGGCAGATTTTTTAATTAACGTTTCTTCGGGTGGGGAAATAAAGAACGAAACGGACGGCAGGTGAATTCATTACAAGTGGAATTTATTACACACGTTTTTTGATATCGCGAAGGATTTAAAACACACAAATCCACTCGCGATTTATAGTTTTTTGGGTCAATGGTACACCTCCTTTTTTCCGTAAAAAAAGATAAGTTGAAATGGAATGAAGTCGAGCGAAAGCAGATTCCCTTCCAAAAGAGAAAAAAAGTATATAAGCATTGCAAGAGGAGAGGATGGATTATCCCCGCGGGTAGATAAACAAACCCCACGCGCAAAATTATCTCACCGCAAAAATTACCGCGTACAAAATAAAAAGGGAGAGATCAAATATTCCTCGGGAAAGGTTTACGCGTCTCTCTTCGTCATAATTAAACTCCGGTTTTCGGATCGATTCGAAATCAAATCCGCATTTCCCGAAATCATATTCGCGTTTGCCAGAGCGTGGAAAAGGGAGACCGGGGGTTGCAGTTGAGCTGCATTAATTAGGGGTGGCAGGGGGTGAGTCCCAATGTCCGGCCAGGTCCGGTACTATCCGATCCGGTTCTACCGTCGATTAATGTGCGGCCCGTAATCAAATCAAATCATTTCGATAAAACACTTTGATGTTGGTAGGGTTTAATTAATTTTAAATTGAAATTACGCGCCGCAAACGGAATAAAATAGGTAATTTCCATGTGGCATAGCTGTTACTGATACTCTGACGCTGTATTCTGCAACGTTCCTTTCCACTTATTAAAATCGCTTTCTCGCAGATCCTTTTCGGGGATCCAAAGCAATTAAATTAATTAAAAGGAGCTAATCTTCTCCACTCCCCGACAAGAATTCGCCGTTTTTTATGCTTCCCCATTTCATTTGACTCTTCTCCGCCCCCCATCGAATTCAGCATATTTCTTCTTCTTTTTTTTTCATTCGCCTAAAATTTACAAGGCAAATAAAGATATATTGAAATTTGAATTCCACTGCAAATTTTATTGAAATGTGCGAGAGCGAGCAGTTTCCAATGATGTGTGCAAATTGCATTGCTACGCGGTATGCGCCGCCTCCTCCTTCTCCATCGAAGGCACCAAATAAATACCATCGCAAATACAACGCGCAGTAAGCGGCGTTTATTTATTCAAATTCCTTTCTTAATTCGAACGAAATCAGAATGTAATCGGAAACCTCGATTTCCAATTATATTTATTTCTCATTTCCAATTCAATGTCGAAGAAGAATCCGGGCGATCCTGCGAACGAACAACATTCTTATAGGACAAATACGTTGGAATTCGATGATTCCCAATCTGTTTATTCAAATTAATTATTGATTTCTACCGAATCTATATTTATCTTAATACTTTTACGATTTGCATCCAATTTATTAATATTAATAATAAATAAGCAACGTTGTAGCGGTAACTTCAACCTCTATGTAACCGATTCGATTAACTGGTGCGAGCGATAATAATCTTCGGACGCAGTTTCATAATTGCGCTTTATTATATTGTGCATTATTAAAACGAAGTTTTTAAGTTCAAACGAACCGACGTCTCAAATTAAAGCAGTTCAGAGCAATGACTGGCAATTGGCTGCTCCGCTCCCCTTCGAAGACTCTTCACTTTTTAATTAAAATATCTTCTATATAAATCAATTTCAAGGGGAGAACCAAGGCGTCACCAATGTTTGAAGAAGAGCGAAATTATACCAAATAATTTCAATCTAAGACGGTTTCAATTCTCACCCCAACATGATTTAAATATTATTTTTACTTCAAATGCTTTTCGATCTCCTGCATCTGGACCGATTCCGATAAACCGGTTTATACCCACCGTATACTCTCACGCTTGCTGTTGCGATGATGTAACAGAAAATACGATATTTCGTTCAGGTATGGACAATGCGTCCAATATTTACATTCGCATTGGAATATTTATTCAAAAACCCACGTAGATACCACAAAATTGAAGAAACGATTTATTTCCTATTTTCCCTTAATTCAATTTTCCTCTGACAATATACTCATCGATTGGTTTTACATTTTCAACAGTTAAATCCCACTTAATGGTCTGTTAAAATGTATTCCCAGTTTTATTGCGTAAACATTCTACTTACTTCCCGTCAATGCGCTCCTTGGAATGCGGCTACAAAACAAAACGTGAATACACAAAAAAAATAAGTTATTACAAATTTATTTTCAAATTTGTATGAATGAATGAAATTTGATTTTTTCTATTAATGAAGTATCTTGAAGTAGAGGTAATTACGTTGTTCGACTTTCTAAAGTCGGCATCCGAAAACACGTGTCTAATTGGACCACTGAAACTCTCAGTTCTAACCGGAATATAGAAGAAAAAATGTGAGATCTCACGACATCCTCTTAATTGAGGGTTACAAGATTGGAAATGATTCAGTTACTATTACATTTAGTTAACACTGAAGATATTTGCTTTAACTATCAAAATTGAATTGTCTTGAAGGATGATATTCGATCAAAATAAGTATCATAATTTTGTTATATTACTTGTCGGATGGTTAATAGGTTTGTAGTTGGCTTTCACCGCTTGCTCCAGGAACAATGCCGGAAGTTGTTCATCAGCGTGTTTAGTTTCTATGACGGAGATGAAACGAACTGTTTTGCTTAAATGTTTATTAGAAATATATGTAGCTAAAATTATTATCTTCATCATCGTATATTTACAACTTTGATTTATGTTAAATCTCTGGAATATTTGAATTTTTACGCCTTATGGAATAGATATACTCATAGATTTTTTTATTTGTTTTAGGTGGTTGTAGAGTCGTCAGCAGTTGGCCTGGAATATGGTGATCTGACTATTGAAGAAGGATCACCGGTTAATCCCGATTTACACTTCGACTCCCAGCAGATGCATCTTTACGTAATGACCGAGAAAAAGGTAAGCTATTATAAAGAATCATATTACAAAAGTTTCAAATTACAAATTTAATTTTTAAATAATATTTTTATGTGATGGTCATTCTGTCTTATTTTCTTCGTTGGTGTTCTTTTTTTTATTTGGGTTGGGTTTTGGTGCAAGAGTTGGGTTTTTTGGTGGTAATCAATAAAGGTAAGGAAAATCAGGAGTGTGTTTGGTGAGGGTGGAACGAAACTGATTTTACAGTGGATTTTCGGGTCCCCGGAATAAATGTAAATATAACGAGTGAGGGATGGTCGGAGTAAAGAAACTCTGAAAACTGGCAAAGTCATCTTTCATGATTCAATGGCGGATGTAATGTTGCTACGAGAAACGAAGTTCTGTGATTACGAATTCCTTGAGCATGCTTTTCGTAGGATGAACCAAATGAAAGAGAAAGGAAATTGGTGAACATCTCACTTTTGCAACAGTTCCGACCGATTAAAAACCTAAATCCATGAGATGCCCAATTAACTGATACTGCCTTGGCTAGTTCGGTAGATATGTGCATGAGGGATTAGGTTGCAGAGATGCAAAGATCCAGGTCGTTGGATAAAAATTCCCCAACCGACTGAATATAAGATAACGGCTAAACGAGTACGTCGCGAGGGGCGGTGTAGGTGGCGGGCGGACACGCATAAGCCCGTTCACATCAAGACGAGGCACGCATGCCGCCCCGTTGCCGCCGCCGCCCGGCCTTAGGGGCGCCTGCGTTCTCCAGCAACCGAGCACAAGCAAAACCAAAAGTAGGAGAGAACAAACTTTTCATTGATCATATTCTCTCTTTTCCAAACGAACCGACTTTTATTGAGTTGAGTCTATTGGATCCAACCCGATACAACTAATCCTAATAAAAAAAAAATAGATGAAAATAATATCAATTAAATAAATTTAATGAATTAGTTAAAACTAATATTATAAATTAGTTAATTTTGTAAGTGGAACAACTTAATAATAATTTTATTGGTGGGATTTAAAGGAGTATTGTTTCTATATATAATTTACATGTATAAAGCTGAGGTGTCCTGAGGTGCGTTTACGTTATAGTAAATTAAACAACAGTTACCTCAGCCATGTAACGTTGCTGAAAAAATGTAATAGCACCGTAAGTTCATCGTGGGAGTAGTATAATTAAATTGTGTTAGAAAACGAGCGCGTAATAAACGCAGAAATACGTAAGGAATTATCATTGGATTGCAGATATATGTTTGAAAAGTCTTTTAATAATTACACGTTTTGTATCCTTCTCAATTGATGATTATATAAATGAAAATACCTTTGACCTCTTCTCGCATTCCTGTATACCTAATAAGACCTAGGCAATAATCGATGCCTGCCGTTCGTATCATTAACATTACATCCACGAAATTTATCTATTCGTTGTTTGCTCTGAGCACCATTCGAAAACCAACCGATTCGTATCTAATACTCGTATACCTGCAGCTTATTGATTTCCGCGTTACATAAACTCGACAGCTGTCATATAATTTAATGCCATTCGACGTTCGCCAGTCAAATATTATTAATTTTATTGAACGGAATATCGCGCGCATTTATTCCTCGAGTGTATTATATCATGCATGGACACGTACAGCATATATACGATATATTTCATTATATTACCACCATTCTGCTGCTCGATGCGAATTGAATCGTTTTCGCGTGTCGCAGTCGACTTTTTGCGTAATCTGGACCGATGGATCTTTTAATCACCACGTGGCATGCAATTTTTGAATAAATGGCCACCAGGGGTGACCAAAGGCGAAATACAACTACGACTCGTGTCGCCATAGGGACGATGGGTGGATTTTCTTGGGTAGAGGAGGCAGAAGTTGAGGGGACGTTTGGAGGCGCGAGACGTGCCGGTAAATTTTCCGCGGCGAAAATGCTCTGCGGCTTGCCACTTAAATGGATTTCCCGGCGAAATACGATCAAACTGGAATTACCATTTTTCTCCGATGCAAATCACGCCCCGGGATCAGGGAGAATCAAGTGAACGTCTTCTCTGCCGCTCCAATAATCCTCATCAATCGTTAAATCATTATCGATTCTCAATAAACATTTACAATTACCATAGTAATAAAAGCAAACGTTAAAAGGAAGAGTTATTACACAAAAAGACGTAATTCACTATCAAACTTAAAAAAACTTTTTGTAAGCTTCGAAAAAGCATTGTTTTTATATTTTCGCTTATATCTCGAAAATTATGCCCGAAACATTCAATATTAAGCAACCAAAATAAATCTTTAAAAGATGTGTATTGGTATTACTATATCATTTGTCTTTTAGACGTAATTTACTGTCAAACTTTTTTTAAGCTTCGAAAAAGCAGTGTCTTTACATTTACATATATCTCGAAAAGTATGCTCAACATATTCAATATTGAACAACCAAATTAAAGCTAAATGTTCACACTTTAAATTGTATATACTGTTATTGTTATAACATTTTCCGGTAATTTACTGTCAAACTTGAAGAAAAAAATTTTAAGCATCGAATTGCAGTTAAAATTGTGGCCCAAATAATATTTTGTGTGCAAGATAAAAAAAAAGAAGTTTCGCTACTGTATACGTGTATATCATTATTTAGTTGAGCGTACTTTTTATTCTTCAGAAGGGTGGAGGATTCGCTTAGCATTATTTATTATCACTTCGCTGAGAAAGCTTCGCGTTAAACTCTATTATCACGTTTCTTTTGAGTGGCTATTTATGAGTGTCTTCGTGACTTGAAGATAATCGAATTGAATTTGCATCGCTGAAAAACAAATTCCATGAATATGGAAACAGTAAATTATGTTGCCCGGCGCATCCGTTTATATTAATATTTGTTTCTCTAACCTTGTTTTTCTTTTATTTCCTCTCCAATTCTAATGCGTTGCTTCTGCTTGTCTTCTTCCAGGTATCGAAAGTGAAGGTGCAGGAATGCAGCGTCTACAAGTCGTGCTGGGATTGCTTAAATGCCAAGGACCCTTATTGCGGATGGTGCTCTCTGGAAAATAAGTAAGTCATTTATAAATTATTAAGATGTTTGTTAGATGCTAATATTTCCATAATCATTTATTTACTTTATTCGAAATACTTTTTATTAAAAAAAAAGTAATTTTAATGAATTCAGAATTTTCTTTAGAATTTTATACCGGAAAAGCGTTGTTAGCAAAGGAATTATACCACTAAGTAGCGGGAATGACAACGAAGTTCCACAGTATAGACTCTTTGAAAACTTCATGAACTAGTTATTAACTTAAAATTGGGAGGCCTCGGAAAACCTGCCAGACCAGGAAGTCACGTTTCAATCCGCCCTTCGAAATAATAATGATAAAAGGGATAAGAGCGAAAGGGAAAGGAAAAGAAGAATTGGAGGGTGAAAAAAGTTTTCCTTGCGGTTAAGTCTCCGAATTATCGTTACCGCAAACTGTAATTGAGCATTGATTCGGAGCGTTATTAAATCCGTCGGTTTTGTGCTGAATTGGATCAATTACGACAAAGAAGAAGCCTTCTCTTTGTACAATTCTTCTTCCGATAAACAAATTATGAAAAATACTTTCATCGTCGTAATTACATTTGTAGCCGAGCAGAAACCTCTCCCTAATGGCCTATAAATACAAATACGTTATCTGCTGGTTATTTTTTTATTATTATCTCTTTGGCTGCGCGAGAATCATTAAAGAAAATAATAAGTACTCTGCGAGGGTGGAAGGCAACAATTAATAAGGGCGCTTTACTGGTGAATTTATCTAGTCATTTTGGTGGAACTTTGCTAAAGTCTAATTGAAAATTTTAATATTAACTCTTTAACGAATGTAATGATCAATTCTCTCCTTCTCCTTCTCTCTGCAAGAGCTAGTCTCCATTTTCCTTGGCTCCCCCAGACTTCGGTTGGGGTGGCGCGTAAAGTAATCAATCGCAACTATATTTCGCTCCGCCATTGAAATATTAATTGGTATGAATTATCCCCGTCGACTGGAACCTTTAGCGAATGGGATTTGGTTTTGGCAGGCCAATTTATCAGCGCGAAAGTTTATATAAACATGTTACGTAAGTGCTCACCGCACGAACCGCACGGCGCCCTTTTTTGTCGACGCGACGGTGCACTTTTTCGCACATATCTTTCGCGAAATCGAGATGAAAGCGCTCTAATTAATTTACCGGACAGAATAAAGTTCCGAATAAAGTCCATTTCCGGGAAACGTTACCTCCCTCTGATATGCCGGATGCTCGAATCAATTTACCCCAACATTTATCTATACACTCTACTACGAAAACTCAATTTCCTCCAAAGACGTAGTTCGGATATAAAACAGAATACACGCTCAGAGAGAGAAAAACCACCCCATATTTCACACCGCCACAATTAAACATTCAACATCTATATAAGAAAAACAGTGAAATTTTATATCAGTTAACGAATATTTATTCTATAAGTTAAAGTCATTGAAGAAGATTAATGGATTTCAACTACATGCGATTCTTTTGTGTAAATTGTTAAGCAAATTGATGAAATTCCGTTTCGCAAATAAATAATCAATTTGCTTCGATCCGACACTTGAGAAAAGTATATAAAAAAAAAAAATGTCTGTGTAAACTCTATTTAAAAAAAAATCTAATTGAGTTGGATGAATGGAAATACGAGTCGGCAACGATTTCTGTAGGGATTTGTCGCTTGAAAGTAAAAGGGGTTAAATTACGATTTTTGATTTGCAAGGATTAAATTAAATAAATTGATTTCTTTTAAAATGAAGGAAATGATTGTGTTTTGTAATTGGGGATGGATCTTTGTTTTTTTTTTGTAAAACGATCAGTTAATTTCTAAGTTTTGGAACTTGTCTTGAATTACTGCACACTTGCGACCAGTTAGAAAGGTATCTACAATGTGGATCTAGATGGCAGAGCGATTCCCTTTCCTCATGCAGGCTAGCCTGCATCGAACAACCCTTCGGAACTTCAAACAAAATTTACGAGCTTCCGCCTAAATTAGTTTACAAAATATGGAATTGATTGAAGGTGCTGGGACGGAGATTGGGAAGCCGGTCACCCGACTCCTGAATCGACATCAATTCCGGCGACTACTTATTGGATAACATGATGAATTGATTTTAATATACCTTCCACCCCCATCAAACAAAATACTTACACGGCTCTGCGTATGCAATAATATATGCAAATGGAACCACCGTCACCTTCCTCGGTATTACATAACTCGTTTGTCAGGTACGTGCGGGGGCGACAGGGTGTTTCGGTTTGCTCCGAAATGGTAGGCAATAAACAATGCTTGAGTCTGCAGAATTTAATACGAATAATAAAATTAATATTATTTCTACCATCAAACCATCTCACATATTCACAATCAAATGTCAGGAATATTACGAAACTTAGACTTTTAAAATAATATCATAATCTAATTGGAATTTAGTGTAAGTTTATTAAGCATTGAATAAGTTATTGCATATCAATAGTAACTAACTTGGAAATAGATTTAACAACATTTTTATGTAACAAATTTTTAAGTTTTTGAAATAATAAATTATTACCTGAATCTAAGAGTTAATAAATCTAGAGCATTAAACAATTCTATTTATTTTCATAAAAGAATTGAAAAACTAATCTGATATTTTACAAAATTGAATTTCGATACGTTTTCGTAAAGTTTTATGTAAAATTGAATAAATCTATGTTTTTTTTTATTATTATTTAATGGATGAAGTTGAATAATATTAAAGAAATGTTCGATTGTGGGAGTTAGGGTATTTTGGTTTAGTTAGGGTAAATTATTGAAAGGTAAGGATGGGGTGGCGGCGCGCATATAAAGTTGTTGCTACCCTCTAAAATTAGTTCTGGAAGCGGCGTCGTAGATAAGTAATATAGATTGCGATTGGAACTTAATGTATAATATAATATTTATGGCAGTTCTCGTGTATCGGTTGACAAATTGGGGATCGTTGACGGGAAAAGGGGGCGGCAGCGGAGTTATCGATTTTACCATTAGTACACCTGTGAAAGGGGGATGGGTAAGGTTCTCTCGAAATGCTCGCATTCCTGCTTTGACTAGCATCCAACATGGAGATGGTAATCGAACTTGCGGCCCGGAAAGGATTACGTAACCAATTAGTACATTAATACGATCTTTATTGGAGGCGGCCTTCAGAAACAAAGCCGGAGGCGGCTTTGATCATCGTTGCTTTATGCGATATTTTGACTTTCGTGAAGGAACTTTACCGGTTGACCACCGCCTAACTTGCTTCCATCAAGATGTAATTAAGCTATGAATATTTAAAGCCGCCCCCGGCGCGCTTTCTTCGTCGGAAAGAGCCTGTACATTTTTAATAAACAATTCAATAAAATGCATGCAGCAACACTTTTATTTTATGTGGCTCCGCCATTAACTTTTCAAAAGTGCTCCGCCATCCATCCCCCTGAATATTTTATGCAATGGAATAGAAAAAAATATCGACGGAGACACGGCGCCTGACAGCAACAACAAATAACAAGAACGACGCGGGGGTGGCGGAAGAGGCGGCAGCTTCGCAAAGCCGCGGATGGAAACGCAAATGGACCCAAAAACCGATCAGATTAACCGAAACTGCTCTACCCGATAATCCGACAAGCAATCGAATAATCAGATCGAATGCGACGTTTAATTGCAAGTAGAGTGCCCACTCGAAACACATCTCTCTCTCATCCATCGACGGCGCTACTACAGCCCCACCTCCGCCGCCCCCGCTAA
Organism: Nicrophorus investigator; assembly: GCA_963457615.1. NCBI lineage: Eukaryota > Metazoa > Arthropoda > Insecta > Coleoptera > Silphidae > Nicrophorus > Nicrophorus investigator. Next base: position 9,607,042 of record OY735146.1, read on the forward strand.
ATGTTGCTGCAACTTATTTAAGTTTTCGCGTAAGCCGATTTCGTAACAAATACCACGCAATCGAGGCCAAGTAACACCCCCTAAGTCCTAGAAATAACAACACTCGATCGCAAGAGACACGGATCACATTTAAAATATAATTCTTTTCCAAAGTCCTTTCATTTGAAACACAAATTATTTTACAAATAATAATCAATACTAATTGCAATTACATAAACTAATCTATAAAAGCTTTTCATTTTATTTTAATTTCGCTAAAATGTTCGAATAGTTGTCATTCGGATGTGGATAATTTGAGTGAAAAAGTCACTCACATTGTGACCACGTAATGGATATAAATGTATATTGTGTGGCAAAAAATACGTGAAACTATTGCACGTTTGATACACATATTGTTTCATGGTCCTTTGTGTTTCATTTTAATTGTCATGCAGTCGCGTATTTCGCCGCCCCCGGTTCACTCTAAACAAAATAGAAAAGAACAGCATGAAATAATTATTATATTGATATGGCCTGTAAAAAAATGACAAACAAAAAAAAATCCAATATTGGAATTCCATTTTACTTTATTATCATAATTCTATTGGAATCGTATTTGAATTTGGCCTTTCAGCGAGGCGCAACCTTTATTCCATTATGGCGCCCATTATTTTTGCGTTTTAATTAAAAATTAGGTGCGCGAAATGAAAATGTTACGCAGCCGTTATTAGGGTTGATTCCCTTTTGCGGGTGGCGGCGCGGGGGAGTAGTGTCAAAATGGGGTTGTTGATTTGGTTTGTTGGTTGAAGCATTTTGGTATCTATCACGTCACAAAACCACTCCCTGTGCCGAATGGGAGTTCGATTATTTGCCTGTGCGCGTATTCATCTTCAAAACTTGTCGGAATTTGATTCGGATTTTCGTATTGTTGATTTATTAAAATGCTGTGTGTTTTGTGTTGCGTGTGTGCTTTCTGGCTGTGGCAGCTGAATGAGTATTTGCATCCGAAATCAAAGTATTCATATTGCTGATGGGGTGGAGGGATGTGGGTGGATCGCGTCGTTCTTATATATGTCAACGGCATTGGGGGCGGGTGATGTGCTAAAAAAATATATATATATATATGCCGCGGGATGAATACACCCTTATTTTCGGGCTTTTCCGCCCACTCTTCACCAGTTTTTTTTTATTCACTCACTGAATCATTTATACTTTTCCACTTTTTCGTGTTATAGCCTTTAGTCCTTTCTTCAATCTCATCCATAACAACTAAGACTACTCCACTTATTATTCAACCCTAATCTCTAAATAAAATATAAATCAATCAAATTCGTAATACAGGACACATCACACTGCAATATTAATTACACTTTACATTAAGTACATATAAAAAATCGGTATTTAATTTAGTAGTGGATTTCAATTTGAATTATTGTCATTAGCTTTGTACTACGAGGAAGATAAAGCAAACACTTAAAACGGTTGTATCATTAGCTAAAACCACTAATCAGCATAAGAGCTTGTAAATGTTATGACCACAGTTAATTTCCACTTCGACCTTTATAGGAGGACAGGAACGTCTGTCAGCAATAAATAGGCGGTAGTGTCTAGAGGAAATGGGTCGATGATATAATAAAACTTGAATCTATTGGAACTGCGGCGAGCGACGACGAGGTATTAGGGGGCGGCGATTTCGTGTTCGGGTGTTTGCGTTGTCGCTTAATATTTATGATGCTGCTAAGGTAAACTGGGCTGTTCATTACGAGTCAACCACATTTATCAGATGCATTGTTAACGGTGGACATCAACATTGTCACAGGATGCAACCCATTCATATCTCGCGCACGCAGGATTATTTAAATTTGTAACACTGTTACACAATATTAGTCCGTAGGGCACAGCACTTGGCATCTGGCAATTCCAGTTTTCCACTTTTCTCTTACTTTTTAATCTTCTGCCCTTCGTTTGTCCTCTATTTGTCAAAACCAAAGCCTTTGCTACGCGATCACAAGGGAAATGAGTTTCATATCCTCATCCTCTTATCCTCAATATGCATTTTATAACTGCCAAAAACAAAGAATCATATTTTCCAATCTTTTTCAACTCGGGGATATATAATATTATTACCAATCCATAAGCCCTTTGATGATCTCAAAACATTCAGTGCATACATCTCAATAGTCTCATTTCCAACCCAATAATTTGATATTTTTTTTAATATATCTTTTTTATTAATTATTAAAAAAAAAATAAACGTATCTTTGTTTGCATATGCGTAACGTAATGAATATAAATGTATATTTATTACGGCAGTCGTAACAAAATATAACAACAAAAAATGATGCAACGAATGTGATTTGTTTATGTAAATAGCTTTAAATTCGGGATTTGTTGTTATCCCATGAAAACGCTATAAACGAGATTCTCGTGTACACTATATTTGAAAAAAATCGAATATATAAATGTTTTATTCCGTTCGTATTTATTTTGCTTTCAACTTTTTTTTTGTTGGTTGGCATTAAACTATTTCATAAATTTGCATTCAAAAGCAAACATATAATAATAACAATAACAAATGGTTTTAATAAAATTGTGAATGCACAATACGCGAAAGAAAGACTCACATAACTCAATAACAATAAACTGGCTGCAATATTGGGGTGCAATTATTTGCTGTGCATTTATGAACATTTCAATGCGTTTATTGGCACAAACGGAACAGAACAATACTGGACAAAACTAAAATTGTACACGAATTATAAGCATTCTGGCATAGATAGTTATAATAATTATAATATTAATTATGTAATTTTATTTAAATTACTGAAGATAGTAGTGTAGCTGAAGAATTTGTCTATGTAGCTGACAGCTGAAGAAAATAATAGTTAATAATTAATTAGATTGAATCTGGAATCGATGACGGAATTAATTGGAATAATAATTAGGTAGAACAATGAAAGATACGTTCAGCAAACCGAAATCGAATCAGAATCGCATAGCGTAAAGTACTTTGCTGTACAGCAACTTGAGCGTTCCCGCAATCGCCAATTAACTCTAAACTAATTAGCGAGCTCCGCGAAAGCGATAGTTTTTGTTGTCGCTTGTGGAACACTGATGTTGTTGTAGTTGTTGTTGATGTTCTTGTATTAAAACACACCGGAACCGAGAGAACAAATAAAATGAATTCTGTGGAAGAAACGGACTTGCAATTCCTCTCTCGAAAACGGTTTTAATTAAATAAAACATCGAAACAATTTCGCTTTCAACAATACAACTATTTCATTTTGATCTAACTTTGCTTGCTTTAGTTGGAATTTTCGATTTAACCTTTGGATTTGGAAATACCGGATTGATTTGTTGTTAAGACTGATGGATATTTCCCGGAAATGAGTTTCCATATCGGTCGCGGTGCGGATTTAAGGCTGCACCCTGACCGCCGAAACCGCCACCTTAATTACAACCTGTAACTAGTTTCAGGTGTGTAGCGAGCATTAAGCGCCGCCAGCTGAAGTGATTCATTTCGGCCGTAATCATTTCGAATCACATAGTTAACCACGCGATCTCGCATTGTAAATGAAGTTTTGAATTGATTAAGGGCAAAGGATGGATGTTGGTTCTCGGGTGGGTGGCTAACAACCCTCACATCCAACCCCCTCAAGACCTACGTATAATTAAAGAGACCCCCAGACGCCGCCGCCTCTGCTGCCACCCCCAACCACAGCACATACACATCGTGGGTACTCGTCAAAGCCGCATAATCTGCATAAAGTGTTTTTATTTCAGTTCCACCCCGATATTAACGCTTCACCGCTTAATATTCCAATTAGAATCAACCCCCTTTTTTGTCAAACACCTACTGATCCGCTCTCCACATAATAATTAATATATTTTTTAATTATTTTGCGATATCTAATTAAGTTCACGCCTTGATTAGAAGCTATTCCAAATTAAAATACGTACATACAAATCAATGATTAAAAGTTTGTCCTACTCGAATTGCAAATCAGCTTCCATTTCCGGAATGCCACGTGTGCATGGCACACATTTTCACCTCGCATCCCCAATGCGTGTCAAAATTCTGCGCCTACATCGCCCTGTTTATTTGGGGGAAGGGCGGAATAATCTGAATTGTAAATGAAGTTCGCGGATAGTTCTACTGTAGTTGATCTCGCGAATTCCGTGTGTATTAAACGCAATTCGGAAAATTGACGCAACGTAGTTTCTCATGCAATATTTTAAATTATAATTCAACATATAGTAAAAAAAAGTTACATTTTATATTTAGTAAAGTGGAATAAATTAAAAATATATATGTTACAAAAAGTTGAATCAACAGGATGATTTAGATGTAGCAGCGATGAGGGAAAAAAACTGACTGGGTTTTGGAATAATTTAATAAATATGAAATTAAAAATGATTAGGAAAGTTTTGTTTTTTTTATAGGAGTTAGAGGTCGTGGTAAATTTAATGAGAATGCTCGTAATTCAGATATTAAAAATAATTTGGCTTTACTGCGGGTGGGATTCCGAGTGGCGTAATAAGTTTTCTTGAGAGGGGGAGTTGGGGTGTAGTTTTGATGTGGAGACAATGGCGGCTTGAAGGTCGAGGGGTTGGGAGCCATGGTTTTGAGATGAAGCAGCCGTCTTCGTCGGAAGTAATTTAAATTTTCGGAAATTACGTTTCTCGTAAGAGATGGACTTGGGCGGAGGAGCCGTCCACGCAAATGAGCGCCATTCATTACTCGAGGGAACAATAAATAAACGCACCCCTCGCACCTAGAGAGCAGCATCGTAGATGGGGGTAGGGTTGGGATGCTGTTAAAGCAAGCATTTCGAAACTAAGGGCCGCAATTATAACCAACCTACAAACCGAAGACTATTCGATGAAAGTGATTAAATTTTGATATTGACGAAAAAATGGATTGACGGGCGCGTTGGTGGAAAGAGATGAGGCTCTCGGATTTAATGAAATTTCTTGCGAACCGCCCTCGTTCTTAAGCCGCCCCTCAACCACCGGCGTTATGCGTGGCTGCACGCTCCTTGTTTACGACAAAACGCAATTTGCGCCAAGTTTCGCCCAAAAATCAGCAAACCGTTACCGAAGCCACAATTAACGCGGATAACTTTCGCCAGGGGAGAAAAAAATCAATGAGAGCTCCGTACGTTACGTAACAAGCAAGCAGGCAATACCGTCGCCGCCCCCCAAAAACTCGCAGCAAAACTATTCCGAATGAGAGGGGGAAGAGTATCAGCAACAGCTTTGAATTCGACAAGAATGCGCTTAGCGTACCCAAGTTGTAATTACTTCGCCGTTATAAATCCGGAGAGGGTAGGCGCGTCTTACCAACTTTCCAGGTACCCCTCCCATAACTAGAATAAGTCGCAACATCCCCATATATACTTCTTTTCTTAGCCCTCGCTTATAGTTTGACAATTTATCCACGTTCCTAGGAACAGCCTTTCCCCTCAAACGCGGAGGGAAAGATAGAAGAGTTAATTATGCGAATTCCTCCATCGTACCTTCGCTCTTGCGTAACGTCTTCAATATTCCTCTCCGCCGCGCTCTCACGTGAATCTATAAATTGCCTCCTTGTTTTATACGTGCCCCTGGAACTTTCCACTAAGATGGAGGGTATTTCCACCCGCAAACCCTACTAGCACTTATGCATGTTTATATAATAACCTCCCGTTTTTTCCACTTCAGTTTCATTTGCATAAATTAAAACTAGCGGGTGTGCGAAATTAATATCTACCGCGGAAATAGTTTCTCCCCCTAACACCAAAGCATATAAGAAACTTATGCTCAACTTTGAACGATCTCACATATTACTGGAATAACTATATTCAATCCAATTATATAATTTGTTGATTTAGCGATTATTGTGATTTATTGATTATAGATTATTAATTTCATTATTAGTGAACGTTTAGAATTAAGTGTAATGGATAGTCCGCGGATTTACTTTAATGGGGCCTCAACCAGATTAATTCTATTTAATTTCGTTCGAAGCAGGGGATGACAATATATATACCATGAGGGGTAGATCTATTGTTACTTGATATCTCATGATGTAACCACTTTATGAAAATACTTAATCTTCCTGACTCGATATCGAACTAGTCTTGGGCCTTTCAAAAAGGCATTTAGTGATTTTATTACGGTCTTCTCTGATCTTATTAGATTTCTCTGCTTCTGCTGATGAGAAGGGGAAATCTATGCTAAGTGCATAGTCGCTTTCTATAAGGAAGAGTTGGATATATAATTCGAGAACAGATCTTTTAATTAAAATCGGAAATTCAGCAGCAAAATCCTATAAAAAAATCTCTGATCAACTCGGTACTTTAGTCAATATTTATAATAAGTTAATTGAATCAGCTTGTTGCATGGATGGGTTTTGCAATTGATTGATCATCGCTGAATAATTGAAATCGGTTATCCAGGTGAATTGTTAATGTAGTCATTATTTCTAACATATTATTATTCATGGGGTCAGACTTATTTGCATAATTAATTCGTCGCATTATTAATAAAACAATTCACGAAGTACGTCTATGTGCAGAGATGTCAGATCCATTAGGTGATTGATAGTTTCGGCGGTCCAATTTCCATTTCCATTATTTTGTAAAACGCGAGAGTTTTCCGAAATAATTTCGCGTGATTTAATAGGTCGACCATTGTCCACCTATTACGTATGACACAACATTTATCCTGTATAATGTAAAAGCCTAGGGAGAACTTAAAGGGAACAAAAGCGAAAAGAGCTATATTTTATGAGCCATTGAACCAAGTGCGCCACCACCCATATAGAGAGAGATTAAACGCTGCCTTAAAATATATAGGCGGTGAAAAAATATATGATATGAGATTGGGTAATACAGCAAGTAGAGGTATTAAAGTAATTCCCGTGTCCCGGTTGATTAAAGTTCAATTAACAATTGTTAATAGCTCAAATTTAGATATTATTTGCATCTTTAGGTATTTCAAAGTTATTCATTTCTATAAGCATCTAACGCCCCCAGTGAGAATGTGAGAGGTAACACGCTTTGTTATACGTAATTTATTTCCGTAATAACCAGCTGCCTCCGCCCCATCAGGTGATGGTTGTACATCTTGTGCACATGCTCTCACACTGCATTTGCGGGGGTTTCAAAATATAATACTTAGCTGAGGATATTTATATTAAATGTGGTTTCTCTGTTTCCCCTTCACAGGTGCAGCATCCGTTCGCATTGTCAAGATGCTGCCAAAGATCCTCTGTACTGGATTAGCTACAAGAGCGGTAGATGCACGACTATTACGACCGTTACGCCGAACCAATTACAAAGAACGACCGCTAGAACGGTAAGTCTTTCGAAAATGATTTTGTTTTTGCTACGATGTATCGAGCGCATCGGAATTATTAGTTCGAAACCAGTTTTCCCACGGCCACGGCCTTCTCATATCCGTACTACTCTTAATTAACAACGTTTGTCCACCCTCTCGCACAGCTGGATCTCGTTATTGATAACCTGCCGACCCTGTCTGGTCAATTCCTGTGCGCGTTTACCGCATTGGACAAAACCCTCATCACCAACGCCACCAAGAAGAGCTACGGCGTCAACTGTACAACCCCGCGCACCGACTCACTGCCATCCATCCCGCAAGGACAACGTAAGCCCTGCTAATTTATATCATTTATGTTAGCCTCTCTCTCTAAACCTGATGGATATCCGTAGATCATTTTACCGCCAAGCTGTCAGTTCGAATGGAATCTGGTCCCGATTTCGTGGCTACTAATTTCACGTTCTTCGATTGCAACACCTACAGCTCCTGCACCCAGTGCGTGTCATCATCTTTCCCGTGCGATTGGTGTGTGGATGGACACAGATGCACCCACGATACTGCTGAGAATTGCAGAAACGATATTCTCGTGACTGGCGTCAACGTAAGATTTTTTTTTCAGGATGGTCAGAGATATAGAGAATATAATCAATTGCTTACAGCGAGTTGGGCCCAGCTACAGATCCGGACCAGCGTTTTGTCCGACCATCAATGCCTCCGTTGGAAACTCTCCTGAAATCTTAGTCGCTTCTGGTATTAAGAAGGCAATTCGCGTCAAGGTTCACATCATCGGCCAATTTATAGTTCAAACTAGATTCGTGTGCCAATTTAATATAGAAGGTAGAGTGACCAGCGTGAATGCCCAACTTCTAGGGGATACTATCTACTGTGATCAAATGGAATTCTCTTACACCTCGAAAGCTCCGAATATTACAGCTACATTTGCTGTGATCTGGGGTGGCTCTAAACCGCTGGATAATCCTGACAATATTCACAGTAAGGACATCATAATTAGCAGCTTGTTTAAACTGACCGTTTCTTTTCTTCTCAGTTGTAATCTACAGATGTAGGGATATGGCAGACAATTGCGGGATGTGCCTAGCACTCTCAGAAAAATACGAGTGCGGTTGGTGTCAAAGCACCGATCGCTGCGAGGTCAAGGAACAGTGTGAAAGGGGATCTGCAGTTTGGTTGAATCGCAGTCAGACCTGTCCTAATCCTGAAGTGATTTCCTTTAGACCAGAGTTGGGCCCTTGGGAAGGAGACACGAACATTACAATCGAGGGCATCAATTTGGGCAAGACGTTCCAAGACATCTACACGGGTGTCAGCATAGCAGGCATTAACTGCCAGCCTTACGAACATCTCTATATCAAGACCAAACAAATCGTCTGCAAGGTAAATATGCGCCAAGAAATGAAGAACGTAATATATGTCAATCCGATGCATAACAATTAATGAAACCTATTTGATTGTTCCATTTGTCTCTGTCCAAGATGATTAATGTGTGTTTCCATTCAAATTTTCACGGTTGGATGTTTGTCACAATTAACGAAGTGGTTCAATTTGAACAATTTGTCCGTACTAATTATTGATTTGATCGATACGTGCGTCGGTGAATTTATATCGAACATAGATGTGAACATACACTATTTACTATACGCTTCACCATACTCACCCTTTTGGCTATAGTATTCAATCTGGCGATCTAATTGATTCTCAAGTTGGCCGAGCAGAAAGTGTCAGGCTGGCTAATGTAAGCCTGGCAGGTGCATTTGGTCAGTCGGCCGTGGCCTATAAAGGGGTCTCCACACACCGTCCCTTTATAGGCCGTAGCTACGCCAATTTTCCAAATCCCAATTATCGCGCAATCATAGCAGTTCGGCCAAGTTCAACTAAATTCATTGTGCATTTTCAAGGTTGACGGTCCGGGTACGAACGAACAAAGACAGGGACCGGTGGTCGTTAGAGTGGAGGATTACAGGGGTGAATCAAAGACCCATTATAGATTTGTCGATCCCTCGGTCACCGGAATCTCGCCAAAATATGGACCTAAATCTGGAGGTACTATGCTACAGATAACCGGTCTTTACATGAACGCTGGCAGCAACATACAAGCTTTCATCAACGATCTGCCCTGCAAGATAGTTTCGTAAGTGTACAATTCCGATGCCTACTAGGGCGGGCGACTAATAAGCAAACAAACGAAGAACTACCAATTCTCAACATTGTTTGGATTTTTTTCAGGACCGACCAAAAACACGCGCTATGCATGACAAGCGCATCCGATAAGCCTGTGGCCGGCAAATTAAGGATGAAATTTGATAAGGGTGATAGGTATTATGAGGACGAGCTATTCCAATACGTGGATGATCCGGTGATTGAGTCTGTTGAATCCGGAGTTGCGAGCCCGGTCAAACAGCCGAAGGGCATTCCGGCAGGCGGCATTAAAATCTCCGTTGCCGGAAAGAATCTTGCTTACATACAGAAGCCGCAAATGTACGTCTACTACGAGCAGAAGATGTTTTTTAGTGTAAGTCGAAACTCGCTAATCGCAATCGTGACACGAGAATAATAATCTGTTTCTTCATTCGTTTTCAATACAGGCCTGTACGGTGATTAGTAATACGAGTATGACGTGCGATAGTCCGATTATTGAAGTCGAGGAACTTAAATTGGATGCGGATAGTCCACTCCCTCTGGAGTACGGTTTCAGAATGGATAACGTATCCGGTGTGCAAAATCTAACATTGAACAATAATTTCAATCCGTTCTTGCTATATCCGAATCCAGTTTTCGATCCGTTCGATAAAGATAAAGTGAAATACTACAAATCTGATTATCTCAACATAAACGTAAGTGCCCTTCCTATATTGCAATTCTGTTCTATTTAATAATTTATCCTTATTTTTGACACTATTCCCAGGGCCAGAATATTGACAGGGCTTGCCAGGAAACTGACGTCGAAGTGCGGATAGGTAATAGCTTTTGCAACGTAACGTCACTGTCTCGACAGCAATTGACATGCAGACCTCCGGAAACCCAGCCCTCGGCACTGAACGAGCTCGGCCAAGCTAATGGCGAGGAATTCCCCGAAGTTATTGTTATCGTCGGAGGAACACTGCGTTTCGCAATTGGTAGCCTGTCCTATTCCTCACCACAAGGAATAAATGGGAGCCTTTCACGGCCGATACTTTATTTGATTATCGCTCTCGGAATAGTAGTTTTCATAGTGTTCATCGCGTTCTTGGTAGCATACCGAAGGAAGTCGACCGAGAACAATAGGGTTCTCAAGAATATGCAGGAACAAATGGACATCCTCGAGTTGCGTGTTGCAGCCGAATGCAAGGAAGCCTTTGCCGAATTACAAACGGAGATGACTGATTTGACTGGAGATTTGACGTCCGGCGGAATACCGTTCCTGGATTACAGAACGTACGCTATGAAGATTCTGTTCCCTAACGTTGATGATCACGTTGTATTGCAATGGGATAGGCCGGAACTATTGAGAAAAGACAAAGGTCTCCGTCTGTTCGGGCAGTTGATAATGAATAAGACTTTCCTGCTCCTATTTATAAGGACTCTAGAGAGCAACCGATATTTCTCGATGCGCGATCGCGTGAATGTAGCATCATTAATAATGGTTACGTTGCAAAGTAAAATGGAATATTGTACTGACATCCTAAAGACTTTACTGGCGGAATTGATCGAGAAGTGCATGGAAGGGAAAAGCCACCCGAAGTTGCTTCTTAGGCGTACCGAGAGTGTCGCCGAAAAAATGTTAAGCGCATGGTTTACCTTCTTGTTATATAAGTTCTTGAGGGAATGTGCAGGCGAACCGCTCTTCATGTTGTTCCGCGCTGTTAAGCAGCAAGTCGATAAAGGACCTGTGGATGCGATAACTTCTGAAGCTAGGTATTCACTTAGCGAAGAAAAATTAATTCGACAATCAATAGATTTTAAAGCAATGGTACGTATTAATTACGCTTTTCCTAAGAAATATTATTTATCATTTTTTTAATTATTTACAGACGATTTATGTTTCCATTTCGCAACAAGCTGGTTTCGTTGGCTTAGATCACAATACAGAAAATGTTCCTGTCAAAGTATTAGATTGCGATACTATTAGTCAGGTGAAGGAGAAAGCCTTGGACAGCATTTACCGCGCAACTCCGTATTCGCAAAGACCGAGGAAAGAAGATTTGGATATTGGTTAGTATTTAACTTATATTGTAGTATCGTTACAGGGCCTTCTACAATCAGTTTATATTTTAGAATGGCGAACAGGTACATCAGGAAGACTCATATTGTACGATGAAGATACCACTACGAAAACCGAAGGAGATTGGAAGAGGAGGAACACATTGCAACATTACAGAGTACAGGATGGAGCCAATTTAACTCTGGTTTCCAAGCAGAGCTCAATATATAATTTGAGCAGCATGTACACCGACAAAAATGACAAGAGCCATAAGTATGAGACTCTTAATATTAACAAATATAATTCCGCTAGTCCGCCTTTGAGTCGCGCAACAAGCCCCTTGAATAATGACCATGATCAAGGTGTCCGCGGTTGGCATTTGGTGAAACATCATGACGCAGACGCCCAGAGGGAGGGCGAGAGAGGCAACAAAATGGTATCCGAGATTTACTTGACACGTCTACTCGCCACCAAAGGTACCCTGCAGAAGTTTGTAGACGACCTGTTCGAGACAATTTTCAGTACCGCGCACAGAGGATCTGCATTACCTCTGGCTATTAAGTACATGTTCGATTTTCTCGACGACCAAGCTCTTCAGCACGGCATCGCCGATCCGGAGGTCGTCCATACCTGGAAGAGCAACTCGTTGCCACTAAGGTTCTGGGTTAATCTCATCAAAAACCCTAACTTCGTCTTCGACATTCACAAGTCGAACATTGTCGATTCGTGTTTATCTGTAGTTGCTCAAACCTTCATGGATTCATGCTCCACTTCCGAGCATAGACTAGGTACTTATATAACTCTAAAATTGCTAGTAATATAGATAATCATGCAATCGTTTCAATTCCAGGTAAAGATTCACCGAGTTCCAAGCTTTTGTATGCTAAAGATATTCCATCTTACAAAGAATGGGTCGAGAGGTATTATTCCGATATCAAGATTATGCCCGCTATCTCCGACCAAGATATGAATGCGATGTTGGCCGAAGAGTCGAGGGTAAGTTTTTATTCTGTTCTTACTAAATTTGAGAATGCCCTACTAATGATGTTTGCGATTGGTAATTCCAGCTCCACACGACTGAGTTCAACACGAATTGCGCATTGCAAGAATTATATACGTATGCTGTGAAGTACAACGAGCAATTGATGGTTACGCTAGAAGAAGATGAGTTCTCCACCAAGCAACGCTTGGCATATAAGTTAGAGCAGGTGCACAATATAATGACGGAGCCGCAACCGTGATACTGGCCTGACTTGACGCGGCCTTCTGCGCCGCCGATCTCTCCCATGCAACCTTCTGCTCCCCAGGAGTTAGCCTGCTGATGGCCATCATGTTAGGAAGGATCGGTTTTGGCCGTCGTCATCATCGGAAACTCAGTGCCAGTTCCATACTGGACAAAACACATATCTACGGAACATTATCTGTATGTTGTTGGATCGCCGTTTAAAATAGTCGTTCGGTGTCGGAGCAGTGCCCAGTCAGTGACTTTAAGTGCCTCTGGTAGGAATGAGCTGCGTACTGTCTCCATGAAATTAGTGTACTATATTTTTATGATACGACAGTCTGTTTATTGCTTTGCTGTGCTGAAACCTTCAGCGTTTAGTCCAATACACCTGCACATACGCGGATCGAAATTCCCAGGTGACATTACCCTTCGCGTATGTGCATGTTGATATTCTACGTATTATCACAAAGTCTAAAATGCTTTTTTGATAATTGTATAATGAATGTACCTTATATTTATCCTTGTACAGTTTAATATTTTTATATTTTGTTCGATGCAATCATTAAGATTGTCTTCCGCATTTGAAGGAAGCAGCAGGGTGTAGTGTTTATTTGCGACCTCTCAATCATTCATGCAACAGACCCCAGAACCCAACCCACTCCTACCTAATGCCCCTCCTCTTCGCCACAAACAAAAAATGCCATTTGCTAACCTCACCCCCGCCACCACCCAAAAAGCCTATGTCTATCGGTAGTCTCACAAGTCCGCACCACAAAACCATTTCGAAAACAAATTCATTAAAAAAAAAGCAAAGTATCCCCCAAAGCACTAAAAACCTGTGTTCCTCCACGTAATGTACATTCAGAAGCAAACAAGTAAAAAAAAACGGAAATAAATGGAAATATTTTCAGGCTGTAATTTAATTGATATTAAAGAAAAATAATCTTTGTCTTTAAATTAAGTTGAGGATTCCGAATAAAGTGTGGAATATATATAGTATATATATATTTATATATACATAGATATATTTATATATATATAGATATATTTATATATATATATATATACATATATGTATAAGTGTATATGTATATGATGATGATGTATTAAACGTAAATGGATGTAATTGTTCGCTCTTCTATTATTATGCATTATTATTCTTCCTTCTCTCGATGTGTGTCATTTAATACTAATAATACGAAATATAACCGTCCTAAACGATGCTAATATTCGTCGCGATCGACTTTTTTCCCGGCTAACTCGAAATGAAAACGTAAAAAATAAGAAAAAAAAAATAAAAATAAATATGTATGTATGTGTAAATGTATATGGAACAAATAACAGCAAGCTATCACATTTCTTCAAAGTATAAACTAATTGTAAACACTAATTGATTAAGTGAAACAGCGAATCCTCAACTTTCTTTACAAGACAACTGTACCGCCAGTGTTCGATGGTTACTATTTAATTCTTACCAATAATACGTATATCTATATATATATGTATGTATGTAAAGCAAATAAAGTAAATACAGTGTGTATCTAAATTAAAAAAAAAAAGGAATGCTACAAATATGATGAAGAAACGAATGAGAGGAAATTAATATCTATATATATATATTTCTATATATATACATATATATGTGGTATAAAAAAATAAATAAATGTATTTGCTTATTAATGAAGAAGTTGAGATTAAGATGTGAGAAAAGCAAACTAATTATGTATGTATATCTATATGTTACTTGTAATTTAATTTATAATTGCTGTCTGCACTGGCTACAGTGATCATACTATTTTCTTTTTGTACATATTAGGTGTGCGTGCAAGGTGTATTCATAGTACTGTGTGTATACTCGATTGCATTTGCAATAATATGAATGGTAATGTAATACTATATGTTATTATAAAAGACTGAATGGAGTTATTTCAAATACTAAATAGAAAACATCTCTATGTCTCTGTTTTTATTGGCAATTTCGTTTTGACGTTCCGTTAGTTGTTCATGTAATCGGTGTGATCATAAGAGAGTGGACGATGGAGAAATTGGACGCAGAAGAAGTTGAAGCGAAAGAATCACATCGAACATCGAACTTACGGACAAAACCTTGCACTCCTCTTATCCACCCAAAACTACAGCTGAAGAAATAGCAACATTATCATCGATAAGTGATGATGATGATGATGTATTGCACTTCGTCGCCCTCTGACAACTGGCAACCCTTGCAGCTATTGCAGCGACTCAATAAATTTCGCACTAAATAGATGCAACTAATTTCCCTAGTAAACCGTCCCTTCCCATTGGAGCATCAACTAAATCAATAATCGACACACATATATATATATATAAATATAAATATATACAATTTCCGTCACTTAAAAATAATATACTTTCAAAATATAATTTTTGAGCCAAATTTATCGCTTAAAAACTTTATTTTTTATATACAAAAAGTTAATTATTTTGCCCTAAAAAATAAATATAATTAATTCATAATATTTACCTTTCATAGGGACGTGATACATCTTTCTCACGACTTCCCTCAAGGTCTTTTTTCAACAGACAAATACTACAATTAATGTAAAAAATTTGTCTAAAAATATATTAAAATTTAAATCTACAACACAGATAAACAAAATATAGAAAACATGAAAAATACAATAATAATTGAATTAACGAATTAGTAAGTAAATACTAAATTATACAACTAATAAATATAGCTAAAAAGATAATTAAAAAATACTCAGATATTTCAGTTAATAAAAAGAAATGAAAACAAATTGAGATAATCCTAGAAAACATAAGAAATACCCAAATAGATATGTTAATAAAATAAGTCATTGGTAAATAGTCAAATAAATTCAAATAAATAATTTTCATTTTCCTTTAAATTTTATCAGAATGAATTAAATAACCAAATTTAGTCATGTTTATGTTGGAAACTGGTTAAAAGTATAATTTATCTGTGTAAAAATTTAAGTTTTCTTTAGAACTGGAAAACGCATTAAAAAAGGTGGATGCGCCGGGTAACACTGCTTAATTTACTTATATTTACACTAGTATTGACTATAAAAATCAGTACAGAGTAAAAATTAATAAAACTATAATATATTTTATTGCAGCATTGTCGTTTCATAATAATTTTTCAATATTTCTCGAAGCTGTGGATGATAGTAAAAATGTCGAGATTTAATAAAAAAAGAAAAGCAAATGATGATAGATTATATTTAAGGAATTGAACGAGGAAAGACGACACTTTGCAGTAAGATCCAATAAAAATAACATATTGAAAATTAGTAAATATTTTTAGTTTTTATGTAATTTATTGTAAGGTAAATATAATAACAAATGAAAACAATTATGTATCTTAAAATTATGTAAGAAATGACAGTAATTTATTAATAATTAAGGTTTTAAAAATACATGAAATCTTATAAATTTTCAGTTACTACATAATTATACAGGATGGTGGAAATTTGGTTGCCTATAAACACAACAGCAATTACGTATATTCTGGAGTTTGTTAATTCCAGGTCCGGCGCGAGTCTGCTTTCTCGGTTCCCAACCTCACGTTTCATAATTTTCATGACGTAATTTAAGACTGTAACGAAAAATATAATAATATGTTTATAACAAATAATTATTTAAATTTTATTGGAATATTCATAAAATATTTGATAATAATTTTTACCTATTTTCCTACTAACAAAATCTTTGTTTCTTCTTTAATTTAAAATAATAATTATTTTTATAAAGTTTTTTTTTCTTGTAATTAAAATATATGTTTTTGATATTTTTGTAATTAAATCTGTTTATGTAAATACATGTTATTTTGTTTGATTATAAGGCGATAAAAGTTGTTTTCACTAAATTAAATTATTATTGTAATAAAAGTTGTAATTTATTGGCTTTAATTAACGAATAATAAACAAATTAATATATAAATTTCGTAAGGAAGTTTAGAATTGCTGAAATTTTCAAAAACATCTATTTTTAGAATTTCTATTCTATTTTTAACGAAAGAAAAATTAAAGCTGATGATGATAAAGAAGATGAAAAAACATCACGTAAGATAGGCAGAACAACCGCAAAAATGCGAGCGATTATTTTTGCCAAATTTTTCTTTATTTTATGGACGGCCGTAAATATTTGAATTGTTTATCCACGCACAGCTCGAGAACGACGAAGGCGTTCATTCCATCGGCCATGGCTTTTAAAAGTTTTCAGGGATTTTCTTCAGCGAAAGGCATATCACGAATTGATGCTGTAACAGAAAACAAGAAACGCTATTCCTTCATTCATTTACTGAATGTAATCATGTAAATCGGTCATTTTATTAATAAATACAATCTGACAAATAAATAAATAATTATTCAAGACTGTCGTAAAAAAAAACTAAAAATACTCGTTTATGCTTCTGATCTTTTTTTTTATTTACACATACTTTTGATGGAATGCTTTCGCTCTTCGTATTGCAACAGAGTTCACGTGCTTAGATATTAATCAATATTCCACCAAACACATTTTATATGTAATTGATGAAGACGTGGGAAAAGAAGAAACAAAACTTGTTTCGATTCGCTGGAAACGCGGTGTAATAAAAACATTCGCTTTCTTTCCTTTACTTGAATTTTTTTCATCAATCGCTTAACTACTTTTTCTTTCTAGAAACTCTTCCTAGCATCATCCATTAATTATATTCAATTAATTTTATGATAATTATTTGTTCATAACTTTAGTAAATACTAATGGAATTGCGTTATAAAATAATAAAAGAATTATAGCGACAGTAGCAATAATAACTCCAAAACGTAAACAACGAAAAGTTTGCTAAGAATTCTTTTCGGTAGACACGCACGCCCGGGTATTTTTTTTATCCCCGGCCGTAATTTCTCCTAATTACGTAAAGAATTCGAGGTATTTGTTTACAAACAATTGTTGCTAATTGGAATCTTCCTTTTGCGATAAATCAGAACCGGGTTTTTGTTCTGCTGTTGTTTTGTTGTTGTGAAAAATCCACACCGAAAAGTTATAACTCACTCAAATGTAACAACAAACAATCCAAATTAATAAAGATCTAAAGGTTTTGATGTTAATTTACATTTATTTTCGATAATTATTATTCTGACGATCCAAGGAAAGTGGGTATATTAAGGCTATCTCAATCCGGTGTCAACTAGGTGTCAGGACGAAATTCGTTGCCCAATCGCAGAATTTACGGCACGCGAGGAATCTGGACGAGGTTACGTAACGTCTCTCATTAGCATTCGCGTTGCCGTTTCTGTATTTGAAAATTATTTATTTATATGAATACCGCTGTTAATTTTATCATTTTTATTTTTGAGATTGATACATTTTGCGGTTTATTTCCTGCGGTTTACTGAATGTAATCGATGGAGAGAAAAAATCACCGATAGCAATGATCGCAGTTCCGTGTGAGGGGGCATTTAAATGACGCCGTCTGTTCCGGTTGCGGAAGCGTAAAATCGCTCCGTTTCGCCGTTACGCAACGGATTTTCGACAGGAAATCTGTTACATATTAAGAGATCGGGCTTGCCACGCAGATTCAATTTTTTTTTTCGCCAAACAGATGCATACACCGACGTGACGGACGCAATTCTACTTTTACTATTGCCGCTTGGCATTGACTTGCTAGATTGCTGGGGATTCCCCGTCCTGCAGCGCGCCTTTGAATTGACGCTTATTTTTTTTTCTCACTCGCTGCAAACTTTGTTTGTTCAGAGGAAAGCTCTTCCGCTCGTTTACGGATCTGCTCTGAGGTTGATTACCTCTAACAATTCCATAAATTATTCAAATATCATTTTTTATACTTTGCTCCAAAACTATTATTAAAATTAAATTAAATAGAACAAATTTCAATTCCACATTAAATTATGTCATTTTTTTTTTAAATTTACTCCAAAACCAACCAGTACGTTTTATTCTAAAATCATACAGTATTTTTAAAATTTCTTAATTTTAATAATAAGGAAAATAATAAATTTAAATTAAAAATTGTAAAAAAATAAGTAAATTATAAATTTCTTTAGTAAAAAGCTTCAATTATCAAGAAAGTTTTATTCATATGTTTTTTAAATAAATGCGGATTCCTTGATGGCCAATGCTTACGCACGTATGCAAATGTAATTGCTGGGCGGATCCTCGTTACAAATTCATTGATAACTCGTTGTCGGCGTGCTTGAAGTGTCATTATCTATCTGCGGTGGCGCTTAACGGGGGCGGCGATTAATCGCCTTTTCCTCTCCAAACCCTGGACGCCCCTATACCACGAATTAATAATACGTTCCTTCCGCGAACGGCTTCAGCCCCGCCATCGATTGCCTTAATTAAATCGGCTTCTGTGAACGCGTTACATAACTCCTAATTTAACGAGGCCCACCGGTCGGCGCACGGCCCTAAGTGGTGACTGCCCCAGATGTCCAGCTTCCAGGATATTTCCTTAACGATGATTTATGCGAGCATCAGAAATTCCTAAAAACAATAATAAAGTTTGCAGACTAGAACGAGTTCGTGGATTTCATCAAATATTTACTGAACGCAGTTATAACAGAAAATAATATTATTCTTGTTTATGTATTATTGTTATGCAGGTGAAACTAAATTACGAGAAAAAGTGTGTGCGGTAAAAGGTGTAGAATTTTTCTCTTTTGGGAATGTCCCGTGAGCGGAATAACAATACAAAGTATGGAACGAAACGGTTTTTCGCCGTAAGCATATTTTCCGATCGAGGGGGAAAATTCCTTTCCCCGGTCGGCCCCTCGGGCACTTCAAACAAAATAACAAATGCCGACCGTGATTTCGCGTCGCGTTCTTAGAAAGTGTTACGAAATAGACGCGCGATAATGGAATGGAATTAGGCGATTAATGTGAATCGTTTATGAGGCTGCTGAGTATGCATATGTATGCGTGTATCTGTCTGCGTTGTGTGTGCGTGTGGTTGTACGTTCGTGACGTGGATGAATCAGAATGAAAGAGAACTAGATGTCGGGTTTTCGGATTGAATGAAGTGTCCTATTCGGAAAACCTGGAAGGGTCGAGTCTGGTGTTTAGTCATTGAGTTTGAGCCCACGAAGAGGGGACCATTAATCCATCGTTATCATGGGATTTAATTTTAGATCCGCACGCGGGGACTTTCTCTATGATTCATCTGGCGTTCCGACCCGCCACAGGTACATTGCACAGTTGGGAAGGCAAGGACACCCATCGTCGTTGATAGTGTTACATAAATTATCGAGAATTGTATTTATAGCACGTAGTAAAGAGATGCAAACGCATTCTTCAACACGTAGACCGCCGATGGAAAAGAAGATGTTTTCCGGCCGTGGACTATTTCCGTGCCTTTGTACGACCGCGACCCATTGACAGATACACAATGTTCGGCTACACTTGTCCATCAAAGTACAACCTCTTCATCTAAACAACCACCCAAAAATAACCAAAAAAAAAACAAAACAGAAAACCAAATGCGAACATACATATAAATATAACTTAAGTAATTTATAAGTACTTAAAAAAAATAAAATATTCCTAAATTTTATTGATTTAAAATCTATATTAAATAATAAATATTCAATATTAAAATCAATTTTTTTAATTTGTATTTTTTATTTAATTTAAACAAAAATATGAATATAACACTTTTTTATAAGTTTGATTTAATGACTAGAACGACCCACGCATCTTATTATATCATCTTCAAATATCGTACATCCCATTGTGTAAAAGCTCCGTTTTCGTTCGGTTTTCCTTTTAAGTTTCAGCTCTAACGTGGAGGTGCGTGGTCGGTTTTCCATTAAAATAATCTCCAGATTATCGTTAACTTTACAGAAGAAGCAACGACAAAAAAGTCTAAAATAAATAACAACACAAGATGAAAAGAGAGATGCTGCCTGCATTCGGTTTATTGTTGAATCCAGGTTATAAATAGCGACGCGTGGGATTTCCCGTTTTAGACGTCTTCTTTTTTCTGTAAAATGGAAATACAATAGATATTACAAGAAAAATTTGGTAATTATAAAACTTTATATTTAAATATAATTGAAATTATATTTTCCTATAAATATAAAATAATAGAGCAAAATATAATTTCGTAATGGTACACGAGTTAAGAAATGTTGGAAGAAAAAAAATCTGTCTAGAAGTGAAAAGAACAGTTTGTATACATATCGAGTGATTTATTCGGTATAAGATAGAATCTTAATTCCCATTTATTCGACATATAAAAAAAAGCACGTGCACTTCATCACGCTCAATTCTCTGGAAACATTTGCATATGTTTATTTTTAATATAATTAATACGCTATTCATTTAATACTTTAACACTTATGACCTATGAATTAAATCTCTTAGTTTTATCTTATAAATCATGCATTAAACTAAAACATTCCTTAATTTTATAACGGATTTAAGTAGATTTTAACTTCTATCAATCAGTTTTTTTAATTAATTTTATCTGACGTATTAGTTAGAAGGTTTTCTTTTCTTGTATTGTAAAGTATTATTACCTTGTGTAAATATTTTGATGTGTAAAATAAATTATAATTTATTATAATGAATTCTTTAATTTTTATTGTCAAAATTGAAGCGGAATTTATTGCTGGTTCGGAGAGTAGCAGGAACCACATGTGCTGTTGTAGCATATTATCTATGGTACTTTCTAAAGTTTACCCAACTCGTCGGAGCAGTACAAAGGTTGAGTAAATGGAAGCGGTTTCTCTCGTTAAAGTAGCAATCATAATCCGAATTTTTATATTTTCATTTTGCAATAAACCCAGGAGGTGATAGTTGTAAATCGAAAAGGATCAAGGATAGACGCGATACGTAGTTTGAACTGATAAAAAGAAATAAAATAAAGAAACAAAAACTCCATCTAACTGCGCCGACATTCCTATGTAGGTGTAGCAAAACAGGCTTAGGAAACTGAAAGATCATCATAGGTTTCTGCTCTCCAGCAGATCGCATTATTGATATTATTGTTCGAGCTGTAAGGAATTTATGGTCATGGTCGTCGTAGATCATCTCGACTTATGTTAGTGTTTCTAAGTTGAAGAGGAGGTGGGGTGCAGCCGTGATGCAATCGGGCTTCCTGAAAACAGCCCTTACACTGGATCGACGTGCAACAGGTTCCTAACCCACCCCGTTTCCACAAAACTTGACTAATCACGTAATAAAAAGGGGCGCGTTACTCGAATCAAGCTTTTCTCGGGAAGCTCGACGATATTTCACGCATTTCTGGAAACTCGACTCGTTACCGTGTAAACACCAACCAAACAAACGAAATTGAATATACGAGAATTAATGCGTTTTATTCAATTGGCGACAATTAACGTAACTGTTACTGTATGTGTTGTTATTTATTTAATTATTAATATTCTTTTTTTTTTGTTATTTCAAAAAAAAAACAGAAAGAAACGAAGCGAATAATGAAAATTTTCATGGAAATACCGATACATTCGAAACTGTTAATGGCGTTTTAATGGCACCGACGGCACCGTTTTTCCTTTCCCTTCCACGCCAATATTATATAACTTAATCATGAATCTACTCCATTTCATCGTCGCTGCTTGCAGCGAAAACGAAAAGTTTCCATCGGGACTTTTTTTTGTTACCAGGAAATTAAAATATGTTTTGCTAGAATGTATACAAAAATGATCAAAAAGCATCACTTACAGTAAAGAATGCAGTAACTACTTCCTGATTAAATACTTTTCCTCTAACATTACTATTAGATTTGTTAATTAAAAACAAAGTTCTAATATTAAAACTTATTTCTTTTTTATTCTTTCTTTCAATGCGGCTACGTAAAAAGCAATTCCCTTTGATTATTATTATTATTATTTTGTTCTTTTGTTAGTCATTCGTAGTTGGAAATGACTCCCTTGGACTCTTCCCATGAACACTGAAGGGCTAAGGGCAACGGGCGTTGTTCCGCGAAATGACTACTAAGATATTGATTGTCGGTAAACAGAAATACCTAATGGGGCAGGTATACACCACCGTTTCGGACAAATGCTACCACATTCCGGCTACGCAAATGACACAATCATTTTTAATAATATTTACACCCCCCGGGCTATGAAATGGTACCACCCTCGTCAAGAAACAAACAGAGCATGATTGAAATACTCAGTTTTCTATTAATATTAATCTACAATAATCTAACAATATATATGCAAATACTACAACAGTTTAACTCTTCGGCGTATTTCAGATGAAACAAACTAATTGACGCCTATTAAATGGAATTTATACAAACCGCACACCAATAAATGTTTTAAACAAAAGAAATATTTGCCTGTGGCCTGCAACAATTTGCGTTGATCATTTGCGGTCTCTGTAACCTACGAAAACAGGCCACACCATTTCAACTCGTTTGTCCTACATATTAACTATTGATTTTGTTTTAAGAACTAAACACCGGCATTCTATTGATCTTCTTTATGAACAACACATATATTCAAATTATAGAGTAATCAATCAAAATGTTAAAATATTATTATTAATATATTAAATTATAAATTAGTAAATAATTTTTCTTTCATGTAGTTATTCCACACAAGTCTTAAGAATAAAATAACTATGGTGTGGCTCTTTTTAATATATGAAAAATCGGAATGCGGCTCTCTTTGACCTTTTTCGTGCCCACCCCTGTTGTATATAATTGATTACAATTAAGTTAAGGAAATGAAATAAATCGTGCATCGTTAAAGAAGTTTGTTAATGATTGAAGATATTGAATGATTGATTAATAAATTAATGTTGAACAGATAATAAACACGTTCTCGCCTGGCATGTCGTTATTCTACTCTTCTCTGAGGAAAGCGCGGATACCGTTGCGGCGTTACGTAATTTATATATAAAAAAAAACAACAACATAAATAGTTTTGGTTGATAGCCGTTGGGTGAACAAATTTTCTCTCGCTTCTTAAAATTGATTTGGCGAGGAGACTAATGAAATGCTTTAATTTCCCTTCCCAAATATATAAGAAATAAAGAAAATTGGTGGATGGCCTGGGAAGGAGAAAGTGGTTGTAATGCGGCCGGTGTTTTATGAATCATTACTTCAACAAGATTAGATTAAAGCTAATGAATAGAGAGAGGATCATAGGAATGCGATGCGGTTTCGCCGTTAATTGGGTTAGCATCGACGGTGGTGTAAAACTCGATAAATGCACTTCCAATGACCCACTTGCCGGAAGGAAGGTTCAAGGCACTTGGGCTGCACCAGTAATTAGTCCGAATGAGTGTATAGATTTTCGCGCGTGCTTGCCCAGATCGATACCCATATGGTAGGCATACGAAGCGTATAGACTCTAATTGGCTCCGAACAGAGGTTTCCTATATGTACGTGTGTGTTCCTATGTTTTTTTTTAATCAATTTGTTTATTGCGCAAACTAAGTAACCACATCCCAGCTATTTAAATCGAAGAGTAAATTGTGTATGCGTGTAAATTGACGCATTTCTACTGACGTGGCAGATCCGGAGGCTGGGCTTCTCGAGGTGATAGGGATGGATGTTGATAGCAGAGAATTGCCTGATTGAGGATTATCAGGGAGGAATGTGGTTCTGAAGCATGGGGTGGTTGGAAAAGTTTTTTTTATCCCTTTCTCTCTGCTTCGTCCCCCTTGCCGTTCCGTTGCCGCCGCCACCGCCTCCGGCCGATGGTGTGAATGGCTGGCCGGCTCAGCTCCGCGTTTGTCTGCGTGTGTATATATACGAGTGTTTGTCTGTGTGTGTACGTGTGTATCTGTATAAAAGTCGGTGTCGCGGGTAGCGCGCGAGTTTAGTCCTGCGGACGTCTCGCGGACGGTCGTCTATCTAAGAGGCAAGTGCATGTGCATATGCACTGGTGCCGGTGCTTGAGTCAAGTGCGCCCAGTGACTTAATGCCGGCTTCAGCCACTGGCTATGGGCGGTCTTCTCTTGTCTAAAACCGCGGCATGGACGTTGTTCTTCTGGTTTGTGTTGTGTTCAGTGAAGACTGTGCTCGCCGCCACCGATCTTGACTTCCTGCAAGATCTCGGCCTGGAATCTAACCTGGACGTAACCAAAGTAAGAAGCCACCATCCCCCACAAAATCCGATCACAGATCCTGACCTACCGGATCTAAACATAGACCAGACAATCCACGCACACACGCACACAAATCCTACCTAATTATAAAGCTGCACCAAAGAAACTTGGAATTCCGAAGATTTCCAAAGCATCATCATTATCATCCAACATCATCATCTAAATATACTTTGCAAACTTGATTTCGATTATCTGGAATCATTATTATTCCACCGTTTATTTTGCGTTCACCTGTTTTTAATTAATTCAACTTATTAATTAACGAATTCACGAAAACAAAATATCATTCCACAAAATACTTCATATTTACAAATATTTTAGGTCTAAACAATAAAAACATCTAAAAATTATTACCAATTTAATAAAAATATTTAAAATTCCCAAAACCATAAAAATCAAATTAATTAAATTAATATTTTTATTACAAAATTTTAGCAAAGCAATTTTATAAAAGATACTAAAATGTAAACGAAAAATGAAAGTTTATAAGTTATATTTCTATTGATTTTTATAAAAATTTAATTATGAAATAATATTTTGAATTATTGCCATTCGTTGAAAAGATTTAATATGCAATTGCAAAGTTCAATTAACTTCGGAAATTGGCTTTTCATTTAAAATTATTTCGGACGTGACTTTCAATCAAGAAGCAAATCAAATAGGTAAGCTATAAGCTCTATGTAATACGTGACTTCTAAGCAGTAATAAACTTTAGTTCGTATAAAGTCATTAAAATATTTTTTGTCCCTGTTTTTACGATTAAATATTCAGATTTCTAAAACTAATTCTTATATTCAAAATATATAAACAGTAAAAACTAATATTTATGTTTGATTTTCAAAAAAGTATTTAGTTTTGTTTCGGTATTAGATAAATTTATAAAACAGAAATCTATTTGGAATTACAACGGATTTAAATTTCCATACAACGGGTTTAAGAAGATTATGTTCTGTAATGCTTTTCGTTTCCGTCTAAGAATTTGAATAAAATTCAACTTTGGTTTCAAATGAATAAAAAAAATTAGAAATGATTCATTACTTAAAATGTAGATTCTGCGAAATCAATTTCAGAAAATTCTTTCGAAATTGTTTTTTTTTTTTTTAATATTGATTTAGGCCAGTTCCATGAGGAAATCTAATAGATTTACAACTAAAAGGTTAATCAAAAAACATGTAATAACCCAATGAACTTCAATAAAAAGGAACATTTCATTCGAGCACATCCATTCTTGCGAGCCTTATAAATATTCATCCGCGAAAGATTTATGCCACTTATTTAAATAGAAAATACACACACTTCTATATTTATATATTTGAAGAGAGAAAGAGATAAATGAATAAAAAGATACGACGCTCATAATCTGGTCGTTATCTTATTTACATAAATAAGAAATCCTATTGGAAATAAAAATTTCAACTTTTTAAGCAGGAATTTATTGGTCGATTCTGATTAATAAGAGACGATATGCGAAAGGTGTTCCGAAATTCCATTTGATAGTTTTTCTGAGAATTTATACTTTTATTTTCCAATAAGAAATTAATTGGATGAGACCAAGCTTATTCTTCCTTATTTTCATTCGTGTTCTTCCAGTGAGTTTTGCAAGAAAAGCAGTTAAGGATTTCAGAGAATGGTTTCTTAAATACGCAATCAAATGATCATTTGCGGTAATGGATGAAATTCTTGCGCCATGAAATCCATAGACTAATGGTTTTCTTCTGGACGATGCTCTGTTCTTATCCATCGTCTTGTTTTATTCTCAAGGAGTTGTTGTTTTTACTACTTTTTATTCCGTGTTGTTTTGCCCAGCCGCCAAAAGAGCACGCGATCCGAAGCGACAAAGGTTATATTTAGCCCGAGGATTTGTCTTGGAGAGCTCTCGTCGCTTCAATGATAATATCGCGGGGGCCTTTGGATTACCGCATAAACACTGGACGTTGCC
Source organism: Nicrophorus investigator (assembly GCA_963457615.1). Classification (NCBI taxonomy): domain Eukaryota; kingdom Metazoa; phylum Arthropoda; class Insecta; order Coleoptera; family Silphidae; genus Nicrophorus; species Nicrophorus investigator. The sequence continues at coordinate 9,633,799 of OY735146.1, forward strand.
CAACTGGCCCAATTCTCTATTTAAACCTTCCCGTTCCAAGATTCCCACTTCCTTGGGCTCCGGACGGACCCTTGAGAGGGGTCAATGGATATAACCTAACACAGGTTAATGGTACAATTTCGTAACTCCGGTGGGAATCCCCGCGCCACTGGAAATACCTGGAACCGGAACTGCCGCAGCAACTCTCTGACTCACGACTTCCATCCATCCGAAACCTTTCAACCCAAATATTTACGGATGCATGCAAAACAGGAAACCAAAAAACTTCTTCTTTTATTACATTTTATTTTGTCTCATTATTTTTTTGGTTGTTTTTGTTTCGTTTCCATCTCGTGCGCGTATTTATTTTTAAGCTCTTGGCGCCTATCAGGAGGGAATCATAGAGTCCAGGGAAGATTACGGCACTGACAGTATAAATAACATACTTTTCGGCACGGAAAGCCAAAACACTTAACCTCATCATTATACCACGCTTGACTTAAGACCTGTTCTTTCTCATTGTTTCAGATAAACGTCAGCCAAGACGAGTATACCAGAATGATGAATGTGTATCTAGAGCGACTTACGGATTCTCAACAATCCGACACCATTCCTAAACTTATTACCTTTAATTCAGGTTTGTATTTTTTTTACTTATAACAAATCTCATTTTGTAATAAACTATCAAATTAATGATAATTAATTCGTAAAATGTTCAGATACTTCAACTAAGATTTATATATCGTTCACTGACTTTTATCTTCGATCTATGATATATTCAAATAAGTTTTATTTCTTTATCTAAACGTATAAGTCTTAATTACATATCGATTAGTCTAGAAATTAGTATAATTGCAATTAACGTATAAATAAATAATGCATATAAATGATTATATTAACCTGTTAGTTTTAACTGAATTGCTAATAATAATTCTAATCAAATTGATTTAATTTATTTATTAGATAAGCTTATCTAGAGATATAGATCAATAATATTGCTTAAAGTATGAATCATTAAATTAAGCTTTAAACACATCTGGAACTACATGAGTATATATTTAGTATATCATAATATGCAAGAAAATCGATCAGAAGATCGTAAAAACATGTTATTATAGATTTAAAATCTGGAAGGAGTAAATGTAGTTTGAAGAGTCTAGATATCTAAAATGTCGAGATTTACTCGTGAAACTCTTTAACCACTCAACGTGCCTACGGATAAATCTATCTGCGGCCAGATAAATTCCCATTTGTATGAGTATTATGTAAACAGTTATAAAGCTTTAATTTATTAGATTTTGAAATTATAATAAAATGAAACGACGAGTTATATTTTCCTAACTCACTGATTATTTTTAGTGGTGTGCACGTATTAATAAGAACGCATTTAATGTACGCTCAGAAAGTAGGATGCTATTAATAATCTTGCATTTGTTGTGCACCAGATCCTGTTCATAGGTGAAACCTTTATCAAAATTTGATTGCTCAATGATAATTTGTTAATGGATCTTTTATAATATATGTATGAATTATTAATGGTAGGATAATCTTGATCTATGCTGTAAGACCTTGCAGCCTTGTTTTCGTAACTTACCTGTTATTATCATCATCATCATCATCGAGCGTACACATGGGTGTATATTGTCGAGGGTGGAGGAGTGGGGAAAATTTGAATTGATTTATGTTAATTAGAATACAAATGTCCCGTGAGGCAGAGTTGCGTAAGATTTCGGTGAGATTAGAAAATTGCGCGCGAGATGAAATGTCGGTAAACGTATGATATGTGGAAAGGTAATTCCGCAGCAGGTCGCCTTGTGGGCCACGCTAATTGCTAAGTTTTCCTTGATTGGAATTTATAGCTCAATTAGTATTCGAAATGTCCGTAAAGCCGACCAAAAGGAATCGAGGCAAAAAAGTAGGAGATAAACAACAAGCATGATAATTCCGCTCAGAATTCATCGGTAATTGCCAAATGTGGTGAGAGGTAGACACCTGTATGCTGTTTGTCTGTTAGATAACAGTTGCGACGGCGACGATTGCCGTTCGACGACGTGTTTTTCGGGAAATTTTGGTATATTTTTAGCCGGGATGTTTCCTCAATAAAATTTCGCGCCTGTGATTCACCGAAAAACATATTTTCTGGTGGGAATTTATTATTAAATTCCTGTGGTGTAACCTTGCTACACAGGAGTCTCGCAAATCAAACAGAAGGATTGGAAGGATCAGGAATACCGCGTGCTTGTTGTTTACTCCTTGACATTCGCAGACAACTGTCTATTACTCGATACGTTCGTCTATCCTTGGCTAGGATTCCTGGGACACCTGTCGACTTCATTTAGCTTTGAGGAGACCAGTTTAATTGCACAGGTTGCTCGACTTGCAACAATGCGATCCGTCTCGCCGAACGCGCACTCGTGTATGTAATTGTGTGTATGTGTGGGTATTTGTAGGTATAAAATGCGTGTGTGAGAAACCAATTACCTGAGCCTCACGCACGCATCTTCTTCGACAACTTCTATTTATATGTGTTCTTTTTATTTCAATTTTCTTTTCGAGACGGAAAGTTTTTGCTCTTCTTCATTTTGTTTCCATAAACAAAGGAGATAATATATATGTTAAGGTAACCCAGTTTTAGAACGCAGAATCTATTTTCCATTTCTAGGGAATGCGGGGGAGAAAGCAGACGTGAGAGATACGCTTACGGATTGGAGAAAGAAGAAGAGAGAAGGCCGCAGGTAGATCGGAAAAAATAGCGCACCTAGTGACGTCACGGGGGATTTGCGTTGGCGGGCGTCTATCTAAAAATATGTTTTTGGATTGAAAATAGCTTTGCATTTTTTGGATACGTGTGAACATAGGTCACCTCTCAATAAACACGCGTACGCATTCCTCAGATACTATTAAAATATTTTTATTATAAACAGCCTAATATGGTGGAGGCGGCGGAGAAGGCGGCTGGTACCCAGAATGCGAGCTGGTACCTAGGATGGAACCCAGTGGTACCGTTGCACCTGCATGCGCGCCGATCTTATGTAAACACGCGTGGCCGTTGCCCCGGCCGCTTCGCTTTGAACATCCGACAATGTGCATCACACATCTCATCCAGACGCAAACACCGATCGGCACACACCTTCCTTCAAAACAAATCCTTAGCTTTCAGGATTATAATTAAACTAAACGTAAACTATCTCCTTGCTTCAGATCACAACGTACTACCCTTACCGCTGCCACTTAAGCTTTATGTAAACGATACATATCTCAAGCAAGCACCAATATTGAATCATCAGAAGTCGCAAGCTTTCTGGTTGCTCTACTCATGTTGCTACCGTTTTAAGTAAACTCCTAACCAGTTCATCTGCGAGTAAACGAATTCCATCATTCTTCGAAGAACAACAAAAGAAGAAAACCTTGCTGTGTCGATTAGACTTAAACTATTTTCCTGTGCAAGAAAAGGCCGTACGACATTTCGCATTCGCAACCTCGCCTCTCGGAACGGGTATTTTAATTTGCCAGCCATTAAGGCTGCACTTAAGCCGCCTATTATCTCGTCCTTCTCCACAGACCCGAGCCTGAATCAATACACATCTCTCCGCAAATTGTCCCGTATTAATTCAAGAATTTTAATTCGCCTCCACTTATACTCACTCTCCTTTCATCTTTTCCCCCGGCATACCTTCAAACCTTGCCTCGTCTAGAAAGTCACCACGTCAAAACATTTTCATTTCATTTCACTTCATTTACATTTACTACTGCCGCCGTACAACTGTACCATGCATTCTTGCTCGGTCGCAACAAAAACAAGATGTTTGTTTTCTGCTCAATTTCCTCCTTTAATAGCATGGTACACTAAATTAATACAGCCCCGAGCCTCACTTTCATCTGCAGCCCACACAGGGCTCTTCTCTAATTGATACTCCAACCACTAAATTACATCTAAGGAGTATATTCAATAAACTTATCATAGTCAAGGTAATGCTCGAACGTAGGCGTCGTAAGGATAAAGTTACGGATTTGGGTCATAAATATGTCTCAATCCTTCATCTTCGCGGCAATCACTTTCTTTTTTTTTCTGCCTTCTCATGCAGTTCAAATAACGTAAATCATCGGGTCAAAGGATTTAATTGAGAAGCACCGTGCTGCGAACAGATTGATCAGCCCACGTCCCTTCAAATCTCTATACAATGCCCATTGAACATGACGTAAAAAAAAGAAACATCAAAAATCCGTACAACCCACGCAAGGGTCATCGCTCCTAGGGCTATAGTCTCGATTATTAACGCAGATCCCTTTCCAGAAAGCATTTCTTAGAGGCTGCCAGTCGAATGACCTACGTCGCATTCCTCACCGTCTTGAGGAGATCTCGTTGTTCCCGCATTCCTCGCATTCGACACGGATGATTTGCCTCACGTCGTCGGAGAGGCTTTCCGATTTGCGAGCGGAGTCCGTGGAAAATAAAAAGCAAAACTTTGCCAATTTGTCAAACCGAAAATTGCACTCGCTCATATTTATAAATATGTCCATGTGGGTCAGAGCAGTCCCTTTCAATCTTCTTAGCGCAGCGCAACTGCTCGGATCGCTCCGTTTCGCATCCTTATTTCTGCGTCGAACATTCCAAGGAAAAAGGTCCGTATTTATGTCCTTCGCGAATTGAGTTACGGCGCGCCGCCGATGATTTTGAGTCCATTGTATTTAAAGAGTAATAAATACCAAGTGTACCATTGTCTCGATGGATGCTGAACAACAGCAGTTGAAGTCGCCGAGAAAGATTCAGAGAAGAAATGAAAGTTTTACGCAACGGAAATAATTGCGATGCATTTACATGTTTATTACGGTTTAAATGAGCTCTTGCGGCTTTTCTAAATTGAAATTCCCATTCGAAAATTATAATAGGCTTTGCGTTGCTCTCGGCAAAAATAATATATAGCCGACTCTTTTTAGGTAATACAACCAATCTCTTACCAAAATCCATTTTATAAGACATCGCTATTTATAATACCTATAGTTTTAAATTAATATCGTAGCAACATTTATGAAAACAAAAATAAAAGCAACTTTGAACACGAATCCTAATTGAAATATATGTAATAGGAAATTGATTAATAGCGCAGCTTAATGTCAGAGATATTTTAAACTGTATATAAGGAATGCAGATAATTTATAATATCTTAATCATTATTTATTAGTTATTAGCGTATTTTCTGGAAGATGAATCCAGTATTTCTAAATTCGGTCCGTGGCGCCTATGTTTATGATTAGGTCGTCGTGAAATTTAGTCCAGGAAAAACGGAAGGGAAGCCTTCCTAAAAGTAGCGAGAAATACAAATAAACCAGGATGCCCACACGTCCTGGTCATCTGAATCACGAGGCACCGCTACGTAAAATGACTAATCTTCTATGTATACATTTCGGCTATTCGGGCAATGGAATATTACCTTCGAGAAACTATTATGCAATGAAAATAATAAGTTATTGGGAATTTGGAAAGATATTTATTCGTATGTTTTGTTTGCTTGCAGAGAGAAAATCTTGGAGACGACGGAGGGATGACGTAACCCGTTTGCGTTTCCCGGTGAAGCCATCGACCGAGGACGTGGAGATTGAGAATGCGGAACTGCGTCTGCTGACTCCACCTATACCAAATAAGAGTTCAATCCGAGTAAAAGTATATCAGGTTCTGAGTCCGCGCCGACGGAGGTTCCTGGAAGAGCGCGTGGTCTATCCGTCTCAGCTAGGTCCAAAGTGGTGCGAGTTCGATGTGACGGATGCTGTCCAAAGGTGGATGCTTGGAGATAGAAACTTGGGATTGGAATTAGAGTGCATCGAGTGTGGAGAGCTTCGACCCATTGAGGCTGCGCTTAGTGCTTTGGTACTGCCAGGAGGAAGTCGTCGTCGGCGGAGCGCCCACTATGATGAAGGCAGACGCACGGATTGTATAAGCAACGAGAGCAGACCTAGGTGCTGCCGTCACGATATGGAGGTCAGCTTCAAAAAGCTTAAGATGGACAACATCTTGGCACCGAAAAGCTACGAGGCCGGCTTCTGCAGAGGACGTTGCCCATTGAACTACAACCACGCTACGAACCACTCCCGCATCCAGAACATGGTCCACAAGTTGGACCGCAAGGCCACCCCTCGTGCTTGCTGCGCTCCATCCAAGCTGGAACCATTGGAGATCCTCAGGGTGGACCCGCACGACGGAACTAAGCTGTCCGTCGACAAGTGGGACAACATGAAAGTACTGGAGTGTGCTTGTTCCTAGTGCTCGCTTGCCAAAGAGACTAAGACATTTATATACACTATATACATTATGATTTTGTTTTATTTTTATTTTTGTTTCGGTTTTTTTGCGGATTGTACGGGTTGACAGCATTTCTGCATATTATTTCACTGAAATATCATACCAAATGCAAACCAAAGTTTTCCTAATTGTCCTCCTATCAAAAAAAAAAGAAGAAAAAAACTAAATATATATATTATACATTGTCAAAAAACTCAAGTAAATAAAGAAAACTCAACAACAGCAATACCATCGAGCGCGTAACTTCCATCTACTTTAATTATTTAATTTATTCATTTTGTTCGTTTCGTTTAATTACTAGAAAAGCAAAATCATATTTCATTGGGATAATATGTCTCCTTTATTCTTTAGAATGGTCTACTGTGATACATATTTTTTTATTAATTTAATTTATATACTTGTATTTATCTAACGTATCTCTAAATAGTTTGTAGTCAAGAAAAAAAACTGAATAAACTTCGTAATCTCATATCATTGTAAAAAAATAAAAATTAAAAGGATAAAAAAAATGTTAAAAAAAATTATATAATAATATTTAATTGTATGTTTCGTATTGCGCAAGTATTATTATTATTACTACTATTATTACGATTATTGTACATTTCATTTAATACGAGAAATAGAAAGATAAACACTTTATTTTTATTTATTTTTTTTCGTATCAATAAATTTGTTTTTATTTATTTAATATGACGTTGTCCAATTATTTCAATGTTCCCTCACAATTACAAATGAAAATTTAACCAAATTTATTTCATACTTAACCCTATTATAATTAATCGTTATGCAACGGAATCACAAAAAAATAAATAACTTCTTTTCCTTTTACATCTGCTTTGTATTGCGTCAGAAATCGCACTCGATTCGTCCTTGACCCGAAAACGGACACGGATCCAATTCAGGTAAGGAACCAGTCCCCATGCACACGTAACACCCTGTAAATTAAGTATCACATTTCATTAATTTGGAAAAGACCATTTTTTTGTACAACCAACACGGATTATCATAATTATTATACAACAGTTTTTATTTAATTTCATTAATTAAGAAAAAGAAACTAGATATGTAGGTTAATAACCAACAAAAAATAATATATAACATCACATTTGTTTGATTAGATAAAATTAAAAAAAAATAAAAAACAGGCAACATTTTTTTGGCAGATTCTGTGTCTAATTTTAACGAGGCGAGCTAAAGTTAGATGTGATAGTTAAAATTAAACATATTATAGAAATAGATTTGAGTTCAATTTCACGTTAACTCCATCAAGGTTCGAGTCTAAAACAAAATTTTTACTATTTTAGTTTAGTAAACAATAAATAAAAATATTAGTCAATAAATATTTGTAAGCGAATATGGTTATAAACTGTTGAAGGAAGCAACAGGTGATGGTTATATAAGGGCCTGTTAACGGGCTGTTTAATGGTACAATGAACATTTTATATGCTAAAAAATTTAGAAATGTTTGCGCATAATGTTGAGAACAAAACAATGTAATGCATTTAACATAACAAATGAAAAACAATATAATGAAAATGAGTAAATACTTAAAACCAATGAACGGTTTTAGAGAGGAGTTTAACGATTAAATAAACGCAGTTATTTATAAACGAGGAAAGCGTGAATGCATAGTTTTATCAACTTCATTTATGGCCTGAAATGAACGCAACTTGCAGACGTTTCTTTATTTTTATTACTGTTTTATGATATTGCGTAAACCTTCGATTTGTTTATAGAATCTAATAAACTTCTGTTTCAACAAAAAGCAACGTTAAATAGAATTAAAAAAAAAACATATATTTATAAGAACTAAAATAACTTTTCCACCTACGTTATTACAATTATAATACGTTTGTTTTAGATGTTTCATTTCAATAAAATGTGTAACATATTGATGTTTTTAAGTATAAATTATGAGAATAACTGTGGGGTTTGAGAAATACTGGATACTCTTTAAAAAACGTGAGTCAATTTCCTTTGATGTTAATCTGGGCAATTATGTATTTTGCAAACCCCAATTTGCAGTTAGCAATTGTAGCGTGAATCATGCGTCAATCTCTTTTCGTGTATGTTTTATGTGTGTGTACATGTATAATTTTTTTTGTGAAGTTGAGGCCAGTTCCAAAAAGGACTTAAGTCGTCATCGTGTCACCGTTTAAATTTAGAAGTTTCGCTTTCTACGTGTGCGAGGAAGACTATGTTAATATTTTGGCTCGTGAATGTATTCAATTACCTATACTAATTAATCTTAATCCTGAAATCCTAGGTAAAAATAGCCGGCGTGTCAGTGAAGACAAGGCATGACATCACTCGCTGCAGCAAGATGAAGAAGTGCCAGTCATATGTGTGAGGACAAGTGGAAATCAACTAGAATTGAACCAAAATCATTAATTACGAAACAGTTAAATAATAATGTATTTATAAAACTTATCGAATGTGCCCACACGGAATGCGTCATTGCGGATCTTAAAGAGAAGAGAGAACGGAGACGCAGAAATCCATAACTCGAGGGCTCACGTGAAATAATAGTCCTAAAATTAGTCGATCTTACGAATCTTTGTAATGCAATGCAATGGCAACCGTTGCTTGCACTTTCCTATAAGTAAACATCCTGGGAGACTGGATGAACAATATTTGTTTACTTGATGTGCGTAACAGTGGTATGCGGGAATCCAAAATATTTGCACCGGGATCTCCCCATTGAAAAATTTCGCACGTCACGTGGATCGTAGCGAAAATAGACGTTGCGACGGTGCACAGAAATCCTGTAGTAAAAAACTTTCATTGAGCCAAAACACATTCTCGACTATCTCTAGACATGCCTCTTTTTTACTTCTTTTCTAGAACAAGCAGCAATAAAAAAAACTTACATTTTTACGTACTTAATCACCCACACTTTATGCATTTCCATTAAAGACGGAAACCGTTACCCGATCGATTTACGAGTGATTCGAGTAGTAAACACATGTTCTATTGAACCATCCTAATAATAAATCCTCCACTTGATTGACTACTTTATCCATTTAAGGATTCTGCGCTGATCATGATTACACAAACTCGATTCACTATTCTAACTAAAAAAATCTATTAGATTGACACAAAATTAATTTGTTATTTAATATTTATCTTTCATCATTTCTTAACCTTCAACATCATGTGGGTGGTCTATGTTTGAAGAGAATTTTGGAAAATAGCGAATAACATTATTAAGATAGTAAATAAAACTTGCGTAATCAAAATTTTATAGCATATGAAATAAATCATTTATTAACAACACTAAATTAAACTCAATCATTTACAGATTAGTGTTTTATGGGTGATAAAATTTTGATTGCTTTTCATTCATACAAAACTGTATTTCTACCAAAATATACAGTTATTACTTCTTAATTTATATTTTTAATTAATTTAATCAAACCAAGGATTATAATTAAACACATTAAAATAATTTGTCTTTTTATTTAACTTCCGCCAATAGAAAAAACTTAAGAATACAATACAATTACTATGATCTAATTTAAACAAAATATATTATGTAATGGGTTTACTCTATTGCGTATTATAGTTAGTGATCCGATTATTAGATAATCCATGTAGATAATTATAATTGAAAAATTTTGATACAGGAGATGCGAATGAAAATTTTGTCAAAAACAGAGATTTATCTTTCACCATTATCCTTTTTTTAATATTTTAACTGCTAAATATTTATTATATAAAACTGGGTATATTGTTACAATTTAAACTTATATTATATAATGAATAATAACTACAATACATCACGATCCAAAGAATGTTATATCTCGGTAGGATGTAATACTACTCCGACCTACGGAAATGAAATAAATAAACAAAAGTTTATCAGGTTTCGTAACATTATACTTACTACTTTCGGTGACAAACATGTTTAATATAAAAATTTATTTTTTATATTTAGGATTACAGTTGCTGTAAGGCAGTACAATAGGTTTCTTATTAAATCTCTTTCCATCGGAATGAGTGCCAAACAGGCAGCGGTTATTATGAATAAGGACTTCTCAATGTAGAACATAAACATCATATAGTGTTGTATGTAACTAATGGTACCCAAAAAGAGGTAACCATAGATAGGCTCTAGAACAAACATATAGCTTTGTTGAATCCTTTATTATAAAAATGCTCTTTCAAAAGACTTACTTGGTGCAAGAAGTATGCTTCCAAAAAGATATAATAACCACAAATATATCATCTTAACTTTTTTTACTATGTACCTACGACCTTTACAACACAGGTAGCAGAAGTGCACTGCAATCCAAATTGCAACGTGAAAGACACCTAGTTATGCCAACGTAAGCAATAATATTTTGCGTTTGCGCAAAAGTTTAATAATTTGGTACTCCTGAATATTTCAAAAAATTTAAATATATAATTATTAAAACGGAAATACCTCTTCCTTTTTGAATACTCCGTTGTATCTCACAGTCAGTCTGAAGGCTTTCAGATAAATTGTGGTAAAATTCAAAATCTAAACGTATAGAGGTTGGTGTGGTAGGTATATAAAGACATATACAAAATTTAAATATTATGTAATTATATTTGAGTACATTGGTTTATGATGCAAAATGTAGTGGGCATTGATTAAATAATGGTAAACCTAAGGATTAAATTGCTTTTGGCCCAGGTATAACCTGCTAGGCGCATTTTAATATTCGTTCACGTTTGTCTGTAATATTTACGAAATAATAGTATACTGCCACAATCAAACTATGCAAAATACCTGGATCGACGAATCACCTGGAGGAAACATAAAAAAAAGAAAACAGATGGCAATGACAGTAAAGAAATTGCATTGGCTAATGGGAAGACATTCATCCACCTCAGTTGACAATAAATTGCTCATCTACAAAAATCGATTTGAACTTATGGTATTCAGCATGTAATAGTAGAATAGAGTTTCTAGTCGAAAACACTTTGAGCTATTACTAATGCACCTTGCCACTAATGACTATATACATAATTACACCAACACAGCTTTCATTAAAGAATACATAATCAAGTATAGCATTAAGTAACCAACTTGCTGTTGAGCTGATGAACTTTGAGTCACGTCGACCTAGACTAAAGCGATTCAAACCACAAAATTTCTCTAATCGTTTCAACAATGATGATGTCTCAAAGTCATGGAATTAAGTATTTTTTAAGGAACATTTGTGGAGTTTGATCGATGGATTGATCTTCAATGTACATAGAATTTAATTGGTATTTTTTTTTCTTAGTGAGACAAAACTCTAGCTAATTAATGTTTTTTTTTCTTGTGGATAGATCGCTTTATAAAATATAAAAATAGTGATTGGCTATTACGTCGACAGGACATGCCAAGAGAGAAGTGTCTTATAAAAAAAAATACTTTTGCAAATACGTGAAAATATTTATTTATATTGTTTTCCCTAAATTCCAGCAATCTATCCCTGTGGATAATGAGCTGCAGGACTGGCAATATTCAAAAGATAATTCAAGGATTGGTCCAGCCCTCACTTCGAACACCCTTTTCTCAATCATTTCATCCACTTATTGAAATCGATTTTGCAGAACTTCAGGCTTCAACGCTTCTGATCCCATCAAAATGCATCATCCAAATAACAATCCTAATGGTATAATATACTCCAAAACCAAAAAGTATCCTCTCCCTAGACTGGCATTGAAATGGAACAACTGCCCTACGAATCTACAAAATCAAACAACTAAGTAAAGCTTTTAAGGTTTAGTATAACTATACTTACATATTTAACTAATTTATTTATTTTTTAGGTTGAGAACTGCTACCACGATGAAGAAGAACATAATGTGATGTATTAATCTTCTCATTCTTGGTCGAAAAATAACGGAAATAACAACCATAGCGAAACAGACGTTTTCCAGAAACCACATTTCCTCCTTGCAATCTTGTAAATGTTTGACCACATTCAAGAACATATATCCATAATAAGGATCTAAAATGTTTACATTTAGTTCAGTATTATTATAATAAATTATAAAAATATCATTTGAAAGACTTACTTGGATAGAGAGCCACAGTGGCTAAAATCAATAATGGTAACAGAAACATTATCTCAGGATTCGGCTAGATTGTTGCTCTAAAAGTACTATGATGACAGCAGCAAAGAGATATTTCTTATGTTGTTCTGAATATACGTCAGATAAGTGATGCAGTTGCAAAAAAGTAGAAAGTAAAGCACATTTACTAAGTCTGTATAAAAAATCGATATGTCTTAAAGCATCTACTACTCTTTGAGGTTAACAAATTGGTGTTCGCTGTCAGCATAAGAGTCGCATGGTCAGCAACTTAAGTATGAACGAGATGATTTGCTGTCAAATTTAATATCTTCAGGGTATCATGGTATAAGTTTCCAAGATTCATATTTTACAACACTTTCTTTAAAATCGAAACTTAACTTTTAAAAACACTTCTATTATACAAGTATAAAAGGCATAGATGACACAAGTGGAATATAAACAATGCATATGGCTACTTAGTGCTATATATACGTATTGTGCAAAAGATGACGCTCGTTGTCATAACTACATATGTATTCATAATGTTTTATTAAATTCATATTTAAATTATACAAATTTATGCATGTTGAGTTTCATTTCTCGCCATTTGTATACTATTTGTATATTTTATTACTACCCGCCCCCTAATAAAATTTTGAGAGGTGTATACCAATGGCACAAATTATTGGGGTGCCATAAAATATAGTTCACTTCAAACATACCCAGGCTGTAAAGCAGACTGAAATACTTGACATCCAATAGCTACTGTAAATTGAAAAATTCAAATCTTATTACGTTATTTTTGAAATTAAAGTAAATTTAAATAAAAGTTTAATCTTTCAATAAAAATAATGCATGCTTGGTTCGTTGTGTGCTTGATGAGTGAACTATATATAGAAATACACTATGCAGAAATCTACATAGATTTTTTTATAGGTTAAGAAAAAAAAAGCTGTATTTGTAAAATAAATAACGTTTATTTATTCATGAAACCAATTGTTGTATTGCATCCTTATATAACGAAACAAACATTTAAGGATATATTTGACAAGAATTGCCCTATATGGCAACCAAAACGCTGTGTAACGTCTATCTATGTTCCAGGGTTGAACACAGTGGTATACTATCAATAAGCAGATCAGTATGCTATTAACTGAAAGAAATGAATTAATAGCACTTAAATATATTTAAAATAGCGAATTTAACTTACTTGGTGCAATCATTATTGCACTGAATGCCAATATACGTATTATGGTCAGTAGCACCATGTTGGCTATTTATTAAAATAGAATTCGTTAACTCCAAAATGAAAGTTGTCTAACCTATTGGTATATGAAGTGATGCCATCTACAAATTAATTATACTTTTGACTGAACTAAAATTTAATTCAAATAATTTTATTATATTAATAATTTTTATACTTTCTAAATCTGATTGGACTCTTCTTATAATTACTCTGATTAGTTTATTCTTATAGTTAATTATTTTGTATGTATTACGTATACAATCTCGTTACGTTTATAATCACCACGAGTAAACATGAAATTGCAGCGGTGAGTCAAAAAATGATTAATAATGAGTCTTGTTTCTTTTATACCATGTTTACAATTGACAATAAAATGCAACAATAGTTGAAACATTTAAACAAACGTACGCTTAGGTCATAGTATAAACTATACAAGACAAGACGATTGTATGCAAATTCGAATACTTTAGTCAGTTTACAAGCTTCAACCAATATTCTGCAAAGTTCTCTTGGAAATAATTAATTAACTTTTATGTTTATACTTATATTCGATTACATTTAATTAAAAAGTTGCCTAACCTAAAACTAAATTACATTAAACCAGGGGGCGCTGAAAAACAATTGCATCAGTATAGGCAAAAAAAACTTCCGTTTTATTGCAATCTTGACCGTTCCCTTTATAATTGTGTTTTGTGAATTGAATTCATTACCAATCAATATTCAGGTAAGAAATTTCACCATTACTGTTAACAAATGTCTAAGACGATGGTATATGTATTTCCAAGGTTATTACATCCACGCATTGTTTCACTTCATCATCAGCAAATCTTATAATATTTTTCACGCCATTTTTATCGCTATTGCATTTTCCCTCCATTTTTTATTATTGTTACTAAGTTCAAAGCTGGCGTGTACGTTAATCAAATAATTAATATATTCTCTAAGCGAATATAAATCAAGTTTTCTTTTTTTTAGAAAACTTACAAGTTTTCCGACTGTATACGACCATTACATCCCGGAGGATAGAGATCAGGTCTTCTGAATTTGGTAAAAATTTAGATCGAAATACGTATTTAAAGTGAGTATAAGTCATACATGTTTCTTATTTTTTAAATTTCCAATTGGATTTTTTTTAGAAAAATTAGAAGTTATCCAGTTGTATACCAGCATATACATTATATTATATAGGGCAAAAATTAGAATCTCTGAATTTGGTAAGAATCGAAAATTTATTTAAAATTACTATAATGTCCACTCTGTATACTCATTTTCAGTCTTTGTTTTAGGAAATCTTAATTGGTTTCATAAATTTGCCATTCCACTCTACTTTTCTGTAAAAATCTACAAAAGAAGAAGCGAAAATGAGGGTCCCTTTCATGATTGTCGGAATATTGCGTATGCCTTTAAATTAATTAATTGCTAATTACTAATGATATGTTTATTGTAGTGTCAAGTTCGTTTTTGGCCTTTTTGTATACTGGACACCTACTTGCGCTCCTGCCTGCAACCGTTACAATTCCATGGATAGCGAAAATCTACATGGCCGTAAGCATGTTGATTCTGAAGGGAATAGGACTTGTTTTACAGATTTTCTTTGCGTTGATTATAGCACTGTGCCTTTTTTTTAGATATTTGTTGTTTGGTAACCCAATTTTTTAATCTTAAAATTTCTCTCTTACATAAATTCAAACCAAAGTAATTATGTTTATGTCAATTAAAAGTATATAAAAAAATAATAGTCTATTATTTTTCATAAATCTTGTATTACTTTATATATTATACATTTAATACCTGAATCTTAACAGCATCTTATAGGTCTGAGTACTTATAAGATGCTGATTTTGGGAGTAGTACTATTGCTATATATTTATAGTATATAGGGAGTAGTACTGCTCCAATGTCTCAAGATGAGGAGGAATGAGTATCCCATTATGAATCTGGTTTAGCAGCATATAAGACAGAATTGCAAAAAAGTTCTAAGACTTTGAACGAATTCCAGGATCAGACAAGAAATAATGCATAGGTCAATTGGTATTAAGGATAGGATCTTCAAGATAGTGGATATTCACCATAAACACTAAATGATGCATTTTCTAACAGCAACTATAGCACATGAATAGTACTGGAAGGCCTTGATATAATGAATCAAATCTACAAGTCTTTATTTATCAAGAAATATAAAAAAATTAATAGTTTGAACCGTATTAAATATTATCCCATTCTTAGCCTATATAAATATCCTTGCTGGTATAAGTTTTAAGTTGTATAACATCTTGTCTGAAAACAAACGTCTTCACCATTGTTCCCTGTAGCTTGTGCCTTAACGCTTCATGGATTTTCCAGTTCATCTCCTTGCATCCAATGCAATAGTTTTAATAGAACAATAAATTCCATGATAGTAATAATATATTTAGTTAATATGTTCAACTACTTTCCAGATTTTGAGGTTATTTTGTTCTAAAAGTTGACTACCTAACAGTTAAATGTTTATAGAGCCATCTTAATTCTACATAAATAATATTTTTTTGCAAAAATAAAATTACAATTAATGTTTCATATTGGTTTATTAACTAAAATGTTGTTAGTTAGAAAAAGTACATATAATTTAATCCAGGTATTACATAAATGTGTTATTGGCCAATCTTTCAAAATAGGTTCTATTGTGTCTATTGCAAGTTGTTATCACCAATAAAAAGAAAAAATTGTACGCCACAATTCTTCTATTTACAGGTAGGAACACAGACACAAACGTTACAACATATAATACTGTCTCCAAGTAAAACATGATGTCTTTGTTTAACTCAACTTGTCTCGCGGCCGTCAGGAATATAAACCCAATAAAAGGATCTGAAATATTAATATATTAATGTCTCATACTATAAAAATACTCATTGAAATACTTACTCGGGGCGAGCAAATAAGTTGCCACAATTATTAGCGTTATTAGATACATTTTTGAGAAATGCTTTAAGAAGATTCTTCTTGCACTTCTTCTTCTTCTCAGGCTTTCGCCTTTGTGATCAACTTAGCCTGTGTCTATCTGACACAACTTTGCCAGCCTCAAGTTAGTGTACTTTTTCTGAATGGATGGGTTATATTACGAGGTGAGACAAGTCGAGCTTCTTGCACTGAAAACGATTGTTTCTTGTTTTGTTTTCAATTTGGCAATATGGTGATATTTTGTTTTTCGCAGTATTGCCTTTTTGATTTGGTAGTAATGAATATTCGTTTTCCCGCCTTTATTCTCAGCATATCACAAGCAAAAATTTAAAATCCTCTCCTGGCAAATTATATTTTTACTTACTAAAAATATACTATAAAATACAGTTTAGTAATAAGGAACAATTAGAAAGGAATTTATTTGAATATAAAAAATCATCAAGTTACAAACATTATTACAAATTTTAGGATTTCAGACAATGAGATCATAACGAATTGTGGTGTAGGTGTGAGCAGCCATGCTTGTCATTATGGGCATCCCAATCCAGGTGTCTTGGAAATCATGACCAATGGATATTATTATAGCCACGATCCAACTGTAAAAGAAATTTTTCGAATAGGCCGCCATATACATCGGGGTGTGATTGAGTAGGAATTGGAAAATTCTCTCATGTTTAATCATGGTGTATTCCATAATGCGCCTGCAACCAATGCACCCTACAAACGGTAACCATAATCTATAAAGAGGCCATTCAAGAACCACAGACCAAGCCCCTAAGACTAAAAAAAAATCAACATGAGTTTCACCGAATTATTTCAATTTCTCTACTTACTTATTCCAATATGGGCGATGGTGGAGTACGAAATTATAATAATCATTTTAAGTAAATTAAATGTATTATAAATGCTTGAAAATATGTCCAAACTAACCAACAGATTTATATGAAGTGAAATATTATGTAATGCAGATAGCTGAAACAAATATTGTTATAGATAGCTTTTGTTTACAGGTATGCAACCTAACAATATTTTAAAATTAATTATAAAAGTTAGTATTATTAATAATTATAAATAATAAGTAAATGCTAATTGGTAATTAAAACTTAATATTTGAATTATTTTTAATATTTATATATTAGTTTTGAATATATTTTTTTTTAAATTAACAGTTGGCAAAATGATGATAAACGTCAAATAATATTTCGTAACCAAATACTAATAATAATAATAATTTAATTTATTGTAATAGTTATATAAATGAAGTAAATACATATTATTAATTATTTATAAATATTTAAAATAATAATAAATAAAAAATTAGGTTATGTTATAAATTGAAGAATCAATGTTGAGTATAAAAATATTCCTTATACTTTTTGTTGTAATGTTACTAATGCTATATATAAAGACACCTGTCATAATTGAGATTAAAAATTTATTAAAAATAACCGCAGGAATTCATCATTGCAAATATAATCGGATTACGTATCGAAATGGGAGTGTGAAGTTCTTAAGAAGTTAAAAAATATTAATCCGGGATAAAGGATATACCCTAGATGACAATTCTATATTTCCCTGAAGCTATACAAAGATCACGAACAAATCAAATGCCCTGCCCTGATCAATTCCCGATCCCAAAACCGCAAAACCGCTTTTCCAATCGGTTGAATCTGTTGTCTCGTTGAAAGGTGCAGATGAGAAGAACAACGAAATAACATGCCACAAAACAATAGAATTTCCGATATTTTCGTAACGGCATACTAATGAATCAAGAATGTATAAATAACCGCTCCGCGTAGATCCGGATCAGACCGTATTAGCACATGCTTCGAGGAAAAATTATCAACCGTTTAACGGCGATATTTACTCTCGAAAGTGTTATTCCCATTGCGTAATTGGGATATAAAAATGACACTTTCGGAATTTATTAGTTTCCAATTTAATTAAACATAAAATTAAAGTTCTTTATATTTAACTCAAAATCTAATATTAAGCTATTTTTATAAATCTTAAATAAACACAAACTATTATTAGTTTTATATTAAATACCAGTTGTTATTCGCTTCTAATAATAGTTAAACATAATTCCATTACTAACACCAATGTTCATTTATAGTTTTTACTATAATATTTTCATATTTGAAGCTCTCAATAAACTTGTATATATTCTTTCAGTTAAAAACTATATAAACTGTAGAAAACCATTGCAACATTTCTCTACAAGTGTCATAAACTATTAATACAAAAAGTCAATTTTATTTACTTAAGTATACATTTTCGTAATCCCGTTACATAATTATTTTTATATACTTTGATGCAAACATTTTTATTTAAAAAAAAAACTTTAATCGCACAGTTATTAAATTATTTGTAGATTATCTTCGGCTTGAAATTTCCAAATTTGGTCTCGTTTCGTGAGAGTTGGGCAACAGAATTTCCACAGCCTCTGGGGTCGAAATACACGAGTCGACAACACAATTAATCATTGCTCGTGCAGCAAAAACCTAATTAAAACATACAAACAATTATGTCTTTTTTTCTTGTATCTTTGTTACCTAATCTTATTCGATTTGCTTTTAGTATCTTTCTAATACTTTAGCCGCATTGCATAATATCCTTCTTGGTTGATCCGGAAGATTCAGAATTGTGTAGGTTTTTATTTTAGAAGGATCATCGGTGATTTACAGAAGGTCGAAACAATGAAGGCTTTGACATTCGCTCGTGACTCAGTTCAAGCATTTGGAGCAAGGGCCGTTGACTATTTCCAGGTATAGCAAGTCATTCATCTTCGGTGTAGGAGCTGAGTCGATCTGTCAAAGTCACGGACCAAGTCTGGGATATATGCATGGGTATACTACAATAAGAAAAATAAACAGTGTAAAATAAAACAAATAAAAGTCATACGCACTCTTTGAAAAACAGATGGATAGAGGAGACATGTACGTGCCAGATCAATATCCGTAACTATCGCGTTAATTGTGTGAATTCGCGTAATTGCGCGGGTTTTTCCAAATACAAAAACCTCCAAGTCTGCGTGTTGCCTCAGGCGGGTTGTTCCTATTACGGACAGTTTGGTACCGGATTCGACATAGGTCCTTAACATTAAAGAGTCCGATCCGAAATATCCGCGATCTCGAAAAGATGCCTCCGGCATCAGCGAAAGTCCATTCAATTTAGACGACGGAAGCGAACACCAGTAGCTATCATCTACACTCCAATACTACCTAAAACATCTTACATCAAATTCCAACAATTAATTACATTCCCATAACAACAATTGTTATATTTTCTTATTTGTATCTAATAGATTTTAAATTATTAAAATATTTCCATCTAGATAGAAATTAGAAAGCAATGGATAATCGTAACAAAATTTCAAGATGACTTCATTGAACAAAATGTAATAGTTCTACTGCTATTTTTGGAAATGATCCGACGTATAAAATAAAATTAAAAAAACGCTGATCGCTTTTTCTTTCTACTATTTAAAATAAATGTATAATGAAGATCTAAATTATTGTATATTAATTAATAAGTGAAAGTAGAAAGATTGTCTTCGCGAAATAAAGATCTAAAACTACTCTCTTAATGAACAGTTTGAGCAATTGGTGTTGAAAGCCTGTTCTAAATTGCGTTAAAAGTATAGTACAAATTAGCAGGTGGTCGAGCAAATATCTCCAGGCTATAACGTTAATTAGGAAATGGACACGATGAATGAAAGATGGAAACGTTTCTGGTGGGAAGTTAAAAAAAAGTACATTATAGAAGCACGATGATCGTGAAAAAAATATGTAGATACGAAAATGATGATCACGGTTTGCATGTGACAGGAGTCATCTCCGAAGACGTCGTTTTCTAATCGATGGAATTTTTGATCATTTGCCGACTATTATAGAGATGAGGATGATGCCGTTCGGCGTGCGAACGAGGGAAAGGCACGTGAAATCTGGAAATTCCGAGGCTTCTGTTTACATTAGCCAAGAGATTTTATAAATAATAAGCGAATTAAAAAGGTAATTCTAATTTTATGTGGTAAAATCCTCCACACAATGGCGTATTTATAAAAGTGACGGAACTGACCATAAATCTGGGTTAAGGATTCCGCATGTTCTCCTTTTTTTAATTGCTGGATATCATAATCACTAATTCCATTAAATTAGTTTAATAAAATATTTATAAATATTCTTTAATTTCACAATGTTTATAAACATCTTAAAAATTAATTACATCTAGTATCCAATGGTAAAACTTTTCTTGACAAATTAATTTTCTAATTTATTTAAAAAAAAATGAATTTTTAAAAGCAAATACTATCCATAATCCATTTAGTAATCAGAATATGAATTTATTTTATTTTTGTCTTTATCACTGTTGCAATTAATATTATTATGAAAAGCCGATTTGAAAATTGGGATATTTACATATTCGATTACATAACCTCACTATAGGCAACCGATTCAACATAATAAATTTCATCCTCATTGAAGCGAAATATTAATTTGTAAATTATTTTTTAGTCATGGATAATTCAAATATTTTAAACGAGAATATTAATGTTTGTTTTATACATTTCTTAAATAATTTGTTTTATTATATTTATTAAACCAGTGAATATAAAACAATTTCTATAAAAACTCCACTTTGAAATATAAAAAATTACTTTATATTTTAATAAAAAAATCATTTATCGAATAATTATTACTTATTAATTTGTTTTGACATGAAATATTATTAAAATAATGTTGAATATGTGATTATAAAAAGAAAATCATTGAAAACAGTTTGAGAATCTTTCGAGTATTAAATAATGTTTATGAAGTTGCATAACTAGTGTATTTTAAATTTTTGAATAATTCTGAATATTATCTTTTGCAGCTTAAAAGCATATCAAAACAAAAGCTGCATTAAACAATAATTAAAATATAGATGCAATTTATACTCACTCTAACCAATGTTTAGTATTCCTACTCCTTTGCCGCACAGTAGTTTACATTAGCTTTCTCGAACTATTGTATTCCTTTGGTACCTGAGATGGTGATTCCGCAACCTAAAAAAGATATATAAGTATATGCATATTCTTACTAAAAATTATTTTTCTCCTGTAGTTTACCAGTTCATCTGATCCTGAAGCTACAAACATTAATTAAAATGAATGTATGACACAAATAATAGATTCTTATCACTTATAAATGCACCATACACCCACTCCAACCAATGTTTGATATTCCTGCTGCATAAGGTACTGCTCTAACGATTATTGACCGTCTACTGCATCCAAGCTTTCTATGGTACCTGAGAGGTTAAATTCAAAACATGAAAATGAAAATATTAGAAGTTGGATATACAATACAATACCTAAAAGTCATTATGTGTTTTTCCTAGATGTCCTTACATAATAATTTGATTTTCCTAAAGATCTATAGTTCGCCTGCTTCTGAAGCTTCAAGCACTAATCAAAATGAACTTCGGATGTATCGAATAGATTCTTATAACATATTCGACGCACCAAAAGTTCACTCCGTCTAATGTTTAGTATTCCTTATACGTTGCTGCTCGATTTGTTAAAGTTCAATACGCCTACTCCATGCAACTTTTTCTTTCGTACCTAAGCTGATGACTTCTAAACCTGAAAAATAATTTATTAGTACAAATCCTTATGTGTAAAACATGTGAATGGTTAGTTAACTCTGCTTTTCCTACATATTCTTTCTCAAAAAAATGATTCTCCTAAAAATCTATAGTTCGTCTGCTCCTGAAGCTTCAAGCACTAATTAAAGTGAACTTGTGATACATGAAATAGATTCTTATAACATATTCGATGAACCACAAATTCGCTTCAACCAATGTTTAGTATTCCTTTGACGTTGCCGTTCAATTTGTTAATGATCCATGAGCCTACTCAATCCAACTTTTCCTTTGGTTGGAATTCCTGATGAATTCTAAACCTACAAAAAAATATATTAGTATAAGCGTTAATACTGGTTGGTTTTATTTCTTTCCGCATCTTTTAACTCAAAATTATCCTGTAGTTCATCAGTTCAGCTGATCCTGAAGCTACAAACATTAATTAAATTGAATGTATGACACTATTAATAGGTTCTTATCACTTATAAAAGCACCATACACCCACTCCAACCAATGTTTAATATTCCTACTGCATAAGGTACTGCTCTAATGATTATTGACCGATGCGTCTACTGCATCCAAGCTTTCTTTGGTACCTGAGAGGTTGATTTCAAAACCTGAAAATGAATGTACTAGTATCTGGATATACAATATCCTAAAAATCATCATGTGATTTTCCCAGATGTCCTTACTTAAAAAAATGATTCTCCTGAAGATATATAGTTCGTCTGCTCCTGAAGCTTCAAGCACTAATTAAAGTAAACTTGTGATCCAAGGAATAGATTTCTATAACAAATTCGATGAACCACAAATTTACTTCAATTTGTTAATGATCCATGAGCCTACTCAATCCAACGTTTCCTTTGGTGCCTAAGCTGATGACTTCAAAACCTACAAAAAATATATTAGTATAAGCGTTAATGCTAGTTGGTTTTATTTCTTCCCTCATATTATTACTAAAAAATATTTTTCTCCTGTAGTTTACCAGTTCATCTGATCCTGAAGCTACAAACATTAATTAAAATGAATGTATGACACAATTAATAGATTCTTATCACTTATAAATGCACCATACACCCACTCCAACCAATGTTTGATATTCCTGCTGCATAAGGTACTGCTCTAACGATTATTGACCGTCTACTGCATCCAAGCTTTCTATGGTACCTGAGAGGTTAAATTCAAAACATGAAAATGAAGATATTAGAAGTTGGATATACAATACAATAACTAAAAGTCATTATGTGTTTTTCCTAGATGTCCTTACATAATAATTTGATTTTCCTAAAGATCTATAGTTCGCCTGCTTCTGAAGCTTCAAGCACTAATCAAAATGAACTTCGGATGTATCGAATAGATTCTTATAACATATTCGACGCACCAAAAGTTCACTCCGTCTAATGTTTAGTATTCCTTATACGTTGCTGCTCGATTTGTTAAAGTTCAATACGCCTACTCCATGCAACTTTTTCTTTCGTACCTAAGCTGATGACTTCTAAACCTGAAAAATAATTTATTAGTACAAATCGTTATGTGTAAAACATGTGAATGGTTAGTTAACTCTGCTTTTCCTACATATTTTTACTCAAAAAAATGATTCTCCTAAAAATCTATAATTCGTCTGCTCCTGAAGCTTCAAGCACTAATTAAAGTGAACTTGTGATACATGAAATAGATTCTTATAACATATTCGATGAACCACAAATTCGCTTCAACCAATGTTTAGTATTCCTTTGACGTTGCCGTTCAATTTGTTAATGATCCATGAGCCTACTCAATCCAACTTTTCCTTTGGTTGGAATTCCTGATGAATTCTAAACCTACAAAAAAATATATTAGTATAAGCGTTAATACTGGTTGGTTTTATTTCTTTCCGCATCTTTTAACTCAAAATTATTTTTCTCCTGTAGTTCACCAGTTCAGCTGATCCTGAAGCTACAAACATTAATTAAATTGAATGTATGACACTATTAATAGGTTCTTATCACTTATAAAAGCACCATACACCCACTCCAACCAATGTTTAATATTCCTACTGCATAATGTACTGCTCTAATGATTATTGACCGATGCGTCTACTGCATCCAAGCTTTCTTTGGTACCTGAGAGGTTGATTTCAAAACCTGAAAATGAATGTACTAGTATCTGGATATACAATATCCTAAAAATCATCATGTGATTTTCCCAGATGTCCTTACTTAAAAAAATGATTCTCCTGAAGATATATAGTTCGTCTGCTCCTGAAGCTTCAAGCACTAATTAAAGTAAACTTGTGATCCAAGGAATAGATTTCTATAACAAATTCGATGAACCACAAATTTACTTCAACCAATGTTTGGCATTCCTTTGACGTTGCCGTTCAATTTGTTAATGATCCATGAGCCTACTCAATCCAACGTTTCCTTTGGTGCCTAAGCTGATGACTTCAAAACCTACAAAAAATATATTAGTATAAGGGTTAATGCTAGTTGGTTTTATTTCTTCCCTCATATTATTACTAAAAAATATTTTTCTCCTGTAGTTTACCAGTTCATCTGATCCTGAAGCTACAAACATTAATTAAAATGAATGTATGACACAATTAATAGATTCTTATCACTTATAAATGCACCATACACCCACTCCAACCAATGTTTGATATTCCTGCTGCATAAGGTACTGCTCTAACGATTATTGACCGTCTACTGCATCCAAGCTTTCTATGGTACCTGAGATGTTAAATTCAAAACATGAAAAAAAAGATATTAGTAGTTGGATATACAATACAATACCTTACAAGTCATCATGTATTTTTCCTACATGTCCTTACATAATAATTTGATTTTCCTAAAGATCTATAGTTCGCCTGCTTCTGAAGCTTCAAGCACTAATCAAAATGAACTTCGGATGTATCGAATAGATTCTTATAACATATTCGACGCACCAAAAGTTCACTCCGTCTAATGTTTAGTATTCCTTATACGTTGCTGCTCGATTTGTTAAAGTTCAATACGCCTACTCCATGCAACTTTTTCTTTCGTACCTAAGCTAATGATTTCTAAACCTGAAAAATAATTTATTAGTACAAATCGTTATGTGTAAGACATGTGAATGGTTAGTTAACTCCGCTTTTCCTACATATTCTTACTCAAAAAAATGATTCTCCTAAAGATCTATAATTCGTCTGTTCCTGAAGCTTCAAGCACTAATTAAAGTGAACTTGTGATACATGAAATAGATTCTTATAACATATTCGATGAACCACAAATTCGCTTCAACCAATGTTTAGTATTCCTTTGACGTTGCCGTCCAATTTGTTAATGATCCATGAGCCTACTCAATCCAACTTTTCCTTTGGTTGGAATTCCTGATGAATTCTAAACCTACAAAAAAATATATTAGTATAAGCGTTAATACTGGTTGGTTTTATTTCTTTCCGCATCTTTTAACTCAAAATTATCCTGTAGTTCATCAGTTCAGCTGATCCTGAAGCTACAAACATTAATTAAATTGAATGTATGACACTATTAATAGGTTCTTATCACTTATAAAAGCACCATACACCCACTCCAACCAATGTTTAATATTCCTACTGCATAAGGTACTGCTCTAATGATTATTGACCGATGCGTCTACTGCATCCAAGCTTTCTTTGGTACCTGAGAGGTTGATTACAAAACCTGAAAATGAATGTACTAGTATCTGGATATACAATATCCTAAAAATCATCATGTGATTTTCCCAGATGTCCTTACTTAAAAAAATGATTCTCCTGAAGATATATAGTTCGTCTGCTCCTGAAGCTTCAAGCACTAATTAAAGTAAACTTGTGATCCAAGGAATAGATTTCTATAACAAATTCGATGAACCACAAATTTACTTCAACCAATGTTTGGCATTCCTTTGACGTTGCCGTTCAATTTGTTAATGATCCATGAGCCTACTCAATCCAACGTTTCCTTTGGTGCCTAAGCTGATGACTTCAAAACCTACAAAAAATATATTAGTATAAGGGTTAATGCTAGTTGGTTTTATTTCTTCCCTCATATTATTACTAAAAATTATTTTTCTCCTGTAGTTTACCAGTTCATCTGATCCTGAAGCTACAAACATTAATTAAAATGAATGTATGACACAATTAATAGATTCTTATCACTTATAAATGCACCATACACCCACTCCAACCAATGTTTGATATTCCTGCTGCATAAGGTACTGCTCTAACGATTATTGACCGTCTACTGCATCCAAGCTTTCTTTGGTACCTGAGAGGTTGATTTCAAAACCTGAAAATGAATGTACTAGTATCTGGATATACAATATCCTAAAAATCATCATGTGATTTTCCCAGATGTCCTTACTTAAAAAAATGATTCTCCTGAAGATATATAGTTCGTCTGCTCCTGAAGCTTCAAGCGCTAATTAAAATAAACTTGTGATCCAAGGAATAGATTTCTATAACAAATTCGATGAACCACAAATTTACTTCAACCAATGTTTGGCATTCCTTTGACGTTGCCGTTCAATTTGTTAATGATCCATGAGCCTACTCAATCCAACTTTTCCTATTTAATACATCCAAGTTTTTCGAATTTGTGTATTCCTTAGGTACCTGAACTGATGACTTCAAAACCTGAAAAAGAATATATTAGTATTTGGATATAAAATACCATACCATCATGTGTAATATATATGAAAGATTAGTATACTCTGTTCTTACTAAAAAAAAATGATTCTCCTAACATCTATAGTTCGCCTGCTCCTGATGCTTTAAACACTAATTAAAATAAACTTGTGACGCATTGAATAGATTCTTTTAACTGATTCGACGCACCACAAGTTCACTCCGACTATTGTTTAGTATTTCTTCAATAATGTTGACCATATTTTTAGTTTATTGATCGATCCATCCAACTTTTCTAGAATTTGTGTATTCCTTTGGTACATGAGTTGATGACTTCAAACCTAAAAAAGAATATATTAGTATATGCAATAAAACTAGTTTACTTTTTTCTTCCCTCATCTTCTTACGCAAAAAATCTCGACTCCTCAATTCTCATCTCCATCTGCTCCTGAATCTTTCCTGAGAAATTCCCAAATCATGACGTTCTTCCATATAAAGGTTAGTTCTGAATATGTGGATATTCCTATAAAAAATTGTATAATTAATACCCACATTTTTTTCTTATAATAATTAAATACATCATTTACCTTTTTTCAAATTTAGATATTAACATTTTGTTTACTCGACATCTTCTTCTTTTCTTCTCTTCTCGATGTTTTATACGATGATTTATGTGAACGTTTTGAAGCAGGTATAAATTTATCTAATTTATTATGACCTTCTCCAAACGTCCACACCAATCAACGTATTGATGCATTGATGGAGGATAGTTCTGAAGATGGGAGTGTCCTGCTGCGAAACTAGCCAATAGTGTAATGATCTACTCAAGTTTTCTACAATTCTCTAAAATACCTATGACTTACAACTTTCCAAAACATTAAAAAAACAAATATAATAAATGTATTTTTTTCTGCCTTCAATTCTCGTATATTAATACATCGGTTAATATGAAATTCCGACACCCTCTATAGATTTCTAATAATACTATCGAAGACGCCGGAACTCCACTTCACCCGATATTAATGTGTCTCCAATCTTGACCAATATAATGAATCCTCTAATCCTGGCGTTCTTCCATTCTTCTCCCGCTGATGTTTTATACAAAGATTAAAGTGAATTGTTGTCGCTGCATATAATATCTTATGTAATTATAAAGAGCTACAAAAATTCACTCCAACCGACGTATTATGGGTTTCATTCATTAATCGAAGATAGTTCTGAAGATAACATTGTTGCTAGAAACAATCATACAGTGAATATTAATAGTTTTTCTTCTGAAAATAATATAAATCATTTACCTTTTCCAAATAGATGGCAATATTTAATTAAATTTTCTTTATGTTAATTTCCCGAGTTCTGACATTCTTTAGTGTCATTTGATGGTATATCTAAAATAACAAAAATTTTAATCATAATATAATTTTCTTACATTTATAATATTTACTATTTTAATATCCAGATCTCGGAATTTCTGCAGAAATTCTTGAAGTATCAAATATTAATTAAAATGACTTTGTAGTGCATCACATAAATTCTCAAATATTATGGAAAGCACTGCAAAATCACTCCAACTAATATTTGTAGAGATGACGGTATTCCTTCCGCATTTATCCACTTGTGCGTCCAACTCTTCTGTAACTGGTGCGTCCTTTTACCTGCTACTCTTAACTTCGCCAAATCTGATTGTGTTAATTATCTTAATTATTAAATATAAACTAAACTCTTCCAATTTCTAATTCTATAAATTATTATTTTTTCGTCGTACATTCTGCTGCTCTGGCTTTCTTCTATCCTCGATGTATTAAACATTAGTTAAAATGAGCAGGAGATGTTCTGCATACATTTTTATAAATTATGCAAGACCGCAACCCGCCTATTCACTACACCCACCATTAGTGGAATGAGGAGAGAAGTAGAATTGTCCATGTAGTATTCTATTTTGCTTTGGCATCTAAGTTTCCAGAATCTGAAAAAGAAAATACTTTAGTATCTGAACATAAATTACAATAAATTATAAGTGTTAACAGTAGTAGAATTGGTATCTTGCCACTTTTCCTAATTCTGAAGTTCTTCTCTTCCTGAAGTTACATACAACGATCGATATGAACTTATGGACACTGTCATAAATTTTCATACAATATTACAGTACCCACAAGTCCACACCGATCGTCGTATTAGGACCCGTTCTGGTGGTAAGTGTATTTCTAGAAGCAATAATATAATTATTATATAAATTTATAATAATCATATATAGCACTTACCGTTTCCTAATACAGATGTTAGCTTTGACAATTTCTTCCCCTTAGATTCACAAGTCCCTTTCTGAAGATAAGTGTACTCCTGTAAGTCATAATATAACTATTATACAGATTTAAATAATCATATATATCACCTTCCTTTTATAATAGCTGATGATAGCATTGACAAATTCTTCCTCTTGGATTCAAGTCTCGTTCTGAAGGCAAGCGTACTCCTGTAAGTGATAATATGACTATTATACAGATTTAAATAATCATATATATCACCTACATTTTATAAAAGCTGATGATAGCATTGACAACTTCTTCCTCTTGGATTCAAGTCTCGTACTTCTGTAAGTGTACTTCTGTAAGTGATAATATGACTATTATAAAGATTTATAATAATCATATTTATCACCTACCTTTTATAAAAGCTGATGATAACATTGACAACTTCTTCCTCTTGGATTCAAGTCTCGTACCTCTGTAAGTGTAATTCTGTAAGTGATAATATAACTATTATAAAGATTTATAATAGTCATATATATCACCTACCTTTTATAAAAGCTGATGATAGCATTGACAACTTCTTCCTCTTGGATTCAAGTCTCGTTCTGAAGGCAAGCGTACTCCTGTAAGTGATAATATGACTATTATTCAAATTTATAATAATCATATATATCACCTACCTTTTATAAAAACTGATGATAACATTGACAACTTCTTCCTCTTGGATTCAAGTCTCGTACCTCTGTAAGTGTAATTCTGTAAGTGATAATATAACTATTATAAAGATTTATAATAGTCATATATATCACCTACCTTTTATAAAAGCTGATGATAGCATTGACAACTTCTTCCTCTTGGATTCAAGTCTCGTTCTGAAGGCAAGCGTACTCCTGTAAGTGATAATATGACTATTATTCAAATTTATAATAATCATATATATCACCTACCTTTTATAAAAACTGATGATAACATTGACAACTTCTTCCTCTTGGATTCAAGTCTCGTACCGCAGTAAGAGTAATTCTGTAAGTGATAATATGACTATTATAAAGATTTATAATAGTCATATATATCACCTACCTTTTATAAAAGCTGATGATAGTATTGACAACTTCTTCCTCTTGGATTCAAGTCTCGTTCTGAAGGCAAGCGTACTCCTGTAAGTGATAATATGACTATTATTCAAATTTATAATAATCATATATATCACCTACCTTTTATAAAAACTGATGATAGCATTGACAACTTCCTCCTCTTGGATTCAAGTCTCGTACCGCTGTAAGTGTAATTCTGTAAGTGATAATATGACTATTATAAAGATTTATAATAGTCATATATATCACCTACCTTTTATAAAAGCTGATGATAGCATTGACAACTTCTTCCTCTTGGATTCAAGTCTCGTTCTGAAGGCAAGCGTACTCCTGTAAGTGATAATATGACTATTATTCAGATTTATAATAATCATATATATCACCTACCTTTTATAAAAACTGATGATAGCATTGACAACTTCTTCCTCTTGGATTCAAGTCTCGTACCTCTGTAAGTGTAATTCTGTAGGTGATAATATGACTATTATAAAGATTTATAATAATCATATATATCACCTACCTTTTATTAAAGCTGATGATAGCATTGACAACTTCTTCCTCTTGGATTCAAGTCTCGTACCTCTGTAAGTGTAATTCTGTAAGTGATAATATGACTATTATAAAGATTTATAATAGTCATATATATCACCTACCTTTTATAAAAGCTGATGATAGCATTGACAACTTCTTCCTCTTGGATTCAAGTCTCGTTCTGAAGGTAAGTGTACTCCTGTAAGTGATAATATAACTATTATACAGATTTATAATAATCATATGTATCACCTACCTTTTATAAAAGCTGATAGCATTGACAACTTCTTCCTCTTGGATTAAAGTCTCGTTCTGAAGGCAAGCGTACTCCTGTAAGTGATAATATGACTATTATTCAGATTTATAATAATCATATATATCACCTACCTTTTATAAAAGCTGATGATAACATTGACAACTTCTTCCTCTTGGATTCACAAGTCTCGTTCTGAATGTTCTGAGTGTACACCTATAAGTGATAATATAATTATTAATAACACTTACCATTTCCAAATGCAGATGTTAGCATTGACAACTTCTTCCTCTTAGATACTCAAATCCTCACGTTCTTCCTTCCTTCTCTTCTCGTTGTTTCATACGATTGAAATGACCTTTGTAAGCAGATATAAATTCTAATATATTATATTCTGTTGCAAAGGTCATATCAACCGCAGTATTATGGAAATCTCCAGTTGATGAAGGATTGTTCTGACGATAAGTGTTTTTGCTGCATAACTGGTGTAAAGTCCTACTATTTTCGAAACCAATAAAATACAGTATATTATTGTGTTTATATATATCATATATAATTAATGTAACCCCCTTTGCTATGTCCTACATTCTAAAAGCTTAATATATCAGTTAATATGAATCTCCGGTTTTACGCACAAATTCATATACATTATGCATAATACCGGAAATCCACACTAACAAGAATATATTTCTCCAATTAACACTGATTATTGTTTCCAAACCACTTTTGCAAATCTGAAAAAATAACAGTTAATTTTCGTGATTTTAAAATAGAAACCTTCACTTAACTTTTATAAACGTAGACTATAAAATTTCAGATGTTTGCTGATTTGAGTTCTTCCACGTATATTCTGCTACCCTCGCTTTCTTCAGTACTTCTATCCTCGATGTATTAAATATTAGTTAAAAAGAACAAAAGGTGGTGTGCGCATATTCATATTTAAAATGCCATACCCTCTCTTGTTCTCTACAACCAACATTTGTAGAATGAGGATAGAAGTATTCCTTCTGCCGTTGGTGTAATGATCCAAACTTTTCTCGATTAAGTTTATGACTTCGAATATCTGAAAAAGAAAATACTTCAGTATCTGAACAAAAATTCTATAATTATTATATGCGATCTTCTCTTCCAGAAATATCATACAACGATCGACAGGAACTTAAAAATCCAGGTAAAAATTTTAATATTATACTTGAATCCAAAAGTCCATACCAATCAAAGTATTATGAGTTCTTCTCTTCTCGATGTTTTTTCTTCTCTCCCCGATGTTTTATACAACGATTAATGTGGATTTTTGGCACTACGTATAAGTTCTAATATACATTATGCAGAGCACCAAAAATCCACGCCAACCGACGTATTATGGTCGTCAAAGGTACTTCTGAAGGCGAGTGTATTCCTACAAAAAAAAATATATTAGTAAATGTACATTAATCAAATACATCTGTCTCAAAATTTTCTAAGTCCAAGCACTCTTCTCTTCGTGATGTTTTATACAACCATTAAAGTCAACTTTTAAAAACAAATGTATTTTTTATATAATATATTTTGCTCTAAAAGTCGACACTAATAGTCGTATTACGGCATTCCTACTGAAAGGAAGTTTTGAAGTTAAGAATATTCATAGAAACAATCGTTAATTTCTTGACATCATTTTGCACAAAAGAAATGAATTCCTGACGCTCTTCCGTTCTTCTCTCCGCGATGTTTTATACAACGTTTGATGAGAACTTTTGGTAACTAACATAAATTCTAGTACAATATGTTGAGTTAACAAAAGTCCCACCAACCGATGTATAATGGAATTCTTCAGTTGATGACGGATAGTTCTGGAGTTGCGAGTATTCCTAGAAATAATCGTAATTTTAATGCTAATATTTTTTCTTGTAATAATCAAATTTCTTGATACCTTTTTCCAAATAGACTTAAGTCTTGGAGTTCTTCCGTTCTTCTCTCCGCGATGCTTTATACAACGATTGAAGCGAACTCTGGCAAACCGATATAAATTCTAATATATTATAATCGGTTTGCAAAAGTCGCCCCAACTGATGTATTGTGGTATTCTTCAGTTCTGGAGATGTAAGTTACTAGAAATAATCGTATTGTTAATACTATTTTTTTAATAATTCTTGGCATCATGTTCCACGTGAATTCTTAAGTCCTAATGTTCTTCTCTCCGCGTTGTTTTATACAATGATTGAAGCGAACTTTTGGAAACAAAGATAAATTATAATATATTATATCCTGCTTGCAAAAGTTGCACCAACCGATGTATTGTGGTATTCTTATAACAATCATATATAACACTTACCGTTTATCAATTTGTTTCCGTAACATCTTTTTCCACATGGATTTCCAAGTCCTTGCGTCCAAACATGCATGCGCATCCGCCGACTTGTGTAATATCCAAGTAGGCGGAGTCTCCTAGCTGATCTGCAATTGGTCCTCTGTTTAACTGCTTGCTGTGCTGTAATTGTCCAACCACAAGGAAATAAATATTTCATTAATATCAGTTAAGCAAAATTTGTTATTCAATCTTCTTGATGAAAGAGAAAATTCAGAAAACGTTTGTAATATATAAATTAAACGATTATGTGACAAAAAAATGTCTATCAACTCCTTTTGATTACTTATATCAAGTGATAAAAATATGACTAACATACGAAAAGCGAAGTACAATTCTATAGTTCGCATTGTGTTACTTAATCTTAATTAACTACTGTGTTTATAAATACTTAAATTCTAATCGGAATTGGACTCTAGAAAGAACCTTATCTGAAGCAAAATAATACTTTCCGGTGACTCGAAGCCAAAACAAAAGTATTACTAACACTTTCATAAACAAGAATATGCTTACTATACAACAGATATAACTAATCTAACATAAACAGTCTTCATACATTCACGCATCAAAGGCAAAAAATAAATTTTACTTTCTTAAAAGACAAAACTTGTATAAATGATCGCATTAATTAAATGATAGAAATTATTTATAGTAGAAAAAATTAAAAAGCTTTGTGGTGTTGCAAAGAGCTATTGAAAAATTCTAAATTGAATCTTATTACCTTGAAGGCAGCAATGGCGGCAGCTGCGTTGCAAGTAGCTGAGACACATGCACACACTAAGAACTTTTTTCACATACTGAACCGCAAGTCCTGCTACTGGGCGTTGCTATACCATGACTTAACGGATCGCCATTTTGTTTTACATGCGCAGTGAATACATTAGTTGAACTTTGGATTATACGACTCAAACTTATACGCCCATATTTTTTCATTTTTTTCATTTTATCCAATAAGAACATTAATTTTATTATACTATATTTTATATATAAATATGATTTTATCATTTAATTCCATCTTTACTTTATTCTTTTTAATAACTAGAGCAAAATTTGTACTCACAGAACCCTCATGCTGAGTTGCATCGTCTGCTACCATCTAGGATTTGTGTAAATTCTGCTTTTCCAATATGATGTAACTCGGAGCACTATCGTATCGTTCTCACCCGTCCGCGTTTTGCAATTACTTTCTTCGTTCTGCCACCGCCTCTTACCAACACTGCTTACGTGACTGATAATTTTTTGATTCACGCAGAAGCGATACGCTTCTTGGAGTTCATGTTGGCAATACATGTTTATAATATAAATAATACAATGGAATTTTTTTAGCTATCACCCCCAAATTATATTAATTATCCCCTTATATTCAATGACGACAGGGTTGAATTCTAATATAAGTGGAAGGTGATTTCTTAACATTACAAAGCACGAAAAAGTAATAGTAATTTGATGAAATCCAATATAAATTATTGCAATAATTATAGGTATTGTAAGACGAAAATTAAGTGATTTGTGAGGAAACACAAAGGGCTTTTAATGTTAAATATATTTAATTATAAATTTGTACTACTTACTTTGAAATCAGCAATGGCGACAGGAGCGTTGCAAATAGTTGAGGCACATCCACACACATAGAACTTTTTTCACAAACTGAAGCGCAAGTCCTGCTACCGTTGAGGCGTTGCCAAAGTTTTATGTAACAGGTTGCCATTTTGTTTTTCTACAAATACAAATTTATTAATTATTAATATGCAATA
Source organism: Nicrophorus investigator (assembly GCA_963457615.1). Lineage (NCBI taxonomy): Eukaryota > Metazoa > Arthropoda > Insecta > Coleoptera > Silphidae > Nicrophorus > Nicrophorus investigator. Next base: position 9,668,748 of record OY735146.1, read on the forward strand.
ATTATAGGAATTTTGGATCATACCACTAAAACTTCGAAGTCCATAATTATTTTTAATAAAATCGTCCCATTTTCTAATCCAATAAGAATACAAAAATTATTTTTATTATTTTATGTCATAAATCGATATCGCCATTACACAAGGTTGTAAAAAACGTGGTTTGTATAGGTAGGCAATAATTGTATTTATGTCTACCAAGATGAACTCCAAGGCACATTTATACGTTTATATACACTATTAATGTGCCAAAGGGCCCAGCTCAGCCAACATTTTTATAGCAATGTCCACCAATATAATACTTTTTCTTCCTTGATGAAATATCAGAATTCTTCTAACGCGTATTCGTATGTCCGCCAAGATGAACCTTAGGACACATAAATATTTTTACATACATTATCTATGTGTCAAAAGGCTCATCTCAACCAACATTTGTATACCGCCAATACCATACTTTTCCTTTCTTGATGAAATATAAAGATTCTTCTATAGACGTATTCACATATCAACCATGATGAACCTTATTCCATTTTTATAGCACCAATACAATACTTTTTCTTCCTTGTTGAAATATAAGAATTCTTCTAAAGTCGTATTCATATGTCTGCCAAGATGAACCTTAGGACACATTTACATTCACATACATTATCAATGTCTCAAAAGGCTCATCTCAACCAACATTTCTTTACCGGCAATACCATACTTTTACTTTCTTGATGAAATATAAAAATTCTTCTAAAGACGTATTCACATATCAACCATGATGGACCTTATCCCGCCTAAATACATTTACAAACATGATCCACGCGACCTGAGGCCCACCTCAACCAACATTCTTATAACACCAATGCAATACCAATTTTTCTTCCTTGATGAAATATAAGAATTCTTCTAAAGTCGTATTCATATGTCTGCCAAGATGAACCTTAGGACACATTTACATTCACATACATTATCAATGTGTCAAAAGGCTCATCTCAACCAACATTTCTTTAACGTCAAAACCAAACTTTTACATTCTTGATGATTCTTCTATAGACGTATGCACTTATCAACCAAGATGGACCTTAAGCCGCATACAAACCTTTGAGGCCCACTTCAACCACCATTATTCTCTTAATAAATAATATAAGTAAAACAAATAATAAGACAAGAAATAAATAAATATTATACTCGCAAAGATGATTGTAGAAAATGGACATTATGGAAACGTGGACGCCGGAAACCAGGAAATTCATCTCAATTTATCTGGAGTATTGCATTAGATCGAAGCACTTCACTATGTTTATAACAATCTCGGACAAGCATTTAGTTGGAAATTTGCAATATTTTATTTATTCATATACACACATTTTGATCACAAAACCACACACATTTTGATCGTGCAAAGATGTCGGCGGAAAAAGAAAGCCGTTGATGTTAGACGTGGCGTGGCTGTAACGTTTTTCGACCTTCAATTGTTTATTAACCAATAAGAATCAAGTTGACATACGCCATCTATTGAAAAATCAACATTAATTTCATAATACATATAATTATTTATATAATATTTATTAATAAACGTTAGGATATACAACATTAATTATTTTTTTCATTAATAATATTAATTTAATTTTAATATTTGTATTTTATTCAGATAAAAAAAATATACGCCGCCACTGCACAATGTACATATACAAATTAACATTAATTTCATAATACATATACTTATTTATTTAATAATTATTACAAAATGTTAAGATATATTACGTTTATTACTTTTTTATTAATAATTTTAATTTAATTTTAATATTTGTATTTTATTCAAATAAATAATTTTATACGCCGCCACTGTACAAGGTACTTGTACTACTAATTGCATATATAATACAATACAATTTCACATTAAATAAAATTATTATTTAATAACTTTGGAAGTATATATTATTATGATATTTTCATCAAAATCAATAAAACACATAATAACAATATGCATTTAATAAATAATTATAAATTTATACTCAAATATTTAAATGTACTGGTTTTTTAATACAAATACATTTAATATTATTTTTAATTAGATAAAATAGATATTGCTATGGCTATTATAAATAGAATATAGGAGACCATTTTGAAAGGCGAGACTATTCTGATTGTTTTTCTTCGTTTCTATTTTAACTCTTAATGCTGAAGGCGAGAAGTATCAGAATTGCGCTCTTGGAGATCTCCCACTTCCACCAATCCTGAGCGATACGTATAATCACTTATATATTTATCTTATCATAAGCCAATGCTGTTTCTATAAAAATTTAAATTTATTAATAAGTTGAACATTTGTTGTTTTATGTATTTTTATAATTATTTTTCATTTCTATTTATATATAAATATGTATATCCATTTATATATGTATATAAGGAAACAAGAAGGTTTAGGGGATAAACTTATGTATTCTTTCTATAATTGGTCGTTGCTGGACAAAGAGGAATTGTGTTCATTGGTTACCGTAAGCAGGTATAAAGTTGGGGTGAAGTGGTTTATATATAGGTAGTAAAACCTATTTAACTGTAACTACCTATTAAAAATCATAAATAACCAATAAAATATAATAAAACTTATTAATTATTACAATTGATTTTTTAAATAATATAAGAATTAATATAAAAAATGATTCAGGTTGCTAACTTCTTTCGTTTCTTCTCCTCTGCATACAGCAATTTTGCAGTTTGATTTTCTTAGCTATAGTTGTTTCAATATATCTTTTAGTTACTTAGAACTCATTAATTATATAATTACTTTTGATTACATATGTGTAAAGATTAAATAAAAATCAATAATATATCTTCTACTGCTTGATAGATGGCGACGCTTGTGCAATATCGAGCTGAGTTTAAAAATTCAAAATAATATGTTGATTATTTCTTGTCTTAATAAATTAAAATTCAATATATATTTACGTTTTACTTTGTTATTTCTACCATTACAATTCGTTATTTTTAAGATTATATTAAACTTAAAGTTTAATTAAAATCGGAAAATGAACTAATCAAATTTGGCTCCAAAATTCAATTAAAGTCTTAGTAGAGTTGATGTATTGTAATTGCTAATAATTTAAGTTAATTATAATTAATTAATGTTTGACTTTAAATAACAGTGACTGCTTTGCTGATTTATCAGTAGGTGGCATTGCAATACTTTTGGGCAGGGTTTTGAGATTGCCTTAAAAGGATAATTATACATTCAAATAAGACAGTCGACTTATAAATAGAGAATGTTAATATGGCACGTGCGAACAATACGTTTGCTTAGAATTTGAATGTGATATTTGAATGTAATTGAGGAAGTGTTATTCGCGCAGCAATTGTTGGTGGTTGTAGAGGTCACTTCATAGTGGGCTGTTAACTAAAGGTGCTTGTTGAGTGCTTGCTGTCTGAAGGTTTCATCTTCTTGATAGAGCTTAGGTTTAGGCCCTTTTGGGCATTTCTGTTAAGTGTTTGCGAATTTTTGAATTGGGTTGGCATTCGTGTTGGGGTTTGCAGTTTCCAAGATGGTTGCAACGAAAACAAAGTGATTGTTGATCTGACGTTTGAGTGAATCCAGTTGGGTTTTTAAGTGGTAAATGAGTGAGTGTTAGATTCCAATTGGGATGATGGGCTTTGATCTTGTGTCCAACTAGAAGAGAGTAGTGCGTGGTACTGTACTATTGCTGAAAATCGCTGAAAAACAGCATATAACCCAGAAGGCGCCATGTTTTTTTGCCAAGCCCATCTCTTTTTCAGTGTATTTACATTTCTGTGCTTAGCACCGGGATTTATTGGAGCGAATTTCATGGGTGAGTCTTGAGATCAACCCTTCCCAACATCGGCCCTTTTCCATGGCACCGTGTTTTCCACTTCCCGGCAATACCGGCGACCAAGCACCGAACCGGCACTAACATTTATCTTTACATTTACCAGATGAGAATGAGGAGTATCTTAATACGACGATTGAAATCAACCCTTCCTATCCCCCTGATAGCCTGCCCTATGGCGAGAATGTCAGCCTTATATGCAAAACCAAGCTAATCGACAGCATGATTTGGTGGACTTTCAATAATGAAAATGTTACAGATGACACAAGGTACACATACACACACCTGCCACCTCACTTTAAACATGTATTTGCTTTGCAGATATCACATGGAAAAGGAATCTGAGAATCTCGACCAATCCCAGAAAAAGTTTGAGATTTCTATCATGCATTTGATTAATGTAGATCAGCTGCATGCTGGAGAATATATTTGTCATGCTATTATTGAGAAATTCCTGGAAATGGACATATCTAGAGTACAGTTAAATGTTTCGCTACCTGTGACAGTATTAAATCATTCCAAAACAGTGCGCACAAAGCTACATCACAAAGCTCAAATTGAATGCACCATTGAGGGATATCCAATAACTGAAATAGGTTGGATGAAAGATAATGAAATTGTATCTGGTGACAAGATTAAAAATGAAACGAAAGTTATCAATGAGACTGTCCAACATACTGTGTTGACTGTTAATGAGGTGAGTAAGAAAGACAATGGCACTTATAGATGCTATGCAAAAACACCAATGAGTACTAACAACCAAAGCTTGGATATCCTTGTCCTTAATAAACCCACTGTCAAATTAGATATGGTCAAAGCTATTGGTAAGTCTAAGATCTATCTGAATTGGACAGTTAATGATGGAAATGAACCAAACAGTCTGAAATACATGATACAATATATGACACCCGGAGAATCCAATTGGATTTTTACTAAAGATTACGTAGGTGGCGGAAATAGATCTTACGTTTTAACCGACTTTAATAATGATACTGAGTATACTATTAGAATTTGCGCCGAGAATTCTGAAGGCAAGAGTCAATACGATAAAAGCCAACCTGTTAAAACACTTGATGAGGATCCTGTTTTTATTACTGAAGTCAAGGTAACTGGTCTCACTGTTAGTTCTATCACTATATCTTGGAAAGAGCCTCCAGACAATCTAATGGACTATGTGCAATTCTACAAGCTGAAATCACAGTCTGGAAATGCTGTGCCATTTGAGGCAATTTCCATGGCTTCAGAGGGGAATTTGTACATGTTCTCCAACTTAAATGCAGCAACAACATACTATTTCCAAGTTGCTGCTTGTAATGAATACAGTAGTGAGTGTGGTGAATGGTCTGAAAAAGTGAATGGAACAACAATGGATGGCATTTCTGGACCTCCATCAAATATTGTTATTACCTGCAGGTAATTCTTATTTATTCTGTTTGTCTTCATTTGCATTACAATAATGTATTTTTAGATTCGATAATATTAGTCAGACGAGCTTTGTTCACGTTTCGTGGAAACATCCTACAAATCCTCATGGAACAATAATGTCTTATAATGTTAATCTAGAAGGCAACGCCTCGTTTATCAACGACCAAGGAATCATGGAGCATACAACATGGGGTCCGAAAGTGACCAGTGTCCCAGAAAATATTGCAAAATTTTACAACGTTTCTGCCAACACCAATTACACTGTTCGAGTTTCCGGAGTAACGAAAACTAAAAAGAACGGTGATTTTATCGAGGCACATTGTGTGATGCCGCCGACTGTACCTGATAAACAAAGACTGTCTAGAATTACTTGGAAGAAAATGGAAGAGCAAGGTAAATGGATGTTTAAAGTGTTGATGCCTAGAATATCCGAACGAAATGGTCCTATTTGTTGCTATCGAATCTATTTGGTACGTATGGAAGCCCAACAGAAGTTGACCGAACTTCCTATTCCCGAGGAATTGGATGTGGTTTCTTATCAAGAAGCGCACCGCACTCCTAAAGGAGGCGCCTACGTTGCTGAAATGTTTACAAGGTAATATTATTTAAGTAGTCGAATTGAATTAATTTTGATTTCATTTTTTTTTCAGTTCCACATTCCATAATGAAATATTCTTAGGCGATGAACAGGTTTATAACGTAAGTAACATGCCTTGCTCGGGATGCATTGGCCTCAGGCCATACTCGAATCCCAAAGAACACAAAGAAACCACTCATACGAACGCATCCGCCATTGAAACTAATCGAGTAAGAAGAACAATTTTAGCTGATCCTTTACCACCATACGACGGTAATTTAGATAGCAACAGCAATTATACAAGTTTCATCGAAGTTGTTGGTGAGTTTATTTTTAATTTTTACATTATTCTTATATTTTAATAAATTTTACGAAGATGCATTCAATAGCAAATCATTTGGAAAATTATTTATTTGAATGGAATAAGGTGTAAAAGTTTGATTCTTGCTTATTGAATGCTGCATGCATGAAATTTATTAGAATTGGTTTTTGGGTTTATTTACAAAACATGAATCGCTTTTCATTCTTGAAACAGTACATGGGAAAGGGCCAATGGAAACTATGGCAGCTTACAGCAATTACTTGGTAATGATGAATCCTGGGCCTGAAGTGGTTGTCGCACCTGAAACGAGTCCATTCAATTCTGTCGTGCAAATTGCGTGTGGTTTTGTCGCCGCTGTCCTTGTCTTGTTAGTCGTGCTTTGCCTCTTGCAGAAATATACTAAGCAAGCTCATGCTCAAGCTGTTGAAATGATAACGTTTAGAAGTTCATTGCGGTAATGAGAATATTACGAATGTTTGGTACGGCCTTCTACAATCGTTCGTGTTCTAGGAACCTTAGAGGACGGCAGCGTTTGGTTTCTCTAAAGCCACCAGATATGTGTCCGATTGTTAAAGCAGAATTGGCTGCCGCGTACATCGAAAGGCATCGTGATTCTGATTACGGTTTCCAGCAGGAGTTCGAACTGCTTCCAGATCGTTTCAACGATCGTTCGACGAGAGCTTCGGATGCTCGGGAGAATATTTATAAGAATAGATACCCGGATATTAAGTCCTATGATCAGACCAGAGTTAAAATTTCGCAGGTGGATAGCATCGCCGGATCAGACTACATAAATGCTAATTTCGTGCTAGGTTATAAAGAAAGGAAAAAGTTCATCTGCGCTCAAGGTCCAATGGATACTACTGTTAACGAGTTTTGGAGAATGATATGGGAACAACACTTGGAGCTGATCCTCATGTTGACAAACCTCGAAGAGTACAGCAAAACAAAATGCGCCAAATACTGGCCCGACACTAGTGAAATTGACAAAGTCTTTGGTGATATCAGTGTGACCCATTGCCAAGAAACTAGATATTCCGACTATATCGTAAGGGAGTTGCGTATTTCCCGCAGCGGTAGCAGAGATAAGGAAGATCGGGTTATTACCCAATACCATTACTTGGTTTGGAAGGATTTCATGGCTCCAGAACACCCGCACGGCATTATCAAATTTATTAAAAGGATGAACGAGGCTTACTCTCCAGAGCGCGGATGTATCTTGGTACACTGCAGCGCAGGCGTTGGTCGAACTGGAACTTTAGTTGCTTTAGACTGTCTTTTGCAGCAGCTCAAAGATGAAGGACAGGCAGCTATATTCAATACTATTTGTGATTTGAGGCACCAAAGAAATTTCTTAGTACAGTCATTAGTAAGTAAATTGTTTTATGAAATAAATATTTTTATTAACATTCTCTCCATTTAGAAACAATATATTTTTATTTATCGCGCTTTAATGGAAGTGGCTCAGTATGGAGACACTGAAATTTTGGCTACTGACTTGAAGACAACTATTGATAAGTTGAGACTATGTGATAAGGATAAGATGAAAACAAGAATGGAGGAGGAATTTGAGAATATCAGGAACGCGTACGAGGATAGGAAATCCTGTTCTGTAGCTGGTGGAGAAGAGAACCAAGAGAAGAATCGCAGCGATACTGTGATCCCTTATGATAGAAATCGCGTTATCCTAACGCCTCTTTCCGGAAAAGAACATTCCACTTATATCAATGCTTCATTTATCGAAGGCTACGATAACACGGAATCCTTCATAATTGCACAAGATCCTATGGATATCACAGTACCAGACTTTTGGAGAATGATCTCGGAGCAAGGGATCAGCGTGATCGTGATGTTGTCGGAACTTGGGGACGGCAGATGTCCTAGATATTGGCCAGAAGATGAGACCAACTATGATCACATCTCGGTCAGATACGTCCAGGCAGAGAGTTGTCCGTACTACACGCGCAGAGAAATGTACGTGAAGAGCAGAGATGGCGATGACTTCCGGGTGACCCACTTACAATATCACGGCTGGCCGACAGTCGACGGGGAAGTACCTGAAGTCACACGAGGATTGATCGAACTAGTCGACCATGCCCAAGGTGCACTCATTCAACATGGATCTCCAACATCGATGGTGGTGCACTGCAATATGGGATCGGATCGCAGTTCGATGTTCGTTGGTCTGAGCATCCTCGTGCAGCAATTGCGTGTCGAAAAACGTGTCGACATCTTCACGACTACCAGAAAATTGAGATCTCAAAGACAAGCAATGATCAGTACCTATGTAAGTATAAACCTAACATTTACTATATAGAACGCGTGAGTAATATTTACTTTCTCTTGTTAAAGGCACAATATGAATTCTTACATCGAGCTATCGTTAACTACGCCGAACTTCATAATTTGTGCGAGACATAATATTGGTGTGCCATCGGTGATTTTAATACATTCCAAGTGAACCCAAAGGTCGACTCGGACACCGAACCACTGCTGCGATATTAAATAACTTTAATCCTCACCCCAAACTAAAATGCAACAACAATTCTTATTTAATTCAATATTTTTCTTGTGATTCCGGGGGTGCGGTACTCGTATTAAAAACGAGCGTTTTTTGCTAATTTTAAGTAACTTTTAAGGCCATTGCCAAAATCAGTTTTCAACGACGTCTAACAAAATAAATAGGAAAGTGACGTTACTTATAGAGTGCAGTTTTATTTGATTTTACTCTATTTTTATTCGAATCATATTTTAACTATTCAAGGGAAGCAGCTGTCGTACTACTTCTTACTAACCAAATAATATGAAAGAAAAACTTTTATAATGTATATTTTATTTCTTTCTTCTAATAAGTCGAATTTTATTTTATATTTTAAATATTAAAAAGACCAAAGGTGATTTTTTTTTTCGAAGAAAGGTAAATTTTTAATTAGTTTTTTTTTATATATATATGTATATATATATATATATGGTGACATCACATTATATATATATACGCCATATTTTTGCTGTGCTCAAACTATTTTGGATGTTCTTTCTTTTTTATACGTGTATACAGAAGACCACTGATATATTTTGTACTGGATATCTATTGTAGGTTCATTTTCGATTTGAGTTGACAGCAATAAGGAGCAAAACTTGAGACTGCTTTTTTTATTTTATCTGTCTATATATACATATATTATTAATTCAGGTGCCATCGATTTTGATATGATCATTTCTGAATGTAGTCTCCAAATAGCTGTGTGTTCTTTAGTGTTTTATTGAAGAATATGAAGAAAAGTTATTCCTTTCATTTATTATATATGTATATCTAACTATATACATATATTATAAAAAGAAAAATAGTGATATTACTTATTACATGATGATTTTTGCGCCACAAGAGTTTTGTACGGACGTAGATAACATTAATAGATACATTTACACCCGCTTATAATGTAGCTTTCTTATTGTATAAAAAGAACAATGTATGTCAAATTTGTATGTTTTTTAACTAAAGTGAAAACGAAAAAAATATATATATTCGAATTAAGGTTCCATGAGATTACTGTGTGTATATAAGGATACGAATTCTTAAATTGTATTTTTAAGGATCTAGAGTGTTAAGATTATGTAACGAATTGGATTGCATATACTGGAATCTTGTTTCCATATCTCGTATTATTAATCTCGTGAAGTGGACAAACCAATTTATTTATTAACATGTACAAGTTGTTTTCATTTTTTTAATTTTATATCTGCTTTTTCTAAAATAAATAAATCAAATTCAATCACTTAATCGACTATATTATTTTACCATTGTGCAAAGTATCTAATGAAAAATCATTTCTTGTTTATTTTCAATAAATACATTAAATATAATACCAACTTGGTTCGGTCGCGTTTGATACATGAAATCTGTAAAGCTGTATCAAACGCGAGTTTCCAATATCGGCTAATAAATAAATAAATTAATTAAATTAGTGGATAGTTTTGGTTACAGCAATTTCGGCTTTCTTTTAAGCTTCGCGGCTGGCTGTCCTCGCCTGTTGCATTGAATTGCAGCACACTTGAACTTCTTGTCTGTATACTTCCCGATCTTGTCGATCTGTTTTACCACAGAATTTGGAGCTATTCTACGTAACAATCTAGAAAGCAATATGTTAATAAATGCAATTTTTTTCATTCATAAATCCATACTTCACGAATCGATTATCGTGCAAGTTGAAAGCTTTCGCAGTCTTCCCGGCTTCGCAAGCCAACCTCTCTGCGCAATCGCGCCCTTCTATAGCTTGCAATACAACCCTAGTAATACTGGTAACCTCTGAATTATCGTTCTTGAAGCCCTTTGGCTTCAATTTGTCGATCTTAGGTAGGATGAGAATAGACAGAATGAACATGATTGTCATCCCGATGAATCCAGAGATAGCCATAAACAGAGGTTCCAAACCTTTCTTCTTGTCGGTATCGACCATATTCTTCATGGGTTCTATATGGACGTTGTGCTAAAAAATGATTTTCCTAGAATAAATAATGCATGGCCGCAACTTATTTACTTGATGGTGGTGGGAATGAACGTAGGGTTTCACTTCTTCCTCGTGAGGTTTTTGGGGGTAATCCTCCACTTTGATCCTCTTTGAAATAAAACATGGTAATTAACTTCATAACTTAGGAACCTTTACACCTTGTTATATGCATTCTATAATTGAAAAGCATAGCAAGAGCAGACAAAAGTTTGTGAAATTAAGGTAGTTCAAGTGCGCTAAGCCAAAGTTACATATAAAACTAAAATGCTTCATACTAAGCATTTCACCCTTATATATGAAAATCACCCATGTGCTTATTTTACAAATCGAGTAATTAAAGTGTATTGTGCAGAGGATAGGAAATGGATTTTTTTCATTGCATTATGCGTAATTAGGTGATGCTATACCTCGTGCTTGAAAGATGATGAAGACATTTCATCCATAAAACTTTTTAATGGATAATAATAGTAGTAATAGCCATCTTTTTCGCCTACTGTCTCCTTCTGGGGTTCGTCGGAATGTTCGTCTATCGCATGAACTACGGCCTTTATTTTCTTCGCACTACCATCTCCAGGGTCCAATTTAATTGTGTCTCCCTTCATAACAGCTGACTCATATAAAGCCGCCAACTCTGCTTTGGTCAACTGCAACGTCGGTATTTGCGCTTCTTGATTCGTATAAGCTCTTTTTATTGGACTAGGTGTCATCACCTAAAAAATATCCTATTTTAATATAATACTTTAAATATTACATCTTCCTCAGAATATTAAATAATTAATCCAAATAAATAAATATTAAACTTATTTATTAATTAATTATAAATAATCAAATCTACAGTTAAGAATTCTATCTAGTTAGAACAATAATTTGACCTGCATATTATATGACTAATACTATTGTAACACTTCAACTTTAAAAGATTGTTATCTAAAATACCGCTAAGGTCAGGTTTTTGAAAAATGATAATTACATACAGAAATAGTTTAAAATAGATTTTATGCTATTTGCAGTGCTAGGAACAAATTTATTTCCGGTCTATTAAATTTATGTTTTCTAGGATGAATGTGTTTGACGCGTCTCAAAATTGTATCGCGTTAAACAAATAATAATTATTATGAGGATGATGAACTTACTTTCAGCGGAGGGATCCTCCTTACATTCGTATTCGCATCCATGTTCAGCGTCAGATCCTTGATGGTATCCTGAAGGTAATTGGAGTCATTTTCGGTGGATGCGAATTGTACCACGCCGGCAATCACCAGCGGAATTAAGATGAGCGATGAATACATTCTGTAAGAATAATATGATTTTTCTTTGTGTATATTTTTTCGCGTCGCAACTTGGAAATATCCGAGTGGTTTTGCATTGAAAGTCGAAATGGAACTGGCTTTTCTGGCTAAGCTACATTTCATATTTTAACAATACTACCGTTAGTAGAGACCAAATCATATGAATCTACCAGTTTAGTTAAGCGTAAACCGGCAATTTGCTCGTAATACCGCCGCATAAACGTTTATGTCGCATACGCATGGGGAATCCGTTCGGTTAAACCGAATAAGTCGTTTAATTGCGAGCGAATTTGGAACGAGCCTCGTTTAGAAACGGACTAATTAATTTCAGCGTATTTCTTCTCTGCTTATCTTTTTTTTTTCATATTTCGGCGCCTAATAGTCATGGTTACTTTCTTTCGTGAGCCGGCACTTAGCGGAATATGTAACATGTTATGTTGTACGAGACTAGCCCATCATGGTGTTATTCTGCAGGCGGGTCAGCCTGCTCCACTGACCAACATTTAAATATAGCAATCGCTTACACGCCAATCATATATTTGGCTATTTTGTCATTGCCTATTGACAATCTATCATTCTTAAACCTATACCTCGAAAATAGGTCAAATCCTATAGACATTTATTATATTTAATATTTGAAAATAAATACAAATTCGCGCAACTTTAAAAAATAATAAAACCTGTTGGATTTCTTTATTATGATTTTTTAATACTAATTATTCTGTAAACTTTTATAATTATCACTCATAATTAGTTACATTAAATTTAATCATTAAATGCACTTAGTAATTACAATTTAATGAATTATTATTTTATGAACATAATTAAATAGCAAATAAAGTTAATTCTTTATTTTTCAATATTTAAATAAATAAATTAATGATTTTGCGTTTATATTTAAGAAATATAATAAATAGTTTGTTAAATAATTTAAAAATAATAAAGTTCGCTTACCGTTGGCGGGAAAACCGAAGAGATCTTTTAATTATATTACATTTTAGTCGACGTTTGCTGCTGAACTGATCTCGGAACCAGTTGTAGCCTCTTCTTCTGTTCTTAATAAAATAACTGTCTGATGTACGTTGGCCAACTTACAACTTGAGATGATCAAATTTGCAAATAAAAATAATAAAGTTCATGAAGTGAAACGCTTCGCAAGAAAGAAAAAAGATTACGATATTATTAAGGACAATCGTCATCTTCACTGGTTTTTCCTGTTACTTTTACGCATGCAAATTTACTTATAAACTAATTATAATTAATGGATTGATCGTAACAAATAGTTTTTTTTCTTGGTCTCAATTTTAATTAATAAATGCTAATATTCAAAGTTTAAGTAAGTATACATTCTAATTTTGAATGTTATTTTAAATCTAACATATAATTATTTTGAATTTACCGCCATTTGATTCGAACATAATCTAATTATCAATTAACATAGCCCATGAGTGTAAGGGTTGTAACTCCGGGCCTCATTTGTTAATCTCCGCTCTTAAATCTTTCAAGAATTCATCCCTTTTTTTAATAAATAGATATTTTGTTGCCCTCTTTTCCTTGAAGAAAAAAATATTAGTTGCTCTGGGCCTTGCATTTTTTTCTGTAACAGCCTATAAGTAAGTTAACTTTTTGTATGTGGAGGGTAATTTAAGAAAGTAATATTAGATTTTTAAATCAAATTTCCCACCAATAATTTATATTTTAATTAGTTTGGTTATGGTTGGTGGCGCTTCAGTCGGGACTTTGGCATATAATCAAAGTTGGTCGTTTATCCTCAGTGCATTTATATGAGTGCCGGCGAATTGGTAAAAACAATTAAACAATGTTGCTATGAAAATTTGTGATTTATTATTATTTACTTACTAGTCAAGTATATTGTGTAAACGATGGCATTTCATTACAATAACGATAATGTATATGTAGATACTTTTACTCCAAGGGAGTATCAAGTAGAACTACTGGATAGAGTAAAGAATAGGAATACTATTGTGTGTTCAAGCACCAGCTTCGGGAAGGCTTTCATAGCCTTAAAGCTAGTTCAGGAGCTATCATGGCAGATGCGGAAAACTTCTGGAAGAAGGGTGTTTTATATACTCGATTCACAGAATCTGAATGTCCTCCTGGAGCAGTTGAAAGTCTTAACAGGTTAGATTTAAATGTTAACTCATTCTCAGTATTTTTTCTATATTAATTATTTTCAGATTTGAACTGCATGATACTGGATAGATCAATTACTCTAGCCGAATGGGTTCAATTGAAAGAGGAATACCACATTTTCTTAATGACTGTTGAGGGTTGTTTGCAGCTTGTTGCAAATACAGAAGAAGACTTTTCATATTTAAATCTTCTCATAATTGATGATGGCTTGTACGGAGAGAAACAATCTAAGCTCAATTCTATTATGGATGTATATGATAAAACAATAGATAAACCAAGAGTATTAGGATTAGTTTCTGGCTTGTTGGGTGAAGACCTGAAACCGGCATATTTGAATGCAGAGATTTTAAGGCTGGAAAATTTACTTAGATCTACTGTTGATACTTCCAGTGAAATAGTTACACAGATTAGGTTAAGTAGCAAACCCAAAGAAATTATAATGGAATGTGTGAAATCAGTGGAGAACTCATTGCAAACTTCAATAAGAGAAACTGTGCTTGATGCCATTGACTTTCTGACAGAGCATCGCTATGATCCTAGTGAAATTTATGCTGATGAATTCTTAGAAGAGTTCCGCAATGTTCCTGATCCAAAAGAAAAACCGTTGAAGCTGTTGCATGACTTCCTTGTTCTTTTAGAAGAATTGGGTTGTTGGTGCGCCAATCAGGCTGCATTACATATCTTAGTTTTAGTAGAGAAATTGAAAGTTAAAGTTGCATATGAAAGGCATTATTTGTTGTTATGTGTACTAAGTACAAAAATGATGCAAATTCGAGCTATGTGCGAGGCTGAGATGGAAAATCTTGAAGATGAAAAGCAACGTATATTGGACATGTCTACACATAAAGTACTGAGGTTTATCGAGGTACTCATGGAGATGGGTCCACCGGAATCCGAGAAACCGGTGGAGCCAGTAAATCCACCTGTTGTGGAAGTGCATCCACCAAAGTTTGGGAAGAGACAATATAAAGGCCAACGCCGAAACTATTACCCCCGACCTAACCACGAGGACAGCATATGTGCATTGGTATTTGTGAAGAATAGTTGCACAGCTAGGGTCATTCATAGTTTATTATCTGTAAGTTACATAGATTTATCTTATTCAAATTATTAAAACTGGATTATGATGTGTTTTCAGAGTTTAGCGCAATGTGATAACCAATTTTGGTGGGTGGGTGCTCTTTACACTGTTGATAAAATTGCAGATCCTATAACGGAACCTAACGAAGCAGAGTTGGAGCATAGGAAACAAGAAGATGTGCTGAGGAAGTTTCGCTCCCACGATTGCAACGTTATGATTTCAACTGCAATTTTAGAGCAGGGTTTTGATTTACCTAAATGTAATTTGGTGATTCGTTTTGATATGCCAGATACTTTCCACAGTTATGTACAGAGCAAGTCCAGAGCCCGTTCCCAGAATCCTTATTATATTACGTTAGTTTGTGAAGTGGAGCGAAAATTATACCTTCAGAAATATGCAGAATACATGGAAGTTGAAAAAACATTATTGCTAAGATGTGGAATGATAGAGTACAAAGATGACGATATTCGGAAGGCTGACCATGTCTCCAACATGTACGCTCCATACAAAACCGCACAAAATGAAACGGTTAGCTTGACAACAGCGATTCCATTGATTAATCGTTATTGTGCCAAACTACCAAGTGATACTTTTACTAAATTAGTTCCTACTTATGAATTTGTACGATGCCCACGAGGGCTAGTAACTTGTAAGCTTCGGTTGCCGATTAATTCTCCAGTGAAAGCAACTGTTAGTAGTCCTCTTGTTCCAAACGATATATTAGCCAGACGGCATGCAGCTTTCTATATGTGCCAACTGTTGCACAAATATAAAGAACTTGACGACTTCCTGAACCCAATTACCAAAGAAAATTTCCGAGCCACTGAAGATGACTGGAATGATTTTAGTTTAGAGAAAGAAGATGAAGAATTAAGTATGGAAAATATTGAGCAGAGGCCTGGAACAACGAAGCGAAGACAGTATTATTATAAAAGGATTGCATTTTCCTTACAAGACTGTTTGCCCTTTTCCAGCAAACCCACATATTTTTATAGAATAGTGATGACTTTGACATGTCCTATTCCTGAAGAGCAAAACACCAGGGGACGGAGGATTTATCCTCCAGAAGAATCCGCTCAAGGTTTCGGAATTCTAACATGCAAAGAAATTCCACAAGTATAAAGAACGTCATCAATCAAATTATACGTCTATAAATTGGTTTGTTTTAGCTTTGTCCATTTCCAATATTTACCAGATCTGGCGAGGTTAAAATAAGTTTAGAACTTTGCAATGAAGGAGTAATTTTATGTGAAGAACAATTGCATAAAATAAGCGAATTCTTAAATTATACTTTTACCAGTGTTTTACGCTTACAAAAATACCAAATGCTTTTTGATCCTAAACATACTGATAGCAGCTATTATATTGTACCAACAATTACCGGTAAGTACAAAATGCTGTGATGCTTCCGCCAATAATTGAATGGTTTTTTTTTAAGATGAGAAAACTGATATTGACTGGGATTTCTTAAATAAGATTTATCAAAATCGAGATGTCCTTCCAGAAAGCATTCCAGACGAAAATCGAACCAATTACGAATTTGACCCTGTGAAATATAAAGATGCTGTAGTTATGCCGTGGTACAGGAATCAAGATCAACCACAATACTTTTACGTTGCAGAGATATGTTCTAATCTGAATCCAACTTCCACATTCCCAGGATCAGAATATTCCACATTTCAGGAATACTATCTGCGTAAATATAATTTGGATATACAGAACGGCGATCAGCATCTTTTAGACGTGGATCACACTTCAGCTCGTCTGAACTTCTTGACACCTAGATATGTAAATCGTAAGGGCGTTGCTTTACCGACGAGTAGCGAAGAAACAAAAAAGGCTAAAAGAGAAAACTTAGAGCAGAAACAGATTTTAGTACCTGAACTATGTGCAATACATCCTTTCCCTGCGTCTCTATGGCGAAAAGCTGTCTGCCTTCCATGTATTTTATATCGTATAAACGCGCTTCTCTTAGCTGATGAGATACGAAGAACTGTCGCGGAAGATATTCATTTAGGTAAACCTATCTTGCCGAGAATATTTAATTGGCCTTCACTGAACTTTGGTTGGTGTCTGTCTGACGTTCTGAAAAAATCTAAAGAGATTGAATTATCGAATGATAATGTTCAAGCCGTCGAAGAAATTCTGGATGATATTATTTTTAAAGCAGTTTCTACTTGTGAAGATAAGGTTACTGAGGAAGTAGACGAGTTGGATATAGAAACAATTGAACGAAAAAGTGATGATCCTGACTGGATCGAGATAGGCACTTGGTCAAATGATATGGTAGGGAAAGATCAAGGCGCTATTAAATCGACTGTACGATATGGATCTCCTACTAGTTGGATGCATAGTACATATGGATATAACGAATACGACGATTTTTCTGATACAGATAGTTATTTTAGTGAAGAGTCTGAAGATGACAGGAACGACTCTCAATGTGGAGGATTGCACATTGAGTTTCAAGGAGAATATTTGGCTGAAGCCGTTGAAAATACCACTGAGTCTGCTACAACTCCACAAGATTACGTATTATCCAAAGCATGGGAGACTGAGCCTCACGTTTCGGAGGAATTGGAAAGTGATTTCATCGAAGCCTGTGAGGGTCATATCAGTATCATGAATATGAACATGGTTTTAAAATCGAGCGATCCCTTCAAAATGACTGGCATACAAATCAACGATAAAGATTTAATCAAAATAGAGAATAATAACCAGAGGAGTGATATTTTCAATTTTCAAAGGAAATCGCTTGAAACAAAACCAAATATTAGAGAAAAACGGCAGGTTACGGGTTTCAGTTTTGATAAACAACCTAATTTGGAAGAGCATCCTGGTCCCAGTCCGAGTGTTATTCTTCAGGCTTTGACGATGTCCAATGCTAATGACGGCATCAATTTAGAACGCCTAGAAACCATAGGCGATTCATTCTTGAAATACGCAATAACAGATTATTTATATTCAAAATATGAATACACACATGAAGGCAAGCTCAGTCATTTGAGATCAAAGCAAGTTAGCAATTTAAATTTATATAGACTAGGAAAACGTAAGCAATTGGGAGATATGATGATCGCTACCAAATTTGATCCGCATGATAATTGGTTGCCGCCTTGCTACTGCGTATCCAAAGAGCTAGAAGAAGCTCTAAGCAAGGCTCGCATCCCTGCGAACTATTTAACGTTGGCGGATTATGTTGCTACTAGGAATATGAGCCTGCAAGAAATCTGCTTGAAAATTCAAGAACAGAGCGAGAGCGTCGTAGATTTTGTATCGGGTATAATCCCATACAATTTGGTCACGCAGCACAGCATTCCAGATAAAAGCATTGCCGATTGCGTGGAAGCTTTGATCGGTGCTTACTTGATTGAATGTGGTCCAAGAGGTGCACTGCTTTTCATGGCTTGGCTAGGTATCAGAGTGTTACCCAAACTTGAAGATAATAGTTATGGAGAATTGGCTGTACCAAATTCACCGTTGATCAGATATGTCCCAGATCCAGAAGCCCGCCTGATAAATCTCCTAGATGGTTACGAGAAGTTCGAACGCATCTTGGATTACGAGTTCAACGATCGCTCGTATTTGCTGCAAGCTTTAACACATGCTTCTTACTCTCCAAACAACATCACAGACTGTTATCAACGTTTGGAATTTTTAGGCGATGCTGTCTTGGATTACTTAATTACTAGACATCTTTACGAAGATAAGAGGATGCATTCACCAGGAGCACTAACTGATCTTAGATCTGCTTTAGTAAACAATACAATTTTCGCATCCCTCGCCGTCAAGTACAGCTTTCATAAGTATTTTCGCTACCTTTCTCCAGGTTTACACCAGGTCATCGAAAAATTTATCAACATCCAGGAAAGAGGTGGACATAAGGTCAGCGAAGAGTTATTTTTATTGGACGTAGAGGAGAGTGAAGAAGTAGAAGACGTGGAGGTTCCCAAAGTGTTAGGTGATGTATTCGAGTCCGTCGCTGGTGCTATATTCCTGGACTCTGGAAGATCTTTGGATGAAGTATGGCGTGTTTATTACCAAATGATGAAGAACGAGATCGAGCAGTTTAGCGACAAAGTACCAAAGTCGCCAATTAGAGAGCTTCTAGAATTGGAACCTGAAACTGCAAAGTTTGGAACAGCCGAGAAATTAGCAGATGGTCGCAGGGTGAGAGTGACGGTGGAAGTCTTCGGAAAGGGCGTATTCAAAGGAATTGGTCGGAACTACAGAATCGCTAAATGTACAGCAGCGAAATGCGCGTTGAAGCATTTGAAAAAGCAAACTCTAAGGTTAATATAACATCGTTTTCTTTTTATATATTATATATGTTTATTCTATACTTCTTACCTGTGATCTCATTTTTTTTTTATAATTATGTATGTCTATCTAGGCACATGCATATATTATGTTTTTATTTGAATGTTTTCTATAAAACACGAACACCAAATTTTATATAAACAAAGACGATAAACAAACATATTTTTTAAATTAAAACCTTTTGTTGACGGATTAACGAATTTTTGCTAAAACATTCCAAATCCTTCAAGCCAATCCAATTACATCCAATAATCTTAATTTAATTTACCTGTTTCGTTGAGCAGAACAACGCAATTTAAAGTTTGCTCAAAATGTAGTCATACAAATTGGAACGTTTCGAATAAATTTCCTTAAATTAAAAAAAAAGTTAACTACCGTATAAAACTCGTTTTGTTCAAATTCTTATTATGTAATCTCTTAATATTATGCACATTTTAATAGATACTTTAATCATTAATAATATGATTCGAAACGAATATTAATAACTAGTTGAATTTGGAGCAAATCTGTTTATTTTTTTTTGCAAATATTTATATTACATTCACATAAGTTATTACATCATTTATTAATTACAATTTCCTAATACTAAATTTGATACCTATTGACTCATAAATGGTTGAATCATGATGTTATATTTAAGTGTTTTTATCTTATCAATATGGGAAGTTATTGTTTTGTTTTCGAACCTTATATTATTAATTATATCTAATCATTTAATTCCTTGATTGTCATTAAGCTTAAATTTCAAAAACAATTGCAATAATTTAATCTTGAAAGAATTTTGATATATTTTATAAACATTAAAGAAACGGGTTCATAAATATACAGACAAAAATAGTTCTTTACTATAGAAAAATTAAGTAAAGCGTGCGTCAAGGCTTTAAATAAAATCTCTTAAAATGAAAATAACACTTACAAAGCTATTGTTTTATTTTTTAAATAGGATACAAGCAATTTTCACTTAATAAAATTGCACGCTCAATTATTTTTAAACAGTAATTACTGATCGTCATTTAAATGTGTTCGCTTTACAGATTTATTTTCTTATAAATATGATAAGCAAAATGTTATCTAGTTATAAAAGTTTGTTCAGTAAATCTATACGGAAATGCAATTTAACAAAAACTTTTGAAACTGTAACTAAGCAATTTTGCTATGACGTATGACAATTGCAAATGCAAATGCATGAATATTTAATTCAAATAATATTTTCAAATTATAAATTCAAATTCAATTTTGATGATGATGAATATGCTAATTTTGTGCATAAATGAAATTAAGTTTTCAATTAATTGTAAGATTTGTTTAGTTAATAGTTGTAACAATTGGAAAATCATAAAAGAAGTATAAAGTCATTAGGTATTTTCAAATTGGATGATGAGGAAGGAAAGTAAATAGATGCAATATTGTGAAGAATTGGAAAGAGTGCAAGATTGTTATGAAATATGTTGTTGGTTTGGAAAGGAGGGAGAAAGACATGAAAGACATTTGAATTAAATATATGGTGAAATGTGTTTCAATTGCGCGTCCTTGAACGAAAAATCAATGATTCGGCCGTGGAAAAGCGGCGCAGGCGACGTAAATCTGCATATTAGTTGGTTGCACTGCTCTGGTTTGCGCCGTCCGCGCCTATCCAACTTCTTCCTACTTGTTCCAGGTTGGAGTTGGTCGTTCGGAGTTGAACACCAAGCCCACCCAGTAAGCCAGTATCCAACAATTGTTTGTTGACAACAGCCGTGTTTAGTTGTAGTTGCTAGGTCAATATATATTACTACTAGTGGGAATGATGTGATGCAATAGTAATATTTGTTAGATTTTTAAAGTAACGTGATGAGTATTTTTAGTGATACCTAAAATAATTTTGTTGGATCGGCCAGGCAGCAGAGTGTAAACAAAAATAAAACCGAACGTAAAGGAAAAAAAAAAAAGGTAGGTGAGCAGATGTTGTGAGAGTGTGTAAATAAACAGACAATAGTAGCGCGAATCCTAATTGCCAAGATCGAATCAGCATAACACATAATATAATTAGTTTCGCTATCTCATCGGTAAGCCTTTATCATCGTCCACCTTTATCGCTGTGTGCACTTTCCTACTTAACTACCTTTCACACAACCTTTCTGTTTGTTATGAAATTTAGTACTTTCACTTTACATGTTATTGCATCACTTGAAATACAATATGGATTTGAATGGTTTTTTCCAGTAAGTCAACTATGGATCTCATGAATCTGTTTGGATCCTCTTTGGATGAAATAGGGGATAGTATGAACCACACAGGTTTGTTCCATCCCACATCTTTGCCTCCAGAACCACAAGTGGGAAACATAGAGTATAAGCTTAAAATTGTTAATCCTTCAAGACAACGGTTCCAGCATCTGGTGACACAGGTCAGTTATACAATATTATGTAAAGCAATTTTTTTACATTTATTCATTAGATGAAATGGCGCCTGAGGGAAGGCCAGGGGGAGGCAATCTATGAAATTGGAGTAGAGGACAATGGCATGCTAGCTGGTTTAAGCAACTCCGACATGAAGGACAGTTTATACACTCTAGAGCAAATGGCCATTAAACTTGGAGCAACCACAACCATCTTACGACAAAGAGTATTGGACAATCACAAAAATGTTTGTGAGGTTCTAGTCAGAAAGGTATGAATTTATATTAAAGTTGACTATTACCTGAGAAATCATATAAAAATAACGAAGAAAAAAAGCGCGCGTAATATAATGCATGGATTTTTCGGATTGCTAAAAAACACAAAACCTAGTAGTATTTCCCAATATTTGTATGATCTGTATTTTATTTGAATTTTTAACGGACGTTACAGGGATCAAATAATTAAAATTGGGCTTTTGGGATCAGGTAAAAGCGGAGAAAAAAATCCATCGCTCTCTTATGGCGCGTAAAGATCGTCGGATACTAATTGATCGTCAATTTCTACTTTCAGATTCCCGATGATCAAAATAACATTGAGATAAGAATCGCCGTCTTGGGCAATGCGGATGCTGGGAAGTCTACGCTTCTGGGTGTCTTAACACAGGGCAATCCTGATAATGGACGTGGCAGGGCTCGTCTTAACATGTTCAGACACAAGCACGAGATCCAGAGCGGCCGGACGTCCTCTATCTCACACGAGATCCTTGGTTTTAATTCTAAAGTTGATTTTTTCATTATTTCTTACGTATTCCATTTGTAAATACGGTTTTGTATTATAGGGAGAAGCGATTAATTATGATAAGTGTATGACAGCTGAAGAGATTTGTGATGAGTCGACAAAGCTTGTTACTTTCTTAGATTTGGCAGGGCACAGGAAGTACATCCATACCACGGTCCACGGTCTCTCTGGGTACTTGCCGCATCATGCCATGCTTGTGGTAAATTTTAAATTACATAATTTAATTAAATCATCTTTGAATTAGTTGTGGATTTAAAATATTAAGCAAAGATGAAAATATTTCCACTTAACAGACTAATTGCAAAATCGTTTTAGGTCTCTGGTACCGCAGGAGTAGTTGGAATGACGCAAGAACATTTAAGCTTGGCAATAGCTTTGAACGTGCCGTTCTTTATTGTCGTTACTAAGATCGACCTGATATATCCACATAAAACGCTGGAGAGTTTACAAACGCTGCTAAAGTTAGTTGGAAGTTGCAGAAGACCACTTGTGGTTAATAACATTGATGATGTGGTAACTGCTTGTTCCAACCAATTGAGTCAGAACATCGTTCCCATTTTCTGTGTATCAAATGTCACAGGAGAAGGTCTAAATTTGCTGTTGAAGTTCATGTATGCACTACCGCCAGGGGTTAGTTCCAAAGAGAAGGAGCTTCTAGAGAAGGTACTTAGGTGTATTACATGTAGACTAACATTACTTGATTGTGTTATTTTTTAGGAGAAACCGGAATTTCAAATTGACGAAAATTTTCATGCAGGCGATATTCAAGTGATGGGTGGGCTGTTGGTGAAAGGTATTATAAGCGAGGGGATGAAGATGCAACTAGGTCCATTGAAAAATGGGAGCTTTGAAGACGTCGTTGTGAAGTCCATACACAGAAACCGTGTTCATTGCAGATCCGTAAAGGCTGGTCAGAGTGCAGCTATTTCTCTGACACGTTCAGTGAATTATTTAAGGAATGGCATGGTACTGCTGCAGCAGTTCGACGAGAACGTAACTGGCTGTTTGTTCTTTCAAGCTAACGTCTCTGTGTTATACCACGCAACAGCCATCTATCCAAGTTTTCAAACTACAGTTCACATAGGCAGTATTCGCCAGACTGCTATAGTCATCGGTATCTTTGGAGCAGATTGCATCCAAACAAATGATAGAGCCTCTATAGTATTCAAGTTCAAAAGCCATCCTGAGTACGTAACCGTCGGTCAAAGATTATTCTTTCGCGAGGGAACCGCGAAGGGCATCGGCGAGGTTACTCAGGTGTTTCCTCTATCAATCACTCAGACATAATTCTAAGATTCTTGTACTTCATATTTGTACCTGAACCTTGAGGTAATTTTATTTTTGTTTAACGTTAGAAAAAGATGTTTTTATTTTTAGATTATATTTATATGTACTATTCTTCATAGACGCTCTTCGTTTAAAAAACTTTACATATGTCTTAAGACTGACGTCTTCTAGTAAATTCGGTGTATTTTACTATAAAATTATACAAAACAAAAATTTAAAAATAATTAAAAAATTATAGTTTATAAGTAAAACTTTATTAATGGCTTTAAATAACTGTGCTATCTAAGCTATACTATTATTAATTAACCATTGTATTACTTTCTATTTCACTAACGACCAAATGGTTCTGAGTGAAATAAAAACTAAGAACATATTAATTAAGTTAGACTTAAATGATAGTAGCCAGTAAAAAACGATGTCTCTTAGCAATGTAATTAAATATCTCTTATATATGTGTAATCTTGTTTATTTATTACTATATATAATAATAAATTGACTAATATGCTTCACATATTAGTAATCTCAATATTTACTTAAGTAGTCTTATATTAAGCTGCATTAAATTGAACAATCAGTTCAATAGTAGTAATTTTATTCTCGATTAGTGGAAACTGTAAATCCGCATTTGTAACAATTCAGTTATTTGAAATTAAATCAAAATTCAATTTAAAATAAATATCTACCCTATAAATAGTTTTTGCGTCATAAATTTGGAATAAAATACTTATATAATGCAGTAAATACATTTGTTTTATCTGCGAATTTGAAAATGGCGCTCATTATTTTGAGAATATCTTTGATTGGTTATTAAATGACACTGGTTTATGGGAATCCTATGCTTTGTGTAGTAGCTCAGTGCTATTTATTTTCTTATTCATTCCAGAAAGTGGCACAAGGTTTATGCCAATATTTATCCTAAATAGGCAATGTCTTCTTTTGAGGAAGTTGTGACTGATGCCTGCCCAAGTCCACCAAGAGATGATCCTGAAGAGGTTGCAGATGTTGATCCTGAAGTGGAAGATTTTACAGAGAAACCAAGAGTAGCAGAACCATCACCTACACAACAGAAAAGCAAACCCAAACCTAAACCAACA
The DNA here is from genome assembly GCA_963457615.1 of Nicrophorus investigator. Taxonomy (NCBI): domain Eukaryota; kingdom Metazoa; phylum Arthropoda; class Insecta; order Coleoptera; family Silphidae; genus Nicrophorus; species Nicrophorus investigator. The sequence goes on from OY735146.1 coordinate 9,693,805, forward strand.
AATAGTAAGGTATGTGTATTAAACAATGCACTACATAATTCTATAAATTTGCAGCATATGCCAATGTTATCAATATTTCAAATTCCAATGGTATTCAGATTGGGTCTACTTATACCTTTAACATGGGAAATAAAGAAAAACCATCCGATAATATAATGAAAACAGACAAAATTATGCAGTTATTTGAATCTAGAATCCCTGTGGAAAGAGAACACATTATGTATGTTGCAACGCACATCGGATCAAATTGGAAAGGAATTGGTAAACAGCTAAATTATTCTGATGGACAAATAGAGCAATTCTATGAAGACAATAAGAGAATTGGGATTAAAGAAGCTGTTTTTCAATTGCTCTTGGATTGGACCAGAAATGACCCAGATCAAGCTTTCCTGGGCAGACTTGCTCAAGTTTTATGGGAATCGGGTAACAGAGATCCGGTTCGAAGACTATCAAAGAAAATTTTTGTATAATTGTAATCTCATGCTTTAAAAATCTTCATATTTTATTAAGTTTTATATATTTATTACATGCAAAAAGAATCTGTTTGTGATTACAAAATAAAAATTCTTGATGTATTTTAAATGGTCAGCTATATTTCTAACCTTCAAACTAATTTCCTGAGCATTGTAATGACAGTAATTCTTACAACTTCCTTAAGTTTAAATATAAAATAATTAACAAATATAAGACACTAAACTAACTTTGGTGAAAAGTTACAAACAAGGGACAATGAACTTGTATAATTAACCAAGTGTCGAAATGCAATCCATTATGTAGGAATCATACTTTCTGAATTCCTGCTCCATATTATTCTTGTCAACATTACCATCTAAAATTACTAATGGCAATTTCTTGGTGTCAGTTTTTGCATCACAGAGCCAACTATCATGAATATCATGTAAATCCTTAATAAAATCATACGAGATATTCTTCTCCTCCATCCTGTTCCTCTCCTTAATTCGCTGCATTACAATCTCGGGTGATGTCCTCATATAAACTGAAATTTTTTAAAATAATTCATTGCTATTAAAAGTATATATGTAAATATTTACCTATTAAGTCAACTGGTATATCGACATTATTTATAATCCATTTATACCACTCATCTAAAACTGCTGCAGATGCAGGGGTCAACATACCATCTTTTCTGAGTTTCTCAATGAAGCAGTGCCTTGCACTAAAGATAGATCTTTCCATAAACTTAATTGGTTCTTCTATGGGTTTTACATGTTGCTCAAGCATGGTCAGCTGAATATATGACTGTAGACTAAACCCCCATTTTTCCGGATCTTTATACATTAGATCTAGCAAATTATAGCCACCACAATCTCTCCATGCATGGATCGGCTCATCAAATACCTTCATGGAGGGATAACGTTTAAAATGGTTCAGAAATAGGCTTTTGCCACTTCCTATGTTGCCTTCCACTAGGATAGTGAATGGCTTTTTTGGGTATAAATAATACTGCCTGTTGGTCATAGCAAATGCCATCTTCGACAAAAGTTTTTCTGAAAACAATTCATTTTATTAAATGAATGTTAATATTTGTTACCATATACTTACTGAGATGCATTTTAATGAATTAAATGTAAAGTAGCAGGAATGTCCCGAAAACAGGAAAAAGTACGGAAAGAGCGAGTGAATGTGAACTACTTCCTGAAAATGCCTTCTTGCCACCAACAACACTTGTTTTTATATGAACATTACAATATTAAATACAATAAAATAAATGAAACGCGACCGCTCGAGGTTGTCCCTATTGTTAAAACCAATAAAAGCAAGTGAAAATTTAAATTCGTTATTTAATACGAGGATGCAAGCGCTCTCTTTTGTTTGTTTTTCTTAATTTTTAAAATTCTGCTTTATTATATAACTACTATTTAGTTAAGAGGCAGTTCAGTAGGATCGTAATAATTAGTTCAGTAAGTCTTAAAGCTAATTCTTGATATTTACAAAAATTATAAACTTTACTTTTGGGTGACCTCTACCAGCCATAACTGTTATTAGTCTTAACATTTTCGAAAATAGGTGGGATATATGTTAATATCCTCGTGGTCCTTGTGGTGAGGCAACCAGTGTATCCTGGCGGAGTTTCTAACCTAAAAGTTATCATACGTGTGTTTATAAACGTGTTAGTACAATAAACTTTTGAACAATGTCTTTCTTCGTTAGACCTAAGCAAAATGGAAAGAATTTTAATAAGAAGGTAATTTTATCTTTGTGCATATCAAGAAATTTTTTGTTTAAGTATTTTTGGTTATAACTTGTTATTATTTTGTAGGGCTCTTTTGAAAGTCGAAAAAGGAAAGCTCCAAAGAAACCTGAAGTAAATAATGACGAAATTACAAGTAGTGAAGATGAATCACATCTAAATGATGATGCAGCTAACAGGAGTAGTTCTGAAGACGAGCATGAAACTGCTCAGGAAAAGAAGATTAGATTAGCAAAGATTTATTTGGAGGAAATCAAAAAGTTAGGTAAGTTTCTTAAAAATAAAATAATTCCATAATTCATATAGTTAATTTTAGAACAAAGAAAAATTGAAAATCAAGCTTTGGATGATAATCTGAGAGGCGATTTAGTGCAAAAGAAATTGCAAGAAGATTATTTGAGTCAAACAGGAAGGTTGAAGTTGTTTGTTGCAAAAAAATATACTGGATTTGATGAAGCAAACGTTGTAACATTAAGAAACAATGTGCACAAAAATTGTATAACATGTTTTTGCATTACGTCTGACAACAAATTTATGTTTAGTGGAAGCAAGGATGGAGGTTTAATTAAATGTATAGCATAATATAATTTTATGTTTTGGGATTTTTTTTAAATAATTGATATTTTAGGGTCTATTGATGATAAGAAGAAGGTTTTAGGTTTACCTTTTAGTTCTAAAAATACAGAGAGCAGCATTGTTGGTCATTCCAGAAGTATAATGAGTATAGCAATTTCATCGGATAACAAATATTTAGCTGTCGGAGATGAGACTCAAAATATACAAATTTGGAATCCAGAGAACCTAAATCATATTCATACTTTGAAAGGACATAGAAGCAGCGTGACTGCATTAACGTTTCGTAAGGACACGCATACTCTCTACTCAGGGAGTAAAGACAAGGCTGTTAAAGTATGGTCGCTCGACGAAATGTCTTATGTTGAAAGTGTCTTTGGACATATGGATATGATAACATCTATTGATTCGCTTAGTAAGGAGAGGGCTTTATCTTCGGGCGGTAGAGATCATTCATTGAGAATTTGGAAGTTTGTTGACGAATCGCAATTAATTTTTAACGGCCATACTGGCAGTATAGATTGCGTTAAATATATCAACGAAGGTAATTTTGTATCCGGCGGTGACGATGGACAGATTTGTGTATGGGGAATGGGAAGGAAAAAGCCTTTATGTTCAGTGAATCTTGCTCATGGAGTGGATTCAACTAATGGTCAACCTTTGTGGATTACATCAATCGCTACTCTTATTAACACTGATTTAATAGCATCAGGTATTAAGCGTTATTACAATAATGTTTTTTTATGACTAATTTTATAAATTACAGGATCGCACAATGGATCAATAATACTATGGTGTTTGGAAAAAGGTTGCAAAAATATTTCAGAAATATTCAGAATACCTATCACTGGATTTGTGAATGACTTAAGATTTACAAGTGATGGAAAATATTTGATTGCAGCAGTCGCCTCAGAACATAGATACGGCAGATGGAATGTTATAAAATCAGCAAAGAATTCAATTGTTATAATACCATTACAAAAAAATTAAATATTAACAAAATTTATGTTTGTACACATTGGGTTTTATTATAGTATTTAATTGTACCGACACCATTAGTTAAATAATTTTTCAGAAACGATATTTTGTAACGAAAATGAAAATTCGCGAGATCATGTTGCCCGTGTATTTTCCGTAGCGGTACAGCTGCATCTCTATTTCCAGTTCGATTTCCTGAGGTCCATCCAATGGCCTTAAGAATGATATTGTTGCTTTCTGTGGTTCGCGAGTTAAACGGAAGTGATGTATGCTCGCCGGTTGAACGTGTGATGGACATATGACCCTTTGCAGTTTAAAATTGAAGGTAGATGATGAAGAACTGAAGCTTGGACCTTTGATTTGGAAGAACTTCGTTTGACCGTCCGTCAAAGGTAAGTTTGATGACATAGTTATAAAATGAAAGCTGTATTGTTCGGGCATGCTCATGCAATTTCCTGCGTAGTTGCAAAGGTCTGTGTTCCGTTTGCAGCGGCTGTAAACATGAAATATTGATTTAACGTTGTTCTAATTATTTACATCTACATGTACCTCCTCTGATTGGGGTCTCTAATGTAATTAGGTGGACAAGCTATTGATGGGCATTCATAACCACCTCGTGTATTGAAACAAATAGTATCGACGCCATGGCAAGGATTCGAAAGACATTCATCAATATCTAATAAAAAAAAATTAAAGTTGATTAGCGAATTAAGCCAACTCAAAATGACCACGTAAATTATTTCATTTTGGAATCAATTTTTAAATTGATTAATTGGGCAAAAGTTATTCCAAATTAAATCACCTAAACATAATCGACCATCAGTTCCAAGCCTATAGCCAGGCGGACATCTGCAAACGTAACTCCCCGGTATATTCTCGCAATTGCCTACACAAAGATTATTATCCTTGAATTTCTCGCATTCATTGACATCGGTACACGTCCTAAAAACCCAATTAAATAAAATTATTCAAATTAATCGTATTGTTCAACCTGTTGTCCTTGTTTAGAGTGAATCCAGAATTACATGAGCAGCGATATCCGCCCCAATTGTTGACACAATTCTGATGACATAAGCTAGGTGTTTCGGAACATTCATCAATATCATCGCATTTGCCATCAATTTCCCTGAAACCACTTTTGCAAATGCATTTGTATGATCCCACGGTATTGTGACAAGTTGAATAACGGCTACATGGCTATAAGTATTATGTAAAAGTTAGGGACATACAAAATTTTGAAAAACATAAGGCATACGTGATATTCGCATTCATTTATATCGATGCATTGGTTATTATCCAATCTATATCCAATTGGGCAAGAGCACACATGATATCCAGGGTAATTTTTGCAGATCTGAGTGCTGCTACACGAATGAGTGCCTCGTATACATTCATTAATATCGATACATTTATTTCCATCCTCATTGAGCTCGTATCCACCTCGGCAATGCAAACTTGAGATGCATTCGTAACGACCTCGTTGATTAATGCATTTCTGACCTTTTTTACAGGGATTACTTTCGCATTCGTTAATATCTGAAATTTCAAGAGTTTTCACAAGAATAAGATCATAAAGGTATATTTACCTTGACATCTGCCTGATGAATCCATATAGTAGCCTTGTAAACATCTTGTTGTTTGTCCGCTGACAATTGTATAATTCGTCGGCTGACGGCGATGTGGTATGAATACCGAAACCCTCCTGATCCTTTCACATCTAAAGGATCCTGCGATGTTCCTGCATTTGAAATTTGGACCCATTCTGTCGCATGTATGTGTTCCTAACAAGCATTCATCATCGTCCTCGCAATCGCCTGAAGCGTAATTGAACGTATATCCAGTTCCACAACCTGCAATTCTCGAACACAAATAGGAACCAATGGTATTATCACATCTTTGTCCTTCTGAACAGTCATAAGCATTCAGTTGACATTCGTTTATGTCCACACAAGTTCCTGTACTCTGATCTTTCGAGAAACCTAGCTGGCAACGGCATTCATAACTACCGATGGTATTGAAGCAATCTTGAAATTTATCGCAGGCCAGAACATCTTCCATACACTCGTCAATATCTAAAGGCAATAAAATAGTTATTTTAAGTCAGTAAGAAAATGTGTAAGACATTTGTATACCTATGCACTGTTTCGTACGGTACTCGTATTTGTAACCTTTAGAGCATGTTGTTGGGCTATTCGGTTTTTGGAAGGCTGGAATAGACGGTTCTATTGTATGATATAATTTTGGATTAAATGTGTATATTGGTTTTCTAGTTGTTGAAGTAGTAGTTCTTCTGGTAGTGGTTGTAGGTTTTGGGGTAGTAGTAGTAGTTGTTGTAGTTGTAGGTTTTGGGGTTGTGGTAGTAGTAGTAGTAGTTGTTGTAGTTGTAGGTTTTGGAGTTGTGGTAGTAGTTGTTGTAGTTGTAGGTTTAGGGGTGGTGGTAGTAGTAGTAGTAGTTGTTGTAGTAGTTGTAGGTTTAGGAGTGGTTGTTGTTGTAGTCGTTGTGGGTTTAGGAGTAGTTGTGGTCGTTGTTGTAGCCTTAGTAGTAGTCGTTCTTGTTGTCGGTTTTGTAGTTGTAGTTCGTACAGTAGTTTTAGCTGTGGTATATTTAATGATCGGTTCTTCGTAATAAGTAGTACGACGATTAAATGCGGGATTAGGCTGGCAAGAATATCCTCCTTCTTCATTGATACAAACCTCATCATCGGGACACTCAACGAATTCCTCAATGCATTCATCAACATCTGTAAAGACAAGTTTAAAATTTGTAAATATTAAAAAAAAACTGTCTTACCCTCGCAAGTTTGTGTAACCATATTGATTTTAAAACCTGGAGGACACGTTGTCTTGGATGCTTTATCAATGCACGCGTAGCTTCCTTTATTATTTAAGCAAATTTGAGACTCCCTATTGCAATCATTGGCTCCAGTAATGCATTCATCTACATCAGCACATGTTTGTATCGAAGTTTTGTAGATAAATCCCTTAGGACAAACAGTCTGACATTTATATGATCCTATTGAATTTATGCACGTTTGCGAATTATCGCAGATCAGGGGAATCGTACACTCGTCAATATCTAAAGTAGATCAATTATAATATTTGCAAATCAAGTACAATATATCATTAAAACAAACCTTCGCATTCCATTTTTACCCAGTCATATTTATAACCAACATCACATTCTGGAATCTCGTCAATCGAATCATCTCCCAGATCTTCACACTCGTAATATCCATCACCATTGATACAAGTTTCATTGGGGTGACAGTCGTGTATGTTGAGAGCGCATTCATCGATATCTAAAATAATTACCTTGTACTACTGAAAATCTTGAGCGATCGTGTTACCTTTGCAACTTGTTTGATCTTTAGCCAACATGTATCCAGCTTGGCATGTGCAAATGATCGATGTTCCAGTATCAGTGCAATTGTGTTGGCATGGATTATGCTTTTCACATCTACAACAAGAATAAAAATTTTATTCGATTACGAAATTACCTAAAATACAAACCTGTTGTTTTTAGAATTTAAAGGCTTTTTTATTTCCTTGCAAGACATTCCATCCGCCATCAAGGTGTAGCCTTCGTTACAATCGCATTTATAAGAGGTTTTAGTTGGAGTACAAATTTGCGCGCATACCTGGCCTATATCACAGATATCCTCAAGACCTAGGTATAAAAATAAAAATTTAATTATTTAATAAAATTAATAAATTTAAATACCTTCATCGACAATGTTTTCTGAAGACTTCGGTTTTATTGTTGTTGCTTTATTTAAAGCTTCTTTGCAGCAGCTATCGTAATATTTATCTAAAGGATCAGAAAGTGCCATGAAGTTTACGCAAGGTCCTCCTGATTTTCCTGTGATTTTTCCGTAATAACAAGCATTGCAACAAGCCTGAAATAAAATATAATATTAAATAAAATTAAAATAAAATCAAGAAAATCAAACCTTTCTCTCTGGTTTAAACGAATTGCAAGAGCCTTGCTTGGCGTCTTCAAGTCCCGCTTTGCATTCGGATTCCTTTAATCTCTTCTGGCAACATGTGCCCATCGTTCCCAAACACAAAGCTTCCATCTCTTTTTTGATATTTGGTATAGGAGCTTGGAAATTACATTCCATAGACTCGTCCGCAGCTTTATTCCCCATTTCGCAACAATTGGTTAGTGTTTTTACATCAAAACCTACTAAAATTAATATTTAAATACAACTAAGGTATATTAAAATAAATGTATTTACCTGTGGTGGACGCGCACATAACTAAAGTTAATAAGAAGTATCGATATTCCATCTTATATTCTCTTTGATTTGGTCTTACTGTGTTCTAAGTAGTTAGTACGAATAATGAATTGTGTATATGCGGTAAATTTTCCGTTCGTTAGTATAGACGCATTATACGGCACTGCAGAAATATGGTGCGCTTATCGTCCCCAATATTTATTCAAGCATCCTCAAGGGTGTATTTGTAACTCCTTATCAAAGTAAATATTGTTTGACTCAACTTCCAATATATGAAGACAACAATGCGATAATGTGAAAATCATTTTACATTACCGACACATTTAAATTTTTAATAAGCCATTGTTTTTTTTTTCGGAATAATATATATTGTTTAGGCCGTTATTATTCACAGTAAATAATGAGAAAAGGACAGGAAGAAAAAAAAGAAACTATTCTACTGCGAAATAGGTGGAACGCTGCAGGAAGTCAATTTGAATTTGGCGAAGCTGTTGTCAGTTTAACATACATTCAGTTGTTTAAACTTTTAGATAACGAATTGGTTTGCACAGTAAGTAATAACCATAAAACGTGCGACTTCCAACAAAAATATATATTTTTTTTAAATTTTTAATTAAATTCTTGGAACAACAACAATGCCAAATAACAAAGAAATATGTAGAATTAAGTATTTGAATATTCAAATATAATGCAAATTCAAAAAACTGACACTTTCTTATAAATCTAAATGGCATGTTAACTTTTTTCCTTGAAAATGAACAATACTATTGCGAAAATATATACTAGGAGAAAAATAAATTAAAATCATATAAGAAATATGTTCAAAAATCACAATAATATTCGACACTTCAATTAAAAATAACTAATTTATTTTATTGCTTAATCTTCAACATAAGAAAATATTAAGATTTTGTATTCTATCTGAAAGTGCAATAAGATAACGAAATTGGTACAAATGTTGTTATCTTCATCTTGAATTAACTGAAGCGCCTTAATCTACTAAAATGCAATTATATAATATATAAATATTATTTAATATTAAGTTAATCACAGACTAGTAATTTAATTTAATTCCATTTGGAAAGATAATTTTATAAATTCACAAAATATTGGTAAATACTATATAATAGAAGTCCTACTTTTTAAAACAATACAATTTATGATAATGAATTTGTGCTTTTACGTAATTGGAAACAAAATCGTTTCGAGTCAGCAAAATATCGGTTGAAATTTAATTCAAGCGAATTTGATGTTTGGCCACTTGATGGAGCAGGAATCGAATTTGAGTTTAAAAGTAAAACGCCTAATGATTTAAATTTTAGAAAATTTTGTAAATAATTCTTAAATAAGTTGATTTTCCAATCAATTCTAAAACTATGCTTCCGTTTATAGTATATACATCATTTTTTACATTAGTAAAAACAAAAATATAAACTAAATAATTAGTACTTTTAATTGTGTTTAAATAACTCATAACTTTTAATTAAATAAATTTCGATTTTCAAATCTTTGTTTTGGTTATAGCTTTGAAGACAGCTCTCTAGAGGCGCCACTCGAGATTTCAAAAATACTACATTGGTTAGCAGTTCTCATCAGATGAGCAAAGAGAGTAGTTTTCATCCGACACAATAAATTTCATTAATATTTAAATATTTGAGTTGGTAAAAATTGATTTATTTAGAAGTTGGGATCACAACATATCATATTCAAAATGTCTTTTCGTTTATGCCCTGGTTGTGAGAATCTCGTAGATATTTTTGGTTGTAATAGAAATAGAACTGTAAAGGTTTGTTAAGTCATGGTCATTGTTGGATTTTATACAAGTAATAATTCAATTATTTTGCAGATAAAACCTGATGATTCAACCAATTTACAAATATGTAAGCATTATTTTAAGTCAGTGGAGGAGCATATACAATTTCGTAATAATTGCAATCGAACCAATTTGGAACAACTGGTAACTAAACACAATAAATATAAATTTTTTAGCTAAAATTATAGTTTTTTACAGATTTAAGTTATAATATGAAATTGGATAAAAAGAAAGACGAAAACATGTAAATATTATTGTTTTATCACTTGTTAAAAGTGATTCATAGGCAAAATAAGAGAAAATTGAATATTAAGCTAAAAATGTTTATATAAATTAATAATAATGAGAATTTTTAAAATTTAAATTATTTGGCGGTAGTCACTAGTGGCGCCCACTAAAACCTGTTGTTGAACTGAGATTCGATAACTGCGCCGCATAGTGGCCAAGCAACAAATTTTTCATAAGTCCCCCCGGTTTTCGTAGTTGTCTTACGTGTACTTTCTCCAGGTACGTGTCTAATAAAATTACAAATTTTCACCGCGAAATTATGATATTAATGAGTGATAAATTAATTTATTTGAAGGTTTAAGTAAAGAGATTTGTTTTAGGCTAAAATGTGGTTTATTTTCTTATCGTTGGCCGTGTTTCTACTAAGTGGTTCTGATGTAGTTGCTCAAAGGGTAGTGCCAGGTGTTAATCCTCAACATTACCAGGTATGTATTGAATGAATTTAGTGTTGATTTTGTATAAACAATGTGGTTTTCAATGTGTAGCAACCACCTCCACCACAGTATCAACAGCAGCAACCACAGTATCAGCAGCAGCAACAGCAATTCCAACAAGTTCCCATTCAACAAACCCAGCAGCAAGTGCACCATCAGCAAGTACCTGTGCAGCATCAGCAACAAGTAAAGTTTTGCCTTGGATCAATAATTTTGTGTAAAACTATCTTAATTTTTTGCAGCATGTACCACAACAGCAACAGCAGCAAGGTCATCATCATGCACATGCAATGCCACAGCCAGGACAAATCCTGAATGCTGCTAACATAGTCCAAGAAAAAGAGTAACATTTAACTTATGCTAATAACAATTGAATTAACACAGATAAATTACAGACATATTGCTGAGCATATGGAGGTACCCATAGACACCAGCAAAATGACTGATCAAGAATTGCAATTCCACTATTTCAAAATGCATGATGCTGATAACAACAATAAACTTGATGGCTGCGAACTGATCAAATCCTTAATACATTGGCATGGTAAGAGTAGGATGAGTGTAGTGTGAAGTGTGTTTTGCTTCCTGTTGTTTTTTTGTTGCTTCATGTGTGTACTTTAGAACAGGGAAGCAAAGACCCAAATGCCGCGAACAAAATGGATGAAAAGATCTTTAAGGACGAGGAACTGAACACCCTCATCGATCCCATCCTATCCATGGACGATACGAACAAAGACGGTTATATTGACTATCCCGAATTTGTGCGAGCCCAGCAAAAAGCCGCTGCCGCTTCTCCTAAGTAATGTATGTCTTCTGCTTTATCATATCTCATCTACCTACTTAATGCTGATACGTAATGCATCTCAACGTGAAGTCAATACACTGCACACATCCAAATATTATACAATTTGTGATTGTAATTCTAATAACTCAATAAATACTGAAATAATATTATTTTATTATATACAAACAACATTCATTTTATTATTTCATTTTTATGTTTTTTTTTTGTTTATTTGGATTACTAATATTGTTTGTGTGTTTTGTTTTTGTTTAATTTTATAAATCTTGCTACCTTACTTTTGTTTGTTTTCTAAATTTGCTTTGGCTGTGTATGTTTCTATTTTCTATACAAATTTAAAGTAAATCAACCGCAATTATGCAAACGCCCTATTGCATCAAGTCAACATTTATGATTTAGATTTGCAAATTTTTATTTATCTCTATTGAATTATTTGAGAGGATTCCAATATAAAACAATAGTAGAATAATAATATTATCAATGTTGTAACTATTAACCCTTTGCACTCGTATGTCGCCGTATTGGCGGCATGATGCGTTTTACCGTTGCGCTCGTATGTCGCCGTATTGGCGGCAAGATGAGTTTTACCGTTGCACTCGTATGTCGCCGTATTGGCGGCATATCATGTCTTATCATTTTAGCGGGTTGGGCGGTCTGTCATCCCCTAAGCCCATTTCTAATATTGCTAAATTGCTTTCTTAAAGCTTCGTTGAGTACATATTTATGTAAAAATAAAAGATAACATAATATTTATATTATTACTTGCTATTGTAAGCATCAGTATTATATGTGCACCATTTTTGCGTTTTGAATATTACTCAGTTTTATAACTAACACGATTGGGTAAACTTCGGTGTGTTTTTTCGTTATATTTTGTAAAATCAATATTTGAAATGCCCATGAGATTTTTACAAGATGAAATTGAAAATGAGTTGCAAACTAGTGACGATGAATTTTATATTGACTCGCCTGAAAATGATAGATTAGATAGTGGTAATATCAGTGAAGAAAGTGACTCTAGTAGTGGTAGTGATTACTAAAAGACAGAGAACCCTGCCTTTACCATCAAGTTCAAGCAGCAATGAAGAAGACCAGAATATAACACAACCTAGTAATTTCGGACCATGGCAGGACGTCACATGTCACAGAAGAGGTTGTCAAAACGTTCTACATGGCACACGTGGGTAGATACTACTGTAGAATAGTTTACTGCATTTGTTGGGGTTGTCCTAAATATAGGTACGATAACCGTATCTAATATCCAAGAGTATTAGTTACAACAGTTTAACGCCAACATACCTTTCTTTAGTAGCATATTTAGAAGGGAACGATTTTTTTTGGATGCTCCAGTTGCATCAAAATGTTTCAAATGACCGAACTCTCGCTCGAACTCGGAAAGTCAGCCACTATTTAGATCATCTGGACAAACAGTTCAAAGAACATTTTGTTCCGTCAAGAGTGATATCAGTAGAAGAGTGTGGCACGAAGGGCTCGCGCCATCAGATCCGATATGCCTCAGGGATCCATCTATATCAGTAACAGGCAGCTTCATCGAGAGGCTAACATTCCTACCATCTCAGAAGCCATGAAGAAAGTTGCAGAGAAAGTCTTCCCTTCTGCTTCGCAACACATGAATCCTCTGTTCAGGAACGCAGTGGACTACGACAAAAATGCAAGTCACCGTCACTAAATACCAAAGATGACAGTAGCAGACTAACGTTGCTGATCTTCTGGTCTCACGTCACGTGCCTTTCTTGGACTAAGTCATAAGACTCAAGAAACTACATCTACATGGCCAGAAATAAATATTCGAACCACAAATCACCAACATGTTCCCAGATGATCATAGGGAAAATAACTTGTTTTCGACCTGTATCAAAGGATGTCAAAAAAAACTCAATTTTGCCGTACTATGGAAGCTTGACTTCAGTAGATTTAGTGAGTACAAGGATTGTGTTACATATTTGTTGTTGTTCATTTGACAGGTACTATTCAAATCAACCACAAATTTATACCTGATTCTATCAAAAAAACAACATTTGCCGAAGATAACACATTTGCATGCAGATCAGGTAATTTGATGTTATTGGCATGGAAAGATAAAAGGATCGTTACTACACTTAGTTCCTGGGATATTTCAGGAACACAGCCTATCAACAGAAGAGTACGTGGAGGTAACTTACAAGGTGTAAATAAGCCAAATGTATTGGTCAATTACAATAAATTTATGGGAGGTGTCGGCCGCGCAGACACTTATTCAGCGTCATACTGTTTCCTGAGGAAACCATTGAAATGATGGCGAAAGTTATTTTTCTGGGGACTCGAATTATCCATTGTCAATGCATATTTATTATATAAAATTTCACAACGTGACCAAAACAAAAAAGATGTGTCATTCTAAAGTTTGTTGACGAGCAGACCATCATCTGTAGATACAGCAGAGCGACTAAATGGTAAACTACATCTTTTATGCCAATATGATGAGAAGAAAAAAGACTGTGCTAGGTACTCGCACTATGTACATTTGTGACACTTGCACCCGTAAGCCTGGACTACATATTGGTGACTGCTTCGAACACAACAACATTATAAAATGTATTTTTTTTAACTTTTGTATAAATTAATTTAATTTGTGTTTCTCGCTCCTCAAGATTTATTATTTTTGTAAACTTTTATAATTTTATTTAGTGTTTTTCAAGTTTTTTTTTAATTAATTATTTTTCAGGCGACTCATAGCCGAATGGTTAGAGTCGCCTCACGATCTTGAGTGCGAGTTCGATTCGCAGCCAAGCAAGGCCCTTTGGGTCAAAAAAAAATGTTGTGATGGTTGTAATAGCATAGTTAAGGATAGCAGCAGATACACAGAGAAAGAGAATAGTGATCGCAGCGCTTCAATTACGAATGACTATTAGCCATAAATACACAACAGCCAAACCAACAAATTGAAATAATTTGTACAAAAAAATCATCAATAAAAAATGGTAAAACTTCCATTGGGAAAGATTTACTTAATGTTCAACACGAATAGTAATAATATAATAATAAGTAATATGCAAATAAAAATATGCCAAAAAAAAAAAATTATTTTTCATGTTATAATAGTAATAAATTATTGTGTTTAAATTGAATAAGCATCTGTGCAAAAAATTTTTTTTTTTAAATTGAGCGATTTTTGTTTTTTTTTTTTAAAAACAATATATTTTTTCCATATTTTTATTTTGTTTTACACTAAGTGTATCTACTACGCAATTTTAGCACATTTTTAAAAAAATCGCATGTAAAAAAAAATTCCGAGTTGAGAGATAAGTAGATGAAATAATAGCCCGAGTAGAGTGGAATCACATAAGAACATATTCACGAGTGCAAAGGGTTAATAGGTTTAATTACGAGTATCTGATTATCTTGACAACACATCATCTGTAAGTCATCAGTATATAATATATGATTTTGCTGATGACAATCTAATTGTGTACATGTTCTTGATCATCTTGTTTGTTTGGTTTAGGTCCAGGTGATGGTCCACAGCCTAGCATGTCTGATGGCGAGTTCATTGAAATAATCGATCCACTGCTAGAGAAACTTGACGAGAACAATGATGGATATGTTGAATATTCCGAATACAAAAGACATTCTGCACTTTAATGAGTATTTTCGGATACATTTGTTTAAATATTATTATTTTTTTCATTTTGTTGTTTATTTTGTACCATTTTTCTTCCGTTACCTTTGTTTTTGTTTTGTATAATTTACTTAGATACTGTACATTTTAGGGAAAAAAATCAATATTTTTGAAATTAACTTTATAACTAATTTGACTATTTCAGGTGATTAGCTGCATACTAGTTATGCAAAGACTGCATTTCTACTACGTCCATTTGCCAATTAATATTTTTTTTAAATCTACTTAATGAATCTGGGTTGTGCAAAATTTACCGTGAATAAATGCCTATTTTTGTACAAGTTTTATTAAAACTATTAAATTAATTAATTCATAATATTTTTGTTTATTTTATTTCTATCACGAAAATCGTGCAAGAGAAACACTGAAAATTAAGTACCGCGTAACTCTTGAGTTCGCGTATTACTGTATTAATTAAAGTAATTTAAAGATTTTTTGAATGAGCAAT
This sequence comes from Nicrophorus investigator, assembly GCA_963457615.1. Lineage (NCBI taxonomy): Eukaryota > Metazoa > Arthropoda > Insecta > Coleoptera > Silphidae > Nicrophorus > Nicrophorus investigator. Next base: position 9,709,270 of record OY735146.1, read on the forward strand.
TTTAAGATAGTTTTAGAGCCATTGGTTTGTGGTGTTTTTCTCAAAAACCATCGTTTCTTAAATATTTGTTATGTTTTAGAAAGAAGTTTTAAATAAATCTGCACTTACCTCCGTGAATCGACGGATCTTACGAAATTCAGATTAGACGTTGGTTTGTGTGTGTTGTGATATAACTGAATTTCTGCATTTATTGTTTTCAACCATACGACTTACATTTATTCACATAATTCATCTATTTATACCAGCATCAACTGAACTTAAGAATATAACATAGCAAACGAACAACGTTATAATATTATATTTATATATATATAGAGTTTTGTAGAGTAGATTTTCTTTGAAGAGATTGAGCGCAATATCTTGTACAATAGATTAAAACTTGTATTAACTTAAGGAAGCAGGACGAGGGGAGAACATTACATCCTAGTATATATTTTTATTTATATAGTATCATTTTTTTTGTCTAAATATTTTTCGGCTACACATTTTTCTGCAATTACTAAAACTATGTACGTTTTTTCACATTCTTTTTTCTTGGACAATTGCGGATGCTAAAAACTACCCACTCGCTCTTTCAGATTCATGCGACCATTCGTTCCGGAAACGAAATCAATTATAACAACATGGAGTATTCCAGTCATATTTGTGTTGCACATAATTATAAATAAGTAATAAGTCAGAGGTACGTGTGTGTTTTTCTTTACTTTTTTTTTTATATATTTTTATGGCTTACGTAACTTATTCGGAAACATTTTCTCACTCTCACGCTCAGTGTCTGTTTTTTTTTGTATATGTTGTATATATATATGTATATATATATAATATATTTGATTTCAATCTGTGTTGCGAATAACGGATCTATAAAGTGGTTAAACAATATATTTCCTTCAATACCTTAAAATTACTTGTATTTTATTTATTCGCCAAATCTTTTGTGAGTTTGTTTTGTTTGTATATTTATATAATTATGTGATGCTCTTTCAATTATATCTGTTCATTCCTGCGCTACGATATATATAAAACATTGGTGGTGTCGTTTGCCGGATACACGACGGATTTTCAGCTTTCCGCTGAAAGGACGTCGGCAGCAGGAGCAGATCCTGTAATAGTCGATTCTTGCGAATCGAGGATTACAGGTCCGCTCGGAAAACCAACACGAGGATCGAGACTACCTGCACTTATATAATTCTCTTGTAAAATGCCCAAAGAAACATGTCTGTCTGTTTTGTTAACATACATATTATTATTTTCGTTTCGTTTTCATACATATATAACTTTTTTTTTGTTTCAAAATCTTCATATTCATTTTTTTATTTTATTCATTTTTTTTTTATTAAAATCGTATTAAATGCTATTGTTAATTATATCTTTTTTCATTCTTCATCATTTATTTACCACATTTTTTTATTCCACGCCGGTAAACAGGCTTTACCCGATTCATTAACCTCTTCTTTATTTAAATTTATTTATATAGTTTCATCTTTTTTTAATATAATTCCGTATAGTACATAATAATAATTAGATTTTTTTCTTTGGTTTTTAAAAATCTCGGGTTATGTGACGCGACCCGCTTACGTGGTGTAGAAATACTTTTCTTTTGCGTAGAATGAAAAATTCGAAGTTCTTTTTTTATTAAATATGATATTAAAAATGGTATATGATATAAAACGCGAGCGCCGCGTGCGTGGCTTTTGGCATCGTGCATCATCATAATCATCATCATCATCGAATACGCGTTCCAATTAGTTAACAACACTAAACAATGACATATCCGTTTGTCGTAAAATCGTAAAACCTTATATAAAATGAATAATAGTTAGGAAGACGACGACCATTTCACAATGTATATTATTAATATTACTAATTGTTCCTTTTTTAAATTATTACTTCTTATTATATATCTACATACACACCCGTATACATGTGTACGTACATATATGTGGCATGTCCTTTTTTCTCTATACTTTAGAAGTCCTCATCGTTTGGGCACCGATTGGAAGGTGTCAGGATTTGCTGACACCTCGCAAACACAGCGTTTGGTTCTAAAGGCTTTAGTGATCACTTGCATGCATTTGTAAGCCACGCACGGGGTGCCGTGAAGGACGAGGACGAGGGCGGCGGCGCAACCTGAGCAAACTAGGTGTGTTATATAATATACAAAATTTGTTATCTTTCATATACATATATAATATTTTTTTAATTATTGGGTTGTGTAACAACGGTAGCCGCGCCGCCGACTTCTCCGTTCCATTTTGCCGTATAAAACTTGCGCCATTTACTCTTCGGTATTTTCTTTTTCAAATATTATCCGCTTCGATTTATTCTTTCTCTCGTATCATAACGTTTTTTTTTCTTCGTCTTTTTAATTATTTCTCTCTTTTATAATACATTCTATTTAAAATCTATAACTGATAGTTTTCATTTAAGATTAATTTTATTAATTAACTTGCGAAGTTCATCACAATTATTCTTTTTTCGGTTCATATTTTTTTTAATGTAGTGTATGGACACCTTTAACTTATGTTTTGTATCAATGGGCGAACAAAAGGCAGACACGTGTGTACCTCGAACTAGAGTACTTTAATCATCTATGTGTGACGAAGCCCCTCGAAGTCGGAGCACGCGTTGGACTCATCCTGAAAGGCCCCACGATGGGATCAATGAGAGGTCCTGACCCAGAAGGATGGGGGTGCATGGCACGGCAGATGACTCGGCCGTACCATCTGATGGCGACACTTACCCGTCCCACTGGGAATCGGTTCTCATTGTTGCTACGTTAAGGCCGTTAATCCTGAAGGGGTTCAACACATTGCAACGGCCATGGAAGGGCTTCTCATTCTTATATATCTTAATAGATTACATGGTTATTATCTGACTAAGTAACGTACGATGTCTAGAGTGGAGTTATCTTTAGTGATTGAACGTGATGTTATCTTCTTTGGTAGTGTCGTGGAATTCATCATTGACGATCGACGATCTTGATTTGCAGATGCTGGCTTCTTCTTCATCAATTTCATCCAAGGTTTGTCCACTACTAGTAGACATCGTCTGCAGTACACGTAGCGGTTTGGCGATTTCTAGCACATGCCTGCCTTTTAGTTGTTTGCAACAGCTCGTGAATGTTCCGTTTGGAAGGCACAATTGCTGCTGTGCCTACACGATACGCTGCTTTTGTATCACAGTAAACGTTCATATATATATATCAATATATTATATATGTATATTATCTTTATATATATAGATATATATATATTATATATATATAGTCTATCTAGCGGTTAATTACGTTACTATAAAATAGTATTGAATCTGCAGTATTGCAGGTTCGTCCCTACTGGACGATGATGTGAGGTGCCGAGAGGAGGACTGCTACCGTTGCTATGATTGTGAACATGGTGAATATGATGAGGCAGAACCTGTCCACTACCATGGCAGCGAATTTCCAGTCACTTATTACTTCGGCCTCTTCATCCGCTTTCTTCATGTGGTTCGTGATGAACTGCAGTTCGCGTAGTATGTGTTGTAGGTCTCTCTGCGTGCCGGATGAAGGCATCGCAGCTTCCTCGATAGTAGTAGGATGTCGCATGAATCCTCCGCCTAAGCTAGTAGTCATGGATGCGTTGTTCCCACCCGCCGAAACGTTCCGGAAGTCGTCGTCGATGTCCAGGACGTTCGCCAAAAGGCTCTTTGACGATCGTTCTTTGAGCTCAAGCTCCTTCATCCTGCTGTTCATAAGGATCGTCTTGCGCGTTATCTTCTTGCCGGGACGACCCATCCCCAAGATCCATGGCAACCATTGCAGGAACACAGTTTTTATCTATAAACATGTCTACGTTTGAATCCACAACCTTCCTCTACATACTCAATCAAAAGAACGCATTGATAATTAAATAATTCTTTTGTCTACAGTTTTTTTTATATTACTCAAATGTATTAATGATAAATAGGACTTGTAATTATCTTCCATAATGAGAAGTGATCATTGAATGAAATTGAATTGTATGAGTTCTGTGTATAATTTGTAAAGTGATCTATCTAGCGGCAACAACATTCATTAGAAATAATTCAGCAACACTGGTCTGTGAATTGAAAATGCATTGAATTAATCAAATCAAATTCAATGGTACTGCATTCGGATTACGCATTCATTGTTAGGGCTAATATTATATTAATTACATAAAGGGAGTTGGGGTGTGGGGAGGTCGACTCGGCGAGGACGGACTGTAATTTGCGTAACACAGTTCAATGGGATTGGGTTCCATTCAAAAATCACCTGTTAATGAAAAGCGAGCTAGCGCGAATAATCAATGATCAGACGGACAAAAGCCACGATTGAACCGGTTTTCAATTAATCACGCATTATATACACCGAGTATGCATGCGTCACTGGTTACGTTGTAGAGTGTGCACGTAACACCCGGTTGTAACTAAATCCCAAACCAGAGGCAGGGAATTATGCCTAATCCGTGGTGATTACTTCCGCGCGCTGCAAGTTACGTAAGATGAGTTTTGATTAGCGACGGCTTAAAGAGTTTCCAGCTGGAAAGATGATTAATAGCGTTTGAGGAGCAAGCGCTTTTCCGAACGCAAGATAGACTAATGAACTCGGGAAATGCGAAAAGTTCGAGAAACCCAGCAAATTTGATTCGTCAATGTAAATTTGAAAGGTATTGAAAGCAATTGCGAGGAATGGAGAATAAAAAATAACGATGAAAAAGGACGAGCGAGGGAGAGGAAAAAAATATAGTAAACGAAAGAAAGTTCTCGTTGGAAACTCGATATGTAAGTTGTGTTGTGAGCAAACAGAATGAAAACTCGCTGGGAATGCTGCGAGAAAAACATGGGGCGGCGGCAGAGAAAAACCTGAGGGAATTCTTGAAAACTTTTCGAACGGAATTTAATGTTGAAAAAAGTAAAAGTGCGGAACGTAGTTAGGTCGGAGTGTTCAAAAAAGTAGAAGATAAAAACAAGACGGTCTCCATTGAGATTGAAAGTGGACTGAATTAAAATCCTATTAAGAAGTTAATAACTCTCCTGACATTGATTTAATTAACGAATATTACTTAGAAGTTTTGCACGTGGAAAAAGTGTCTGTAAAGAATTAATTTACCAAGCAGAACTTTATTTCCTATTTTTAATAAGTTAATGGAAACTAATTTAAAGTCTTTTGGAAGTCTTTCTTCTGAACGGTTTCTTTCATGATAAACTCTAATTAATATACCACAGCCCCAACAATTTCTTTAACTAATTTTATACACGCTAGACTAGCTTTATTCTGAAAGTGACTTCATTAAGGAAACACAAAGGTTTATTCTTTGAAGTATTTGCTGAATTATTTAACTACGGTTATGTAAATAAAAAGTGTCGGACTTACCCATTGCGGCATTTCATGGATGTCCGCCGTTCGATGGTGGTAGTTCAGTACAACTACAGTTAGCACCACAGATGATGCTACCATGAACATAATGCAGTTGAAGTAAGTGCCTGTAACAGCCGTTAAATTACCATCCGCACCTCTACTTGCCTTCTATAAAAAAATAATCGAAAACTACTCAACTTTTAGATTTAAAGGGTATGTACAATAGCAACTACCAAAATATTCAATTTAAAAAAAGAAAATAAATATATATATAATATTACGTCAAAATGGATTTGTAAAGTAAAATGAGGTAAAACTAAATAGTTTAGTTGATAAGTATCCAAAAATAAAAGTATGTACAGTCGTTACGCCAAGCACAAACACACCATCTTCAGTTTGGAATCACTACATTGCAAACACACACCATCGCCTTAACATAGAAAAATAAAGGAAAAACGAGAAAAAAGAAAATTACAGAAAACACATTAGAATCAAGTCCAAAATGAAATAAAGAAAAAATGAAAAGTAAAATAAAGGTACATTACGTTACAGTGGTGAAGAAGTAGTAGTAGTAGTTGTAGTAGAGATACACACACAATGGGAATCAAATCAAAATGCTACGAACACACACACACGAACATTCCAAACGTCAGGGTTTTCATTTCTAATGTGTCATGAACTACGATCGTACCCTCCTCAAGAAATATCGAAACAAAAAGGGCTTTAAAGATCGGCCGAGGTGTTCACGGCGCGGCAGAGTTGTGAACCGCAGACAAAAGGTAAACAAAAAAAAAATGGAAACGTAACAAAATCGGTGTTCCACAGTAAATAACAAGAAAACAATAAAATTAAATAAAAGTAACGATATTTACCAGTAACAACAGTAACAGGTCAATGCTTCCAACAAACAACCACATTAACACAACAACAACAACAATAACATCAACAACAACAACAACAGTAACAAGAAATAAACAATAATACAACTCCAGGTCCGCAACGCTGCCGCGCCCTTTTGTTAACGCGCTCGTCAAGTTAAACAAGTTGGTATTTAATTAGCCGGTTGTCATTTTCATTTTAGTTGGTTTAGTAGTCGGGTTTCAGATGGGATGAAAGCTATAGAAATAATAGAACCAGAAGGACAGGCAAAAAGCAGAAACCAAAAAAAGATATATATATCAAAGTGAACTTGATTGCCTTTCAGTCTTTATATGATTGATTGATTGATCATATGTTTCTTTTTTGACATATGTATTTTCTTGAAATTAGTTGTATGATTGTTCTTTTTATTTTTTTTGGTCAGAAAGAAAGAAAAGAAAAAACAACGAAACACTATTTAGCAAACATGTCTTTAAAAATAATAATAGTAATAATAGGTTGTATTATTTGGTATTATACGTTTAAAGTGCACATATTGAGCCAAAAATAAATCAAAAAACAAATGATAATCGTAAAAGTAAGTAATTAAGTAACGGAACGAACGTAAAGTAAAGGTAAAACGGAAGAAATTAAATAATCGTTTTGGTACATTTTGTTTGTTTGTTCCTTAATTTATCTTTTTTTTAACTTCTTCTCTTCTTTTAATAATTATAATTATTAGAAAATATGTTGTTTTCTTTTTGTTTCTTTTTGGTTGTTTATCTTCATTATCGTTATACATTGTATTTTTTTTTAAAGATGCTTGTTTATGTCTGGCTTAAGACTGTGCATTTCATTACCTGGCGTGGTTGCCGTGAGGCGCATTCTATCATCGCCAATCCGCCAATCGCCATCCCAATCTGGGACTGGGTACTTTTACCACCACCGACGTGATCACGATGGCCCGACTGGCGGTCATCACCACACGGCCGCCACAGTCATTCTATGCACCATAAAATCACCATTTTAATCACAAATCATAGATTACACCGTTTCAGATTTTAGTTTTAGTTTGTCTTCCATATCATTTTTTTTCGTGTTCATTTAGTCTAGGTCACTAGTTTAGAATATTTGTTTAGTTATGGTCATGGTTTTTTTTTTGCATCCCCGCATACGCGAGGCTGTTTCAATCTATATCATATTTGATTCACTACCAAAGTCTTGATAGTAGTCACCTAAGTTTTGACAGTCAACGCCTAATTTTTGATAGTAGTCACCTAAATCAACAACTAAGTTTTGTTAGTTATCCAAAATAAATGAAATATGAAGATAAAATTATTTTTATATAATTAATAAAAAAAACTGTTGTAAATTTTTAATGCTCACCACTAAATTTGAATAGATATTCAAAATAATGTATACTTGCAGTTGAGGAGTTGCAGATTCTGTTTCTGTAAAATGATTAAATAGAATAAACTTAGGTGATGATGCATAGTATTGAAAGAGCCTCGCGTTGCGTAAGATTTCTGTTAAATTACTTAGTTGCTTTGCGCAATGGCTGATGAATTTAAGAGGAGGTAACGAGTACTCAGTAAACAAAACAGATTATGTTGATAAAGAAGGGCAAAGGTATCGGGGGTCGGTGGTTGTTTTTTTCTGTTTCTTTGTTATCCAAAAATAAAAAGTACGAACAGTTAAAATATGTAATTAGAAAGGAAAGAACAAAAAATAATGAAAAAATCATGTCAACAACAAAACATACAGATTAGATACTCCTAGTGGGACAGAGCCATTTGATACTTGGAGGTGAGAAGGTCAAATTGGCATACAAGAGTGAGTCGGCGGCGGACGAGTGCTCGGGCAGTTACCAGTCCTCCAAGTTCAATTCGGCTCTGGCAGAAGCGCTGCCAGAAGCCGGCAGCACTCGCACTGGCAGTTGCACTTGAGCACTGGTACCACTATCAGAGAAATTGAGCAGTAAGTTAAGAACTATAATTTATAGTGTATTGTTTCGGTTTGTCTGTTAGTTAATTAGTAAATTACTAAAGATGCCCAGCAATAGTGATTAGCACGATCGCAGCAGCAGCAGCAGGAGATTCCAGAGTGTGTTCCAAACAAAAAAATGAAACAAAATAATAATGTATATATCTATACACAGAAGCGGAATGAATATTCGATTGCGGATCAGCTTTAAGGAAGTGGGAGGGCGGTTGGGATGGAACTTGGAACATGGTGGTAGCAGCATGTTCACAGCGTTGATTAGTCACAGTTCCGGTAGTGTTTTGGATCAGATTGTTTCTTTTATATAGATTTTAGTTACTTTAAACCTCGGTCGCAGTACCCATCTAATCGCAAGTAAAAGAGAGAAAGAAGCACGAAAGAGCGTGTGCAGAAGATTTGCTGCAAATAATCTGCATCGCCTATTAGGCTTAGTCGGTTAAAAGTCATCACTCTTTGTAAACGTTATATTTACAGATTTTGATATAACTCTAATAGTATAGTCGTGTGGCTTTGGATGGGCGAAGTGCTGTTATAGAGACGAAGAACAAAAACAAAAAAAACAATCGTAACAATAAGTAGTTGTTGTGAGAGAATGAATTGTAAATAAATAAATTGGTGTTATTTATATTTTTAAATAGTTTCACTTATAAACATTATTCGTGGATTGAACTGTTTGTTTGTTTTTGTTTCCGCAGAAATGTCGTGCACTTAAGTTAGTAAATCTTAGTTTTAGGTTTTGTCTTAGTTTTGTGTTCCTATTTGCTCAGAGAAAGAGAACTCGCTTTCAACTAAATCTTTGGCATTAATAAGTAAGTTAATTATTATATTCCGAGAAACTACCTATCAAAGGCACAGCGTCGGAGGTCTGGGTAATCACGTGAGCCACCAGCAAGGAGAATACAGTCTGCGACAGCAGGATTGTAACACCTGCAACAGACATTGCGTCACGCGTCTGACCTGTGACCGGCTACGGTTTTGCTTCAGCAAAGTAAGAAAATCAAAGGTATTAAAAGAAAAAAATAATAAGATATAAATATATATATAGATAGAAAGATAGTTGACAAATGATGCCCGAACTTTGTCCAAGGTACGAGGCCACCTCAACTCGCGCTTGCTGCCTTCCCTTCTTGAACAACAACATCAACAACTAAAGAAAAACAACATAAATAACCAAAAAGAGAGTATACGGAGAGGTAGAGGAAATCAAAACGAAACGAAATAAAAAACAACATACAGATTGTAAGTAATAAGAGAAATTGATTGAGAGTGGAAAACAAAATACAAATAACAAAACTACTAAAAATGAAGTAATCCTTATTACTGTTGTAAACTTTACCATCCAAGTATCCGGCTCGTCCCGCTACGAATCAAAGAGGAAATGTTTGCGGCTCATGGAACGTGTGTGTGTATGTGTGGTAAAGAGAGCGATAGATAAAGACAAGGAGAAAGAGAGCAGTAGAGCAAAAAAGGCATAGAGAAAGGAATTATGATGGTGAACGAAAGTGTTCAAAATTCATAAAAAAAAGAAACAGAGATGAAAATTAAAGTATACAAATACATAAAAATAAGCAGGGGAAATTGCGTAATCCGGTACCGAGAACAGCACTCCACCCAGCCGGGGGCAATCACGACCATCGTGGCGTATTGTGACTATTGCATTTTTTAAGGCAAGAATTAATCAATGGCCTTAACATTTCTTCTTTGATCGTAACAGAAAATTAAAAAAAAAATAATAAACTTAAAATAAACACAACGAAGAGACGAACATAAAACTAAATACATATAATTATTATATAGCGAGATACCAAAAGAAAAGAAAAAAGTTGAAATTATAATAGATAAATAGTAGTTGTGACTAGTTGAAGCTTAGTCAGTTAGGAGAACAGTTAAGATACAATAAACGAAATTATAGAACAAAAGTGAAAATACAAACAAGGATAAAAAGAAAACGCGCGCGAACACAACAATCACATATACACAATGATATACACATATTTCATATCAGGCAGCACTGAGGATGTAGTCAGCACAGGCAGGTCAGACAAAGAACGATTGGTACCTAACAGAGGAATGGCGTCAGATACTTGGGGCAAGGTTTCTGCCACGAGGTTCAGGAACACAGTCAACGAGAGCAAGATGGTCACTCCTGCAACAGAACACAGCTTGAATACAGCTTCGGCCTCGAATCTGGACTGGACCTGGACTGGATTAACGGAGTAGAACTTAAAAGAACATAAATAATAATAATAAAGAAAATAATAATAGTATTCGATCTGCCCATGAGGAGTTTCCCGCAACACTATGCTACTTACCATTTGCAAATCTAAATATGTATTATGTATTATTTGTATCATTACTGGATAGTGCTTCAAAACCGGGATGCTAACTCTCATATACATATATATGGATAAATATTTAGAAAAAAAAAAGAATATATAAAGTAATGCAAATATGTATGCATATATATGTATGTGTAGGGGATACGAGAACAAAAGTAAAATTAAAAATCAATACAGCAACAACATCAACAATAACAACATCAACAACAATATATGCGCAGGCAGGAGAAGGGGAACAGGCGAGGATCTTATCATTCGATGACGCCCTCCAAGTATCAACGGGCAGTCCGTTAAGGGACACAGGGCGTCAAAACACACGATGCTCCCCGACCACCTCCTATCATACCTATCAAAGGAACTGCATCAGACGTGGTTGGTATCTTTTCAGCTACTAGGTTGAGAAATACAGTCAATGAAAGTAGTATGGTGACACCTGAAATAAGATTTGCCACTTTGAACCACAGACGCGCGTCTAAAATGCAATGCAACAAACGGAATCCCACGATCCAGTTTTGTGCTGTGGTGACAATCAAATAAAAAACGGAAGTAGAAGTAAGAGAGTAATGTTGTGTGTTGAATGTCCAGAATGATCAGTGTCTGTTGAGAGGAAATTTGTTTGATGAATACACTTAACGTGCGTACAGGAATTACACGAGTCAGTCAATATATAATAATATACACATCAATGTTATACGGATCAATCATATACCTAGGGTGAGCTTCTCTCCAGAATCCGGAGGCAACGTGAAGCCCAGTAGTGCCATGGAGGAGATCAGCACGCAAGGAACTATGAGATTGAAGAAATAGTATAACGTTCTTCTGCGGATCTGGATGGTGAAGGTGACGTCGACGTACGGTTCCGGGCAGCACTGGTATACGATAGTGTTCTTCTTTCCGGGCATTCCTGCGCAAAAAAACACAAAGACACACCAGATCACGTTCAGCAAATGCTCTTCAGTACTAGGTTTAGACGACAACACCTAAAGAAATGCAACCGCAAATGATCCTCACCTATTAAATACCATTCACCGTTCGTTATGAAATCCGAAAGGTCTCCGCCGTTTTCCGAATTCAACACCAGGTCCAGCTGCACAAAACTTTGACATGTAATTCGTGCCTGGCATTCATCACGTATTTCATGCAAACAACACCTACTAAACACTAAATCGAATAGAAAATTAAGTTAAGATACGACACACTGGATCATGAGTATGGGCCATCTCCAAAAAACGATAAAGAAACAAACAATATTAGTAGTAGTATTAATTAATAAATCGGTTCAAGCATGAGCAAAAAAGCAGGATTTCGTATGAATATAATCTTAGAAAGATATCTCTTATGAGTATATACACGTACATACACACACCTATACTTATTGATGCTTTCATAAGCGTGTATATGTATATTATATATACAAGTTACGAATAAAATAGCCTAAATCCCTTTAAGTAGATTAAATCCTAAACGCATGCCTGGAATAAAATTAAGCGGATTAAAATACCCAAGAAGAAACACTTGTCTGTACACTATGTGAACAAAATATATATACTTGGAAAATATTATATTACATAATGAGAGCTTTCAGAAAACTGTATTGCTCAAAAAAATAACTTGCACATCCACTCACATACAAACGCACATAACTATAGACGCACAGAATGAAGAAAAATAAACGTTAAAGATCTATTAACTTACTGTATATAAGATTTTAATGATTTCAATGAGAATTTTGGAAGTGCTAATATAAATCCAATTAATGTAAAAAAATAAATAACTATAATTAACTGACATAAAAGCTTCCGTGTGTATGTATGAAAATGTTTTTCTAAAGACCGCGTTCCATTGATGGCCTCTAATTACTTAATATTCATGGCCTGCTTTAATAAATATTTAAACAGCGTAGGCTGTTAAAAAATGTAGTAGAACGTTAACGTCGTTTCCTCTTTTAGCTTTCATTCATTCACTCCTGCTTTTTCTCGTCATCCTCTTTCGCAATTCGGTGTGCACGTTATTTTTTTGCAAAGCGCCACGTTTGTTACGCTCAGGCTGAACTCTGAACTTTGAAATATTGAAGGCATACGCGTGGGAGGCTTGTCCCGGAAACGGGGCCGTGCACCTATTTCCGGGTCGCTACTGAACAACGAGAATGGATTGCAGCTAATCGCATATTAACATCGCTGTTTATATTAATAATCCGAAGAATTTTAGGGGCGCTACGGGAATTCCGAAAAGTTTGATTCGGTGCAGGAAGCAATATCGATCGCATGAATGTTTAACGAGTCTAGAATATTGGGACTGCTGCATAGGCGGACTATACCATTAGATGATGTATTATACTTAGAGTAGATATAATTCTTAGTGTCATTATTGCATCCCTGCCAAGAAGCGAATATTCTCTTTAATCCCTCTGCTAGGATCTTCATAGGGGGGAATTCGACATAGGGGTTATGGCCTTGGTTGTTTAGGAGCAAAGTTACTAGCAGAGAAATTAAGTGCATTGGTGCTCCATGCAAAATAGCAAAATCTATAGCGATACAGTCACATGGTTCCCTCGTGACTGATATATGCTGTGGCGTTGAAGATGATTTCATATTTATTTCATGTTTTTTTCTCTTCTTCGTCTTCTTCATATTTTCTTTTATCTCTTTCTCGCTCTCTCTTTCTCTCTCTGTTTCGCTCGAAAACAACAATAACAATCATAATCATAATAAAACATTAGTCAAAGTAGTTTTATTTTAATATTATTATTTTTTTTCAGTTTTTTGGGACCCTATTTTTTTTCTTCTAATATCTAAACACGTAACATAGTCAATCTAAATAGCTAACATTTGACGTGCATGTGTGGCCTCTTTAAACGAACTGAATCTTGACTTTATGTGTGTTTTTTTTTCAAATTCATATTCGTGTGTCGTATCGGATGGAAGATGGCTAAAGAAACCCGGATTTGAAACGAAAGAAAAATAAGTTGAGAACAGAGTGCTAATATGTAAGTATTAGTTTGTGGTATTCTTATATATATTTACATATAAATGTATTATGTACAATTAAATATAAATATATATATATTTGGTTTCAGTGTTTTAGTGGTTGTATATATTGAGAGAAAATTCGGTGAAAGAAATTTCTGTACCGGGTGCTATGTAATCATTAAGTCTAGGCACAAATGGCACAAATAGTATAAAAAAAAAACATGTAGCATTGCAGCAATACCTGGTTGCCGTCATAGGTCCAGCTACCAAACTTCATGTCACAGTGTTGGTCATCAAAGGGGAACCACGTAATGTCTATCTTGCATGTGCTCTTGAAGATACCCGGAGGGACGTACAAGCAGCTGCCGTTATGTTTGACCACAACGTTTGTTTGGAAAGTCCCGTCGAAACCCTCATCAGCACTTCATAACAACACAAATTGTTAAAATCGGCGATGAAAAAACTTACACCTTGATTCGGATTGTCAGATGTCAGACTTTGCTTTACTTTTAAATAGCTTTGCTTTTACTTTTACTTTATTTCTTATTCTTATTCTTTTTCGCTTATGCTTTTACTTTTTTGGTGTGTATGTGTACAACAGGATTGAAGCGCGCGCGTTCTTTGGCATGCAACAATCATCCACTGCATCGCAACACTGACGTTCAGTACAACAGGTAACAGCTATAGAGGCTATGTATACTCAGTCAGCAGGAATTCTGATCCCAGAGATTTTGTCAGACTTTTCAGCAGGTCGCAACGGTATTTTTGTGGGGGCTAACTCCTTGAGGATGTTTGTAGAGCACGTTTGCAGTGACCACGCTATTTTCGCATCCAATTTTTAAGTACAGCCTTGTATTTTTTTGTTTTTCTTTTAATAAGTTTGTTCTTGTTTACACCCGCTCTTGTTTATAGTGGCGTAAGCCGTTTATATCATAGTTTAAGTTTATTCGACCGACCATTTCTTTATTTATCTGCAATATATATTAAATGATATTTGTTTAGTTATTTCATTTATACTTATATTTTTTATTAGTTATTGTTAGTGCTGTTATAAAGAGAGTTTTCGGGGACATTCCGGCCCAGCGGGAGTCGAAGCTTGGGACTGCTACCATTGGAAGGTAGGACTTGTTCAAATCAACAGTCGCGGTTTACGACATCCGGTATCAATCCAGCATTCGACTCCGGAAGGCCGGAAGTAGCTGTGGCCCACAGCAACGGCTAGCTGTCTATGTACTTCCCACCCAACTTTCGCAACATACACACTGGCGTGCCACTCTTCGGCCGGTGACTTCGTTGTCTGAATTCAATCAGACAACGAAGAGAGCTGTTCTGCTGGGAAAGAGGGCGGCTATCCGAGCCGCAACTGAGTACATCCAATCCGCGACTGATCTGATCGTCTATCAAACTACGTTCCTTTCTGCGATCCTCGGACTGATTTCATTCGATATTCAGAATCCGCAGAGAGGAACGTCTCAAGGTGCTCAAAGTTATACAAAATTAAACAATAATATTAAACAATATCAAAAGACTCGAAACAAATAACTTTCAAAATTAATTAATATGTATGACATATCGAAACGAACAAATAATATAAAAACAACTTTAAACGAATTGCGTACAATCCGTCATTACCTAAACTAACCAAAGAAGTTACATGAACAAAATAAATGAATCAAAGATTAAAGTAAATGAACCCGGATTCTACGAGAAACAAAGTGCATGCAAATAGAAGAAAATAATATAAAAACCACTATAGTTATTATGCTGACTTATCGTTCTTAAATATTTCTTCTCTTCTTTTTTTTTCTGTTTGCTTATTTGTTAGCCTTGTAATCGCAGAAGCGGATTATTTGTTAGTAGTACATGATATTAGTATACACATTTACCGGTTCTATATTGGGAACACAGGGCAGGCATGGCACTAAACTTGTTACCTGTTATACATCAGCACGTCGGGTTTCCATAGTTTATTCGGTGTTATACGCAAATCTTTGACACCCCCATATTCAGACTCGTTCCATCGGAGATTGTAATCGTTCCATTCCTAAACAGAAATGCATGAAATTGTAATTTCCCCAGAGGGGGTCCTTTGCACTGTGGGTCATATTTTGAACAATATATGTATTTCGGTTGCACAACCAAATATCGACACACACAAAATGCTACTACACCAACGGATGCAAAAATCGGGGAATCTAGTGAATCGAATTAAATAAACTACTATGAAACATCACAAATATATGAAAGTGAACAAGGGGAAAACAAATATTTAATATCGAGGGAGCACGTCCGGGATTGCACAGGATTTAGCATTTACGTGCCCAATCCGGTGTTACTCGTTCGAGGCCTCCAACTCCTACGTGCAGATCATGCGACAGGCGTTGCATTTGTGATAAGCCGTCTCCAATTGCCGAGCGATAAACCCAGCAAGGTGCATCGAGGTGTACCACATCATGGGCCGATCGCTTAGTAACTGGATGCACACATAAATGGGATGCGGCAAGGCGAGATGATATGGTAATATGATGTCTGTGATATCATGCCAACGGGGAATCGAATACGTCCTCTTTCTTATTTTCAATATTTAAATCGTTAGTTTTTAACAGTTTCATGTTTAGTGTGGCTTTTTTTATGATATTGTCTTGTTTAGTCTGTGGACCATAGGTGTTTTGGTCAGCTTTGGCGATGCGGGGGTTGTCGGATCGATAGTTGCTCATAATTGGATTTACTGCATCAACGGAAGGATTCCAAGGATCAAGTACGAATACGTATCACCATTTTGACCTTTACCAAACTATTCAAACGCTCTAATTCACTTCAGCTAAATACCTCTACGACTATTTTTTTTATTTAATCATTATATGATACTTTCCTTTTAACGTATAAAAAGTATCTATTGTTTGAGATAGACAAAAGCACGAATGGACAAAAAAAAATAAACGGTAGATTTGATTGAAAACATAAATCTTCTATAATATAGAGACAAAGCCGACATATTGAATGTTCTGGAACACGGTATTAATTTATATTGCTGAAAAGCTTTTTGTTGCACAAACAATGACCACCCGGCAACAATATCTATCTCTTCGTGCATTTATCTAGCGATGAATTAATATTGAGCGGTGAACACTTAAACAAATAGAAATTCATTTGGGACAAACGCGTAAATACGAACTAGCAAATATTAGTTAATTAAAATGTGACATGAATATTGATGAACATGTTTTCATTTATAAATGACCGCAATATTCGGAAGCAAATTGCAATCACATTTTTACATATGGAAAAATAAATACAAAAATAATCACGATTTTTTGGTCCCTATTTGTATTGCAAAATTGATTTCGTCCAGAAAAAGGAAATATAGTTACGTAAATATTGCTTTAATTAAAAGCCATGCTCATTAAAGATCAAAAACAAATAGTTTCTGCCGAGCGGACTGATTTCTGATTCAATGAATATATCCACTTGATAGACTAATACGTTTTCCATCTGCATCCGAAATTGCGGCTTCGACTGATAATCAATGTATATGATTTGCGGTCTCGCATATACAAAACGGTATTAGATGTAAGCAAATATTCATATTATCTAATAATCAACTTGATTTGGTTAATATTTAATCTTTATGCAATCATGAGGTGAGCGTTTGTGGAAAAATTGAAAAATTCGCGGAAATCACTTTCATTATATCTAGATTGAATAAAGCTCCATCCCCGGAGGGAAAGTGCATAAACGCAATTCATCTCAAACAGGAAATAGCTTTTCCAATGGAGCCCCATCCAATGCAGCTTTGCAAATATAGATTCTTCAGAAGTAAATTCAAACAGCTATTTATATGAAGCAAATATTGGTATTAGTTTTTTTTCGAAAACGATAAATTCGTTTTCCCAAAACTCTTTCAGAAGTGGCATAAATCATCAAGTTTTTTTTTCCGTTCTGCTGAGTCTGCGGAATAAGTAATGAGTTTTTCATCTCGTCCACATTTTTTTTCCTTCTTTTCTCTTCGTTTTCCTTCCTTTATTTATGTCGCTTTCTCGAGTGCTTTCCCACGTAAACGCTAAAAAAATGATTTGCAAATACTTTGTTCGAAGTTTGCAAAGTTTCTCAGCACGTTTTTCCCGTATGTTTCCCGTCGGCGGTTTCGTCTTTGAATTCGTGCTCTTGGCTATTAAACTTTACATCCTAACGAAATTTCGTAGATGGATGGGACACTTTTATTTTACAGTTTATTTTTTCTTGCTTTTGCGTACTTTTTTCTTGGTTGAAAGGTAAAGTCAAAATGGTGGTGTTAGGAATGGATGGTCGGTAGTTTCCCAAATCGTAGATCGTCAGTTAAAATAAGCGTAGTTAAGTGATGTAGTTTATAAAAATCTCGCACACACACGGCAGTGTAGACGCCACATATCGATAGAGAGAGTAGACAAAAACTGGAGGGCAGTATCAAATGTGAATTCATTTGTAACTCAGATGGAATTGCTTAAAAAAAAGTGTTTCTGGAATAGAAAGAAATATATGTTCATATATATAAATATAGATGTTGAGAATAAATTGAAGAGAGGGAGAAAGTAGATCCTAGAGTCTGAAACTGTTGACTGGCTAAAATGGGCTAAAACCTACCGGCTAAGACTAATTCTACGAAAGGCAATGTAAATAAAAGGCAATTGAATAATCGTTAATTAAAGTTTAAAAAGATACCAACTGGGTCGTACAACTCTTGATGAGTCTAGGGAACTCCATTCCAATATATGTAAATTAATTATATATATATATAATGACGGAGTAAAAATTTGAGGTCTAAGACTAAGATCAAACCTTACGGGAGGCATACAAAAAAATAAATCTCAACGCGGATTGGTTCTATATGTTTACTTAAAAGTAATAATAATAATAATTTGGGACGGAAAGACTCTTCACCAACAAAATTAAACAAACGGCAACAGCAAAAAAGAATTACAAATTATTACAAGGTTCTGATTCAATACGGGAGGAGCACACCATCATTCACTTCAGGTAATTTCGATCAGCTAGAAGGTATTGTAATGTTGAAAAAGAGAAGTTTCAGAAATCAAGAATCATCACAACCAACCAACTGCCGTGTGTGTATAAGTGTTTAGTTATTTAATTGGTTTTCACTTACCAAAGAAAGCCAAATATTTGTTATTAGGAGTTGATTCTTCTCGTCCTATGGTAAAACAATAAAAAAGGGAAACATCGGTAGTTAGTCACATGACAAAGCATGCATACGGCGCACGAAACGACCGAATCTCGAAAGAATCACATCAGAAAAGGAGGTAGAAAAAAATTGGTAACAAAGTTGTGTCGCACACAAAAGAGTCCAAAATAGATTCGAAAAATAAATAAATAAATATGTAGGGTCCGTGTGAAAAATAGATAGATAGAATACAATAAACAGAGATAAGAATGCCAGGAGATTCGGTCGAAGTGCAAACGATCGGATGGATAGGCAGCTTTTTTCGTCCTGCGACATAAAAGGACTTTCTTTTGCCGGAGCCATCCTATCGCACAAGAACTATATACGTCCATTGCCACACAGCTCAGAGGCAAACACTACCGTAGCGCCAAAAGAAAATCTTATGTTACATAATGATATATTTATATATATATATGTATATATAAATATGTATATAATACATATATATTTATTTATATATACACATACAAATTTATATATATATATATATACAGTTTTTTTTAAACATATATTTTTTTTTCGTCTCCAAAGTGAAGCTACGAACATTTAGTGTTTGCTCTGCTATAACATTGCGAAGGCTGCCTGGACCACATGGCACTTACCAAATTCAACCACGCGTTTGTCGTGAGAATCTGATTCTTTTCGTCCTAGACAGGGGGAAAACAATAATAAAAACCACAAGGTTACGACAGTACTTCCCACGCGCTCAAACCAAAATCAAAATAAATGAAATTATCCTCCCACAAGAAATTATATTATATTCAAAATAAGTTAAATAAAATAACATAAATGTAAAAAACGACATATATATATATATTCCCCATAGATCAATGGATCAACTTAAAAATCAATACCTATATGCGTTGGTCCGTCCACTATATTTAAAAAGAAATCGAAATCATAGAAAGAAAAATATAAGACGATTTTTTTTTTGTAATAGGTTTCTGTTTGAATTTCTTTTGTTTTTGCTTGAAGAGTGAATAAGTGAATACGTAATTAAAATTGTATTATATATTAAGGTGAATTTGATAGAGACATGTAGTGTACTAACCACGTCGATAATTTGCTGCAAAGTTAGGCCGAATTTGACTTCCAGAGGTTCCGACTCGTTGGCTACGGGTCTCTCCAGAATGTTGTACTCGTCCAGAAGGTTCTTCAAGAGTCGCTTCTCATGCGCTCCTTGCTCCGAACCTGGAAGCGAGAAATCCCCAGAACGTGATGTATCCATCATTGATGGGGGGAGATGATGAAAAGTGAGATCAAGATTGAGAAGAAATGTGTAAATTAGAATATTGTTTGGGTCTGGATGCCGGTGGAGCGAATCGATGTGATCTCATTACGCCTAATTCGATTCCGGTCCATAAATGCAGGATTGCGATGCGGCTGAATGTTGGATGAGGGCCGCTCATGAAACATCGCCGAACAGATAAATAACTGATGCGGATGGTTCATCAAGAATGGATGGTGCAGGGGATGGCACGTAATTATCTGCGAGCGGTGCAATCTCCTCTACCTAACTGTACTGACATGTGTGATTAGTCCGGTTAATTGGGAAATACGGGCGAGCACCCTGCACTGACGAGTGCCGCTTTTGTTTTCAGCGTCGCTACAAACTACTCTAACCAGCTTTCAGCTTTGCGGCTTTGTGGCTTAACACTTCGCAGATGGAGGGAACAATAAGTGATGAAATGTACTAACACCACATCGATAAATCGTTAATACCTCTTAGGACGCACCGCGACTCTGTAAAACTGAATGTAAACAACTCATTGACCCATTTTCCATTTTCTGCGCTCGACATTTGGGTCAGAGCATCTCCCTATTGTAACCAACAGTCGCTTCCAAAGCTGCTATAGCAACTATTGTGGTTGAATTGATGAAGAGCGGGTTTGCGGTCCGAGCGGAGCGGAGATGAGAGAAAAAAGTGTTGAATACTGATGGTGTATAAGAAGACTGTTTGCTTCCTGGGGAGGAACTGTGTATAAGGTGGAGGTGACTTACCTGGTAGCATGGTGATGAGGACGAAGGCTTTGGCCAGGAGAGCCAGCACTTGTTCGCACGAAACCATCCTAGCTAGTTACGGAACAGTTCATGTCTTGTGGGACAATCCTCCGGACTTGGCCGTCATACCACCAGGAACGACCCCCACACGCCCACCGAAGCACAGGTAGACAGAGTAGCCTGCCACTAGCTTCGCACCGCAAGCACCACTCGCGCCAGCACACTGCCCATATTTCACCTAGGACCAGTGATATTGTTGTGCTCCACAGACTCACTGATGCTCGAGGACGAGGACGAGATGCAGGAGACGCTAGGGATCAATATGGGCCAAATGCGCGCGCTCGCTCCCGGGGTAGTAGTCCTGCTCCTGATCCTGCCGCTGCCGCTGCTCCGGGCTACGGAGCCGCACGCAAGCATCATCCCCCCCTGATGCTGCCTCGCCAACCCTCGCTATCCGCCCCACCACTCTAAAAACCCGGCGCCTCCACCCGGCCCCCCAACTCAATCTAAATTCTTCCACGCTGCCAATCAAAATTAACACTAACGCATTAACCATCAGCTGCCAAACGAACCGCACCCGATATACAGCTCTTCACCTTCGAAACACTCACCAAACTCGAACCGCACTTCAGCGAATCATAACGCACTCCAGCAAAATAAAACGAAGAAGCTTAAAAACAAGCAACAACAGGAGATCACAAGAAAAAATACATCCCAGCCACGGATGAAACTGCTCTCTTCGCAAACCTCCTCATCTAGCGTCTCTCATAATTGGTCTTTTTATTCATAAACATCTATGTGACTCCACCTTCATTCCCCCACCGTCAACGCTGCAACAAATTAGAACCATCTTCATTAGATGTCATGCATTATTCTGTTAGCCGTGCGAAGATTCAATCAAAAACTAACATCCCCAAACTCCTCAAGGGGATGGTCCATTTGAAGTTCAAGATAAATTCGTGTTTGAGGGGCGAATCAAAATATATAGTCCCAACTCAACAGTAGTAAAGATTAAGTAAATAGTGCAATATAGACGAATCCAACACTTAGCGAATCTGATTCTTTTGATCTTTGTTTCCATTCACGTTGTTGTGAAACTATGAATCAAATGTCGCAAAAACTAACACCAACAGCCTGCATTCTAGGCGGGTTGTTAGTATTTCAAGATATGTTCGTATTGTTGTCGGTAAAGGATACATTTCTATAGACATGCTTATATTGTACCCCTCGAACATCTCCTGCATTTATACAAGAGTTCATTCAAGGCATTGCGGGGGAGGGTTATTTCGATATCTGGCGGAGCAATACGAATGTAAATTGTTCCAGGAAACAGCATTGTCATCATGCAAGAAAAGACGTTTCTACATATGTCATGTAGAAAGGTAATAATACTCAACTCGAGACATATGGATTTTGCTACTACTAGTTTGCTACTAGTAGATGATTAAACCTTATCATGTGTATATGCAATTGCAATAACATACATTTGAAACAAATAGAAAACCTGGACGAAAAGCTATATAATATATAAGGGAAAGAGCAAATAGGAAAGCACAAAAATCGAAGTAAAAAAGAAAGTATCCAAGGTAGAGACATCAATCAACTTAACTTGCCTCAATGGCAATTCAAAGATGAAAGCCAACTACCTGCGGTAGCTGACGTAAAGCTACCAGTGTATAGAACGGGGGGAAATGGGGAGAATCCCATTTTCCCCAACTATGAGGGAGTTACAAAAACATTTCTAATAACCATTCGGAAAATATACCCCGGGCCGCAATTACTGAATTCCACGCAAACGGACAGAGACGGA
This sequence comes from Nicrophorus investigator, assembly GCA_963457615.1. Lineage (NCBI taxonomy): Eukaryota > Metazoa > Arthropoda > Insecta > Coleoptera > Silphidae > Nicrophorus > Nicrophorus investigator. The sequence continues at coordinate 9,731,822 of OY735146.1, forward strand.
GATATGCAATTTCATAAATTCCTTCGTGCAAAGATTATAATATACGAAAATATGCCCCCTCATTTACCCAATCCTTACGTAACGCACGCCATGGGAGAGCGAGGCGTAAAGTGAAGTAGTGAGAAATAGGAAGGTTCAAAATATATATATATATAACACATATACCTACTGCCGCACATTCCGAGCTGAAGGCAAACATTTTTTCTTACCGACCCAATAATATTTTACACTGGATTTCCGTTTAAACACCGGCCCGAGAATTTATGTTCCCACCGGTATTACGCAACCCCATCCGCGAAATAAATCACGCTCCATATTAAAACTAATTCCAATTAGCGCAAAAGAGGATTGATCTCTGAAACTGCCAAATCCCTTTCTTCTTAGTTTCTTTACTTTTTTCTCTCTTTCCTTCTCCGTTTTCTCAGTCCGTTTTTCTTTTATTCCTTTTTTACGCTCGAATCACGATCCGCAAAACCGGCAACGAGTCGATGGTCCTAATTTAATTTAATTACGAATAAGGATTCCAATTTATTTATTTTCGTTCCATGGAGCTCCTGCTCAAATTAATTTATCGCAGAAGCCTCAAATCCAAAAACGGCTGAAAAATTCCATGATGAAGTAATTATCATCAAATTCATCACATTTATAATAAGCGCAATATTAATTTGCTATCCTATTTGTAACCTAACGCATGTAAATGAAATCATCGGATACCCAGCGCATCAACAATTCGAACAAAATTGTGGATGCGCCGGGTTAAAATCCAATATCCATATTTGATTGGTACTGTATAAATTGAAAATTTCTTTACAAAACGAAATTATTATCCTTTAAACGGATAAATCCCTGAAAAATAATATTTTTATTAATTAATTGTAATTAAATATTTTATATACCTACTAATTTTTGGGATTTTAAATAATTAAAATACTATAAAAGTTTTACAGTATTTTTTTAATGACGGTGAGTTAATAAAAATGTTTAATATGCGTGGAGTAACTCTTTTTTTCTAAATAATATTTGAATGAACAGCTATTATGAAACGTTCATTCGGTAATTTGAAAGCAAAACGTTCGTCAATAAAGGATTATCCGAAAATTACCGCCGATTTTATCGCTTAAATGAACGCATACATTTGGTAACAAATGTCCTCCCCTCATTGGCTCATCCGCTAGTTGAGCAAAAGTTCATGTATCCTTCGCATCCCTAAACGATTCGCATGCCGGGGATGAATCAAAGGGCATTTCCAGAGCGTTGACGCGTCGGATCAATATTGGTAAGTTAACATGAAGATGAAGCCTCCACAACTATCCACAACATTTGTCCGGGTTTAGGGCCCCATCCGGCAAGACAATTGATGGATAACAAATCAATAAAGCCTGAGCCTGTGCGTTGTGTTTATTCCCGTGCAAAATATTTTTTATACTCCTCCCAAACGCATTCGGAACGTTACGTAAAGGTAGGGCCAAAGTTAACCGACATATTTTAGGCAGGGATTGCAAGATACCGGGCCACCGTGCAGAAATCAATACCGCAACAAAAAAAAAACATTTACGAAGGGAAATAGCACGGGCCGCCTCCGGCGTCTTTTGTTTATACAGTCCTATCAAACTGAAAGATCCTTCTAAGAAAACAATGGTCCAAAACATTTTTATTATTTACAATAACAATTCCGCAGAGTGCCTGAAAAGTATGGATCTGATCTGAAATATTTCAGCCCTGTCGACCGACTCATTATTTTAATGCGTTTTTTACTCTATCGAATCTTACCGCATACGAATTTGCATTATTACAAAAATAGTAATTACAATAGATTCAAACATCAATTATTCTCGATTACCAATGTTCCAATAATATATGTTTTTTTCCATATATTTTTCTGATTAATAAAGCACTCTATGTAACGAACTTTACGCTATTGATTGGACAAAGTATTTTATTAACAGTGAATTGCAATAGCTGTCAAAGCCAATGCGAATCTGGACTAATTGAAAATTATTATACAAACATATTGTATTTTTTGTTCGCTTCCGCCATTCCCTTTGTTCCGTGAATCAGTGCAGGTCTGTTTCATCAGTCAGTTTATTATTTCAATTCCGAAACAATAAATAGAATATTTTATGATGAAAGCGTCGAGTTCGAACGAGGGCAAAATGATAAAAGATTGCGTTTATTTATTCGTCGGTTTTCATTCACAAAATTGCGAATAACTAAAAAAAAAATACATTCATTTTCATCGTTTGAGCTTTTTATTATTTTTTTCTACGTACAGAAATCCTTACAGGTGACAGAAATTGTTTATTTCCGTTCGTCGAATGCAAAATCGAATTTTGATGGCGAAACTTTATGGAATCTCGGGGGAACCTTCGCCGGAATGTCCATTCGGAGCGAGCGAAAAGGAAATGTGGAGGGGAAAAGGATAAAAGCTCGTGTCCTTTTGCAGCTCGAAGGAGCAGAAAAAAGTAGGAAAATAGATATTTCTATTAAAATATCCTGCGGGTGTCTGTTATGTGTGTATTCCAGCAATGCAAACCGAATTACGTGCTTCGATTGATGGTTACGCTTTACGGGATTGCCGCATTGAAACATCAAATGCCATCTTAAAGCCCGGGACAACGGCGTGACGTGACTTTCCATTCGAAACTAATATTACGTAAGCTTTATAGTAACTATCTGAGGATCTTCGTAAATTCCTTCGAAATCAATTGGTATGACCGCATTTTACTCTGATATATATATTTTTATATTACATAATAATAAGAAATTTATTAGTTTTAAACTGTTTTTTTTTTCTTATTTAAGTTATTTTCTTGGTAAGTACAAACTTACAATTGCAAAAATTTGTTTCCCAACTAGGTCATATGAAAATAACTTTGGTGATCAAAGAGAGGATAAAACTCTTTTCAACAGTAAATTCTACTATGTTTTATAACGTGAAATTACTCTAAAAATCCAATAAACTTAATATTGAAAAAAAATATAGATTTAATTATTTATTTTTTAATTGGAAAAGTTAGAAAGGTATAAAAATATTAAGTATAATAAATCAGTTTATCTTATATTTTAAAGATCTTAAATGTTTTCAAACTAAAATAGCAAAAAGTAATATGATTTACGAGAAAGTTTAACAAAAGGATAGTTTTATGAATGGACTTTATTGAGCGATTTAGTAATTTCATCCGGTGAGTAAGAAACTAGTAATTGCAAGGTTTCTTTTCCGACCAGGCAATATGAAATTAACTTTTGCGATCGGTGAGTCGACGGAGTGAGGGGTGGTTTGGATGGCGGAAAAGGCAATTTGCAATCTGCGCGCAAATCAAATTTGTTCGGTGAATGTGAATGACCGTTGTTTCCAGGATGACCGGTATGCACCTATAGCATGTGAGGTTAATAACCTATGGTAATAATACAGAATCAGGATTTAATTGGAAAAGGATTCCGCCTCGTACACGAACGTAGTACATTTAAATTGGCGTCCGAAATTAGTACGGCTTGCTTTATAACTATTCCAACTGTGAAATGTGATTACAAACATGTTCGTATGTTTGCTGACTGGAAATTAAGCAAAATTGCAAGGGAGCTGCTGTATCAGAAAATCCATAAAAATATTTACAGTAACGGTAATAATCAATTCCTTAAAGGAAATTATATTTTTATCTATTGAAATATACAGAGTGGTACATTTTACGTAACTACATTCATTATAGTTACACAGGAAACAATATTTAATAATTATTTATTTTATTTACAAGAAATCAATGATTTTTTTCTAAAAAATCATAGTTTTAGCATTTTCAAGGCTAACTTTTTCACTTATATATAAACATATATTTAAGACTATCTCAATTTAGTCTTACAATGAAAAATAAAATCAGAAATTAAAAAAAAAATATCTATTATAGTTGTCGTTGACATATATTCCTGGAGTTAACAATCCTATTAAATTTGACGTACATATACTGTACTGTATTTATATTAAGAAGATTTTAGAGACAAATTCTACTGAAAAAAAAGTGTTTTAAGACACGTTTTTGAAAGCAGTGATGAGAAATGATTCACTTACCACTCGAATAGTTTCTGGTGCGATAACAGCGCATGCTCACGTAATACATTCTCGCCTCTCTCACCATAAATTAGAATCATTTCCACTTTATCTCCGCAATGGTATTTTCGATTGCAGTCATTACTTGTTACTGCGAATGACACAAATGAATGACGTTAGTTAAAAATTTATTACTTTTAGTTAGTTTCAAAATTATCATCTCATCTCATTATTATCAGATTAAAATAACCAACAAATTGCATAAATAGTATTTAATTATATAAGTATTTAATTAAAAAAAAATAATGTTATATAATTAGATTAAGCATTACAGTTATGTAATTTAGAAAATATGTAAATTAGCTAAAAGAATAATTTTATATTTGTTGTGGTTTTGGGAAAATGATCACTCTGTATATGCGTGAAAAGATTTGTATTAAAAATCTCATCAAAGTATATAATATTACCTAGTACCAGTTCCCGGATATGTAGAATATGAGCATTTTTACCCACGTCGTGGGAATAAAAGGGATGTTTATATTTTATTTAAGCATTTCGTCTGTATACAAATATATATATATATATTGTTTTTTTTTGGTTGGGGTTCTATAAAATAGCTCTCATACAAAATTCATATCGGATATTGAAATTTCGAGCTCGGTATTACCGTCCTGGGAATAAATCAATATGTTTATGCAAATATCGCGTCTTTGATCTGATATTAGGTGCGCTTAATATACGTTAATAAAACTGCTCGAAGTCAATATATCCGATACATCGTGCACATTTAGGAGGTGGCGGCTGTGGAGGCGGCGAATGCCTAAATGATATTTCCCAAATATTGCGTGTTCGCGGCGGCCCTTCGTAAATATTAATCCGCGGACGAAAAGGGGTTCTCCACCTCCACCTCCACCCGCTCGCAATCGATATTGTTGCAATATGAAATTATAATTGGGTTTTCGCAAATGCCGCCGCCATCCAACCCCCAACTCCGCGTATTAATTAAAATAGTCTCAAGTCATTACACACATATCAAATTCATATCGGCAGAGAGCGCGCGCCCTTTGAGGCACGTTAAATTATATTGCGCCCTTTTGTATCCCGAGTAATTTCATTCGAAATTAAACGTTTTGTAAAGTAATACGCATTTATTAGACCCGTTTTCATTTCGAACTTAGACAACGAGAAAATAATACAATGTATATACTTGCAAGTATATGTGTACACAGTAGAAAAGAAAAAAAAAGGCAAATAAAGAAAGTTGAAGAACTTAGCGAAAACATACTTTTAATTATTTTTTCTTCTCTTACTTCCTATTTGCTGTTCCTAATAATACTCGATGCTAAATTAAAACTCTCGTATTTCTTTCTGTCCATGTCCTTCGTCTCGGAATTCATTACCGGCGATCGATTATAGCTTGCTTGCAATGGGGGAGAAAAAATAAATTGCAATTTATTTTTCAATTTCAAGCATTCGCTTTTTAGGGAAACACTCATTACGGCTTTGTAACATGAAAACCTTTACGTAACATGAACAGGCAGACAATGTCCCTCAGCGCGTGTTGCCGCTATACACAACTTTGCTTGGAGCCGTATACAACAAATTTCATAAATGCCAGACCATTTATTTACTAAACATCCCAGCTTTATATTCATATTCTATCTTGTTCGCAATATAAACGTCACATGTATTCCCTATCGGATTTGCAATGAAACCTAGTCATTTAACTGCATCCTCTTACGTGTAATAAATTTCAGATGTTTCGGAAACAAGTAATCATTACATTTGACATATGAAATGCTAGGATTTATATCAAAAACAACTTAAGAATAACGGTTTTAGGATCATAAAAGAATTATATAATTTTTCTGTTGATTAAACTTACAAATGTAGTTTGATCAAGAAAATTTAAATAATTTTTGAGTTTTGATGGATATTAATATTCATTATGAGGTTAAACATGAAACGCATTTCGATTACGTGTATGGGGGATGTTGTTTTGTTAGGGAGGAGGCGGCTAATGTAATAATAATTTAAATTTGTTCATTTTGTTAATGTACATTAAACGGGTGGTTTTCACCCGCAATAAACGACCAGGGGTGTGGATTCATCCCGGTTACGACCGTCCCACATTAAAACCCATATTGAATTCTTTTGCAACTATTAAACATTTACATGCTTTGCGATTTATGGGCCATTTGATTTACGACCCAATTGGGTGCGGCGATGAAAAATTCAAACTGTGTCAATATTTCGCAAGCGGGGGTGGAGGGTTTGGGTGTACGAATTGCAGGGGGCGACGTAGGTCGCATGTGGATATGTAAGGCCTCGTTGCTGATTTTACAGCCTCCGGCCCCGAAAATCATTCCGAAAAGGGGAAACATACACAAATATTGCACAGTATTCGCACTCAGTTGCACGCGTTTTCCGCGACGCCGACCAAATTCCCTGCGTTTAATTAAACGTTAATTAAATTTATTCACAAAAATTATTCCAATTATACAATATTTCCAAATGAAATAGTTATTTATTAATCGAAATTCTATATTTATATTCTTAATATTATTTGCATATTGGAAATAATAGATTTACATTAAAATATTTGATGATAGTTTTAGTATCGATCGTCATTTGATCCTACGCCACTCTTGAATAATTAATTAATATTTACTGCATGTATCAAATATTTGGATTACAGTTTTGGCCTCCCCATTAACCTTTAATTATATTGCAATGTGATATTTCAAGTACGCACTAAAACGCTGTTCGTAATGACCATAATAATAATAATCATATTAAATTTAACGTAATTCGTAAAAAGCCAACAAGCATTACTCTACTCAAAATCACATTTCATTATTCACATTTACATAGACTCATCAAAAGCTCATTACTTACATAACCATTCATCATCATCATTTATACCCCTATACAAATCCAAAAATAGACTACATCAATCTATTAGCAAATAGATATTTTTTATATAAAATAATATCTATAATTATGTATAAAAAATCATCAAAAAATTCATAATTTCAAATTTACTGAAAATATTTTGAAAAATCCAACATTTGATATTTACCGAAAATTAAGATTTAAAATTGCATGTTTTAAACCAAACAAATTAATAATGTCAAATACAAAGGAAAAGAAAATTATTTAAAAAAGTTGAAATTTAAACTAAAATTACCGTTAATACAAAAATGCTATCAAAATCTTGAGAAATACAAATAATTAGGAATATTAGCAGTACAAAATATGGATTTTCAAATTTAAAAAAAAAATGAATTTATTGTTCATATTTTAAATAATAATTTTTTTAATTTATAATAATTGAATAAAAATTTAAACAAATTTAAGAAGAAAAAATGATTACCAAAAAATCATCGCTATATATACGAAAACGCAATTCGAAAGAGCATAATTAAAATAAATAAATTGCGCCACGAAAATGAGTGCGTTTCGCATATACTATAAGAAAGCAATAAAAATTACTACGTCACAATGAACACCTGCAGCTGCACAATCCTTATTTGGGCACAAAAATTAGTGCAAATCGCACATTTTGTGATAACAAAGTAATAAAAATAAAATTCAACAACATCTGTGAATTTATTAATAACATTATTGTCTGTTTTGATTCAAATATATTGAAATAATTATTGTAAAAGCAATTTTTGAAAAATAAAGCAATTAAACTATATGTTAATAATAAATCTGCAGCGTTTGTTTATATATTAATTATTATTGGGTCTCAAAAATTGAAAATATTTTATTAACACTTCAGAAAGCAGTGTTTTCACGTTTTGTAACGCTAATAATAAGTAGCACTCTATTTACTGTCAACTATTCAGGCTTCAATTTGCATGTATTTGCATATTTATATCTAACCGTTTTGCTGTAATTATTTTTTTTATTGATCTAGAAGGAGACTGAAATGTGCAAAACATTTCTTTGAAGTTCCAACATTCGGTGATAATATTTGTTTGAGTTTGTTTTCTACTGAATATTTATAATATTTATAAAAAGGGTTTGTAAAATGTTTTCGTACATTTTGTTACATATTCCCTTATGAATTTATTTTGAATTTTTAGAAAGAGCGCATCTAAGAAAATCACAGCGTTCATGCAACCCTCATCAAATATTAACTACTTACGAAGTGGATGTCTTTAATGATTATTTTAGGGAAAACTGCATGAAATTTTAATTCAATTCGAGGGGATGTTAGGTGCGACGTAAAATCTTTGTCCCGTAGGTAATTTATGTGAAAGATTTATGACACCAGTAAGTCTTCATGATCCCCAGGGATTTGCCGGTCAACTGCAAATATTAGCGTCAATATGTTACAGGTAACTCCACCCCACGACGGTCTACAAGGGAGGAGAGGCTTTAACGCTCGCAATTTGCTTCTCCATAACTCATTAACATGATCATCGACCCTCGCCCTCAGATGCTCAGATTTTCCTACAACTTTCTTACGGCTTGATTTATATCCTCATTTTATTATCTTTCCTAATAAACAAGATTTCATTTTAATTACATAATACAATTATTTATTTTCTAATTTATATACTAGATGATTTTTATATAAAAAAATGCATCAATTTTATTTTTTTTAAAGTTTTTAAATTTTCTGAAACTATTATTTCCTTAATGATCAAATTATATTTTAAAACGAAACCCAATATTTCTCGCAGAATATTTTGCGTCCCAATTATACGAAATCTCATATTTGCAAAGGCTTCCGTCCCATTAAAATATCGGGTATGGAAAATGAAAATTGGAAGCCGAGAGCATCCACATTGAAACGTTTTTAATGCTCTGCATGTAATGAAATATTTATGAGGGATGTACAGAATTTATTATTATATATAATAAAAATCGATTCTGGTTCGTCTGAAATCTGCGTCATGTAAAGTAATTTTATTTGAACTTGCCATTGAAATATCCCCTTTCCAAACTGTAAAACTTGTTAAAAATAGAAGTAAAATGAGAAGGATACAATGCATTTAATCTCGCCTGTAATATCATTTTCGTATCGCGCATTTTATTACATCGGATTCGGTAATAAAAGCTTGGATTCTATTAACTATTCGATGGAGCAGGCTGCGTGTACAAATTTTTTTATACAACAGTTGTAAATAATATTTAGGAAGGTATTCGGGCCTAATTTATCGTCCGGTATAAATCACGCTCGGATTATCCGTTTTGCGGCTTATCCATGTAGGGCACTCTTCTATTATTATTTTTTAGCATGAACAACACATAAAAACAAAGCGTGGGAGGTACACGTAACTGTATCATTTATATGCGTGTAATTATTAATTTAAATATCATTATAATTTATTATTTTTTGTATATTTTTAGGAGTCTGTTAAATTTAAAATTGAAATCGATGTGTTTACCTCTACGATGGTCGCACTACAAATATTATTCGGTTTATGTAACGCCTTGATAAATATTAATGAGCTCTCGATATCGGAGATATTCAGAATTGAACTAATACATTTTCAGCGGGCTTTTCAATATTAATATCACTGGTTAAATATGGATGCGGAACACGCGAAAATGCTCACGGTCGGAAGTATTTAAACATTGGCGGGAAAATATTTGACATCGACCTGTCAAATATTTATTATGCACGGCAGCTTTTGATCCCGCACCAAAGAAGCCGCTTGATGCCCACCGTAATTACAGCTTTATGAAAACCAATATTTGATCAACATTATAAAACAAATAAATCATGTAACGTTGGTCAAACAGTCTTATTTTTTTATATTTGCCTCTGGATAAATTAACATTACTATTTTAAACAGAAAATTTCTAAGAAAAAAATAATTCACATAATAATCTTTTACTGAAATTTGGAAAAAAAATATGCAAAAATAAATAGATTTTTATTAATAATTATTTTCAACAATCTTTTGGAAAGTGAAATTTTTCAGTAATTCGGAAAAAAAATATTGAAATTTTTATAAATAATGGAAAATGAAAAATCAATTAATATGTTTAAAATAGGTTTAATAATTAATTGTAAGAGCTTAATTAAAATATTTGAAAATATCTCTAACAATAGAAAAAGTAAACTTAAAATTTTCATGATTTTACTGAAATTTGAAAAAAATATAATGGATATTATTTTGAATCTATGAAATATTATTTGATTTGTTTTCTTTGCAGATGAGGACGATGGACGATTCGAAAGGACGAAGGAAAAGATTCTTAAATACACATTTTTCAAAATTGAATCCTAGAGAAAATATTTGTGTTTACTTTAAATTGCGAGGAGTATATGACATAACATTCGTTTTATTTTATTTTTCTTTCCCTCATAAACAAGTTTATTTTATTTATTTTTTCAACCTTCCGAATGGACCTTATCCACACGCGTCCAGTGTAATTTGATCCTTCTTGAATATTTCATCCTTGAATTGGCAAGCTGACTTTTCCTTCTTTTCTCTCTGAATCATAAATCAAATAGTTTATAAATTTCAAGAACGGTTTATAAATCGCCTGAAAAGTTTATAAATTGCGGCGGATGCGCCGGGCTAACATCCTGAAGAATTCATGGGCACACATTCTGCGGCATTTCCGCAATAGAAAAAAATCACTACTATGCACGCAAAAATGATTTCCTTTCTTTCCCATTTATTTCCCATTCCTCATTTTTACGAATGAAAAAAATCATATCCAAATTTAAGCAAAATATTTGATAATATTCTAATTAAATTTGTTAAAAATTTAAATTATTTTTAGAAAAATCTGAAAAAAATATATTTTGTTATTAATGTAGAGGAAAATGTTTTAGCTAGAGAAACTGAAAAATTCGGTTACAACTTATGGATTTTCTTGGAAGTACAATAAAGTTGCTTGTCCTGGGAACAATATAACTTGAGAAACACCGTTGTGTCGGCAGTAAATTTCGCACGGAACGCTCAGGGAGGATGAACGAAGCGGCGAAAAGAAAATAAAAACGATACGGAAACAAGAAACAAAAACAAAGAGAAAAAAAAAATATATAAATATGAATAAATGAAGGTTCGCCATTGGAGTATTAAAGACATCTCCAAGCAATTGGCCTGAAAAGTTTTCGTGAGCGTAAAAAAAATTCGCATTCCAAACAAAACCCGTGTAATGAAAATATAATGTTTCGGACCAGGAAAAAAAAAAGAGAGAGACAAAAGCTACACACCGCACAAAGCAAACAAACCGGCGTAATTACATTGCACCGTCCAAAAAATTCATTTATTTTTCAAATTTAGTCTGTACAAGACAGTTTAATCAATGTTGACAGCGCTCTGTTATATATATTTTTTTGTTACTCCCTCCTGCTGACGAGTAAATTGGACGCGAAATGTAAAACATACGTAACATCTGTTTGCACTCAAAAATTGGAGGAATATATACAATGTTTGTTACTTTTTAAATTTGTTGCGTTCTCAATTTTTTTTCTCGCTCACTTAAGCTTATTTAATACCCTATTAGGAATCCTTGTTGGTTCTTTTTATTTTTCAGAGAGATTCTGCACGTAATTTTTTTATTCGGCTCCGTCTGGGTTGGCCGTAATTTAGTTAATGTTGTTTCCAATTACACGTAAATATTATAATTTACATTTCGCCGAATCCAAAACTTTATTCATTAAGCTCCGGCATCCGATTAAAGCGTCTGTTATTGATCTGTGCAACATCTACAATTAATTACACTCCTAATGAAATTCCATTTATCCGGGATCTCGTATGCAGATCTGCTGGACCAACTCCGGAGACTGCAATAAAAGCCGGTTTTTATGTAACCGTCGGCAGGCAACATTTGTCGACGGCAACAAAGTTGCCGCAGCCGCGCACATCTACCATATCCAGGCCAGATCTACATCGTTACATCATATAGACACACACATATACGACGAAATATTTAAATTTTTATTGTTATTACGCTTCCGCCGTGTGATGATTTTAAATTTTGATTAAAGCCGCGGATATTGATCCTCGAATCTGGAGCGCAACTGGCCCAGAGCAAGCCCCAACAACCCTCGGTGCGGGCCTCGCTACGGCATTCGGCAGTCGGAAAATAATAATAATAATAATGATAAAAAAAAGGGAGATGAAGAAGAAAAGCGGAGAATGCAAGGGAGGAAAACGAGAAGAGGAATATTATGTATATGAAATAAATTAAATTAGCATAAGCCTCGCGGCAGTCGGATTAAAAAAAAGAAACGTTGAAGTTACATGCACATACATATTTAAATTTTTAAACTCGACCCGGCAACTAATTCATTCGAGATAAATTCAAAGGCTGCGCAGCAAAGGAAATTTACACACGTAACAACAACAAAAAAGTACTGCAAGGGTAGACCTCTGCGGTGAAACACATCTATACTAAATGTAATATAATCGAATTACATCTACATCAATCTCAAGGTAGTCCTGAGTAGAAACGTTACCCTTAACTTAAATGGCTGAGACGAGAAGTGGTTGGTTAAATATTTAAGATCTGATTTGTAAATTTATGTTCTGTTATGATAGTTTTCAGCCAATTTTCATTCATAATCCTTCAGAAAATTTATTTGAAGCTTTGTAATAAGAAGTTATATATTATTCCATTAATAACTAATCAAAAAGTAATTATAAGGTTATTTGAAGACGTGATACAATAGCTTAACAGCTAGTTTATTTATCGTCCATTCGATTTAATATTCCTAGCACGTTCTCTAACTTACTTTGGTAGTTTTAACACTGTTTCATTTTAGTCTTAATTAAGATTTATAGTTACATCCTTGTATAAAAATATCGATACAATTTTATTTATTCATTCTATCGTTAGAAATATATGTTTTGTAGCATTTATTAAATATTATAGCAAATTAGTTACAAAAGCACTCTACTTAAATTCAATTATCTGCATATTTGTATGTAATAACGTTTTCTGTATAATGTATAATTAAAATTAAATATTCAGGCTTTAATATTCAAATATCTGCATATTTGTATTCTTTGTTATAAGAAATAAACCCATTAGGTTATCTATACTAAATTATGTAAGCCTATACATACAATCTCATGGATGCATTAGAATCAATTACTGGTTATGTGTATCTAATCTGTACTAAGACTAGTTAATTCCTCCTCGACAGACCGAGCTCACGCATTAACTATTCACAAGGGGCCTAATACTTTTATCGAATACTAAATTAGTAGAAGGACCTCTTATTCCTTTCTCCACTGCGTTTCTTATATTACTCCCTATTTTTTTTTTCAACGATCTTATTTATTCAGTAGTCCAGGAAAGGGAAAAAGGTTAAGAGGAAAAGAAATAAAAAAAGGTACAAAACTTAAGTTAAGAATGAAGTAATCTATTTGTTTGGATTTAAATAAATTATGACGAGATAAAGTTTGAATCTAGTAGCCGGTAATAATTCATGCTATCATTTCATTTGTTCGTCTGCTTCTCTCGATTTTTCGTTTCATTATTATTTTTTTTTGTTGTGTATTCCCCTTTTCATACTTTCGGTCCATTCTGTTTCACGCCTAAAAGCTTTTTTGCCATACAATTTATATTTATAATACGTTTTGAATCGATGGGTGTTTTGTTAAAATTAAATGTATGTTTTTAGCGGTAGCTAAATATCCGCTTAAAAAGTAAAACAATGTTTGCAGATATTTTATTCGAATTATATAGAATTGGATTTAATCAATACTTATGATTTAAATATTACTGCATTCATGCAGATTATAATGAAATATTTACAAAGCGTGTAGGATTTGAGTAGTGTTAGTTAATAGTAGTTTGTTGGTTTAACGGAAATTTGATGCTGTATATGTATTAAGAGATTTGGAAACAAGTTGGAGCAATTAGAGAATATGTGGATGAGTTCACTGAATCCTGTACCTACGGATCAATACTTTTCTGTTCTATTTATAAATTGTATTTGCTTCCATACGCAGTTATTCGTGAAGTCGAAAGCAACAATTTGCGGTTGGTCGACTTAACTCAATTAAGTTTGCGACGCAGAACGGAGCTTAATAGAGGCGTAGGTGTATCGCGGCTGCTTTTTAAGGGAGTACTAAGAATTGTACTTTCCTTCCCCTTCATGCCTGTACAGAAGCAGGAGGGTTAATTTTCCAAGCATCGTTAGAGTCCGCCTTTTAGTAGCCTTTTACGACAAGCAGCAGCCACTTTGCTTGTATTCTTTGATCATTGCTCCGAGCGAAGCAAAAGGGCGAATTAAAACTTTCCTAATTATTTGTGTGCTTTCTTCTTCTCCTTCAACAATAACCGATTCGTTTTCGTTTCATTCCAACGTCGTTCTTTATTAGTAGAATTCCCTTAGTTTGAGGCTGCCTATCGCTTTTCGAGCAACATCGATTTGGGCCAATTTCCCAGAAGCGCAGAACGTTTCGGAAGATCTGAGGCCCAACAATAGCACACATAGCATCTGCAGGATCGATATAGGGGGAAGAGCAGAACGGGAAAAGCAGCTTAAAATGCGAACAGAAACGGATGGACTTTTTGGTTGAAAAGTGAAAGTCAGATCAATAAAGCAACAAAAAAAAATGCGCAGGGTCGTCTAACTACAATATGTATTCAATTTTTTAAATGCTTCAAAAGGGACATTTACAACAAAAAAATGAAATAATGCGTAACAATGACGGGTTTGTAGCGCACGCAGCGCCCTTTGATATATATTTGAGAAGTTACTGTGATCAATAAGAGTATCTTGAGCACTGCTGCAGTTGAATTTCTCAAAACTGAAAATAGCAGTCTCTGAATACTTGTTAACAGTTTAAAACATCGTTACTAAACTAGGATTAAAGTTTCTCTAGAGATTTTGTTTGAGATAAACCATAGAGAAATACTAAATCTTATATAATGGAAGTTGCTATAATTACCTAATACTCTTAATCCATATATTTAATACACATATATTAAAGTTTAGGCTATATTTTTTTAAATAATAGACATTAAGCTTAATTAATTGATTTCCAATTACTCATTCAAATCAATTTAGAAATTAATTACATATTACATTTTATTTGCAAAAGTTAATATTATTACTTTAATTAATTAGAATTCTCAATATGCATTTATTTTATTTAGTTGTATAATTTATTATTAATTCGTGATAAAGTATATTATTTGTCTAATTTAATTTAGTTGAAAAATTGTAATTATTTTTACTGGAATTAATAGTTAATTATAATGTTTTAGCATATATGTGAATGAAAGCGAACGCCCAGAACTATCGAGTATAAAATGAAAATAATATGTTTCATTAACCCGGATTGATTATCTAATAGGGTGAAGTTTAACGTAGACTTACAACTCAACAGGGATGTATATTGTTTAAACTTTAAGTAGTTTTTAATGTGTAATCCTTTAATTATATTATGCAACGTCCAGTTGTTTTACTTTAAAGTATGGGATTATTAAGGCCGAAAGGAGTATTGATTAGTGGTACAAGATTGTACAGTCTGGTAAAAATACGAGTTAAATAAATTTTGTAATATATCGATTTCAACATATTTATTCCTTCATATATACACATATAAATTAACATTGTTTCGCAAATAATAGCAAATGGAAGAAGCATGTGATGTATCTAATAAATACTACAGTCAGTCTTCAACTAATTTTTCTAAGTTGTAATTGTTACTATCCGATTTCTAAAGCTGTAGTAGTATTTGCCCGTAAGCTAAATAATATATTTCCAGCATTTCCTTTAATCATTTGCTTGCTATGTCTTAAGTAAACAGAGATGCTATTATTTTCGCAACAAAATTAATTCCAACTGTCATATAAACTATAAAGAGTAATTAAAGTAAACAGTTAAGTATAAACAGATTAACCCTAATTAACCACAGGAATTTCACGACAGCAGTTTACGGCAAACACACAGAAACTAACGATAACTGCATATTAGAAGAGGTTCCTTCCGACGTGAAAGAGGTTTATTCATGTAAAATAAGTAAGAAAAGAAAGTCTAAAATAAAATACAGTAATAAAATGACAAATCTCATAAATTAAATAATATAAATTTAGGTGTATAGTTGACTTCGATCTTATCTAAAAATCGATGTCGAATTTAGCCTAAATGTAGAAGTTAAAAGAATTATGACAGAGATCTTGGTAATCTATAAAACAATAAAATTAAGAGAACAAAAATTATAGCTAAATGCCTGGTAGCTAAAATATTAATACCAAATAAATTTAAAATAATTCTTTTTAAGTATATCGCAACCCTGCTAGATGCATTAAACCAGTTAACCAAATCAAAAGAATACATTCACATCTCGACATTCTGTAAAATATTGAAATGACAGAACTTCTTTAGAATATTATCACAAATAACAAATAGAATACAATTGTTTTAACGATTTAATATAAGCAGGGTTGCATATTAAATTGGATTACTTCTAGCCGAATAAATTGAAGTCCGTTAACTTCGTAAGTTCTTCATGTAGAAGTAACTGTTCTTTAATTAATTTCGCAGCATCTTCTTCCATCTGTCGATCTTTGTGTCTATCGTAGCATGTATTATGTTTCATCATCAAAAGCTTATTGTACATATTCAGCACCTTAAATAATTTATTGTGGTTTAATGAAATCTAAATAGAAATTCTTCATACCTGAGTGTCGAGAGTGTCCAGAGCCGCCTTCACGTCCTGTTTTCTTATATCTTTATCTACCAAACTTTTGAGCTTGTGCAGCTCGCTTATGTTTTGTTTATTCACAACCTCTAGTTCTTGTTGACATTTCTTAATTTCCGTAAGAATTTCATCATCTGGTGGATAAGTCTGAAAATGTGTAACATTTTATTGAAAAAAAATATGAATTTTCGTATGCGAATTTAAAATTGCGTTTATTTTACCTTAGGTAAATCTTCAACGTCAAGAATTCCTTGATCAACCAGTTCTTTTCGTAACAGTCTGTCTAGACAAAGTCCGATTCTCATCCCATTGCTAGACTTAATAGTGTATTCGCTGGATTTTTGAAATTTTTCGAACACGCTTGGTATTTGTTTAATGACTCTTTCTTTGATAAGCGTGTCCAAGAGCCGTTGCGTCAACGGACTGGGGAACATTTCAATAGGGCTAAAGTTTAAATATTATATATCGAAACCTCAAGCATTAATTAGCATACTTATTCATAACTCCATTACGCTTAACGTCATTATATGTTGCGTTTGCGTTTTTCTTGGGTGTTTTCATGTGTCCGTTTGTCTGTTCCCGTTGCACAGTATTTTCAGCCCATTCCGTAGCGTAGTGTTCACCCAGCTCCGGGATTTTGACTTCGATTTCTTGGGAACATTCTTGAATAATATCATCTAAAAACTATAATCTGAGAATGAACAGAGACTCTTTTCAAGAAGTTAATTCATAGCTACTTACACACACGTTATCTCTACTAACATCCTGACAATAAGGATCTAATGACAACCAAAATCTATTTGATACATCATGCTTCTCAATTATGACTTTAGGTACTTTTCGCCGTACAGATTCATCATTTTTATAATTATTTACAGGTACTGCTTGCTTTGTTTTTAATATTTTAACTACATTTCGCACGTCTGTGTGTCTCCTCTCATCTTCTCGTTTTCTTTTTGCAGATGGTTGCTTAAAATTTAAATAAAATTAAATATACAATAATTATTATAAAATGTTTTTACACTTACATATGGCTTTCCCTTCTTATCTCTCCTATCTTCAGTCTCTGCTTTTAGTAATCTGATTCTAACAGCGCATGTCGATAGCATTCTTTCAAAATCTTGTTGAAGTTGATCCAAATCATCCATTCTAACACCATCTTTCTGGGAACGCTTTAAAACTATCCACAAAATTTTATTAATATTTATTTTATTTGCCGTTGTACTTACTCGAGGTATAACTTGGAAGAGCCGTTGCAATGTCTGTTTGCTTGATTAGGGGTAAATTTATTGGGGCGCTTTTGATGGTTTCTTTAGATTTATCAACTTTATATTTTAAACTCTTCGAACTGTAAGGTTTTTTAATGTCCATCTCCTAAAACAACAACACTTAATAACTTTCAAACTATTTTTGAAGTCTATAGCTCTGATTAGGCAGTATATTATAACCTCAATAAATATACAAACATTTATTTAAAAACAACTGAGTCACTTGCATTTGTTATTATTTTAGAGCAACACTTCTTAATTTAACGTAGACTTAGCACGAGATTAATAATTATAATACATTTTTGCAGAAAACAGAACTAGGTACACCTACCTGAAGTTGCCACGGTTCTTTGACTCTCTCTAAGCCTCAGTTTAGGCTATCTGACATATAAGCAATTCTGACTTTTACTATGCATGAAGTTGATTCGGTTTCTCTACACTGCTGCGCGTGATGCGTATGTTTGAATATATTTGTTGTTGTTGCAGGTATACCAACCTATAAAAGTCGGATCAGGCAGTTAAAGCAGTTACAAACAACCTCATGGTTGTTAGCGAATGTTTTTTAATTCGTTAATATTCGTTGGTATTTTGCAACCGTTTCTATATTGTATCAGATAATCTAGGATTTTCATTCATTACCATTAATACTATAAATATGTAAGTAAATAATTATATAAAGATTATTTTGTTAAATAAGCAAATCCCTTTAGGTCTATCACAAAGCCTAAATCTGAAATGACTGCCGAAGAGTTGCAGGCAAGGGAGGAGGAAGAATTTAATACAGGCCCACTCTCTGTCTTGACGATGTCTGTACGAAACAATACACAGGTGTTAATTAACTGCAGAAATAACAAAAAGCTTTTGGGACGAGTGAAAGCTTTTGATAGGCATTGTAATATGGTGCTAGAGAATGTGAAGGAGATGTGGACAGAGCAGCCCAGGGCCGGAAAGGGAAAGAAGAAAGCAAAGCCTGTTAACAAGGACAGGTTTATCTCTAAAATGTTTCTGCGTGGAGATTCCGTAATATTAGTAGTTAGAAATCCATTGTCATCTCAAAAGTAAAAAGCACCCATTCACTTTAGTTAATAACTTAGTATAAGTAAGTTCATATATTCGATAAGCAAATGACTTTAATATTTGTACATTTTGATGTATATCCCATTGGATTCTTTGGTTAATATTCAGAATTAATTATTTTTATTTGTAATGCTTTTAGATACTTTATTTTGTATGCTTTTCTTAATAGTTGAATGAAACTATTTATTTATACTTTATATATATATAAACAAAGGATATACTTCATGAATGTGTTTTTATTTCATTAAATTTTTCTACATAAATATTTATGCAGATAGATATTTTTTAGCATACAACTGCGCTTTTTTATCAAAAGCTAATGACTTTATTGGTGTATTTTCTTGGTAGAATGGATTCATGGAATGTTTGATGTATGATTCATACACCTCATTGAAGAAATTTTTAATACCATCATCATTACGATTGTCATGGACCATAACAAATCTTATAAGACTAGCTGTGACAAAAGCAGATACAAACCACTGGTTGAATTTATCTACAGACTTTAGATTCATGCTGTTTGTTTTCCATTTATGTTCATCAATCAAATCCAAAGCAGCATGAGCAATAAATTGATTTAGGTGTCTATGGTCTTCCTTCTAAAACAGTAAAAAAGAAAATATATTGATGCTTGAGGGAACTTTTAGGAGTTACCTTCGGATCTTTATTATTAGAGAACTCCAACTCAAATATAGGATTATCATTATGTCCTACAATTACGAAATAGTAACTTCCCGTTACTTTCTGCCCTTTCTTAGACATTTTGTCAATAGTTCATATTTTGTAAACACTAATAAGACAAACAAGTTTTCAGGTTATGCAACAGTAATTCTGAATTTGCTCACCAGATGGAGCACTTCAGTTATTTATAATTGATCTCCTTTCAAATAATTATTTTCTTCATTAAATATACTACACTGTAATATTATTAACATTCCTATTTTTTAACATTATTTACAATTTATTATAAAGAAACTTAATAATCGTGTGCAGTGCAATTGATAATTTTTAGCTAATATTTGGTTTCTGCTTACTCCTATCTATATTAAAATATCATTTTCATCCTTTTATATATCAGGTAAAAAGGACCTTTTTTTCTTACCGGATGATTTCTATAATACGACTTGTTTGCTTTTCATAAATGCATTCATAGCTTTTAGCAGGTATGAAATTATATATTTACAGGTAGGTTCTTTTAGAAAGGTCAGAATCTTCATCTCTTCGCAGGTAAATGGTATTTAAATTATCCTATTTCCATATATTTACTTGGCAACTGAAAAAATCAGCAACAAAAAATAATTTCTGTAAGAAATATTAGGTTTAAGTAATTAAATTTTTATTTTACTAAAAAGGAGTGTAGGAATAAATTTAGTTGGGTGATGATAGTACGAATGGAATATTCGTTTAATTTATAGACTTTGATATATTAATATCAAGATATAATGGTTACACTCCTTAGCTGAAGTTTATTAAGTAATAAATTGTTATGATGCTTTCAGGAAGTTGCGTAAAACATTAGCTTTAATAGCCAATAGTCACGAATTTCGTAAGTTTTGACAGTCCTTACGCCATTAAAAGCATTTTACTGGATTCTAGGAAGGACTGTTACAACATAATACGCCATACATCATACCAGTTAAGACTTTGCTTGAAAAGACCCCAGTGATCTTTTTCTGAGAAACTGTATGAATTGGATTCAATAGTAAGCTACCAGCTGCAAAATCCGTACAATTCTTCTTGAAATATTAGAAAGCCTTAATCGTTGACATGAAGCATTAACGGATTTTCGAAAAATTACATGGATGACAATAAACAATGATTAAGTGAGATTTGATCCACTTGATAGGATTTTCATTAAATTCTCATAAATACTCAATGACCCTCTTTTTAGTAATGTTTAGTTATAAATTATGTAGCATTTATATTAATTTTTTTTAATTGATATAATAATAATATTTATTGCAACAACAAATGACAAAAAATAAGAAAAAACTTAATATAATAATAAAAATAAAATTAAATTAAACTGCTGCAAAGGGCTATTAGGGATCATAGGTCTTTCTGACCACATTGATTTAATATTTACATAAAATTAATGATTTAAAAAAAATATTGGATACGAAAATATTATTAGCATGAGAACAAAATTTTTAGTTATGTGCATTAAAAAATATTCTAATTAATTAAAGATAATTAATATAATAATCTATTAATTAATAGGATATTAATTCCTAATTGTATTTGTCATGAACCTTGGTATATAGACTTAGGGTAGTTTGGTCTTTATTGAAACTAATTGATAATTTATAAATTGACCGTTGCGTCATCTCCCGTTTAGAAGCCAGATCTACCCCTAAATTACTCACCCTGATGTAAACTATTTCCGAAATAATTAATGCAAATGGTACGTTGGAAATGATATTACCATGATATGGCTTCAATTTGGAGCCCCAATCCGAATTATTAATGAAGTATAATTAGTATTGATTAAGTTTTAATTAACACTAATTGGGTTGATTATCGCGTTTTTTTTTTCATGATTGAGCTTGTTGCCTTTAAAATATTGTTTCAATTAGCTAATTTAGTTTGAATCAAATTATAAGTTCGAAATGCCATCAATTTATGGGCTTGAAACAATGATTTTAAACGGAGCTTTGATTGATGCGTCCTCTTTGGAATAGAATCCAAATAGTTTCAGTCAGTTTACAAAACAATTATTTAATATTATATGCGAATTAATTTAGGTACATGAGAATATCTAATGAGCTTGAAAGAATCTCAAGAGGTTTTGTAAATTTTGCTGGAATTGATGATTTAGCTTTTTCACCGGAAACGGGATTTGCATAGGGTTTCCGGTTTTGAAATGCATAAGGTCATCGTGTGCAGGTGGGCGGCCTGCAGTACTGCAGATATATTCACTCCATGTCACTTATTTGTGTGTGCACGAAGACAACTATTAGATCAATACCAGATTACAAACCACCTGTTTGTGCTTGTTTTTTTCGCATCTTAGAATATTAGAAGCTCATAAATACCAGTTTGCGAGTGATCTAGATTGATTGATCTCTTATAATTGCATATCTAGTCACATTTCGAAGGTTAGTGATATAACTACAATAATGTTTATATGAATGCTGTGGTCTCTTCGAAGGCATTTATATAAGAGTCATAACAGTATTGAGGCGGACCTTGTACGAGCCGTTCCTCTGTTGGCAGATCGAGCAAAAATTTTCCGTTTTCGCGAGTGATTTTCCCCAGGGGATACTGTTTGCATCGTAATTAGGTCATATTAGCCAACATTCAGACGCACTCCTCCATTGCTACCAAAACGCACATATCGAATGCATTCGGCGCTTCGAGACGGTCGACGCAGAGTTTGAGGCAGGTTCAGTTCCAGACATCCAAACTGTTTGGCTGTCCAGATCCTACACCAACAACAACAACATTGTTCCATCATCATATTATTTATTCAATATGGAGTGACAACCCTAACCAATAAAGCTTGGATAGTGTTGTGTCAACATCATTCAGCGTTGTTTGAATCGCAAATAACAGACATCGCCTAAACGAAATCTCCTTTGATAGAATAGAATCATCTGCAGGCGGTAAGCTCATTCTTGCATTGGCTTTAATCGACGTGACGCTGCCTGCAACAAAAATGGTAGCCCATTATTGAAACATAGCGCATCACTGATAACGCTTGATCATCATCTTGGATACTATTAGGTAATTATTTATCGAAATCATTCGGAGAGCCAAGAAGAATGACCTATTAGGTAGTTTCTCTCCATTCCCCAAATGCATATATCATCAAATCATACTCATTACACCTTTATGCAAGTATTCCCAAATTATTCAGTTTCTATCAATTGACCCTGAACAATCCTTGTATGCATTTTTATGGCTATTCCGCGAATCGCCTATTCGACCATAACCTACATTGGCCTCTCTTCTTGGCTCCTCGTCATAATTCATTAAAATTTCACGAAGCTCATCAAATATAAACATTTAATATATAAATCAATTAAAGTGATATGTTGTGTAACCCAGATTAACATTTAATGGGTTCATTTTAATAACATTCAATATCTACAAGTATTTATCCCAGATTTAACGTTCAGTGGATTATATATCATTAAAGTTTAAAAAAAACAATCAAGATTTTACACTAAATAGTTTATACTTTATCAAAGGTAACGAAATCATATTTCTTAATAACGTTCAATAGCTATAAGTGTTTAACGTTTAGGAAAAGTTCTTAATAAAGCTTAATAGCTAAAATTATTTAACACAGATTTTACATAAAATAGGTTATATTTCTTAATAACACTCAATAGCTTCAAGTATTTAACATTATTATAGGTTATTTCATAAAAAATATTTTATTAAAGAGTTTTTAACACTATTGGTACAAGATTTTTCATATTTTGTTCATTTTAATGTAACTTATCTAAAAATGAAACAATTATCTTATATTGTTGCAATATAAATATATTTTAGTTACAAAATATGACTAATTTAATTATTGTAATTAATTTAGATATTATTAATCATAAAATAAACAATACAACAAGATGTTGATACATGCAATTAAAGAAAATCATAAAATTCATAAAATATTAGGTGTAACCAGATTTTTAAATATTTCTTACGTTTTTGCAGGATGTGTGGAATCAGTGGAATCGTCCTATAAAGTTAGGTGGTTCAGAATAAAATTTGAGAGCTTCCGAATACGTTCGTATGCCATTGTAGAGGAAGAATTCTATCCTGAATCACAGTAATTATTATAATGGAATTCCATTTTAGAAGTAAGGATTTGCAACTCGCAGACAAATTTAGAGATTACTAATTTGCTCGTTGATAGACGTAGGATCAAGTAAATATTTAATAAATTTGCTTTATCAGCAGTGAACTGCAGCAGGCAACTATGAATTATTTAATAGGGATGCTCTTTTATCTAATTTGGGTACGTGGCATTAAGTCGTGATTGATTCATCAAACAAATACAAGATAATAATTTCAATAGTAGAGATAATATAAAACAATTCTAAATTTCAATTGCAATTTACTTGTTTATTTATATTTGAAATTTAAAAAATAATACCCGGCGCATCCACAATTTTATTTTGCATTTTGCTATAAACATTCTAAGCAAAGATAAAGGTTTAAGATTTACTTTAATATAATTTTAGGCTATAATTAAAGCATAATCGTAGAATTCAATATAAATATTATATAATTAATGTTGCAGCATAAGATTTATCAAAAAGAAAATCTTGTAATTAGATTTCCAATACATATTTATATAAGCATATGCATTTAGACTTACATTAGCAACTTGTTTACGTAATTTGATTTAGTTACAATAATTAAGAAAAGAGTCATATGAAAGTAATAAGTTACATTTTTCATAAAATCTTGGAATTAAAATCATTAAAATACTTATGATATAAAAATAATATAGTTTTTGAAGAAATAACTTATATTAATGATGAATATTTTTAATGAGTAAGTAATAATAGATTTAACAATGAATTTTAAATGTTTAATCCTAAGGTAATTTTGTTGTTGTTGTCTTAATACGATGCCAATTGTTGATTATTAATAATTTCAATTTTCAGCGTTTAGATTATTGCAATCGTGTGACGTAATGACCTAATTATGATCAGACATATTCGCTTTCATAATAAATAACTCGCAGGAAAACAGCTTGATCTACTCATACAGGAACAGCACACAGGGTGAGTCAAAAGCAATCTCTGGAAATGTCGACTTCTTCTCAATTGCCTAAATGTCTGTAAAGTTGTTGTTGTTGTCGTATTTGTTGTTGCTGTTATCGTTGCTGCTGTTTGTCTTTCTTCTGTATCTTTGCACCCTATTCCTCTGAATTATCCAAAGAGAAAAAGCTGATATTGTTTTAGGGCTGAATTGTAAAGCTCCCTGAATCAATTCGTTTACCTCAATCTTTTGCAAATAAATGTTGCTATCTCAATGTTTGCCTTTCAATATTTCCAAATCTTATTGCTGAAATTTGCAAATGGTATACGCGATTTCAGAAATTCGATTATGAAGTATTGATATAAGCACGCTCTACTTCTATTGCAAATTGATGTCTGTCGTTTCAGTTGTATTTGTTTATATGTTATGTTTAAACGTTTGTTGAACGACCGGTGCAGTTGTGGTGGATGCGCCGGGTCGACAGCAGTTCACCCAGTTCGCCGCAGATGGCGGATATTTCTCACCCCTTTTTGGTGGTGGCTTGTGCATGCAGATGGCGCCATGTGCCCCTTTTA
Organism: Nicrophorus investigator; assembly: GCA_963457615.1. Taxonomy (NCBI): domain Eukaryota; kingdom Metazoa; phylum Arthropoda; class Insecta; order Coleoptera; family Silphidae; genus Nicrophorus; species Nicrophorus investigator. Next base: position 9,757,146 of record OY735146.1, read on the forward strand.
AGGGAGGACAATGATTTACGACCACGTGAAACTTTTGAAAACTTTATGTAACTTAACCTCTCGACACTCGCACCGAATACAAATGTGCTAATTTGAAAGTTAAATTTTCCGACGAAGGCAAATTCCATTGATTAAAACACACAAAAAATATATAAGTACCGTACTTTTAAACGTCGCTGAAGACATCACAAAAAAAACACATACTTTTTTTAATCAATAATTGCAGTAGCTTCCAACCAATAAGAAACGTTCTTTTACACAAGAACAAAATCAATATACTTATAGTTTTTAGTATAATATAAAATTATTATTTAATAGATTTCACCATGAAATAAGAGTAATAAATTCACATTATTTTACTTTATTATATAATTGACTTTCATTACATTTCATAACCTATTTTTATCCATTTATTGTTTATTATTAGAGCAAAAGTTCTGATATAATTAATGTTTCACTCTCGATTACAAAACAGTCGGAATTATTCATTAACGTCGCCAAATTTGGAACTTGCTTATCCAGAATTTACGTAATCGATGCACGTCATATTCCTGTTTTCAGTGAAAGGGCAAACGAGTGAAGCATCCGACCTTTGTTTCATCGAAACTTTATTAATAAAGTTCACAATCAATAGGGCTTTAAAATTGAAATCTTGAATACAATGTTAATAGCGATTTCGTAACCGTTACATAAACTTTATAGTCATTTTATTGCTGGACCATTCAATTTCACTTATATACAATGCTTTTCAGGAATGCCATAAAAACCTGAATGCTGAAGTTTTGCTCGTTAAATGTCTAATTCCAAATTCTACAAAGTAAATAAATAGATTTTACTTGTAATTAATGAACATTAACTTTTTAATCAAGATTTTATAATTAATTAATTTATTTAAATTTCTATCAATCAAAAACAAAATTAATTTAATATTAATAGAAATTAAATTAGGATAAATCAATAATTTTAATTATTTTTTTAGAATTTTTCATTACATTTTTGTCAATGAAATAAAAATACAAATATTGAAATTTTTCTATAATAAATTGTAATCAAAATATAATTTTATCTCTTCTGAACTTTTCATAACAATTTTTTTAATAATTGATTTTTTTTATGTAATAAATTAGGTTAAAAATTTATCATCAATAATTTTAACAAACTAAATTTGTTTTTGTGATGAATATTGTCGTTATTATTATGTGGGTTGAGTACAAAAAAAAAATGCAATTTCATTTTATATTCATGAAACAATTTTTTTCAAAATTATTATTCATTTTTATGCAGCGTTTGAACGTGACGAGAATTTGTATCGCAAATTTAAACAATACAAAAATATGAATGCGTATCCGTCTTTTTTTTTTCTTTTTATGTTCTGTATGCTTATATAAATCTCATGCTACCACGTGAATTTGCAATTGTGCATTGTATACTGGTTTACTAATTGCATTCAAATGAATAAGCAAAAACTGAAAAAAATGTATATACTAACACGCAAGCAGGCTGAAAAAATGTATATAAAGAGCTACGGTACACGACAAAAGGGCTGCAAAAATGATGAAAAATCCATACATTTTAATGTAACCGAGGGGCGGGTTCTGAAACGCGCCTCGTCGCAATGCAACAACACAAAAGCCTCATTCCAAAACGAATCACATTGTGGAAATTGTTTTTCGGGAATTTGACTCGCATGTGTGAATCAAATATATATCTATTTCCATGGAGCGAATATTTTTTTATACAATGCGGAATGTAGTTGTTTGAAAAGTTACCGAAATATCAGTTTTTACAGTAACTGAAAAAATACAATCAAAGTTGATCGATTGAAGTGAAACAATTATTTTTTCATAACACGTATCCTGAAAAGTTTAATTTTTTTTTTCCACAATTTTAATAAAATATTGTATAAATTCAATTAACTTCAATATAATTAAATTTGACTAAAAGTTTTTGTTATTTATATTTACTATAGATTTGCCAAAATTATTTTGCACATTTATTTTTAAAAATTCTATAAATTTCAATAAAGTTACATTACATAGAATTTATATAATACATGTCTGAAAAGTTTTTAATTGGACTGAAAAAAATTTCACGATCGGTCATTTACGTAGTTTTATAATAGTTAGAATTAAAAAAGTTTCATATTTTTTCAGTAAATCTGAAATTAAGATTATTTAAATATATGTACATATCTATAAAGTTTTTGAAATTTTTAATACAACTGGAAAATAAATCAGTCTTTTTTTTATAATATTGCATAAAATTCACTGTTTGGGGAAAAACAAATTAAATTTTATAAATCCATTATTTTCGCGATGAATTTTTTAGTTTAATTGAAAAATAACTTTATATGTGTTTTAATTGATTTTCAGTTTTTTTTTTAAATTTTAGCTAATTGAAAAAATGTATTAAGCAGAAGTTATTGTTGAAATTATTTTTTTTATTAAAAAACTACACTTATATATTTATTTAGTTCTAAATTTCAGGAAAATCAATGAATCAAAAATTGAAGATTTGCAATATTATCTTTCATATTAGCTATTGTTCAATATTAAGCCTTGAATTAAACAAATAATAATAGCTTAAATTATTTCGTGTATTGTTATTTTTCGATCAAATCAAATACACAAAATCTGCTCGTTTATGATTAAGGGGAAGTAGCTATTACATCGTAGATCTTAGAATAGCCGAGAAGATTAATCTGACCTGGGGGTATTGAGCGCTGCTTTGGGAGGCAATAAAATGCAGACGCTGTACACGTGCACATGTACTGAATGACCTTGACTTTGTGGGATCATAGCTGCGAAACTTTTCTAGGTCGTCCCTCGTTTCAAAATAAATTAAACGAGAGAAGGTTTGCGAACGTAAAGTATTCTATAGGTTTACACCCACATGCTTTCTGGTCGAATTAATCTAGGGACGAAATAGGAAAATGAAACAAAAAAAAGGCATAAAAAAAAGAGAAAAGAGGATGATATGAAAGGATTGCGTGGGAACATAGAAACAATGTTGCCGTAGCTTATGATGAGAGGAGGAGGATAACATGTAGGTGGTTGAGAATGAGGATGAAGAGGAGGAGGAAACATTTCCATTACGACATGAATGAATTCTACCCGGGAATTTAACATGAAAGCAAAATAAGCAAAGTGAAAACGAGGGAACATTGACAATGACCACGAAAGCAGGAACTTTGAATTATTTAAACGCTGATTCATATTCAAGCAATTATTGATTCTTCATTCTCGCATTAAATCCACATTATGTGGGTCACCTGCCATTAATACCAGAGATCCGTAAATGAGCACATGCATCACGTTTATGGGATTTAAATTAAAAATCGCATGAACTTGAACCATTTCCAATCAATATATCAAGATCAAACTTACAAATCATAATTTTATTTTATTATTTTCAATCAATTCTAATAAATTTCGAATAGTTTTATTAAAATTTTAATTTTTTTATTAGTCCCAATGTAACTAATAAAAAATTACAATTTTAATAAACAAAAATCATAATTGCAATTTTTAAAACTTACTTATTAAGTTTTAGTCACAAAATTATAAATGGATTTTTTATAATAATAATATTTTCTTCGTATTTTAAAAATTAACTTATAAATAAACTAGTTACGCAATGCATAATACATGTTTCTAGAAATGAAATATCGAAATTCGATAATTGCTACATTGAATAATATATGAATGAGAGATAAAATAACATACAACTAATTTAACGCATGACTGGCTTCACATATAATAATAACAAAATGCATAGAATTTAATATTCCAACAATTGATAATTTCCAAAATAATCATATTATTTCATTATTGTTTCATAATTGTTGAATCAAATATTATCTACTTATATATATTCCAACCCATTTAATTATCATAATTTATGTTTGTTGTCGAAATAATTAAATGCTTTTTTTTTATAAGCAATTTTTGTTAAATTGCGACATTTGAACGAATCACCAAAAAAAATATGAATAATAAAAAAAATGAGATTAAAAAATATTTCCATATTTTCCATCGCAATTAATCTGAAAATTCATTTCATATTTACCTAACGAATGGTTTATTTTCTCTTTATATATTTGAATTTACTTTTTTTGACATTTATTTAAATGAATGACTGTTTGAATCAGTTTTTATAATCATTTATTAATAATACATTTTTGAGTATATTTCGGTTATCGACGTAAAAGAAATTGAATTAATTAATTATAAAACTGAATATGAGTTTCATAATAATTCAATATAAAATTTAGAATTTGAAAAAAAAAAATTGTACTAGAATTTGTATTTTATTTCATAATTATTGACTATAGATTTTTCTCATTCGTTATTTTATTATGGTTGTTTCAATTGGGATTTAAATAATTATGTAATGAAGTAGCGTACGTAGTGAAAAATACATATCTTTGTTTTTCTCGTATGATGCATAGAAAAATACTTGGCTATAAATAGGAGTTTCCATGTAGAAAAATAGAATTTTCTAGGTCAATCCATATACAGTGTAATAAATCCTGATATGGTCTGGGGATCATGCCATGCGACTATGAATAATATATACATGCGGCGATGCTAACTATTGGTTTGCAGTAGATCTTAGTCATAAATGTCCTCATAAATCACAAAATTCACCCTCGCTCAACTACCCAACTTCGCAACAAACAAATGCGAAACTTTGTTGCACTTCATGTATTAATGATATCCTCCATGAACTTTCACATTTGACCTTGAATTATATTGCAAATCCTTGCATTAAATATACATATTGGTTGATAAATGCATACATAATTACCTGTTGCATCTTTGTGGCGTCAAATGCGATGTTAACTAAAGCTCATTGAAATTACCTGTTTATCGTGGACCACGCATTATTATTACATAATAGAAGCACGGATTTCGTGTGTAGATTTTATTTCACGTTAATATTCAAATTGACTTAAATAATTTAAGCTAATTATATGTAAAAGTTGTATAATTCGCGTTAAAACTTGCATAATAGAATTAGAAGATTAATAAAGAACATCAATCAGAGGATTAAGTAAACAAGTGTAGTAATATGTCTATACTTGTCGGGTATAAATCGATAAGTTGTTGTTGTTGCTTCGATTGTGTTCACATTGCAAATAAAATTAAATGGTGATGTCCCTAAAGGATTAGATTCGTTCGGCAATTACAATTGCAGGCTTGTTTCCCCTCGAGATGCGAGGAGCAACGAGTGTACAAAGGAAACCAAATCCTTGCGTAAAAGGAAAACTAGGTAGCGTTATGTTGTCCTGTTGATGTTGAAACTGTATACAGTGCAGACCAGAAAATATCAAACAGCAACGTTAATGGTTAACGTGGGAGTCTGTGTACTTAGTTACATGTACAATAGTTTAACTTTGAAGTCTTCTTTACCCAACACACACCTAAAAACCACATGAAAATCATTATAGAAAATTAATGCTTTCAAAGTTATAATAATCCAATTCAAAACGAAAGTTATAAAAATCACATAAAAATAATAAAACGAAATCAAATTATTAATTTTGCATAATTTTTATTGAAAACTCAGGTACAGTTTATTTTTTTACTTACCTTGTTTTTAAAGAAAATTGTTGTTATAATTTTCTTCACAACATATGTTCTTTTTCTAAAAAACACATGAAAATTATAATTAGAAAATTCATGCTTTCAAAGTTATAATAATCCATTTCAAAACCAAAGTTATGGAAATTCATTTTCACTTACCTTTTTTTTTAATTATAAAACGACATGAAATTATTCAATTTGGAGCCGACTGATAAATTTAAAGAAAATTATTATTGAAAACTCATGTTTTCAAAGTTACAGTTCATTTACTTACCTATTAATACTTTTTTTTTAAGAAAATTGTTATAATTTTCTTCACAACGTATTTTCTTATCCTAAAAAACACATAAAAATTATAATTGGGAAATTCATGCTTACAAAGTTACATTTCATAAAAATATTTACTTACCTATTTTTTTTAATAACATTATAAAACTTTTAAGTTTAGTTTTCTAAACTTCGTACTTATCATTGTTTAAAATAAATTGTTTTAAGTTTATACTGAAATGTTTCTGAAATTCATTAACATAAAATTGGAATTATTTTTGAAAATATAAATTGAAAAACTTAATATATAATTTATGTTTTTTTTTATAGAATTCTGCAATTTGACAAGAAAAAATGTGAAAAATATCACTTGTTATCTAATTTTTGAATAATTCATTGAAGTATAAGAATTGTTGAAATTAAAACTGATTTTTTTATATAAAATAATTATGAAATATTGGGATGTACGTGCCTTTGTGTTATTTTTGATACGACTCCAAATATCATATTTCTTTCACTTGTTGTATAAATATGTGCAATTTAGCATGAATACGCTTTATGAAAAAAAAAAACGAACTGCGTCGCAGTAAAATACAAACACATTTATTATTTCTATTTGTAAACCTAAAGCTCGGACGTTTCCAAAAATACATATGAATAAATGGAACGTAGAATCAAACAAACAAAGCCATTTCAAACTGCGTAGGAGATTCAGAAGCTTTGATCTGTGCATGCAAAAATTTTAATAAAAAATATTTACGTAACGGCTCATTATATTTATACAAAATAAAGTAATTTATGTACATGATAGATATTTTTAATGACGCGTGGTGTGTTATTAATAGATGTGCGCAATATGATACATAGCTTATTTTCAGCTTACGTAAATCTGCATAGATATTGATTAGCAAACCGTTTAATGTGATTACCTCTATTGATATTTACGTGTATTGTATAACTCAAGGTCGTTGCAAGAAAGCTCCGAGGGCAAGGTTTCTATAAATAGCGCGCGGTGTACGTATTCCCCTTCGGAATAGAGTACGGCCACTAATAAATGCATGCAAATCTAGCAACAGTTTCCCCTTCGTATTCCACCCCAAGTCGGATTGAGACTATTCTAAATATAGCTGAACAAGATCTAATTATTAGGATTAGCTATCTACCAGTAATTGTTGGGGATGTAACCAATACTAACCTATTCTCGTTATCCTGCTAGGTTTAGAATAAAAAAAAAGGTTTTAACAACTTTGCCGTGCTCTTACAAATCAGATTTTATACGTTGTTGTTAAATCAGATATCATTACAAATTTAATTGATTTTTAACAAAATCTAATGTTAATATTCTTGTCTTTCGTCAATAATCAGATTAGGTAATTGGATTAAAATTACGTTTAGAAGTGTTACGAAAAGCAGTGTTTTTATTGTAATTCAAATGAAATATGTATAAGGTACAACATACAAATATAAAACATGTAGCAATGGAATATTAATATTATATACATGATATATGAATAATGAATTTTGGTCTGGAATAGAATTCAGTTATATGTAAATATATTTATTATTAAAGAATATATGATTGACGATTTCCATGTATTTACATTTTGTAACTAATAAATAATTCAATTATTTGAATAATACATTAAATATCTGTAACTTTGTATGTAAACTGCAATACATTTTGTCCGCAACTACTACATTAAAATATATGTTAGATATAAAGTTAAAAAAAAAAACAAGAAAAAAGATAATTTCTATTTTCATAAATTAAGAAAATTTAAAAAATGACTTTTTGAAGTGATAAAAATAATTTATACTTTAGCCAATAACAATAAGTTTCAATAAAATATAATTTATGGTGGAAGCACCGGGACAAGAAAATTTTTATTTTTCATAGTAAAATATATTTTATATAAATATATTTGAAAAAATGTCGAATAAAAATAATATAAAAATGAATATTTCTAATAAATGGAATTGCAAATATTTTGATATTTATGAATATGAAATGGAGCGAATAGAAAATATAATAATAAAAATAAATAAAACGATTCGGATGGGAATTTGTGTTGTTATTGAAAGTCGTGGAATTCGCATTGTGCCGGTTTCTTTTCTATGTGGAAATTTTTGCGATATTTCATGGGGAATTGATTTTTCCTCATAACAAAAGCGTTTGGAAGCACCGGAATCCAGCACGTTCACAATTGCGGCGAAGGGTTTAGAAGGGCGAAGTTGTGTCCATTCAATAGTTCGCTGTTCAATTGGACGAGGGTTTTGGTGCAGAGCAATCGATAAATATCACATACAGAGTTGAATATATTCATTCAGGATTAAAAAGGATAACTCAAGATTCGATCGTTTTATCGCTTTTTGTATTTATTTCGGGAACTTTGGAGGATAATAAAATGGAGGTTGCAGACATATCGTTTAAAACAATTTATTTCGCGTTAAGTACAATTCATAGTTAAACATAACAATATTCATCTGGCCGCAAAAATACCTTCAGTACGTGTTGACAATCACAGAGGCCAAAAGTTTATCTTAGGTTATCATTATTAATTTTTTCTTTGAAATTGAAATATTTCATACACTTAAGTTCTTCAAGTAAGCATACATAACTCGATATATTTTTTTATAGTATATATATATTGTATCATTTCGTTATTTCTGCCTTGTGGGTTATTCTTTCAACGTTCCCAAATTTGATGTTGCGGGAAACATTTTTTCTTTGATAAATCAAAACAAAAAGTTTTATTAAAAGGTTTTCGTTCATTATTTTTCAAAAAATGTTGTTGTTTTCATTAATTTTGTTATGTTTCAATTGTTTTTTATAACTGTTTATTTATTTATTTATATATTTATTTAAATTTAATCATAATAAGAAGAAGAAGTAGAATATAAGACGAAGAGAAAAAAGTCCGCTGGGTTTTCGCGAAACAAGGTTTCATACGCCACAGTTCCAGCGGCAAAAAGTCGTAAACACTATGAAAAACTCTAAGAATAAGTCGTTTATATAAATCGTCATACACACACGTTAGGTTCAAGAGAAGTATTAAGAGAAGTTCGAAAAATCAACTAGGAATAGGTTACATGGTATCAACTTTCACAGAAAACGCTTAAATTGTTCAGTTATTTTTCTTCTTTTTTTTTTTCAACCTATTTTACAATGTTAAATAGAAATCGTTAAACTTTCGAAAAATTCTCAACAGGTTATATATATATTATATATAATTAATTTGTAATTAGTATAATATAGCAATAGGCGTTAGTAAATAGAATCGTTACGTTCATTTTCCTCCATGCATGTTTTATTTTCTTTTCTCCGCTCTTATAATTGATTTATCTGTATTACTATATTTTCTGATTAATTCTCTTTCTCTCTCTTATACATTATTTACATTTTACAAACCGATCGAAAACGACCAAAATCGCTACACACATCTCGCTTTGTACTGGTATCAGAAATACTTTTCTTTTATTAACTCACATATCACTCGTCCGCAATGATGCTCTCATCATTGGTTACAATTCAGAGAATTTCCTTTTATATTTGTCTAAATTTAATTAATTAATTATTTTTTTTTTTTTCATAGGGAACTCTACTAATTAATTAGAAATTTTGAATAATGAACGCACGAGGAATTAGAAGAAGTTTCGGTACATAGCATGCAATACAATAAAACACTAGTTCCATTCATCGTTGTTTCTTAATTTGTCTTAATTTATTTTTTACGTTGTTTCGCATTGATTTTTAACTTTACTGTTGGTAATAATTATGGCTGGAAATGCGGTTATTGTGCAGCTTGTTTCACCGAAACCCGCTCTCTATATCTCTCTCTTTCTTGATTTTTCAACGGAAAAAAGGAAAGAAAATGAAAGGGGAAAATATCCGTTAAGCTTAAAGAGGAATAACAATTGCGCAATTCCTCGTTTAACTGTATGTGTTTGAGTGTGTACGGGTATGTGTGTATGGGTGTGTATTGTCTTAACAGTCGAAAAACGTTGGTGCTAAAGCGTCTTTTACTACGAGCTTTCAGCATTCGAAGGATCATCAGTAGTGTGATATAATGGGGATATGCAAGCTGGAGATGCCTTTCGAATGCTGATAACCTATCAAAATCTTAAACTTACTTAGTTCCTTTATAGTATTTGCATCGGGATAGATAATAATTGTATTAAATTTTTTTGATTCACGCAAAAGAAAATCGATATGTTCACTCGTCTTAAATAATAAAGTCCTACGGTTTTATGTATACATTATAAGAAAATATATTCAAGCCTAGTTGTTAAATACCTTCTAAAATAGTATCCAGTTGACCGGAAGTAGGTAAAATGAAAGAAAGAAAACGCGTGCCCGATTTAATGCTCTGATCCGTGGATTTACAAGGGAATCGAAATGGAGTTGCGGACCAACTGAGGAGAATTAGCAATTGTAGTTTGTGGTGGGATTTGTGTGCGCCCGCAACTTCGTGAGCCGTCGCAGGGTTTCATTCTACCAAAAGCTTAAAAACCCAAATCTCTCTAAACTCCATTTATTTGAAATACCATAAAACCTTCTTTAATATAATTATTAAAATAATTCAATATTTTATTAATTTTAATCAGTTGATAATATTAAGTATCGACCCTTAAATTTACAAACTATTATTTGTTTCTTATTTAAAGCATTAATTAAAAATAAATGATTTGAAACGTTATTGATGGAAGCTTCACGATTTTGTTTTGTTTATTGTTTGGTTTCGCTGTTTAAATAAAGTTCGAATCGCTTCGGCGATTGAAAAAAATACTTTGTTAAGGTTCGACGGACCGTCAGTTAAGGCATTAATCGACCCGCGTTAACGAACAGGTCGAACCCCAAGGCACTTGTGTCAAAGAACGAGGTGGACGTTGCGTAACTGTCCAACATAAATCGGCTATAAACCATGAAATAACAACAAGACCGTGCAGCTTCCGAACGGGTGTCGATCACGTGCGTTATCAATTACATCCAATAGTACATTGTTTTGTGCTCAAATGACGATTACGCGATCCGCGTAATTTCAAAATGAAACATATTACACCGAATTTAATCAGGATTAATAATTTTAGGTGTATTTAAAGCAGAATGGTTATTATAATTATTCCGTGCATAAATTTTCATTTAAAACATTGATTTCTGCCAAAGAAACACCTAGTAAGCGTGTTACATAATATGCGCATATATTGCGGAAGGTTTTAAAATATTCAAAGCGTGTCGTGCTTTAAATGCAGCGACGACGATTTTTTTCTTCTGCTTCGTCCTTTCTTCGCTATACTTATTTCCTTGCATGTTGTGCACTTTTCATAAGGTGCTTAGAGGAAGCCCTAGGAAACGCGACGTTTCTAACATGCCATTAATTTTTTATTTAATTGTCATCGTAACATGCATGTACATGTCATTTAACTTTGTTGCCTCAACATTAAACGCGGCGTTTCGACGCGTTTCATCCTTATATTGATTTTAATCGAACTTTAGCTACATTTCAGTACAAACAATATTACACAATAACCAGTGAATTATATTAAGAAAAAAAATATTTAATTACATGATTTTATCTATTATATTTGAACGAAATAAAAACTGTATGTAAATACATAATATGCATTTAGTTGCAAAATTTAAGATTTTTATTTAATTAATATAAAATGGATGGACATTCATTCGATCGCATTTTAGAAAAAAAAAATGGTGTTCTTTTCACACTTCTTAATTGGTGTTCATTTTGAATTCGATTGAATTTTTTTACAACAAATTTTACTTTATTAATAATAATATTCATTGTAACTTTTTATTATAATTAAATGAAAACAAATTTGATCAATAAGCAATATTTTTATAATTAGATCAAGAATCTGTTAAAAATTTTAAGGTTGAAATGTTAATTATTTTGATTAAATATAATCAAATCATGTAATTAACAAAAGGTCAAGTTAATTATTTTGATTAATTATTTTTTTTGATTGAATTTTATTGATGATTTAAATTTTTGACCTATGATTTTACGTAAGAGAGAAAACGCCGCGTTTCGTATGCCTTTGGGACTTGTCGTAATTTGTAGGGTTGTCTAATCGGTGGTTAAATAGTTGACCGAGTTCTGTTGAAATTCCTGTAGAGCGGGGCTTTAGAAAAGTTGGGAAGTTAATTATACATGGTTAGACGAGGGAGAAATACGTGTGCGTGAGCGAGGGTGTGCGAGCAGAACCACCCTCAGGAGAGGCTTTGTTCGCATGAGTACATCCGCTTTAAACACGTTGAAGCGTTGACTGACCTTCCGATGTAGGTGTGGGATGTACGATGGATGGACATGACGTGTAGTGGATGGACAAAAGTATGAAAGCCTATTTTGTGGAAATCGTATTATCGAAAAAATCCGGTCACGGATTTTGAAACTTCCGTATCACTCACGCATTAGATGATGTAAGATTATCTCTTTTTTTCTTTAATCAAGAATCATAAATCGGGCGCTATTCAGTATAAGAACGGCCTCTTCCGCAAATCACCCGATGCGAAGACTACACTAAACATTCTTCGCCTACGCGCAGTTATATAATACGCACTCAGTAATCAAAGATCGCTATGTATAATAATTAGTACTAAAATAATATTATTATATCATATTGCACTTCCGTTTTCTTAATCGTGTGTTTACGTGTTTTTGTGTATATGTCATTGGTGTCTGTGGTTGGGGATGAGCAAAATTGCAGTGGTCCCCATTGCCAAGAAAATATTGTAAGGGGAAGGCAAACAAAAATTCTGACCATCCACACCCGCACGACAAAAAAATCGCGTTTGTTTATTTTTCATCTAATAATAATTATTATATATATATTTATTTAACACTATATATTTCAATATATATAACTTCATATATTTTTTTTATTTAAATTTTCTCTGCGTTGGTATCGTGATCACCTTTATACCCGCGAGAGCAAAGAAATCGTCGCAAATCACAAGCCACCGACCGATCATTTTTACCAGCAATATTTTGACATTATACAATATATAATATGAGAAAATATAAAGCTTATTTGTTTTTGTTATTATTATTATTTTTTGTATATATTTCGTTTTTAAGTAATCCTTTTTTGGGTTTCATTTGTTTAGATTTTTCAATATCGTTTACTTCTTAGAACCAACTACTAGCACCGCCACCAAACTTTGTACTAAGTCCACCGATCCCTTTACCAAAGATGTTGCCAACGCGATTCGTAACTAGATTGCTTATATTAGATACGTAGTTACCGTCCTCGCCGAGACTCTCAACGATATTTGCTTTCGGCTTGGCTCTACTATCCCCCTCGTCCTCAACGCCATCGGCACTATAAATAAACCAATAAAAACACAACGCTTGATTTCGGCGAACAAATGAAAAACCCAACCACCCAAAAAAAAACACTAGCTTGATTTGAGCTTACCCTTCGGCTTGGCCCATGGTGAGAGCGCATGTGGCTTCTTCCGTCTGCATCCTCTGAGCGATCGTCTGGTAGGCCTTGGAGTTCAGTTTGTCCTCCATCACGCCCTGGAGCTCGAAATCAGAGTAGACTTTCTGGAAAGACAAACAACCATAAAATGGGTAAAAAATTGATCGTTTGATTTTATTACTTTCACAATGTGGGCAAGGCACGTGCATTGGAATGGATGCAGGGTATGGTCTAATCGTTCCGATAGCCAATTGCATAGCATATTGATCTGGTTCGTATACCACTGTTCGAAAAAGTTCAAAATCCACAGCTCATCCGTAACCTTCCCCCGAATCTGGTCCATGCAGTTCCGCATGAAATTTACGTATCCTTGACCCATATCCTTACCGGATCCGGACACGTTCTAAAAACAGAAATATCCCAAATGCAAGGATGTGGAAGAGATTGTTCAAGAATTTGGGCCGTTTAATATATTGGTCCTTAAATATTTTACAATCTCTTACCGTAAAGCTAAGTATGGAGCCAATTAAACTACCCTCGTCGTACCGCGATAACTTTGAGAGGGTCGCTTCTAGCACCGACATCAGCTTGTTTATCATCCCCGTATTCATTGCGGCGAGAGTTTTATCAATTTGATCGTCGATTTTCGCGTGGTATTGGTGCTGAAAAATCAATAGATGAGAGCTTCCTTTTTTCAGCCTATGCCGGTAAACTTACAACATCAATGCCATCGACGGCACAGAGTTTGAACGATTGATTTTTCGCGTCTAAAATTACGTTGACCATGGCGCACATCTCGCCAGGAAGGATGTAATCTGTGGATATGAACGTCACGCTCTTTTTCAGCCACTGCTGGAAAGCGCCTTCCGTCCTCTGGATGCAGGATTCGATCATATCGCAGGCCATCAGTTTCAGCCTCTGCTCCAGGTGCTGCCTGAACTCCGCATCCGGCCAGTGAAGATCTCTGATGAACGACTGAAGTGCATCAAGCTTCCAGAACAGATCTTCAGACGTTGCGCATCCGTTACTGAAACGGACAAGGGTAAGCCAACGCGCGCATATATAGTCTAAAACCTTTCCGACTATCAAATTTCAACCACCTAGGATGCATTCTCAAAAGGAATTCCAATTACGGACAAATTAAAAATTTGTCATTAGCCATTAAGAAAATGGACTATTATATTTATTTAATTAGACAAATTAACAAAAAATAATTAAAAAATGTAAATAATAAATATTTCAAATTAGATTAGAAAAGAACGCAACGAGTGGTAATTTATATTTAATAAATGAAATTTGAATTAATGAAAAAATCAATTTGAAAAAATCCTTCTATTTAAATTATTGAAAGTAATGCTGTAAGAGTAGAAAATAATTTAGTATTTTAAATGTGTAAACAAGGTAATCGATAGACGTAGCAAATATTGAAATCTATTATTAAAGCATTCATCGCGTTTGTCGCAGAAACTGAGAATAGAATGGAATACATCTGACAGATTCCCAACAATATCATAACGTTGAATAATACATCTCGATTAAATGCTTAAATTTCCTTTATACACGCCATCATCAAACAAATCTGTATTCGTTTTTTGCATATTGCATAGGATTGAGACCTTTGGAATTTTTTCCATCTAAGGTAAATACATCACTCATCCACATTCACGAACGGATCATGTTTGAAGAGTCTCTGAGCTGCAGTATCTTCGTATTACGAAGAGCATTTTCAAATCTTTATATAATTCCATTAAAAATAGAATTATATCAAACATTTTTTTAAATAGATTTTTTCAGTATAAAAAAGCCTTACAATAAAATTCTTTAGAGTAAAAATAAATACTGAAACCTTACAAAAAATAACTTGCGTAATATCGAGTAATAATTCATAATTTAATAAACCCAATGCTATTCCGTTAAATCGAAACACGAGTTTCTTTCTTATATAAAGTATTATAAAAGTACATAATTATATAATACGCCATGTGTCTGTTATGTCGAGTGAACTAGACATTCAATGCATCTCCAATAAAAATAAAGAGTAACGTTAAAACTCAGTTTTTTTTGTATTTATATTGAAGGAAACGCAACTTTGAAATCGATTGTATTATTTGAAATTGCCTTGGCCTTAGATTTAACTGGAGCAAGTTCATTCCGGTCTCTGTATTTTCAATACAACAGAAGAACTTACCGTAGAATGGAAAGTTTTTCTTTTATTCCCGCATTTATAAAGATAAATGTTTTCTACATAAATATATAAAAGTTCCAGTTCAAACAAATCGAAATCTTTTCCGAATAACATTTTTACATTGCTTCCCACATATCTTTATATGTTTCCTTCTTATTATTTTAATAAGATATTTTATATTTTAGATTTTTTTTTTAATTAATATATATCATATTATAAAATTTTAATATATTAATGGAAACTAAGAATAAAATAAATACGATTTTGTTTTTCTCAAACTTCAATAAAACTGTTTGCTTTTACTAGATTACATGAATTTCTGTTGCATTAAACTAAATTACTTTTTTTTAGAGTTTTATAACGTTATAAATTCAAAACTATTTACTGGCTTGAAAATTATTACTGTAGTGTAAATTTATTACAGCTGAGAGCTATTTTATTTTTTTTTGTGCATAAACTCGCAATCTAATTTTCTCTAGAAACGCATAACAATTACATTTTATTGCATTAACGAATTTATAGGTATTCAGACTAAATTAAAAACAATAAATACTTCATATAATGTTAAAAAACATTAAAAAAAAATCAAATTTTGTAAATTTGTAATTAAAAATGGGAAATTTTTAGAAGCATAAATGTTCAAGTTTGTGCAAATTACCTATAACTTCAAATTGATTATGGGTGGATGCGAAACCACGAATAGTATTTATTAAATTAATTATTTAAAAAAAAAATTGAAAGTTTGAGAATTTTTCTTAAATTAAATTATTTGATATTATTATATAATTTTAATATATTATTGGAGGAAACTAAGTATTAAATAACTACGATTTTATTTTTCTCGAACTTGAATAAAGTTATTTGCTTTTACTAGATTACATGAAATTGCGTTGCGCATTTCATTTTTACGTCAATTTTATTTGCGGGATGTTAAATTAAATAACTTTTTTTTATTACGTTATAAATTGAAAACTCTTTACTAGCTTGAAAATCATTACTTTACTGGAAATTCATAACAGCTGAGAGCTTTGGTGAATAAACTCGCATTTTTTTTTCTAAAAACCCATAATAATTACAGTTTCATTACTTTATCGGATTACATACATGTTCAAGGTATAATAAAAATATGATTTTTTTTTAATACTTCGTATAACGTTGAAATTGAATTATGTTCATAAATTTGCAATTTAAAATGCAAAATTATAAATGTTCAAGTTTGTACAAATTAGCAATAAGTTCAAATTGGTTATGAGTGGCAAGAATTTGAATTGCGGTGAATTTGCGTCTACTATGAACATTGGTATATTATGATGTGGGAATGCAGGAATAATATTTAAAGAGAGATATTGAATATGCATCCTAGGTTTAAAGCGGATAGAGGTGAATGTCGGTATCAACTAGTACCCTTTAATTTCCCATCTCTCCTTCTCGAATCCTTTATGAATCGATTGGGCAATGGAGGACTCCATAAGGTCGACGTATCGAACAACGAGAGGCGCAAAGGTGTCCCGTAGATGCTGATGAAAGCGGCCGTTCTTCAGGTTATCTGCAAAGTTGTAAATCCCGGGTTACGATGAAGTAGCGGAGAACCATTTATTTCTAAATAAACATACCGTCTGCACGCAGATAATCATTCAATATTTGGAACAATGGGAAAGATTCCCAACTATCGGCAGGCTGTTCAGCCAAAACTCGATCCATGTCGACTGCAAACAGAGACCAAAATATCTCCGCGTGTTCGACGAGCAAATCACTAAACCAGGCGAACGCCTAAACACACCAATCCAATCAGAACTTTTGGGTTCGGGCGCCGTGCAGGAAAGTTACGTAATGCTGAACCAGAAGCGGCCGCATTTGATGATGTAACGCAACGTTCCTGCACCGTTGCTAAACTTATACACTAATGATCAAACTCGTCCGTCCGCGCGACTCCAAATGCGATCCCGTTTACCGAAATTCATTTCCGTTAAAACGTTTTCTTTTATTATTTTCTTTTTTCGTTTGTTACTGAAGGATTACAACACATCGAGACACAAATAACATACATGCACAATAGTATTGTCAGGCGCTGACTGAAAGTACACACAGCTGTTTCAGCAGGGAAGAGTTCAACAATCCAAGGCAATAGTTATGTAACAATAATAATAATGTAATGGGGGTACACGGGGGCGGGGGGCGCATACGCGTTCATCGCCCCTTTTAACGAGCGTTGAACGTGCTTCTCGACCCCCATAGGAAATTATACTACAAGCATTTCTTCGCTAGGGGAAAACAACACCTAAATTATCCCCTGTTCACCTCGAGGCATGGAAAACCTATATAGAAAAAAATATGATCGCATAAAAAAATAATATAATGAAAACACCAACAAGCATTTACTAAACACATACATGTATAAATTATTATTTTTTATTCTGTTTACTGTATGTATTTTAAATTAATTTTTATTTACTTTGTAACTAATAATAATATAATTTCCTTCGCTTTTTTCCCTGCGGATTTTTGACATGGAAATTAATTGAATTACTTTTGAAACAAACAAACAAACATATAATGTATTTACTTCTTGTATATATGCAATGCGTTTTATACCAAATTCATTACATTTCGACCAAAACCTATAATTGTCCATTTAATTTAATTAAAAATATGAGAGTTGAATAATAATTAACACGACTTTCGGTAATAATTTGTAGAATGATATATTTTTTTATCAGTCAATAATAATAATAATGTAAACTACTAATCAGCAAATTTGTATTATAATAATATTTATTCTAATATTCATTTATTTTTTGCTTTTAATTTCATTGTTTATAGGTAAATGTACTTCTATACTATAATTAGAGTAAATGATACGAACCGGTTTGTATTGTATTATATTGCGAAACTTGATCGAAGCGGAGTAATTGCTGGTCTCTGGATGCACGACAAATCGAACCGTTTGAAACAATGGTGGATGCGCCGGGTTATTAAACTTTAATCCTTCGGAATTGAGTAATTCCGGGTTGAAATGCTCGCATCGACTAAATAGTATACATTTCATGGATTATTACAAATGCATAAAGGGTCCTATAATCGAATACCAATATTGCTTCAAATGTCAAACTCGTCATATGTAAATATACAAAGATAAAATAACATGTCAGGCGGTATGTTTCCACGAAAACAGGTGACTAAAATGGAAACATATAAAAACAAGACAGATGCACGATTTGCGTTCTTATTTATCTTATAATTTAATTTTTTATATAATTTTTTCTATAATCCAATTCATTTCAATTTAAGCTAATTAAGACGTCATAATTAAACAAAAAATAATTTGAGTTGTATTAGTTTGATTATAAATTATTAAATGAAATAAACTGACTAGAAATTTGAAATCTGAATAATAATGAAACTGTTCTTAATTTTTGTTTTAATAAGTTAGAATACTAAAGACTCATTGTATGTAAAAATTTTGCAGGTTATTATCTGAAATTAGCTATAAAACTATGGATTTTATATTATTCAAGTGAAATTTTATGTTTGAAATTACTATAAATTTTTACTGTTCTTATATTTATTTTTAGCGGTTCGAGCAGGATATATATGTGGAATCAGACTTCCTGGATATAAACGGAGTGGTGGTAAACTTCGTCCAATAAAGGAGGATTACGTGTGATTCCAAGGGATGATATTTTGTGTTTCGCCATAACTCAGTTTTATTGGTTTGTTCCATTATACCATCAAGTGAATCCAGATAAAGTACACTGTGCGACCTTTCAAAGTAGTCCCGATTCCGATTTGGAAATAAAAAAATATAAAAAAAAACGAAAGTGACTGTTGTTTCTAAGGAAGAGGACGTGCTAGGACGTGCAACAAAAGGACGAGCTTCGAGGACTAAGGTAAGATTACTGGGTGTATACTGCATGGATCACGTCGATTTGAACACCGTACAAAAATCATTATTCATCATCTGTTTATGTTTATTCTCGATGTGGATATATTACGGTTAATTGCGTAACGGATGATCACATTTTTCACGCGCTCATTACCATACCATACCACGAGGCCGCCGGTGCGCGTTATGTAACGCCCTCCCGCAGTGCGGATCGATCTCTATTCTCACTGAAAATTCTATATCCGTCGTAATACATGAAACACCTCGTAAATGTTAAAACCGCAAGAAATGGTGCATGCGCCGACCAACATTACACAGCTACCATCAATAATTACATAATAAGTGTACGTAAAAATTAAATTAAATTTAGTTAAAGATTAAAATTTACAACTTTTACAACAATTTTAAGTAAAATTAATTTACTTAAATATATGTTTTAAATTATGAATGATGCATTTTTATGAGTAGATGGCATAAATTAACTAGAGAATTAATTACAATAAATCCCAAAAGAAATACACAGATTTGTAATATAAAATTTCAGTTCATTCATAAATAATTTTGTTTTTCTTATATCGAAAGTAATTTCTTTTCTTTTAAAAATATATTATCCTTGAAAATGTCGTTCGATCGATTAAATCTTACTTTGAAAGAATGAAAACAATTACGACTAAAGTACTGTATTATTATTAAGACTGACCTACATATTCATTGAAGAAGACGCGAAAACAAGGTCAAAAAATGCCATTATATAAATATGAATATATACTTAGAGGAATAATGAAAAACTTAAAATAAACATTATTGTTTAACAGAAAATGAATTTCATTCCTTTTTCTACAGTAAATTTAGTTAATTATTATATAATTTTCTATTTATATTTAGTGATAAATTTGCTTACGTAAGTATTAAGTAATGAAAATTAAAATAATAGTTTTTGGAAAATCAAATTTTGATTATTTTGAAATTGAATTATTATTGTTATTATGTCAGACACAACTTTGTCAATTGAAACTTTTCTAATATTTAAGAAGATCCGTTGACGTTCTTTGAATTATCCATGAAGTTTGGACCATATAAAAGTTTTCGTTTTCCTCCAGTGTCTTTCTTTATTATTTTTTCTATTAAACCTTGTGATGGGAAGTTTCGAGGGAACCCGGAAATTTACGACAAAAGAGGCCGCAACAAATTGTAATCAAAAGAACTGAAAAGTTGCTTGTTTCTGTTCCAAAGTTAAATAGTAAACACAATAAGAACTCAAAGAATATAAAAGCGATATAATATAAGTGTACAAAATAGCAGAGCTCCTCGGTGAGATGAAAAACTTTTTCAACTAATAATATTTTATATCAGAAGAAAAAATAAGAAATGGAAATCTAAATCGAACTATATGCTCTGGGGAAATTACCGCGCAAATAGGCGAAATTGAATTGGCGGTTTTCAGGCTAATTCAATCACAAGCACATGAAAGGACTTAATCCTGAAAGCATTTTCATTAGATCCTATGAATAATGCACTGCACTCAGCCATAGAATGTTGTCTAACCATTTTTATCGAGGTTAATATTCTGTGTAAACCATTTTCTTTTAATAATTATAAGATTTTTTTCATCATTTCAATCAATATATCATTTTTTTAATTTACGTTAAATATTACTTTGTTCAAAATTTTCATTTAAAAAAAAATTAAATAAATTATAATAGTTTCATGTGTTTCAATGTGTTAATAATCCAATTTACATTTTAAAAGATTTATACTATTTTTTTATGTTTATAAAGTTTTAAAATGAAACATAAATTCATATCCAGTTTCATGAAGCTATAAATATATTAATTATTAATGAAGTTTCAAGGTTTCCCGAGGAATTCTGCTCTAATAGCAAGTTTATAATATTTTGGTTTAAATTTTTTAATAATAATTCATAAAACATTTTCAAACAATAATTCATAGGACGAAATATTTCGCGAAGATTAAATATATTTTAAATCGATTTTGTAAGATAAAATATGTTGATCTTGAACTTGTAACCATCATCATATGAAAGCGTTGACATTGAATTTTTATTTGACGTCGGAATGTACTGAAGTGAGATAACAGCTTCTGCGAAAGTTATAAATAAATTGACTGAGTTTCAAGGTTTGCAATGGTATTCTGCGCACAGAATCGTAGTATAACGAGCTGTTCGAAATTGCGGATTGGACCCTTTGTACTCAACGTACACTTTGTTACACAATTGCATCGGATTTAACAACTTTAAAGCATTAAGAAATGGAAACTCGAGGAACATACAAAGTCCATTCATGAAATATGCACTAGAGACTTTGGTTCATTACACTTTGAGCGTCTCGAAGCGCCCCTTTAATGCACCGCGCGAGAATTTTAATAAAATTTTCTACCAAAATGAAGAGAGAGAAAATTTAATGATCACACGAACTCCACCAGATTGCAACGCGTTCGTTTTAATTTAAGAGAAAATAAAACTCGTTTTAATGAGGCAACTCCAATTCCTACAGTTTCCATCGTCGGTGAAAAAAAAACTTGTAATTAAATGAGAGTCTTTTGAAAGTTATAAAAGAGCCTAGATCAAATTTCTATGCTTGTAAACACACTGCGTAAAAACGACTAATTAATTTTTACATAAGTATTATTCGCGTGGTTTTACTGAAGTAAATGGAACGGTTTAAAAAATGAAAGGATAAAAGAAAATTAAATTTGGACCGCTCACTTGAGCATCACGCCTCAAAAAGGACGAATGACAATTGGATTCCTTGAATGTAAAATCGAGCATACAAATGTTTTTATATATATATATTTCTCGTATATTCAGGATCCTTCAACGATCGTCCTTTTGCTCTTTTCATTCGCTTCGGAGAGAAAGTGAATTTTCAAAGGATATCGGAAAATAAATCAGGACGGCATCCGGCAATTTCCCTACAACGGACGCATTCAGCGAACCGTGCATCTGCTGCGTTCATTAGATTGTAGAGCGTTCATTCATGACCATTTAAAATTTGAGTACGCCAATCAGGTCGTCGCATCCTAATTAAATGCGTTAACGATCTCGAACGTAATTGTTAGTATTCTATAATGATTTAGCTATGATTCATAGAGTTAATGAATGAATTGATGTTTAAATGTAATTCTAATCCAATTCAACAGTTCGCAATATATATTGCTACACTATGCTCAATGTACTTCAATGAAAACGTATATCCGTTTTGTGGTTTATCAAAGAGAAATTTAATCAATAAACCACAGTAGTGTAAAGGCCAATTTACAAATTGTTACAAGTGTTTAACTTCAATAAATTCATCAAAAATATTATATATAACTTATCTTCCCATTATTTTATATAATTATTAAAAAATATAAATATATAGTAAATTATAGTACAATTTTGCTGATAGGTATTATACATTATTAGGCAAAGGTAAGAAGAAAAAAAATCTATCAAACTACAATTTACCTTTTAAACTCCACAAAATTGTTCATATTTTGATCCTTGCATGTCCTGATCACTAGCACTTTTCCAAATCCATTGGGATCCTGTGGTCCTGGATCCTTCGGAACTTCTCACACTTATCTCACACTTCATAATCGATCTCTTGCATTACATTAGAAAAATGTGCATTACTAACACTGTTAATATGCAAAAATGAAACACTTGACATAACAAAGTTTCCAATTAGTTTAAATATTGTGGAATATAAATAATTTATATTTGAACACATTGAAACTACGCGAAACGAAATGTTAATTCGTGTTTTGAAACAAATTTACTGTGTAAATGCACCCGAGAATTATTTTATAATTTATAATATAATACAATAAAAATTTCACTGATTGATAACAGCTTGAAATTGATTGAAATTAAATTAAAAAGTTTCCTATTGTTGTAGATAGATAGGGGTGTATATAGTGTATACGGAGGAAAGGGCATAGGGTCACGTATCGGTGGAGTTCTCAGACGGCGCTAACCCATTTACCAACAATACTCTGCGGAGATCAAAGGACCTTAGATCGTGTGAGTGCTTGATCATCAAACGAAGTTACGCTCCAATTTATGAATGTTGATTGCGGTGAGCCAGATGATTGCACAATGGAAATCATCCGATTTAAGTCAAGCCTCGATGTTGTCTTGATCCCTTCAAATTAATTACGTCCTTAGGTCAATTTGTAGATAAATGCACGCATGTCACTAATCCGTGGAAAATACCTTGACTTGCGAAATCCTAGGATCAATGCTTAAGGCCAGATTATAAGACCCTTCCTATTGGGACGAAGCGGCTGATGAATCCAGAGTATTAAAATGCAATTAAAAATATTTTTGCTCGCTAAATTGAAAACGTAAACCGATTTCGGGTCGCTCGGCTTTTTTTTGGATTTCAGTAAATAAGTAAGCTTCGAATCAATTCGATTTAATGGCGAAAATGCAATAAAATGAAGGAAACACGAACGAAATAAAATCCGCGTTAATACAGAAATAAACGTATTTGTATGCAAGCGTGGTTTACTCGGTCATTATTAAGATTGGCTGTGATCGAATTTGACGTGAGGCCAATTAAATCCCTTAATTAAATTCAACGTGATTAATTGCGCGTTAAACTTTTTTCAATCATATTACATGTTATTTTCTTACTTCCTACAATTTTTTTAACTAACATTGTAAATATGAAATCCAGATAACTCAATTAAAAAGTAAAAATTTACAACAAAGAAAATTATTACAAATTTTTACTAATTTTGATTTAATAATATAAACAATGTGTTTGAACAATAAATTGAAATATGTTAATTCAAAATGATATAAAAATATAGCTTCTGATCAAAATTCAGTAAATCTTAATATTTTAGAAATTATAAACTTATTATTTTTTTAAATTTGAATTAACTTTAAAACAAGAACGATGAAAATTGTTCTGGAAATTCTATTGAAATATATTTCAATCACAGTTATTTTTTACAAAAAATTGTTTAAAAATAAATATATACAATATAGTTATTTTTAAGTAAATTTGTTTCATTCGTTGTGATGAATGAAAAACCTATTGATTAAATGTTTGCGCATTGCATAATACAAGATTCCCAGTTGAGCTGAAATTCAATTAGGAAAAAGAGAACAAATTTGTATCCAAATCGGCTTTGGGGTTGTGAGCGAAGCGAAACTTTTAACGAATTCCGAAAAATCGATTGAATTGTTTTAATTCATATCGGATAGGGGCGGAAAAGCGATCAGCAATCGGATGCTGCGGCGGAGTATAAAAAATAAAATAAAATATAAAACATTATGTAATGCATGTGTGTGTGTATGTTCGTCGATGTACGTTGCGTGTTTCCATGCCCCGGTTTTGTTTTTGTTTTCCCCCCGAATTCCCTGAGCGAGAAGTTAAATATGTAACATTGTTTTTATGCACACTGAAAGCGAATACAACGGGGGGTATAAAGAGAGGAAAATATAAAATAATAATTAACGAAAAATACATATAATAATAGTGGAGGGCAGAATAGAAATAGATAGAGAAAGATAGAATTTTCTGTTCTTTTTTTTTTTCTATGAAGGGTCTTTTGTTTGTTTTCTCTTATATTTTTTTTTATTTGAAATTATGGATTGTGTCTCCATCAGTCGGCACCTGTTTACAAAATTATTGCCTTATGTATTAACAAGAAAACTCCGACTGGGATCCGACGAAGAGGCAACCGGATCGCAATCGGTACGAAGGAAAAATTATATAAATAATTATGAGAAAATTAAAGTAAAAGAACGGAGACGTACGTGGATGAAACCCTTTCCGCAATGGAAATTTTGAATGCAATTTAGTTTAGTATAGGAATATGAATATTCTGATGTAATTAGCTTTGCGCAGTGCGGATAGGGTTCATCCTAGGTTTCAGCGCACTCGTCCTTGTTCCTCTTCAAAGGACGAATCCGTCTTTACTCAATTGACTTCTAGTACAGCCCCGGTAATTTACTTTCCCATCAAGAAATTTGCAAAGACCTCACCTATTTCTCAATTCCAAAATGTTTTACCACAAATTATCAATATTTTCAATTCACAAAATATCATTTTTAAAATTATATATTTGTCCACTATATCATAAAATATTTTCATAAAATATTTTCAATTTCAAAACTAATTGATTTTGATTCCCTTTTTTTGTCATCAAAACTTAATGAAATTATAATGCAATCGAGTATTTGAAAATACGCGATTCCAATCAAACCACCTGTTGTTAAATGCCGACTATAAATAACGTTTTGCTAAATAATTACGTATCCATCAATGGTTTATACAAAACATACGATCAATTTACAAATGTAAGTTATTGTATTTATTGTCCATTGATATTTTAAATAGTTATGTAATAATAAATTATAATTTTGTCTATTGATTTTAATAATAGAGGTAAAGGAAGGTTATAGACCTTAAAGTTTAATTTCCGGTAAAGCGAAAATCAATTAACCCCATTTTTTCGTAATATTTATTTGCCTTTTTCATTGCTACCGGCGCGACGTATAAATCAGAAAATCAATTTGCTTGTACTATTACGTTTGAATCATTTTTTTTTTCTGCAGTTACATAATGGGCTGTAATCATGTATTGTGAATGCACCGGGTAATTCTAGTGAATTATAAGTTGATTGGCATTGTGCCTAGCAATGCGTGTTTCGATGATAAGCACCAATTTTCTTGAATCAATTCCGGTTGTTGTAAGGAATTTCAAAGTATGTCAGTTATTTGTCTGGTTTCGTTGTCCCTTGAGAAATGTGGATGCACATCACGTTGAATATTAATGTAAAATATGGACTAGATGCCATGAAATTATATTTGAATATTTTATCAATGCACTTTTTGTTTTGATTTATATTTCTGATATAAATGAAAATTCGATTCGCGTTTCATTTGAAGTAAATGGAGTAAATGGATTCTATTTATCTCGCGTTTCATTTGCGTTCCAAACCAGGAAGCGAAATTTAATCTAATATTTGCATTCCCCCGAACTGGCGTAAAAGTGTGTCAGTACTAAGAGTTACTTAACGCTAAATTTATTCCAGCGAAAATGCGATATTATATAAAACCAATTTTGTGAAATATCGTGCACATTATTAGAGTTTTCTTGTTTATTGCATTTCGGTGTAATTTTGAAATGTAATTACGCGGACCGCAAATGCCAAATGGAAATAAAGGTACAAACATATTGCTGGACACGCGAAAGCCGCGGTCGCGGTCATTATGTAATTAGTTTTCGATGCGGCTCACCATTGAATCGTGTCGACCAAGCGCTTCGGGGAATGCCACGTAGACTTTTCCACATCGATTTCTGAATGGGATGGAAACTCTTTTTCTTGTTTTCGGTCTTGATGCGGTAATCCCCGTATAAAGTATGGGCGAAGTGCCTCCTCGACGCCATACATTTTCCTCCCGATGCGCGTTACGTAATTCAACGAAAATCGCGCCGGACTCAACTCGCAGGCGTTTTCCGTTTCCACCTCGTATACTTTCTATACCCAATGGACATATTTATACCTTTATACTAATATACCTTTTTACTAAACAAAAAAAATATTTATCAAAAAGTGAATATAACAAAAATTAATTTTGTAAATATTTGACAGGAATAATAAGTATTTCCATATAACTGTCGCCGTTTCTGTTTCTGACTTATTCGGTGCAAAAAAATTTATTATTTTTGAAACATTTGTAATAAACCAATTCATAAAGTTTTACTAACATATTTGAAGTTAATTAAATTATTTTGAAACGATTCATTTATTTGGGTTTTTGGATAATAATTTTTTTTTTATATAAACATATATGTTCGTCTCACATTCTATGGAATACATCTTTTTTATATAACTTAGGTCACATTTATGTGATTAATAAATGTTATTATTATATCATATTATGCAGTATGACTAGATTATTAATTAATGACTGAAAAAGTAATTAATAGCCATTTTGTATTATTATTCAATTTGTAAATAGTCGAAATTTATTTTAAATATGGAAATTTAGTTGTATTTGTACTAAAGCAATAAGAATATAATCAAATGGCTGGAAATATTTTATTATGAAAATTATGATTAGAAATATTTTAAATTATTTTTTTTTAATAGATTTTAATTTTCTAAGTTGTAAATAAAATAATAAAGGTTGAAAATTTAGTTTTGCTGAATATATATTTTTTTAAATTAATATAGAATATTATTGATTTACTGTAAAAATTTGTAAATGCTTATTACTGAAGACTGTTTGTTTTTCACTTTTGTGGTGGACGTTCGATCGCAGATGTTGCACGAATCCCACTGGAATTAATGGACAGAGCGTACCGTCCCATCGTCCTCCCCAAACATAATCCCACATCCAATTCTGTTACGTGATTACAACCCGCTGTGCATGAAGACAGCCTTGACCCAGAGATTCGTTTATTTTTGTTTTGCTACCGTTGCATGCATATGCGATACAAATTAGCAAATATTTGATCGTTATGCAAATAGCAGAACTGACCGAATTTTGAATACAATGGGGAGATCCGTTTATGCACTTTACCGGCAAAGTCCGGAAGAATATACACGTGTTTATGTATAGATCTGCACATGTTAGGATATTTGTATGTCTGTGTACTCAGGATTTGAATTGCATTTTCGAAATTAGAACGAAACACGTTGTTTGTGTTCATTATCAAAATTATGCCGAGGCAATTTTGCTCGACGCAATCAAACTAACGCGTAAATTACCGCCTGCAGCTGCTAGTTACATAACGAACTGTTTTGTGCCCCGTTCCAACCGGAACGCAATCAGACGATTTAATGTACAATTTGTACTACAATAATCAATGACAAAATCTTAATCATTTATACCTGCATTGAAACTGGTGACGTGGCGTAAATTAAATTTATTTAATTCAATCAAATATTTTAGGAAAATCTAATAATGACTTTTTGGGAAAAATAAATTGAAGTTAGATTGCGTTTGAATTAATAAAGAATATGTTTTTTTTTTGTCAGACACAATTGTTTATTTATGTAACAATTGAAACTAAAAATAGCAAAATACTATTGTTTGAAAATACCGAAGTGGATTGATCGGAAACGTCGAAATTCAATTACGGAACATCGAACAGGGCACAATGATGATTATACAACAACGAGCAGCGTTTCATTTATGCATTGTGCAACGTTTACATTGTATGCCGGACTACCGTTGATTTAGTTGAAATTAGATTTTGCATCCCGTAAATAAATTACGTAATCCCGAATAGCGATCCCCGTGCATGTAGAGAAATATCGGATTATTAAAATTAATTAATAACGTAATTCATGTACATTGTATACTTGGTTTTAATTAAAGCGGGAGATTCGAATGATCCTAGCAAGGACCGCGGTTTTTCCTTAATTGCTTTCCAGAGACGCATTCATTTGAACGCTTCAGCTTACGCGTGTTAAGTTAATTAAACTTTCCCGTAAAACGTTTTCCATTGATCTCAATAAAGGCTTTGTTTAATTTTTAATCGCAATTGAAACACGCACGACAAAAGCGTGTAATAATGAGAGCTTACATGAGATTTCTGCTCACAAAGAGGTTTTAATACTGCTTTGTTCTATGCTGACCCAAAAGGGGAAAAAAATAATAAAACATAATGCGACGGATTATTTCCATAAAAAAATGTGTCATAAATTGAGAGATTATATGTTTTCAGTTGGAAATCGAGGCTGAAATTACAAATCAATTCGGACAATCTGCCATCATACGGATTTAATTCGCTTTTATGAACGCAATTACCTAACGCCGAATGACCCATAAACAAGTCATTGACCGGTGCATTGTCGTATACAAATTTAATTAATTTCAATACGATAATATTATGGCTCATTAATTTATCAATGAAATTTTCCTATAACATTTTATATCGACATATGGATTTTGATAATACTAATCTGTATTGACTGAAACGCTGTTATCAATTATTGATAACTTCATAGTGCTTTAACGTTAATCATTGATTTTTATTAGTTAATATCCGTAGGATAATAATAAAAAAATTAAATTTATTTGATCTTGTAAAAATGAAATATTTCGTTATAAGAAACGTAATATTTCATTGAAGCAAATATCAAAAATATAAATAGTAACAAAAAAATATGAAAGCCAATTCATTTTATTTTTTGCATAATCACAAAAAAGCTGTTTTGGACTTTTAATTATTAAACACTCGAGTTTAAAAAAATTATAAGTGCCCGTTACGTAAAATCTTCATTGCGGTAAGAAATTGGAGGTCGGCCAAGTTTTTATGCAACGATAGGCTTTTGGCCCGATGCCAATTTGCTGAATGCAATATAGATTTCGTTTCTCGTGAGATGATAGACCATGAAATTGCGAACGGGAGCTTTCAATCCAGATGAAAGCAATTCCTTACGACGAACAACATTTTCTACACTGCTAACATCAACTGTCACATTTCCGTTTAGCTTCAAATATCTCGCAAACATTGACGTAAATTTTTAATCGTCTAATAGGCGATGTTTGTTTTCAAGTAGAAAATCCTGCTTCACCAAAGTTCAAGGACGTAATTTAGAATTTATTGAGATTCAATTTAATTATTTATGACTTTTGTTATATTCATTTAATTATTCTCATTAAGTTTCTTTAAAGAAAAATATATTTGCATTGATTATAAATTTTTGATTTTATTATTTTTTTAGACTTTTTTTTAAATATTGCAATTACATTTGTAGTGGACTTATTTAATTAATTTCTTTGAGATAATTTTTTAAAATTTATTTGCCATAAGTTTTGTAAAGAAGGTGGTTTGATTATAAATTTAAATTCTTCTCCATAAAATTTAAAAACAGAATGTTTTTTTCTGTATTGAATATGAATTTAAACTGAATTTCATTGATTTTCTGGATACTTTATTATTGTTGCAAATGAATTTTCTTGAAGATATTTTTTTTAAATTTATTTTTCTTAAGTTTCAGTATTGAGTGTGAAATTGATTTGAGCAAGGTCGATTAAGTGGTGTAATTATTTGGTGTTTTCTTAGTTCCGTTTCTCGTGATTAATTCGAGCAAAGTTTATTGAAAACCGCGGTAAATTAGTTCCAAGGCTTTGGACGTGGACTAAGTCATATGGAACATAATGGAACGTAATTCGTCGTAGCCGCATTTGCGGTGGAACTGATAGAAACAAAAGCCACAGCCATTAGCAAACTATGCGGGCTGATGGCAATAGGTTCGAGGTTAGCAAATTACTGACGGTACGGGACAGATGTGTCCCGAAGAGTCGGGAGTCGAATACCGGGGCTGTTCAACAAGGAACGAGAACGGAAAAGAAAGAAAAAAACAACGAAACAAACGAAAAAATATAGAATAGAATAGAATAAATAGAATGTACGTGCCGTGGGGTCTGGTGGGGTGTAAGTGGCATGCTGTGGCATGCAATAGCGATACACAGAGCTTTGCTGCTTAGCATCGCGGCTCGGAGTGCCCGTATTCGTGCCCGAATTCGCGGTCGAAGGTTGGGCCGATGTTTGCCGCTCAGCCTTTCGCAGCTGCTTGCATGTACACACAGAATTACAGACAACATTAATAAAAATATTCATTCAAGACCTCTTCGAGATGGGTTCCGAAGCACCCCAGCATCCACATCCCGCATCTCGAAGAGATCCACCCAAAATCGACAACAAATAATACAAATCAAAAACACATAATTAATGTATACATACATACATACATATACTGATTAATATACATATATATGTATAAATAGATAGATATAGATATAAAGAGACAGATAGATAGACAGAAAGAGATATAGGTAGATAGAAACATAGAAAGAGAGAGAAAATAGAGCACAATTAAAGTACGAGAAAATATAGGGTTTACAAACGAGTTACAAAATAACATCAAAAACAAAGGACAGATAGATTAGAACCGGTTTAAACGCGTTGGGTATCCTAAAGTAATCTATAAAAATAATGAACTGACTAGTAAAAGTTGAATTAAAATTGAAAAAGTATTAATTTATAATGGGGGGAAGATTGCCGCAATTTTCGAGTCGATTCGAAAATTGTGCACGGTTTTGCTGTACGCTTTTAATATTTTAATTCCCTCATTGAATTTTGGCAACAATAAAAAAATCCTCCATTGATTAGTTGATTTACATTCGCCCCCTTCAGACACACAGTACTCACCTCGGCGTAGTGCTCTTCATTTTGCTGCAACAGATCAACGCAAAGCTCCGCCAGATGAATCAAATCATCGAGCTTTTTTTTCGGCGACACGATCTGCTCCCCGCGCAAATCCTCTGCAAAAATCGTAAAGAAAAGAAAAAGACGCAAAGCCTAAGATAAGCCGAAATCGATGACTCGCAGAGTGCAAAAAGAAATAAAAATGGGTTTGAAAGAGTATATATATATGTGTGTGTGTTGGAAGGTTAGAGGATTTCGCACCTTCGATTTTCGCCTCGTTGGATAGTCGCGTGTAGTTGACCAGCGCCGCTGTCTCTAAGCTCTTCTTGATCATACCTCGGACCTCCTCTGGTGGAACGGGTGTAACGATGTCCTTCATCAGGACCCTCTCGAGTAGCGATAGCGTTGCCTTAAGCGCTCCCTCCGGTCTACCGAATGGGAAGCAGAATCTGTGAACATGGGCAAAGAAGCAAAGCAAAAAAAATACGCGTCAGATGTCGGTTGATTCTCTTAGGTGGCGAAGTTTATTTCTTTACCGGAAATTAGTAATTTGACCCTCGAGCAAAACTCGAAGGCGCTCTTTCACGTCCTGGAACTTCTCCTTCTCCTCGTGCGTTACGCTACCAACGCCGTCGGGTCTGAAGTCATTACTGTTGTTGTCAATTAATCAAGTTTTTCTAACTCTAATTATCGAAAGGCTACATACCTATTACCGTGCACGTGGCTGGCGCAAAAGGCGAAGCTGTAATGGATCAAAGTCGGATCTATCATCACGTTTTTCTCTGCCCGATCTAGCAAATCCGAGAGATAACATAGGTGTCTGTAGCAACCACGAACCCCGTAACGGGCGCAGTATTCGTCTAGAACGAAGACCTGGCCCGGACTGAACCAGCCCTACGAAAATAAAACGTGAATTGGATTGATAAGATGTACCATCAGATTAAATCACCAGTGAGCAATACGGATCGTTCAAACGGTATTCCAACGTGAGATTTTGTAGTAATTTGAAAAGGGTCGCGTGATCGAACGTGCAAGGATCTGCCGAAATGAAATCCTCCATACCGTGCTTCCGCGCTCTGTCCGCATCTGTAATAACCAACGAAGTCGTGCGTGAACAACGGATCTTAGGATTATCCCATATCCGGAGACGTACCACCTTGTATTTTGGAGATAGTCGAATTCTTGTCCTGCAGCGTGACTGGCGGTGTCGGCTTGTGGGATTGCCCTGTCGCTCTGTACATTGCCATCACCCACAAATGGCATTCGTTCTCGTCGTCGCTGGCATATAAAATGCTGTCACCTTCGCGAACCGCGTTGAAGAAAAACCTGCCACCTTCCAGATCTAAAATTTCCGCGCATTACATACCGCGTGACGGGTCGAGCAAATAGAAATCAGTGCAACTTACGCTTACCCATTCCAACCATCAGGTTCGCTTTAAAACCCGGCAGGTAAACAGAATGAAGAGAAACAAAAAAACACAAGTTGAATGTTTGAAATACACTTTGCACGGGGGGTGGATTGGATGTAGGAGGGAATACGGTGACGAAATAGCAGCGTGTATTTATTTACCGTTTGAAGCTTCGATGTAATCGACTGTATAACCATCGAGTTGCATCATCTCCGATGGCTCTGATTTTTTCTCTTTGTAACTGCACATCGCGAACGTATACTGCGACACTTGAACCAACACGTAGTATCGCTTCTTCCACTTCTTCCAAACTGATTTTCCTAGAGCGTAGAGGTAACCGCAGTGCTTCATGTTCAATGGCTTGTCCATCCGGCACGCAATTTTAATTCGCAGATCTTGATCGGGAAGGTTCTTCGGTATAGTCATTTTATGCCATTCCGGTGCCTTTAAGAATCCCTAAATGTTTACTCTGTTTCTTTGGGCATGTATAATCATCCTTGTTACCTTTGATGAAAGCGGAGTTGGCTTCAGTACGACTTTTCCGAGCTCCTTATCCTCCAGAGCTAGCATTCCTGGGTTCTCCGTGTAGAGTTTTACCTTGACGGCCGGAAGTGGATGTGTCGTGCAGAAATCTCCCTGGGTATCCCACATCGGTTTCGACGCCTCGGCCTGGTCGGTTTGAAGCTTCTCGCCGCTTTCCACCTCCATGGTACAGTAGACGATCCTATTGGACGCCAAGGACTTCAGACCTTTGACTTCCATCACCACCACCTAAAATAACTACGTTCAAAGAACAAAACGAGGTTTCCGTTTCAATCGGTTACCTCTAATTGAAAAGTTAAAACTACATCAAGTTTTGTTAGTTGCGTATCGCTATCCGCGGAATCTCCTTCTAATTTTGCTAAAGATCCTTGGGATCTAAAAGAAGTAACATAATTCATCAAAAGGTGCTTCATTGTATATGGTTTATTATGGTTGTGCAACCTGTGGTTATATCGTTTTAGTTTTTGCAAGCCATATTTCGAGTCCATCGATCCTTTCGAGACCGGCAGCGATTCTAAGTTCGCCATCAAAAGGTTTATCGACGATTTTAATTCTTCTATGTATAGTGATTCCATTTCTTTTAGCACAAACTTTGGCATTAATTTGCGATTCTGCAAAAACAACTCAGTTCACGTTGCGATCGACATTGTTTTACGATGGCTTTTATGTATGTATATTTTATGTGTGTACATTGATGTATGTGGTTTATAATTATATATATTATTATGTTACCTTCTCCATTTCGGAGACGCGCTGCATTCTACCATCTAATTCGCGTCTTATTGCTGCGGCTTGTTCATCCGCGGAATCGAGCTAAAATAAGAATACTCTCTCTCAGCAAAAGCTTCTTTTCATTGCAACTTTTTCGCATGCACATACCATTAAGGCGTTGAACAGTAGTTGGTGTTCGAATTTCTTAACTCCTAATATCTGTTGAAACATATCGTACAGTTGTTCCTTAGATAAAATTAGCTCGGAATTAAGTGATTGTTGTTGCATCCTTGAAGGCCTTTTCGTGTCTTCGTCTCCTAAACCTGATTAAATAAAAGCGCAAGAATTGCTGAATGAGTAGTGAAAATATATAAGAAATAAGCACCTTTGAGAATGCAATCGAATTTTGCCATCCATGAGGTAAAGACGGTTTCTTTACTAAGGCCCTCCATGTCTGGTAACGACCTGTTGCGTAGATGGAAAAACAAAACAAAAAAAGAGCAGATGAAAATATGAGACTGCCGCTGTTAAGCAAAGAGCGGATGAGTACCTAACTCGTTTCTCTATGTTGTTCTTAAAGACTTCTCTAAAATCGTATTGAGAACAAGCACCCGACAGCACCATTTTTATCACCCTTTCAGATTTTAGAAAAACATCGTAATAACTTTGTACTGCATTTTGGAAAGCTTCATCGGCCATTATTTGCGTTTCGCCTTTGAGGAAGCTCTGAAGAAAGACAGAAAAAAAAGAAGATCATCAAAGGATTTTTCGTTTTTGATGTCTTCGCATTTCCTTACTTGAAATCGAGCGCTGATAGTTTCTAATTGGGGTTTCGTGATTTTGGTCTGGCGTCTCGTCATATCCGTCGGTTGTTTTGCATTGAATGGATAAGCTATGCACCTAGATATAAACACGTACAGTTGTATACGTCTCTTCCGTTCCTCCTCCTCGCGCTCTTGCTTTTCCTGGATATCAACCTCAGTCTTTTCCGAGGCGACCGACGGCGATGGGCTCGTTGGTCTAGGTAGGGAATTCGCTCTAGACGACCCCACGCTGTGACTAAGGGTTTCCGCGGAGACGGCACTTGATGGTGACAATGACCTGGTGGCGGCGCCAGAGTTGTTCGGTACTTCTAAGCTTCCGCTCCCGCCGCCTCCATCAGAAGAATGCGCGTGATGGTAGGGCGAGCTTTCCGCCTAAATAAAACCCAACGGTACCATAACAATGTTGAACTCGGATTTATCTTGAAGCAAACCTGGTTGACCTGGTGGTGGGCATCGCCACGAGACCGCGTACTCGGATGATGTCCGGGATGTTGCGGTCCGTGTTCCTCATCGGTGTCCTCCTCGGAGGACGAAGGATCAATCATCTTCGGTCTTCTTTAGAGACGCGTTCCCAATCTATCCCAAATCCATCACTTACTCATCAACATCAAACAAACCCATAATAAATCAACTTTATTCAGGGGTGGCCTACAAAACGACCTTGATGTACCGAACAAATGTTTTAAGTCTTCAATCTATATATATATTTTTTTTTTTCAGTTTTCATATAAGTAAAATTAGGAGATTTCATATCATACTTTTATTCATGTTTTTTCTAATAATTAATAAAAAGTAATAAATTATTTTCAATATAGATATTAACATAAATAGTGGTATGTGTATGCTAAAGTACGCCCACCCCTGAATTATAGTAAACGGCTTACAATAAAGCGGATTCCCCCTACCAAACGTGCATTCTTGCATAATATCGCTGTATCATAATTACCGCGCATTTATATGCATAAAGGATTTAATTGAAACCGCATTCGGTAAAACAGAATATAAATCATTACAATCTAAATGTGCGATTGGGTGATATATATCATAGGGGATAAATGAAATACAGCGTATATCCCCGAATCGTACACCATAAATTACATAAACGTACATACTAAAAAAGAAATATGCGAAGAGAGAAAAAAATATAACAACAACGAGAAATAAATTAAACGACACAGCCTATTTGTGAGTGCGTGTGTGTATGTACGATCGATAGATTAAATTAAGCGATATGTGTATCCTGTAGCAGCACAATATCACGCGCTGGTTTCCGCATGTAACGTTATTAAACCGCTTATCATAATGTTATGTAAATGGGAAACGATCGCCTCTTTGCGACTAACGTTAATAACAGCGAATATATGCACCTTTGCTACAAAAAATCAGAAACAAAGGAAGTTGGTTAAATAGGATAAAGCTTGAAAGAGGTTACGTTTTGTTGTTATTTTTATTTATCTTTATTTGGTAATATTATTTTGTAAAGTTGTGGATTTTGTTTGATAAATACTGGAAATAAATAGGGTCGAAGCATTGAATAGACGGAAGGGAAGGGGAACTGAAGAGCAAACAAAAGTGAAATTTCAATTGTACTGAAAGTAAAATCGTCGTCGTAATGCAATTAAAATGAAGCTATTGTTATTTTCCGGCTTAGCGAACGTTTATGGACGTATATACGAGCATAAATACGCGCGCCGTAGTAAAATGATAGTATTCTATAAATAAATCTGCTATTTATAACATTTCGCAAAACTGAATGGAATCGAGATCGACTTTCCGAGCGCAATTTATTTAGCCAAAGGGAACGGAAAATAAAATGAAAAATAAAAAAGCAGATAAAAGGAAAAGGAGACAGCAAGGAATGCGGTACGAAGGACGCGCAGATTTACTTTCGCTTCTCGGAATCCTCATAATGGCATCGATTTTCGCACGCGCGTGCAAATCGCGTGTACGGAAGCAAGGAAGTTCGCGCTCCGTTCGAATCAAAGAAAGTTTCGATGAAGTTACGAATGCTTACTTCACGAATTGTTTATAATCGAATTAAGTGGTGCAAGTAATTACAAAAGTAAACATATTCTGAAAGTTTCCTAAGAAAATTTACGAGAAAATTTGTATACAATATTTTTGCTTTTTTAAAGTTAAGCTGACTTAACCATTTTTTCTGCATTTTTTTCTTGTCCTAAATAAGATTTTTTTTTTTTTTGAAAATAGGAATTTTCAAATTTTAATTTAAGTAAAATTTTATGAAAGAAATTTTAAAATCCGTAGGTGCGCTTTGTTCGAAGGGATGGATTGGCGAAAGTTTGAAAATGTTTCGACTAACCTTGTTGATAGTTCGATTTGATTCGCGATGTTTTGTGTCGCTATCCCATCCCTTTGTGTGGCGAGTTCGGCGGCAGTCAGCAGCACAGTGTGGCGCTCGGCATGTCACTACTCTGGTATAGAACTTCGATTTGGACTGAGTGGAGGAGTGGTGGTGGAAATTGTGGTGGCGGCAGAGGAGGCGGCAGAGGGGGCGTTGGCGAAGGGGCGGCAGTGGCGTCGAAGGGCGGAGGTTCCCCAAATTGACGATAGAGGCTCTAGTGGCAATATGGGGCATTAGGTGCTTCTAAAAAGGCGGGTATTGATTTCCAGTTGCCTTGCAGGTTTCGAGAAAATCGCTACCCTGAAAAGCTTTCACGCAGGACGTGATCACCCATCCAGCTCTGACCGATCTCACAGGAACGGTCGTCCTTTTCCAACAACCATTGGTAGTACTAAGGGCGCAAGCGTCATATAGAAACATTAGGGCCGCGAGTGTTGTAGAGGATCATTAATTTGGCCACCGCCTAGTTCCTTGCGCCTGCGACGAAGACCGCCGGCCGCCCTTCTTCGTCTTCTTCGTCCAACATTCCGCCCAGCGCGGGAGGGCGCTCTCCGCCGGCACCAACGCGATTCGTGCAATTCGAATTTGCTCTATCCCGCCGCAATTTGTCTGCACAACCATCTGCGCGCCGATTCACACATCGCGGCCCATTCAAAACTTTTTGCCGCCCCTTAAAGCGCACTCGCGAAAACTTTTCGCGATCGTTCCAATTTTCGCCGCTACGTGACCGCACCTCCCACCACCGTCTCTTGTCCACCCTTTCACCATCATTCAAACCTAATCAACAACAATTACCTGCACTCCATACCCTTCGTTCAAAACACCTTCCTTCGCGCCAACAATTTGCTACCGGCCCACTACTAGTCACCTCCCCCACGTGGACGTAACATCCTACCGATCCTAACCATAGGCGTACCGAACTTTATTTATTACCCCCCACGCTATGTTTACTACACATTCGAAAATATATGTCTCAGTAGGTCAAAAAACTGTCATAGGTGTACATCGCACACCTTCCTCGCACCAACTGTATACTACTTCTGATTCATAACTTCTACCATATACACATATACTATAAAAATAACCTAGTAAATATTTTTACTTAATAATAAAATTTTCTTATTCAACAAAATTCGATGATATTTACATTTTTTAATTCTTACTCAATGAAAGTGCCTATGACCGTGCTGAAAAATATGTGTCATTGGGTCAAAAACAAAGCAAATTTATTTTTTATATTTTTGCTTGAATAAAAGTTTTATACAAAGCTACGTTCATATCATGTTTGCGCTCAAGTTAAAAATGCATAAAGATAAAGTTTATGTGGTTAAGTTTTGCAAACTTTAAAAGTCGGTATTTTCATATTCGCATTTCGGTAGCTGATATTTTCCAGTTTAGTGTATAAAGTCTGCAAATTAGGTCGCACCGGAAACCGTTTGTAAATTTTACTCAATTAAAGCACTCCATTAAGATTCTGCCTGCAGGAACTTTCTTAATTTATTTCAAAAGTGGAAAGCGCAAAATAATTACATTATAGTCGGTGGAAAAACTAATAAAATATTTTTTAAAAAATTAGTAACTAATATTAATATAAAATAAAATTGTAATAAGAAAAATTATAAAATTTAATTGTAAAGTATGAAACGAAAATGTTTTTTGTAATAAATTAATTATAGATCAGAAAATTTCATTTTTTAAAAAAAAAAAATGTGAATCTTAATATATTGGAAAAGTTTTTCCAAACTTTTTATAAATGTGAAACGGTAAAAGAAATTTCCAAACATTTCCGTTAGAAATGCATGTCTGTGTCTGCAGAGTTTCTTGATTTATATAAAGAACTGCAGCAAAAAAAAAGCGGGTTAAGAGAAAATATATTTCATCGAGCAGAACTCACATAAGGTGAAAACACGAATCTTTGCGCGAAATCCGATAAAGCCGAAGCGATTCGAAACGTATGTAAATTTTCTTACAAACTTTTTTGATTTATTACGCGAGAAAAGTCTTACACAGACATAACATTTGACACGTCAATAAATTTACTTAAAATATCAACAAACGAAAAATTTATCTAAATTCGATTATTGCAGACAATATTTTAAAAGTTCAAGGTCAAATGTTTGTATAGAGACAATGCAATAGGAAAATTGGAAATTAATTTCTCGAAAATCTGATGTTAACAAATTCAATTAAATGTTATGAAGTTGATCGGAAGGAAGAAAGGGCTTTCAATTAAAGTTTATAGAATATAAAGAAATGAATAAGATTTTTTTTTATTTTACGAAGTACGTAATGATGATCGGAGGGTAGGAGACAGATGTCTTAAATTCAAATTAAGTAACGTCGAAAAGTTTTGTAAAGTAGATCGGTGCGGTGAGGTAGATAAAGGAAGGGAAAAATGCCGTGAGCCGAGAAAAAAATCAAAGTAGTTGGGAAAGTGAGTTGTCTGGGAAAGACTTAAAATCAATAGAGAAAACCTGTAACGTGGATTAAGACTTCTGTTAGGATTATCTGCTAATAACCAGTAAAATTAAAAGAAAATTTATCACTTTAATCCATATTAAAAATAGTAAATAAATGCATAAATTAAATGAAATTATTTATTTTTATTTAAAATTTAATTTTGACAGACATTTATGCCTCACGTCACGCCTAAGTTTCTTTTGTTTTGTTTTGCAAGGAAGTTAAATATTTAAAGGCATTTCAATCACGTAACGTTCGTAAATTGCTATAATTGAATTTAAAATTCATTCATTATTCAAGCATTAAAATCAGCGCATTTCACTCGCGATTAAGAATTTTCGTAACTCAAATAAATGTTAGCATTCAGGATAAATGTACTTTGTTTTACTTAAATCACAAAAAATAATAGTTCCCGAGAAGTTTCCAAAAGCACTAAAGATAATTTAATTTTAACTATAATATCCATGTCCTACTTCTCGTTGAATTATCTCAACTAAAATACGTAAACTAGATGTATTTTGCGTCTTTTTTACTATTACATTAGCGCTGGAGGGAACGGAATTATTGCTGTTTTCGCACCATAAACTTTGCGAATTTATTAATTTTAGATGAGACAAACTTGAATATTGATAAAATAGAAAGTTCGGTGTTTTGTTTTGCTTGTTATTAAATGAAGATGAGCTTCGGAAATCAAGTGAAAGTTTTGTTACTTGAAAAGAATAATCCCTAACGCCGATCCGATGACCTTGGAACTTATTAAATATTTGCTATATTAAATATCAAAGATGTATTTTTTTAGAGAACTTAAACACTTAATAATAACATTGAAAAGGGGATTAAACACTTGCAGGCATACGGCGGATATATCCGCCATGTAATTTTCTGTCCACAAAGTGTTAAAAGTCATTTTCACCTACATTTTGATTGTCTCTTTATTCCAACATCCCCTTGTAAACTGCTTAAAAGTGACATACAATAAATTTCAATCATTTGAATCACTTTAAATCCCTTATAAAGAATAACGCATTTACTTCCTCCATTTCCATTGAGATTCGATTATACCTGAAAGCCCTTTTCTACATAAATACATTTCCCTAATATGTTTCCATTTACTTTTCTCCTCATCCAATGCTCCTTTTTTCTTCATTGCCACAAAGCAACGACACTTTTCCTTGTTTCCTATACGAACGAAGCAAATTACATCAACATTTTCACATCGATAAAAATATACATTTAAAGTGCAAAATATTTGTTCGTAAATCACAATTTTATTTAAAAACATTATATGCATTTTTAACTAATTTTGTATAAAAGTAGTTTTTCTAAATTTTATTGATTAAAAAAAATTAAATAAAAAAAATATTGTCATAAGTTTAACCACTGTTTTTAAAATTTTTCTTAAAACAAAAATTAAAGAAATTAGATTTCATTTTTTTTTAAATACTTAGTTGATATTGTCTTATAATTACAACCACTTGATTCCTATTACTACTACTCACCTCTTCTTATTTCCTCAATTCTGTTGAAGACGAGAATCCAATAAGTGGATGTTAATTGAAGTTTATGATTCAATTGGTGCGAGCGGCAACTTAATTGATCTCGATTAATTTGTGTCGCAGACGTAAGAAAAAAAAATTGAGGACGTGTTCAATGGGAAATTAATAAAATCTTATTCATTGTCGCTGATCTCTATTATATAAAGGCATCTTGCTGCAATGAAATAATCAATAAGTTCCATTCAAATAGGCTTTGATCTCCTTCGTTCTACGTGCTTCAGATTGCTGATCGTTGCTTCTTCCTGAACACTGAAGAGAATCAAAAGTAATAAATCAATTAGTCTTAAAGTTAGAATTAAGCTTACCGAGCGCATTAAATTAAATCTAAGACGTTAATTACGCGGCAGCGCCGGTTGTTATGTAATGAGGCCGTATATCAAAGCGGCCCGACAAACTGTAAGCGTGGGTGTATTAAACACGCGGCCGGAGACGAGGTTTCCCATTGATAAACATATTTTTCTGAATCGCATCTAAATATGTCTGAAACAGAGATTTCAATTTGCGTAATGAGGCAGATGTAATTTTACTACAATGGACATTTTTCAATTGAAGTTGCGAATAACATGTCAGCAACGAAAGAAACTCAATTTAGCAATTCAATTCAATTTCTTTGCTATATATTGACTTATATAAAAGCTGAATGTAAACATATTAATGTTACAATTATTATATAATAATTAAATCTGTAATATAATAAAAATAATTGATGAAATATTTTTTTAATTATAACAAAAATATTTTAAAATAATTTATCTAGGCGTAATTTTAACAATTTATTCTTTAAATGCTTTAATTATTGTATTTTTTTTGATTAAAATAATAATCAAAATTAATTTATATACAGATTATGAAAATTGAAGTTAAAATTATAGTGAATTAAATATATATGCTAATAATGGTTTTGCTGTAATTAGTATACAAAATTGATGTAATGAAAATGGAAGCATTTGTTGTCAGCTTTACATAAAACCATAATTCTGAGCGAAGCAAAATTGCGGATTAAAAGTAAAATCGATATCCATTAAAGCAAGTATATATGTTCCATCTGTGGATTTAGGTTGTCAATGTCAATGAAGTCGTATCACGTAAAAGAGAGAGAGCAAAAAAAAGTTTTCGTGTTAACTATTTAAAATGAAATCGCCTCTGGCGATTAAAGGAAACATCAATCCAAGGAATAATATATTTGAAACTACCGTCTGCACATGATAAATAATTAATTATTATAAAAGGAAACAACTTGATTAAAAATACAAATAAAAAGTATTCCGATTTTGATTAATTGGTATAAAGAAACTCAAGTAAAAGGAAACTTAAAATTAGTAGTAATTGTAACGCATCATGTATAAAAAATTATTTAAAAGTAGAGTCAGAAGTAGCTATAACGCAATTAGTTGATGCAGGTATAGTAGGTTTTTCTTTTTCAGTCTAAGAGTAGGTACAAGATTTAGCTTTATTTCTCTTCCTTTTTCTTCTCTAATGCTGTAAAATTTACGATCTCCGGGAGAAACTTGTACATCTCCTGCAAATGGACTACTGCTACTACCTTACATTATTGAATGCAGGAATCGATTCGCAGGATTAATAAATAAATCTATGCAAATTTCACTGCGCAACAACAAAAAAACGATGAATGGATGAACGAATAGTTTAGTTTCGGGTAAGCTGATTTACAGGTTGGGTCAAATCTTTTTAGGTGAAATGCAGAGAGAACCTCTTTGAGCTCATTTTTTATTCATTGTTTCCGTTTCGGGGACGGCTTGAAACCGCGTTATTAATTCGATTCCGGATCCCATTTATTTGCCTTCTCGAGAATCGTGCGAAAAGTAAAAAGTTACGTAAAAAATATCCAATATTAATGAATTTATTAATTAAGATAATTAATTTGTTGTAAGTACTAAAATTTGTTTATATTTATTATATTTTTAAGTCTAAAAAAAGTTTTTCTTTTATAAAAGTTTTTCTTTCTTTCAAAACTTAATTCCTTTCACGTAACTGCCAATGGAGTTTCCTTAACTTAATTTGAAGCTGTTCCCTCCTCGATCTTTCAATATTCTATCCTTCCATCAATTGTTCAGCATAACTGATGAACAGGATGTTAAAAGAAAAGTAAAATTCATCGATTTGTTTTTCTTCCATTATTTATTTCTTCCTGTAAAACAAACACATTTTTATTTACATTACATAAATAAATTACCATACAAAAATAATAGAAATTCATTCTTTACAAATAAATAACAAGTAAATAAATTTCAAAACTTTATATTAAACGTTACAATCTTCATTAATATTATTATTAATATAAACGCTGATATTACAACTGTTGTTTTTGTTGATTAATTGGAATTTCAATTTAATTGCATCAATGGATGCGTATGATTCGAAATTTAATAGCAATAATCAATTTAAAGGACACGCAACATTAAGCAGGGTCATTTCGATTTAGAATATCCATAACCGATTCCCGATTACGTAAGCACAACGAATCATCAAGCTTAAATGAAAAATCGCGGTATCATCAAGCTTAAGTGGCCGCAAAGCTCGTTAATCATTAAGCGTTATCAAAACAATATCGGATCGCTTAACCATTTTCTACTCAGAAATATTTGAAAATGACACTTCAAATAATACTTCAAAACAATATTTTGTAAAAAATAAAACAGATTTTTTTGGAAATATTTATTGTTTTGTATTAATATTAAATATAGAATTTGTTGTTTTTTACGATTAAATAAATATTTGCACCAAATATTCCCAAACAAAAATTCCACCGTTATGGTATTATTTCAATATATTAAATTTTTGCCGTCTCCGGATGAAAACCTAAGATCGCGCAAACCTTACATTCATACATTATTAAAATAAAACAAAGAGCAGACAACGAATGAATTGCTTAAAAGCCTGAATGCGCGCTATACACCGAAAACCAAACACAAAACAGTTATTCAGTTACCTATTTTTACATATAAAAATCGAAAATTATATGGAAAATATAAATTTATTATTATACTTGTTTTTTTTTGTCTTTTTAACTATAGCAAATAGCCCAAATTATGGACAATAATAAAATAATATCTATTGTTTTGATACAAAAATAGGTTGAAACACTCTGGTTTAAAGTGTTGTTGACCTAACACGTTGCATCCATGATACACTTTGTTGTTGTTGTTGTTGTATAAGTTTGATATGCAATTATACTATTGATAACTAATCCACTGCACAATGGAGTTTTATTATTCGGGATGGCTAGTTTCAAACTTAATTCAAATAGCTGTATCGGAAACTTGTTTCCTGCTAGAGAAAATTGGCGTTCGCGTCAATAACTAGGTTAAGCTATGGTGTTCCAATTCGCTAATACCGCCTAGATTATTATCTGCTAAATCGTAAAATAAATGCTTGTATCGAGTCACTGTAATTACAGTTGCAAATTGTGAAAAAAATCATTTTTCAAGATACTGCAAAAAAAAATAATAAG
The DNA here is from genome assembly GCA_963457615.1 of Nicrophorus investigator. Classification (NCBI taxonomy): domain Eukaryota; kingdom Metazoa; phylum Arthropoda; class Insecta; order Coleoptera; family Silphidae; genus Nicrophorus; species Nicrophorus investigator. The sequence continues at coordinate 9,802,034 of OY735146.1, forward strand.
GATTTAATTTTATGGTTGTATTTTGTAATCTTGTGATGGCATTGTTTTGGTAGATGATTGTTCTACAAATTGCAAATTTAATTTAAACTCCAGTGCGGTAATTGCGGAGGAAGTAAATATTGCAGAGTGTTGGTGGAAAGTTTAAACAACGGCAGCTCGGCTGATGGAAAACAATTGTGGAAAGTTTGATGGTCCAGCCAGATGAATGACCGCAAATTTGTATACAAAGTTCAGGCAGGAATTGCGACGTGTCTACATATAGATGCCCATAGTTTATGAAAATGCAGCTGAAGCTCCATTTCCCTCCACAATGCAATTAGTATACGGAATTTGTGGTATTTTATTTTCTTTTTTGTTTCGTTTCCATTCATTTATTCGGAAAAGTCGATCAAAGAAAGAAGGATGTAACGTGCGCTGTTGGATCGTTGACAAGTTCGTTCATTTGCGAACCACTTAAATTACCCCCAGACCGGAATTCAATTCGTCCAACAATTCAGCGATCGGAAACCGGAAAATTACCAATACATCATAAGCCATTTCCTCCGAGGAGCGAAAGTCAGTCGGGAAAATTTATTTAGGAATTTCCTTTACGCGCGGCACTCACACCACATCAGATCTTCCTTTGACTACAACAACTCACTCAAGCACAATACTCAAAACATAATACCGATACGAAAATACGAGAAGTCTACATTACAAGTATCCTTGTAAACTTTTTATTTCTTTTCCAACCAAAGTGATGAAATAACTACCAATTTTATACAAATAGTAATTACAATTTTTAGTAATATCAAAAAATGGGAACCATAAAAATACAAGAGTCCAATAGTCTGGTGTTCCACAGGGATCTACTACTTATTAATATTAATATATATTAATTATACAAATTTAGTAATAATTTCATTGCTTTGCTTTAGAATCCATAATAATTAATCATCAAAATGTAATAATTATATCATATATATTATATCGTGATTCTTAAAGTGTGCGCCGTGTCTCAACGGGCGCCGCGTTGCCGTCATAAGGGCGCCGCGTAATCGGTTTTAAAAAAGAAAGTCAAAAATTTAGAAATAAATCTGATTATTTAGAGAGCCGCAAATCGAAAAAGATTGTGAACCTCTGTATTATATAATGAATTTTTTTTCCTTTTTTGCACTGAAAAGATTGTAAATAAAAATTTACAAAAAAAAACAAGAATTATTGTTTCATATACAAAATGGTTATTAATCAAGTATTGAAGTATTACGTGTTATAAAGATCACTTTTCGCTGCCAAATTAAAGTAAATGAATGTACTCGGAATATTGACAAGTCGGTGATTTACAGTACACAATTTATGGACTATCTATCATTTCTCTGTTGGATGTAAGCGAAACAGATAATTAAGGGACCATTCATCAAGTCAACCATCAGCTCAACTTGAATGGAAAATCCCAGCCCGTAATTGACCATTCGAAACGAAGCGCTCCAAAAAAAACAGAAAACCCAAATGGAAACACAGCGGGCGAATTCAAATAACACTATTACATAAGGTAACAGCGTATATCGATAAATATAATAAAAAACCATATTTTTATTTGATATCATCAGAAAATTTTCTCAAATTAACACATTTCATTTATTTTCTCCAATTTAGATTTTTTTATAAAAAAATATTATTTTCTGAAATGTATTAATTTATTATGAATTAGTATAAATTTAGATTTATATAGAAAACGTTAATTTCTTTTTTTTTAAATTTAGAAATATATTTTGTATGTAAATTTGTTAAACTTATTTTTGTATACAGATGTTTATGTCGTTCTTGTATTTATGTTTTATTAACATTTCACAAACAGCGAAGGTATTTTGCGAAACACTTAACGTCAGTCACAGTTGAACGCGTTCGCGTCGGCAAATCCCTCCACCCATCTAACATACATTATGCAACTTTGTGTTGCGTATAGTGCAGGTGAGGAGAATCTGTTCATTAAATATCTCGCCTGGATGCATTGTGTTGGAATCGACAGACGTTGGCCTCAATTGAAACTACGTGCAGACATGAAAATAAAGCAGACTGAGCAATTCATCGGAAATATATTGCATCGAGCGACGGAAACGATTCAAAGACAGCCAGTAACTTGCAAAAGGCATCGACGAATTCAATTAGCGTCACTGGATGCCGTCTCGACGGACTTTCTTTATTTTATTTTTTTTATCCTTACTTTTTTTTTGTATACAAGTAAATAGCTTCACAACTTTTCCTTTGGAAAATCACCAATTAAGGATAATACGCGAATTCAAACAAAAACCTTTTCCATTTAAAAAATTATTTTATTAAAAAATAAATTGAAATAATTGAAGTTAATGAAAATTGGGAAAGTAATTCATTCAAATCGAAAAGTTTAAATTTTACTCGACGAACGGAAATAGTCTGCGGTCTCGAAAGTTTTCATTCAATGCAAAACAAAATGAATGAATTTTAATGGGATTCCCAACAACTGCATCAATTGGAAGAATCCCGCAAGTTTTAATTACATTAATTAAAATAAATAATATGCAGCTTCACAATTTACGGAATTGCGAAACTAATTACTTTAAGATCATAAACAACTTTAAATTTAATTTAAATAAAATTAATTTATAAATTTAAAAAAAATATATTTTATTTTCAATAAATTTACTCCTTATTTGAGAAATAAAAGTAAATTTAAAGTGATAGGATTATTCTAAGTTGTAGACGATTGTGTAATGATTACTGTTACGAAATCAGGTTGTTAGTATAAACAGCATCTTGTTAAATTAAATTGGAGCGCGGAGATGAAATTGGAGACAATAAACAATTGTTTTAATGAGAATTGTAGCAGAAATGTCGTTTCTAATCATGTAATAGAAATATAGCGAGAATGCATTAGTGGAACATTGAACCCAGACTGTATAAATTTGTAATTGAATAATAAAGTGTTGAATTTTCGCGTGTTGTCGTTACCATTATTAAACGTGTATTTCGTGTAATTTCATGTTTCCGAGAATAATAAGACAAGAATAAAAAGAAGAAAACATAATTTTCCATGAGTGTTTGGGGTGGAAAATTAGTCCTACAAGTGTTTGCAGTGCTATTAAATTCAATTGGAGAACGAATTTCGTTCTTGGATATTCGTCTATTTGTGTTTGCTTAGGACTGGATGTGTCTAGACGTGAGGCCAATTCCGAATATAAATGATGTCGACAACCACAAAAAGATATTAATTTTTATCCTCGAGAGTCACCTGCAAAATGTATATTATTCATGTTACCAACAAAGAGAAGTATACATCATGTCTGAGTGGTATTTAGTTTGGAGCACAACAGTGGGATTCCCATTAGCTGAAGGATGATCCTTCAAAACCACTCGAATATTTTTCAGAAACTTTTCACAATATAATTTAAAGCTGATACAAGATACATCAATTTATTATTATAATTTTAAATTTATTTAAAAAAAAAATAACACATTGAATTTCATTTACTTCACAATATTATAAAAAAAATGCTATTATTTATGTAATATTGAAATATTGGTTAAGTTAATATAATTTAAGTTAATTGAATTTTTCTGATATTTTTATTTGATATAAAGTAATTTAATTGAAGGTTTGTGGAAAGGGTTTGTTAGGGTGTCAGATTTTTTGGTGAGCATTGCGAAAAGCTGAATTTCACATTTGTCTCATTTTTTCATTTCTGATTGAATTGCTTTTTGGGACGTGCGTCTGTCGGAATACGTTTATTACTTTCATTTCGAATAATCACAGTTTGTCTGTTTCAGAAATTTTGTTACATTTAAAACATCTTCATTTATGTAACGAATATTTCCTAGAAAATCATATCTTCATCATTTTTTTTTTAATTAAAGAAATTTGACAACTAACAATTTTGAACTACTTTATATATTCCGGCTCTTTAGTTTTATTGTATTATGTAATTAGTTTATAGCATATTTCGAAACTAAATTATGTCTTGTTAATAAACTAATTAAAGTCTATTAAATTAACAAATAGGAAGTAGTTTATGAATTATTTAATTAAATAATATAATAGACAATTTTGACATATTTATTATGTTTTATCATTTACTTTACAGATAATATAAGCTAATAAAATGTGAAAAAAAATAAATTGAGTTTTATGCGTTGTAATTACCGGTGACTTTCGATGTTTATTGGTAGTAAAATTATTATTACGCGTTATTATTGCCATCGATGGGGAACTGAAATTCGACTGAAAAAACTTTGAGGGAAATTACAAAAGCTGTAAAACGCAAAACAAAATAAAAGTACAGGCAATTGCCTGGGAAACGACTATTAAACATTAAACATCGCATTTCCGGTGCGCGCTTTGCATACGCGAATGGTGTAATTTCGAATTTTAATTGCAACTAGAATAGAATAGTTTAGCGCCCGGATGAAATTACTTGCATGGAAGAATGGAAAGCCACGGTAAATTGAGCAGAGGTTTGTCGATGTTGAAATAAAATCAACAATTATTCGTATTTCCTATATTATATGAAATATTGCAATTAAAAATCAATCGATCCAAATGCAGCTTCACTTTCGTGACGAATGTTACAAATATTCAATTTACGTAATCGATAAGATAGATACACAAACGCACATCCCGTACATGTACATATAAATACACATGAACCCATGCAAAGGGTACCCGGATAATTGCATCTGGTTTCGTGGAATGTTTGAAAGCAAATTAGAATAACAAACAGGAGATCGGTATCAAAGCTAAGTGAAACAAATTGGCGTTTAACTGAAACGACTCCGAATCGGAATCAGTTTAATATTAAGCGGGAAATTTGAAATCCGCTTCCTGTCAATCAGCGCAACATTTTACTTATTAATTTATTTTCTTTTAATTTCTTCAAATATTTTTTTTCCAAATATAAGGTTAAACCTTATTCAATTTCACAACAAAATTCACCTAAAACCGCAACTGTATCTTAATTATCTAATTTACCTGAAATTTACTTTAATTTTATATTCAGTTTTCATTTTTTATTATTATTTTTAGTTTCATATAATTATTATTTTGCTACATTTCGTTCACTATGACATTTCATTTTGTGAAGTTGATATTCAATTTATAAATGCAATTATTTTGTAAATATTCCAAATAATTCATTGCGATATTTATTTATTTAGTTCATAGCTATTTTCAATTTATGAATCCATTTTTTTTTGTTTATTGTTAATTTCTGAATGCAATTATTTTTACTATAAATTTTATTTTTGTGTCTGTTCTTAATTTTGAATTTATGAATGCAATTATTTGGAATTACCATTGAAATGTCATATGGACTTATCGCCGTGGAAATCTGAAAGGTAATATTTATATGGAAACGCTCGCAGGGCCCGTCGATAATTACGTAATGTCACGTTATTACGTGTTCACGAACGGCGGCGCCGAATGAATTATTTCGCGTTGTGCATCGCCGATCTGCTATTCATAGCCTGTAACTTTGTTAAACGTCACCATATGTGATTTTCACATCAGTTTCACACGTTAACTAACATCACTTTTATAATAAATTATAAAACATCATATTTCCATCATCATTAATAAAATCTTTAAAATAATAATAATATATTTAACAAATCTATAAATTTTTTTATTTTAAAAAATAATAAATTATTATTACATTTAAAAAAGAATAATTAAGATGGCAACATTTTGTTATTAAATTATAATATTTCATTAACGCAAATTGCATTATGTAATATGCAATTAAATAATTTATAATGCGGGATTACGGATATATCATAAAACTGAACATCAAACGGAAAGCGCTCGTACAATTACAGAACTGAGATAATAACTTGTTGCGTAATAATCAGGGTATCATGTTTTGGCGAAAGGTAATTTAACGAGAAATTCAATTATTTTGGAATGATAATTCTTTGAATAATTTTATTATTACTTTAACATTTCTATAATTAAAATACATGTATTTTATATATTAACCTTTTTTAATTAAAAAAAAATAAATTATATTTAATTATTAAAAACATAATTAATTATAACAATCAATTACTTTTGTTATATAATTTAGACTTAATTTTATAAATTTTTCAAAATTATGTTTTTCATGATAAATTTAATTAATATTTTATTAACTTCTTATATATAATTAACATATTTGAATATTAAGAACGTAATTTATTTATTATCAAATTAAAATTGGAATGTTTTTTGTAATGATAATTTTTTTTTTAAATGAATAATAATTTTGTGACTGGAAAATAATAACCACGCTAATTTAATAGCAGATATTACGCAATACAAGTCAACAACAGACTAATTTAATAAAGTTCATTTATGTATGCAAATCGCATGAAAGCGTGGTTGAAATTGCATACAATTGGGAATCCTGATGTAATATCGAAGTCGTACACAGAGTGCGGATATAACCGAAGATTGTATATGTATATTTACTTTGTAAAGCATTATATTTAAATATAGAAAATCTCCATAATGTGATTATATTTATATTTAGAAAAGTATCGACTTATGGTGGATGCGCCGGGTAATATTTACAGTTCGCTCTATTAATCTGGAATTCATTAGTTATCCGCCAGTTGCATCTGCTGAATATTTTAGGCAAATTTAGGTTATACTGTAGTTCATTAACAGACGAATCTGTATTGAATTTTAAACAAGACGAGACGAGTATTCCCGAGATCTTACATACAAATCGCGTACACGAAAGGATGACTTATAACTGCCACGTTCTTTTTTTTAATTAAATTGTAAGGCTTCCACAGAGTTAAATGAAACATTCCTTATATTCGCTTACTTTTTTTTTTTTGTTCTATACAACCTTTTTTATTATTGAATGATGTAATTTTTTTCTAAAATTATTTATAAGAGTTATATGTGGTAGATTTATCTGTCGAGACGCGTAATAAGAATATAGAAGTATAATGGAACGGAATAAACAAAAAAATAAAAATACAATCAACGGAAAAGTTACCTTCGCCTCAGGTTTCAGAGTGGTATAGGTATTGCGTCTGTTATTCTCTTTTGTGGTAGACTACAATCGCAGCTCGAAATGTCTTTGCCGAGTCTCTTTCCCTTGCGGCTTCCGTTTCGTCTCGGCAAGAATGGCAGATAGGATCCTTTCAAAGAAGTCATGCAAACTAACTACCACCGCAATAAATCTAAAGCAACAGAAGACCGCACCATTCCTTTCTCTCGGACAATTCCGACTTGAATTGCGATATCTTGAATGGTTATTTACCTCTAAATTTCCATAAAAACCAAATATCTTGCATTTGCAAGCTCTTAGGAATGATGAATATCTCAGAAATCAATTTGAAATGGCAATATGCAAATCAAAGACATATATGAATTTGTTATGTAATTTCAATTTAATTTCAATTTATTAAAGCAGCAACTAAATTAATATAAAAATCCAATAAAGTTTAAAATCTTTTTCAGCCATTTCTTTATGAACTGAAAAATCTAGATTTTTTGTTTGCTTTCAATTTTTATTAAAACGAAATGCAATGTTGGAATGAATAATTCAGGAATCAATTGGAAATAGAAATATGAAAATCAAAGACTTATATGATTTTGTTATGTAATTACTTTAATTTCAATTAATTACTAAAGCAATTTCATCGTAAAGCAAACTATGAAAGTATCAGAAAAACAGCAAATTTGACGTGTTATGAGAGAAAGCACCGTATTTTCTTTTTCGGAAAAAATAAACTGAAAAATTTCAATTTATTAAAATCAAACGCAGCCTCTTATGATTGTTTAAAATTTCAAGGATCAATAGGAAATGGCAATAAAAAAAATCAAATACATATATGAATAATTCCAAATAATTATCAACACAGATTATGTATTTTCTTCTTCGAAAAATTTGTATTGAAAAATTTTAAATTTTCATTAAAATTAAACGCAGCCTCTTACGAATGTTGAATATTTCAAGAATCAATATGAAACGGGAATATGCAAATCAAGAAGCATATATGAATATTTTATGAAATTATTTAATTTCAATGAAAATGCAGCAACAGATATCTTCAAAGTTGTCTAAACTTAATTTGCATTACGTTGGACGCGGTGACAAAAGTATGAGCGAAATAATATTTTATCACCGCACCTGACGTGTTATGTAATTAACGTTCCGAGGGCGACCGACGGCGGTTTAATATTTGCAGATCACATATTTGTGTGTTGGAACAGACGTCGCTCTGCACACATTGCACAAAATTTCTAATGGTTCCCCCGGAAAATATTCTCACCTGAAGTAAATTAACAAAAATTTAATTTAATTTATTTATTTGAGTATACATATTTATAAAGTGCTTTTCCGTTCGAAAAATAATATTTATGCGCAGAATAAGTGAAAAAGAAAAGAAATTAATGATAAATATAAAAAAATTAAGGATGTATTTTTTTTTTATAATAATAATAATAATAACAATATTTATTGATCACACATTAAATGTAACCAAAGGGCTATCGACCTAAGTCTTTCCGCCCAGTGATACAATCAAACATATAAATCGTCTTACAATAAATCATACAAAAAAAAAAGAAAAAATAGATGTATTCGGAATAATGTGATATAAAAAAAAGAAAGACCATAACAAAAATACCAAATAAATGAAAATATAGAAAAATGTAAAACAAAAAAAATATTATCAAATTTCTTCGTATTCGGTTGTACTTTTTCGATATTTTTTAATTACAAATGAAAATATTAAAACGATAGAAAAGTAATAAAAATTGTGAGATTATCGAAAAATCAATTTATATATTAATTTAGTTAATTTTTATTTAAAGCAATTCCAACATAAAATTTATGCGATAAAAATGTAATAAAAATGAGATTATTTATAAAAATAGAACACCTGCACTTGCAGCTGCGTTTAAACAATCCTTATTTGGGCACGAAAATAGTGCGTTTCGCAGAAAACAATAAAAATTAGGCGATTGTGCGGGTGAATCATCTGCACCTACAAATCACAGCGAGGTTTCGGCAATCCGCGGATTTATTCGTTGTTAACAATTCTATTGGTTCTTTCGCTCGGGTCGTCACGTAGACTATTGGCTGCGTATCTTTTAAAATAATAATACAACAATTTTGATACTTAAAAATGTTTTTCGATTTCGATTCGAATATATTGATTTGACTTTAAATTAATTACAATTACAATATACAATTTCTTAAATAATAAACCTATTTTTAAATATAAAAATTGAATCTATAACAATTATCTAATTTTTTAAGATTAATTAGATAAAGCGTGGAGATTGTAGCTTTAATTGTAAATTACTTTTTGAATGATATTTGCAAAATATTCTATAATCAGAGGGGAAATAATACAATTATCTTATTTAAATGAAGATTATGTTATAATATGAATGTATTAATTTAAACAAATTTATTTTAATAAAAATTTTGTACTTTTTCGATATTTTTTAATTACAAATGAAAATATTAAAACGATAGAAAAGTAATAAAAATTGTGAGATTTACAAAAAAACGATTAATATATTAATTAATAAATATAACAAATTGAATATAAAATGTATGCGATAAAAAAGTAATAAAAATGAGATTATTTATAAAAATTGAACAACTGCACTTGCAGCTGCGTTTAAACAATCCTTATTTGGGCACGAAAATAGTGCGTTTCGCAGAAAGCAATAAAAATTAGGCGATTGTGCGGGTGAATCATCTGCAGCAGCAGCGATTGCCGAACGCTAATCACCAAAATTATTTTATTAAAACTTATTATTTTTCAATTTCTCAGAAAAACTAAATTTTATTTCTTTTTATAAAAATATTATTACATTTTTTTTATAAATTGCATGTTACATATTATAATTATAATAATAATAACAATATTTATTGATCACACATTAAATGTAACCAAAGGGCTATCGACCTAAGTCTTTCCGCCCAATTATAATTATTTAACTTGGTAGAATTACAAAATTGAGTAGTTTCGAAAAGCATTATTTGCCAATTGACTTATAGAAGTACTCGTTCGTTGAAATAAAAATAAGCTATTTAAACGCTTATCGAAACTTAGCAAGTAATTAAATTAAATAAAATAGTAAATATTCTAATTAATAATTCATTAATAAAAATTATAAATGATTTCGTATATTTACGGATTATTGAATTTATATTGTACTGTTTCCCTAAATTTTAATTATAATGAAAATAATAAAACAATAGAAAAATAATAAAAATTAAGAGATTACCGAAAAATCAATTATATATTAATTTAGTTAATTTTTATTTAAAGCAATTCCAACATAAAATTTATGCGATAAAAATGTAATAAAAATGAGATTATTTATAAAAATTGAACACCTGCAGTTGCAGCTGCGTTTAAACAATCCTTATTTGGGCACGAAAATAGTGCGTTTCGCAGAAAACAATAAAAATTAGGCGATTGTGCGGGTGAATCATCTGCACCTACAAATCACAGCGAGGTTTCGGCAATCCGCGGATTTGTTCGTTGTTAACAATTCTATTGGTTCTTTCGCTCTGGTCGTCACGTAGACTATTGGCTGCGTATCTTTTAAAATAATAATACAACAATTTTGATACTTAAAAATGTTTTTCGATTTCGATTCGAATATATTGAGTTGACTTTAAATTATTTTTTATATACAATTTCTTAAATAATAAACCTATTTTTAAATATAAAAATTGAATCTATAACAATTATCTAATTTTTTAAGGTTAATTGGAGATTGTAGCTTTAATTGTAAATTACTTTTTGAATGATATTTGCAAAATATTCTATAATCAGAGGGGAAATAATACAATTATCTTATTTAAATGAAGATTATGTTATAATATGAATGTATTAATTTAAACAAACTTATTTTAATAAAAATTTTGTACTTTTTCGATATTTTTTAATTACAAATGAAAATATTAAAACGATAGAAAAGTATTAAAAATTGTGAGATTTACAAAAAATCGATTAATATATTAATTAATAAATATAACAAATTGAATATAAAATTTATGCGATAAAAAAGTAATAAAAATTAGATTATTTATAAAAATTGAACACCTGCACTTACTGCTGCGTTTAAACAATCTTTATTTGGGCACGAAAATAGTGCGTTTCGCAGAAAGCAATAAAAATTAGGCGATTGTGCGGGTGAATCATCTGCAGTTGCGATTGAAAAATATTTTATTAAACTTATTATTTTTCAATTTCTCAAAAATAATAATTTGTATTTCTTTTTATATAAATATTATTACATTTTTATAAAATAAATTATTAACTTTTCATTATGGTTACTTGCATTGATTAATGTAAATGTGAATTTTTAAAAACTTAATGTAATTAAATATTTCTTTAAATGACAAATCGCATTTTATATATTAAAATTATTTAACTTGGTAGAATTACAAACTTGAGTAGTTTCGAAAAGTATTATTTGCCAAGTGACTTATAGAAGTACTCGTTCGTTGAAATAAAAATAAGCTATTTAAACGCTTATCGAAACTTAGCAAGTAATTAAATTAAATAGAATAGTAAATATTGTAATTAATAATTCATTAATAAAAATTATAAATGATTTCGTATATTTACAGATTATTTAATTTATATTGTACTGTTTCCCTAAATTTTAATTAAAATGAAAATAATAAAACGATAGAAAAGTAATAAAAATTGAGAGATTACCGAAAAATCAATTTATATATTAATTTAGTTAATTTTTATTTAAAGCAATTCCAACATAAAATTTATGCGATAAAAAAGTAATAAAAATGAGATTATTTATAAAAATTGAACACCTGCACTTGCTGCTGCGTTTAAACAATCCTTATTTGGGCACGAAAATAGTGCGATTGTGCGGGTGAATCATCTGCAGCTGCGATTGTCGAACGCTAATCACCAAAATTATTTTATTAAAACTTATTATTTTTCAATTTCTCAAAAAAACTAAATTTTTTTTTATTTATTGGAATATTATTATTATTATTATTATTATTATTATTATTCTTTTAAAAAAACAAACAATAATAAAATATAAATAGTAATAAAAAATTATAATTATATAAATTATAATTGAAATTTAAAGTGCATGTAATTTATACATTTATAATTGTTGAGTTTGGAAAACCAGTCAATTATTTACATTTCAATTAAACGATGAGTTATGGCTGGGATTAAATAGGGAAAAATTATAATACAATTATTTACTTTAGCGCTGCGTATTTGCAATATGGATTATTGACATTTGTTTAACATCAATATTTGCGCAAAATTTGTTTGTAATTATTTTTGTATTAACTTTTGGCAAAAGTCTGGAAACAATTATCGGTTTCGATTAGAATGCATACAACCTTAATCAGGAGTAATTAGTACAGCATTGTCCGATGCGGCTTCATCCAGATGGCCAATATCGGTAAACCCTGACATGACACAGTTTCTGATTTCTCTAACATCGAGAACTGTCCCTAGTTCAATTAGGTCAGATTGTTAATAAACCTCCATCACGTCTGCTTTCCTCTCAAAATTCAATTTGCAGCCACACTACAAGTGTGCCTTAATGTATTACTCAACAACACTATCTCTCTTAATAGTTACTAAGTATCTAAGTATATCTACAACACAATTGAATTTTGCTACTTTTTAAAATAAATATTCATTTTTCAAATTATGCTTTTTCCTCCGAGAAGCACTCTGCAAGATTTACACTAATCCCGTTTGCCATAATTAAGTCACGAAGCTTAGCCTTTGCGGTTGTTGATGGAATTAATTACAGTTAGTTAGGTTAGTAAACTAATTTTATGATTACAGATGCAGTTAATTTACTTTGCAATTATTGATTTATATTATTTACAAAACTATAACATATAATTATATTTATATAATTTTAATTGAGTTTTATATAAATAGTCACAAAAACTAGTAAAGCTTATATAATATATTGATGTACTTTATTGTAAAGTAAAGTGTCAATTATAATTATTGTCATGTACAAAGAAATTGAATGAAATTATTGAATGAAAATAGGCGAGACATGGTATTAATATGTGTAGTTTTTATTATTCTTGTTATCGACATTTGGTATAATTTATTTTTTATTACCGTCTGGACTCGAGATGGAATTTACTACACATCTGTTTTATGTGTTTTTACTACTTCATTCATGATTTTGCGTATTTCCGAGAAATGCAGCCCAGACATGGAATTAATGTGTGCAGTTTTATGTTCCTTATCACTATTATTTGGAATAACTATTTTTTATTATCGTGATATAATTTCCTACACATCTAATTTACTATGTATATATTTCCATAATATTTTGTAGTTGCATAACTTATATTTTTCAAATGTAACTAAAATTACCAAATATTTCTTGATTAATTTTATTAAAATACTGTGACTAGATTATGCAATCAAAAATTGTTTCGCAACAAAAAATAGTGAAAATCAGTTGAACTGAATGCAGAATATTTACAGTTTAAAAGCGGATTTGTTATTAAATGTTCATATTAAAAACAAGCGCTAAAATTTATCGCTGTAGTATTTATTTTATTTTTTTTTGTGTTCAAATCCCTTTCATGAACATTTTACGAGAGCGAACGAATTTGAACAAAACGCGAAGCGGAAAATGAAACCTTTGACCAACGGACCGAAATAAATACTGGAAATGGAATAAAACCGAAGAAAATCGACGGCATTAAAATTGTTAACAATTTTTTTTTTTATTATGAACTAAAAATATGTTTGAGTGATTTTCTTTATAAAGTTTATAATAATTTTAAAAGCAGTTATGTTGTGTTTTCTTTTTTATTTTTCCTAATTATTATTATTGCAATTTTAAAATTATTTGGCTATAGTCCATTTTTTGTAATTCATAAATATTACAAAATGGCTAAATATAAAATTACATTTTAATGAAATAGTAAATTTCATAGCTTGCCATCAATTTCAGTACTCGTCTCGCGTTAAGATTTGTTATTCAAGCAGTAAATCTGTCTTTTACTACTCCATTATTCCGAGTCGACAAAGGGTACAGATCACCAATCCAAGTTCCATCTGCGTAACGACAATATAAAACGAAGATTTTATTACATTTCATCAAAAAGTAAATCGCATAAAAAAGTATAGAACAAATCACAAAATATTTTAACAAAATCATCAAATTATTATTATTTATATTTTAACTTTACATTTCAATTACCTAAAAATAAACTGTTTTTAATATAATTATTAATAATTAGTATCAAGTTAAACATTGGAAAATATTAATTAAAAAAAACTCTTATATAAGATGATTATTTTAAACAGGCCACAAATATTGATCATTAATTAGATTAGATAATTATTGATTAATATTTTTCCTTTTTCTTTACTTCATTCGTGTATTTTTCAGGACATGCATGTGCAGAGGTTCTCGCCACAGGTAACGGTTTTCTTCATTAAAACTTTCTTTTAAACCTTCAGCATGGAACGTAATCTGTGCGCTTCGATACACCCATCATTATTAATACTGCTCTCGTTAAGGGTTGATTATATTCGTGTTGCTGAAATTAAATGAAATCAAAATTTTGCGTGTCTACTCTTATTTCAAATTAAAAAAATAATAATTACTTACATAATACACATTGTTTAACATCATTTATCTGCAGTATAATAAAATATTATAAATAATAGATTTTCTTCAATGAAAATTTATATTTATACTTATTTAAATAAACATATCCAATTAATAATAAAACAATGCAAATAATTTAATTAATTAATTAAAACAATTATTATATATTTTATGCTCAATGATAATACGACTGTAAATTGAGTTCAAATATATGTGTATAAATAACAATGATATTAAATAATAGGAATTATTGTTATGTATTATTTTCTATTAAATGTTGATTATTAATATTTATTAATTTACTCATTTTTATTTAGATCAAAAGTCTAACAAATTGAATTCAATTTGTTTTTATTTGAAAATTAAATAGTAATTTTATAAAAAAATGATTATCTTATATATGTTTATTTTTTTAATATTATGTAGCCTTTAATTACATAATTGAAAATTTGATTAATATTTGACATTCAATTAATTATAATTTTTATGATTGATCACAAAAGTTAATTAATTGGTATTGCAGGGATTTTCAATGGATAAAGGGTTTTTATTATGCGATTCTTGACTTGCATTAGTTAATGAAAGCATGTGTTAACGATGAAGGGTGGTTTTCTTCTTTTTTTGCACGTCGTTGTTTATTTGTTGCGAACGTGAAAATATCTTTTCGGAGGGTGGTAATGCCTTCATCTTTGCGCTGGCTACGGTCGTGTTACAATTATTTTTTTTTCTTTGACTACGCCTACTGGATGTAAAGCCAGAGCTCAATGCCATAATTGCGTAGCTGCCCCCGCAAATACGTATATTCATTTACTCTATTTTCCCCTCATTCCGACTGATTCTCTCATTTTTTGCTTTGCTTTCCATCTTTCTATCCCAATTTTTTTTTACAACTTCTTTTTTTTATGTGGCGCGACCGCCTCCGCTTTTCTTTGGCGGGAGCGCGAAATTGATCTGGCACTGCACCGCTTCTCGAATACTAATGAGTCTTAAATAGAATTATGACATCCGGCCGGGACGTATTTAATCCATTTGCAGTTTGCATTGTCGGTAATTAGGTTGCTGTCATTCATGAGGATCAGTGAGGTGAAGAGGCGATGGATAGAAGAAAGGTGATGTGCATCGTAATAGGAAAAGAATAACAATGATGGATGTGTCGGAGTCGCGTCTGATGCGGTGAATAAAAAGATGTAAATAAATAAATAGGAATAGAAATCGAGAGAGTGAAGTGTCGGGGAATCCCCCTGCTGTGTGCATATAAGTTTTGCATACGACACGTCACGTGCGGTTGTTAACCCACCCCCGCGGCGTCGAGGTCACGTGGCTGCTAAGGGTTCAACGGACGCGGCCGGGATCAATTCGATCTCGCGAATTCTGCTTGCACGAAATCCCACCGAAAAACGCTCTCACACAAACAAAAATACAAAACCACTAAAATTATAAAACTATCTCTTTTTATCCACTTTTTTTTTAAATTTTCATACATTTTTAATTGCAACTTGAACTGAAAGCAAAAAAATTGTAAAATAAACTGTCAATTTAGATGTACAAAGATCAGCAGATAATAAGATTATCTAATTACAGTTTAATATTAAAGCAGTTTTAAAACTACATAATTATTATGTTATTAAAAAAAATCAGTTAATAAGATTATTTTTTGATGACGTGGCATTTGCTATTATTTTATTAAAAGTAACTTTAGAAATATATAATAATTACACTATAATTATTATTAATTATTTTCGTATATTTTTAATTATATTTAAAAAAATGCAATTTGAAAATTATATAATACATTACGAAAAGTTCATTTTTTTTAAGATATGTAAATCTAATGTTGCATATACCATGAATGAAATGTTGAACTATTTGAAATATTTTATAAATAAATTTCGAAATTGCGTAAAATTAAAATTTAAAAAATAACAATTTATAAATTCTATTGTATTTTGGACTTTGTTCAGCCCTTTGGCTGAAATTAGGGTTAATAAAGATTTGTAAATAAATAATGTACTGAAAACTGTAAATAGCGTTATAAATATTAGAATATAGAACTATGATTCGCTCATAATATATATTGGTTGGAAATGCAATCTGTCTACAATCTACCCTAAACGCAATCGGTATAGTCATAAATAAAGATAAAAATATAAAGAAAATGATATTTAAAGTAAACACGCGAATTTGACATAAATGAAATATGCGTCATAACTGTTACATGTCAAACAATAGTTATATAAAATATTAAATTATTTGCAAATTCTTTGTAATATAAAGTTTTAGTTAAGAGAAGGAATTAATTGTTGTGCATTCGAAAAGTGTAGGAAATTAATGTAAATATTAGTTTGGATCAGATCTTGGCTTAAACATCTTAGGGTAGATGATTATCCAGCTTAGCGCAACATAATTAATCTTAGAGATAAAAACTTTGGCTGCGGGATTAAGAATCCGCTTGTAGAAATATTGATTAAAGTAGATAAAACTTATTTGGTCTGAAATCAGGAGTTCCAGATTAAAGAGGAGCTATCCCTAAAAGGATGGCTGTGCCTTCATCATCCATGAACATAAACCGCTTTCCAGAAGACTATAAAAAAATACAAACGTTAAAAGAATAGCCTCTTTAATTCCATTCAACTAATTTATGCCTTACCATTCACATTTTCCCTTTCATCTCGGCACCAGTAGAAGAAGAGGTGGCGGAGAAATGGGAGGAGCTGAAACATAATACTGCTTTTCCTTTTCATTAGAATCGGGTGTGTGCGCGTGGGATTTAGGGGTTTCCTTTTTTATAGCTTCTCATTTCTCTGGGTGGCTATTTTCTAAGTCGATACGTGCCTCTGGGTCCTGCCGAAATTCAAATCCCGAAAGGGTTTTTTGCATAACAAGGATCAACGCCGCACAGAATCCTGCAGCAGAATGCGCAGGCCGCAGCCAAGAATAGTACGAGCCCTCAACCCTCAGATGGATTTTGAAACATTCCACCCGCATCGGAACCACTACGCCCTCCGGTGGAAACGAACGGAACTAAATTTACACCCCCATTCATAAATCTCGTTCGATCAATGCGTGCCTTCTTTTTTTCCTGCTGTCTGCATGGTTTCATTCTTGCCGTTCATCGGAACACATTTTGATCTCTATATATTTTATGAATGAAATATTGTACAGGTGCGCTCTGATTCCCAAGTTTTGGATTAATTTTAATTCCTCTGACCTACAAACATTCTAAACTCACTATAAAAAACATTAGTTAGTTTCACTTTATTTTAATTACTTTTTTGTTATTAACTAATTTTTAATATTTATAATAAATCAATTATTTTATTATTGCAATAATTTACCTTTCCTTTCTAATAAATATATTTTTATTAATAACTATTTTTATCCATTTTTACCTCAATTTTTAATTATTTTCTTTCAAACGTCTCCACTTAATTATAAATAAATCCTAGAAATAATTATACATTTAATAATATCTTTAAACATTTCTTCATTATATAATTTAAACTATTTTTTTTGTAATGGATTTTCTACTGAACTTTTTTTCACTTTAAAAAAATAATATTTTAAATTTAATAAATATAATTTGTAAATGATTAAAATTGAATAAATTTGATAAAAAAAATATAAATTAATTAATTATGAAACGAAACCTGAATCTAATACTAAAATTTGAAAAGGAGAGTATTTTAGGTACAAGTCGCTCCATCTACGAACAGTACATTCAATTTAAAACCTACGATTAAAAAGGAGTCTGACAAGATTATCCTTAAAAAATATGTTTACTAATAATATCATATTACTTTTAAATTTAACTTAATTATTATTCACATCAGCTAATAATTTACTGAAACGAAAATATTTTAAAAAGAATTGTAGAGTTCTTTTTATTCTAATTAACTGAAAGAATCCTTTTTTAAATTTTAAAATATAAATTTATGAATTTGTTATTCTAAATACATTGAGTCATACATATTTTATAAAACAATTCCACAAAATCTACGATATAATTATAACATGAACAAAATTTTTATTTAAAAAAGATACCTATCTTTCTTAATCAATAATTATTGTTTTTAAAGAAGTTTTCTGTTAAATACTACAAAATCTACTTAATTAAACATATTTTTTTTAATACTTTCACAATGTATTTACTTATTTCTAACAGTAAATTTTGTAGTAAAAATACTTTGCAAATTAAATCTGATCTGAATTTATCTTAATATTTGTCCACTTTTTCATATTTATTCAAATAAAGTATCTCAAATTTATTATCAATTTTCGAAAAAGCAGTGTCTTTACATTTTTGCTTGTATCTAGAAAAGTATGCCCGACATATTCAATATTGAGCAACCAAATTAAAGTTAAATGTTCAATCTTTAAAATTATTATACTGATATTATTATATAATTTGCCATTTAAACGTAATTCACTGTCAAACTTGAAAACGCAATTTGATGCAGATACACACGACAATCCCATTTGGGCATTTAGTAATAAGAAAGTCCGTTCTATTTTGAAAATTTAAAATATTATATAATTACCTTTAAAAAATATTGAGCTCTGTAAACTTGAATAGAATTAAAGGAAGAAATCAAATAAACGGCACGTCACATATATATTTGTTTTATAATTGTAGTAACTTTATAGTTTTGTTTATAATAATAGTATATGATAAATATTGAAAGTTTGCACAGCACATGGCAAAGATGTTTTACAATAATAAAAGTGTGCTATTCGATTTCACCATTTATAATACTTACAATATCTATATTTATGTATATATAGGGTGGAAAAGTTCAAGGAGGGAGTGTTTTGAGAACTGTAGTTTCTTTTTTTATATTATTCCTTTATAACATGGCTTAAAACTATTCAAGGCAAGGGAGATTATAAAATATACCTATATTTATATTGGAGAGGATATACAAATAGGGATCACTTCCTAGATTTTTTTTCGGTGTAAATGGTAGCACCCTATATCAGAAACAATACATTTTTCGTTATAGGACTGCATATATAGTTATATGCAAAGTACAGTATTCATTTCTAAATGTTTATAATTAATAATTCCTTTTTTGTTTCATCATCATCATTTTGTTGCTGATAAATTCTTGAGCAAAAATGTAAATCTGAAGTAGAAAACTAAAAGTGAATATTTATATATATATGCTTATATGTATAATGTATATGTATATATATTTGGTGTCCACGATATTTAGAATATGTTTCATATCAAACCGTCAGTGTTACATCACCCTGTATCTAAGTACGTCATTCGCGAATGTTTAAACTTCCCGCGCGCGCAAAGCACGCAATACATTTACGCAAATTACATAACGCTTCGTTTTCTTCTTTCTCTTATATATTTTTTTTTATCCATTTATTATAATTAGAGTAATAATTTATCGCCTACAAAATATTCGTTCCAAATTTTCAAAAAGTAGATCAG
This sequence comes from Nicrophorus investigator, assembly GCA_963457615.1. Classification (NCBI taxonomy): domain Eukaryota; kingdom Metazoa; phylum Arthropoda; class Insecta; order Coleoptera; family Silphidae; genus Nicrophorus; species Nicrophorus investigator. The sequence continues at coordinate 9,822,103 of OY735146.1, forward strand.
TCTCATATTTTAAAAAATAACTACGAATACAATTTGTGTGTTTTGTGAGGTGTAATATCTATCATTCCTTGAGAGCTTCGCTTCCTTAGATTTCATTTTACTACGAATTTTAGAATATGGACAACGATCAATTTGGTATTGACCTTTGCAAACATAGGGTGAAATATTTAAATTTAAAAAGATACAATATCATTCAACAACTAGAGACAATTAAAGAATAATAATAATAAAATAATTGATTCAAAGTTAGACAACATCCGGTCATTTCCGTGACATAACGACCGCGACATAGAAGTCTTACACAAATTGCATAATTATTATATGTATATATATATAAAAGAAGTTGTTTTGTTACAAGATTACTTTGGTTAATTACAATCACATGCAATATTACATCTTATATTAAATATATATTTGTATCATTTCTTATATTTATAGTTTATATATATTAGTCAGAATAATGAAGATTCAATTGTTGGAATCTGAGCTTTCCCGTTTCGAGTATACCGGTAAAACAAATGTGAATACATGCATTCGTAACTACTTTGACATGGCTTCATTTCTAAAGCTTTATCAAATATTAATAATAATCAATTAATGTATAGTGTTTATGTGTGTTCGTATATATATAAATATAAATATTAGTTAAAAACATAAGATAAAAATAGAGGTTTGCTTAAACTCCAGCTCCCTTCTATAAAACCTAGGTGCTAAGGTCAGAATCTTTGTTGCGATTCACGTCTGGCGTTGGATTAACTGCGGAGAATACTGGTTTCTTGAGCACGGCGGGCTTGGCTTTTATCTGAGGCTTAAATGTACTATTTGTGGTTACTATTTGCGGTATAAGTTTCCTGTCCGGCGCTGGACTGGTGATGGCAACTAGGTCGGAAATTGGTTTCGGAACATCCACATTCTCTGCGGTGTCTATTTGCACCTTGGTGTTTTTCTTCAGCGTGCACTGGTTTTGCTTGGCGAACCTCTCGGCCGCCGTCTGCATGTCGGGACTTTCCGGGCCCGAAGGACTTTCAAGAGATTTCAAGAATGTAGCATCTTCTTCACCGCTGCTACCGTAAGCAACAGACATTGGTTTCTTGGCTAAGTCCTTCGGGCTTGAATTACCTACCAATGGAAGATCCATCACCAGATCAGGAGTGTGGTTCTGTCTTGCCCAATTATCCGAATTCCTATTAGGTTTCGTTAATGAATTAACCTTGATGTGCGATTGCGAATTAGCCCTGCGCTGCCATTGCTCTCGGTTCTGGTTGAAATTCACGTTCGATCCTTCCACGTTGGACTCATGTTTTGTCCTCAAATCCACTGAACTCTCAGCTTTCTCCAACTCCACCTTCTTCGTCAAAGGACTCCCATTAATGAGTATACTCTGCGGACTCTGATTTATGTTTATTGTTGTGCGATGAGAAATGACGGCCTCCTCCTGAACTTTACTATTTACTTGTGAATCGAATGACATGTCCAAAGACTTGCTGTGCACATGCCCGGCGTTCTGAAACAAACATCACAGCGAAATCAGTAACTACTTTAAATCATGTAACAAAGCAAACTGAAAGAAAGAGAGAGCATATCATTTATAGATCTAGAAGAATAGAAGATAAAAAGCAATTAAAAAATATTCCACCCATCTCGCCTGAAAACACAAAAGCATGCAGCTCCAAAACGTAATCATTAAATGAATAAATGATTAATAATACTTCACTTGGAATTACTTTAAACTTGATTTAATTTACACCGATCAACATGCAACAAAAGTGCTCACCTTTAAAATAATGTAGTCTTGAACTGTAGTCTAGCAAATGTACTATGAAATCAACAAAAAAAAATCAACGTGAAAAAAAAAATAAATATAATTAATTAAAACTACAAAATTTCTTAATACAAACATAAACAACAAAACAACTTTCTGCGACATTCCATTTTGGCTGAAGCGAAATTAAGTTCTAAACATGTTATTGATTAATGGTTCTAATACTCGCCAAAATGCAATGTTGTCCAACAGGTCATGCGAAATAAACAACACTTCGTGACAGAGGAAGGCTAAGATATACACTGAATTGACAACAAAAAATAAAAGAAAAAACATTTATTTGTTAAAATAAATAAATAGGGGGTGGGAAGTGCTACAAATGCCGTTACAAGCAATGCATGCACACACAGATAATTATTAATCAAAAACAAAACTTTAAAAGATACAAATTAAATTAAAAAAAAAAATTGAAAAGAGACCTGAAACCTTGAACTCTTGACTGAAATATTTACATTAAACAAATATATAAACTATTATTTATATATATAAAATAATTAAAAAAATATATTGCTATTCTTTAAGTAAAATAAAAACTAATAATTTTAAACTTACATGTATCCTAACTTTTTTTTAAAGCTTTATCACATCATGCAGACATGCACATGACAACTGAAAAAAAATACATGTGTCTCTCCTTTCTCTCTTAAAATAGAATGATGCGGTTTCATAACATGCATAAAAAACTAACTCAAAAGCAAGAATGGGCTCATAATTTTCGATGCACTTAAATCACAAATGAGATCATAAACTTTCGATATAAAATTTTTAAGCTAAATACATTCTTAAGTGTGGTCAAGAGCAGAGAAATAGTGAAGGAGATTGTTGGTTGGGAAGGGCGGACAGAACACAAAATATAGAATAATAATCATGACACTAGCAATTATACTGTAGTTTCTAATACCTCTCTGGGTTGAGTCAAAAGGACAGGAGACGAGTTTTTGGGCTGGGCCGTGTCTGACATATCAGAAACTGTAGTCCAGGTGATCGGAGTGCACTGGACCAGCGGCGAATTTGTAACGGATACCGAGCTTTCTGAGAGCATAGAGTCGTTGGAACTGGAAGCCCTTCGCCGCATGGACTCCTCCGAAGAGCTCGACTTTAAGTTCTCCATCTTATCGCGGTCATCGTCCCTTGAGATACGTAGAAACATATGGTGTTAGGTAACGTTATGTATTAGTAACAAGCACTTACTTCATTTTTAGCAGGATATATTTATCTGGTATTAGGCCTTCATTTCCATTCACAGCACCTCTCCACCAGTCATTCGAAACCTGAGCATATAAAGTTACCGTATCTCCTTTCTTCAAAGACAATTCTCTATCGGATCTGGCAATAAAATCGAACTGTGCGGTAGCCTCCATGCATTCCGAATCTGCGAAAGGAACGGGTTTTATTACCTTTTCCCACCAATCGCAACATGCAAGCAATTTACCATCTTCGGATGGGTAAACCTCGGAGTCGATATCCTCGGGCCCTTGCTCCGAAGGCGAATCACCTACATCACTGTAAACATTCCTGCATATTAAAAATATCACCCCATTGTCATAGCAAAAAAAAACTTACTGATCGTCAGGTTCGGGCGAAATGAATTTCTCATAAACACAGCCTCCATCATTAGGAAATATATCTTCATTATATTTAATAATATTCTTGATCAGTTCGTTCACTTGATTCTGATATTGAACTTGATCTTTATCTTCAGGAACAGGAACTAGGGTTGGCCCGAAACATATGGCCAAGTTGTATGGATCCATCATGTTCTCATCGTGGAATTCGGACAAACTAGAACACACGCATGTTACACCTATGTAACGATCCACGTTTTTTTGTTAACTCACTGATTAAGGAACGCAAACAAATATCTCATCACAATCATAACTGGTCTTGGCAAGCTTTGGATTAATTCTCGCATCTTCTCAATAAACTCGTCTTTGGATTCTAATTCTGAAAAATAGTAAGAAATGAGTTTGGTGTGGGCGGATTTTTTAGGAATTGTATAATGTACGTGCTAAATCCATAAACTGCTCGAAGTAAATGATCGGGAACAGAGGCTCTCGCAATTCGCGCAAGTATAATTTTAAAACGCCGGCCACACTGTTTATATCCGACGCATCGGTCATGTCGGCCAGAGGATCTTCGCCGCGTTCGAAGCACTCCCTGAAGTTGTTGATTTCCACCTGCGATCCGGACACCCTGAATATACCTTGATGATGTAAACCTGCATAAACATTGCCCCCACAGATTAATGAACCAAGCTCAAAGGATCGTTTGCCGCTCGTGTAAACAGCTGCTTAGCACGTATATTTACCATATAAATTAATTACTCTTATGCAAGACTTTATGATCAGCGGTATTTCTTGGTTGGTGGCCTCCAGATATTCCTCAAGTGAACCTCCAAATAGCTTAGGTTGCCCGTTCATCTGGTAACGACCTATGCGTTTGCGACGCGGCGTTTTTGCAGCCGACTTAAGAGTGCTGTTACAATCGGAGTTATCAGTTTTCAACACGTGCCGGATGTACTCTTGCTTAGCATCCAATCGAGCAATCTTCGTTGAGGCTATAAAGTATTCTCTTAATTTCTGAAATGAAAACCGAGAATAAGAATCAGCAGTTTTGTTATCAGGCATATGATTACAGTCACATAAAATTCTTCAGTCTCCTGCTTATCGGCCCTCAGCTTGATCACTGTTTCCAGCGGCTTGCTAATGGCGACCGAATTCTCTCCGAAATAACCAGTACAATCGTAATCCTTTGCATTCAACATCTCCAGAAGTGTTGATTCAGCTGTCTCCAGAGTCTTCCAGACCTCCTCGGATTCTGCACGCAATGAGGTCACACGCTGCTGAAGCTGCTTCAAGCGACTTTCCATCTCCTGGTGCAACACCTTGCTTATTTCCGGCTCCAATTGCTAAACATTGTACGATCGTGAACTCGAACTGTATTCGAAATATGCAAACTTACTTCCTCGTGCTTCTGGCCTTGGAATTCCAACTTCTTCGGTATCATAAATGCGCTGTGGTTGTACTCGAGGAATTTCTGCTTATCCAAGCGCGAGTCCAGCGAATTAATGCAAGATGATAGAACGTCCATGCCGCTCTGAACCGAACGCTGCCTACCTTCTTCAGCGGAAACATGCATAAGAAGCGCCCTAGATATGCAATTATGAAAACCAAAATCCATGCACTAAAATAAAAAAAACAATGTATTTCTAAGAAACGAGAATTAACATTCATTATTACGTCGATGAGATCAGATAAATCATCCACGAAGTACTTGTGGATTGTAGTGTTCGATGCTTCCAAGCACAAGATGTATTCGTTCCGCGCTTTGAGCGCTTTCAGCTTCGAATCGGTGTACTTGTTTTTGCGCTGGAAACGAAGAGAAAATACACACGGGCGTTAATTTGTATTCGAAAAAAGAGCGCGACGCCGTAGGCGGAAACGGATGACGGGAGCGTGCCTGATTTCAGTAAGTGCGTTCTGAAGGCCAAAACAGAGCGCGCGCTCTTTCAAATTGGTATATCATTTACCTTCAGCACTTCCTTGCTGGTCACTTTATACTTCTTAGACTTGTCCAGCTTGTCCTGTGCGAGGGACTGCTCGAATTTGGTCTTCTGCATCTCAGCTGAGCGTAGTTTAGTTTCTGCCTGACGCAGTTCACCCTGGTAGCTGTGATATGTTTTCATAGTGGTGTGCAACTCGTGGAGCACCCTTAGTATTTCCTCGTGCATTTCGTACCCAATTTCGCGGCACTGAAAGAGCCATTGTCTTGTATAATTTATGTAAAAAGAATAATTATTTAGTGCGCGTCTGTACCCTCTTGTATATCCTTTGGACGTCTTCCATAACTTGGGCCAAGCGAGATACTAAATGCGTTGAATACACTTCTGAAAGAGCAACATGGTCCCGACTCAAATTTCTTGTCTGGGTCACTAGCTGCTGCCAGCAAGCGTAGCTCGAGAATAATGGCCATTGTTCCCTCCTTGGGAAAAAATATAGAATTAACATATTCCAACTTAAATTTGTCTGCGCTCTTACTTCTGCTTCTGTTCTTTATGCCTTAGCTGAAGGCTCTTGGCTAGCTTATCCAAATTCTTGGAGTAGTCTAGCTCAAGTTCACCCCTACGCCTAAAGAAGTCCTGTAGCTCTGTGACCAAGGCCACCTGAGCTTCCATCCTTAGATCGAGACATCTCAGCTGATCGTTCAATTGCAGACGGATATCTGTAACAAACGACGGGCATCAGGAAATTGTTCACCGTGAAATTAATAAATTTATATGCGCATATCGCTATAAATAGTCGAGCTATAAAAAGCTTTTCCAACTTATGTAAAGCTTGTGCGTCTTCTGCGTCAATTAATTGATTATGAAAACAGACGCTCTCAAATTGATTACCTGTCCACAACCGTCGGACATTTCATATTCTAAAGGAAGATACGATCTGCATAATCATAAATTAAATGTCTGTATTGTTGGTAGCACACAGAGTGTTTGGGGAGTTAAAATCGATAGCGCGAGGGGTTGAATTCTTGATGTAATTAAAAAGGATAATCTGCCATCGCACGCAGCGATATTGATAACCGGGCGGAGATCAGAGATAGATGAGCTTTCTCGAAAGACACAAGCATGAATTCATCCACCAATCTAGAAATAGATATAATTTACGAGCGCGAAGGATTTGTTATTACAACTTAAACATATATAAATCCTGCATTGAGCGGAGGCGGCAGGAGAAGGATGAGATCTAGACAATAATAGCCAACAGTCAAAGTCAAGGTTCATCCGTTTCGCATCTCGGTATTCAATCAGAACACCTAATATTTGCGACACATTATTAAATTTACAATCATGGCTTTATAGAATATCTAAATTATTACTGCTGCGCAATCAATTTTCTCTACACCATCACGTCTATTAATGCAAATTATCTAACACCCCTGTGGAACAGATAACAAATGTATTTACAATTTAATAAGTTCAAGGTTGCTCCTCGTACCTAGGTCTAATAACCGTGATCCTGTATGGCCATCGTCGTACCAATTGCTTTATTAAAAACGTCCGGTGATCTATGGCCGTCAACCCTTTTCATTTGGGTATATTGCAAGACCTTCAATTTCAATTGCCATCCCTCTCAATGTCATACCAATGACCTCAAGCATTATATCATCACAATATCTACAAGCATAGTCGCAGTTTTTACCTTCACAATAAATACTCTTCTTCAATCTATCACCAACAAATTTCAACATTTTTTAAGATACTAATCTCTATAGCAAGAATGCTTGCTTGGTTGCAGTTATATAATACATCAATTTTACAATATCCGATTAATACTTACAAATATTTTTTTAAAATTTGAATACTATCTATTGATTTTGTAATCACAAGAATTTTGAAAGAAATAAATAAATAACATATTTTAAGGTAATTCGAATCTTTCTAGAAGATAGCGCCACTTACATCAATGACGTCAGTCTAGCCCAAATTACTTTAATTTAGATTTCTCAAAAACTAATAATAAGCAGATTTCAACAATATTATCAAAATTCTTAATATAATTTTTACATCGTTCCTTGTGCAAAACATTGTTTAAAAACTTTTATTGGAAAAACAAAAGAGGCCTTTTACTTATTTTCTACTAGTTCACTGACAATCCGCATTTTCCATTTTGACTGTTATCTAACTAAATTCTAGTTTGTGAGCTTTTTTCTTATTGTCTTTCCTTTTTTCAATTAGGTTTGGATAAACTATTGACCAAAGACAAGTTCAAAGGAAGATCAGCCAGCGTGGTGGACGCCCATAGCCATGGACGTCGGACGAATTGTCATGGATTTTCTTCGGAAAATAATGGTAAGTCAATTTTTTCTTGAAATAAAAAACAATAGGGTTATGAATTTTTTAACAATTATATTTTTATTGAAAATCACATCTTCTTTATTCTTAAACTCAATAAAAATAACTTATTATATAAGTATCGATTACTATATAATTTATTGCCGAAAGAATAAAGTAAAAGCACTTTAGTATTGAAAAGCAACCTTCATCGAAGTGCAAATTATACTTCATTGTTAGAGCTCAGATTTACGTTACAAAAAAATCATCTTATGAGAGAAAGGTGTTCGCGAATTTCATTAATTATCCGCTGAAGAGAATACGAATCCGAAACCGACAAGCCACGGGCAAATCATTTCTTGCCTGCTACGACCGAAAGCAATTTCGCAAAGAGCTAAACGGAATTAATTGAATCCGATGGAAACAATTGTCAGAGTACAAACTTCAAAGAAGTTCGGGAAATTAACTTTTCCTAATCCCTTCACTTTTCATTCGCCATTTAATCCACACACAGAAAAAAAAAATTTATTACTAGAAAATTTATGAATTTCTTCAAAGAGATTTCCTATTATCATTTTAAAACGGCTGCCTTTTCTATTCTGGAATGTCCGTTCCTTTCTTTCGCCCTTAGCCTTCTTCCCGTTATTGAAACCGGAATGCTTTGTACTTTTTTGTACAATTCAAACATGAAAGGTTTTATTTTATTTAGTTGAAAGAAAACTACTTCTTTGAGGTGGATAAAAGAAAATCGAAATCTTGCAGCATTAGGAAATGCCATTAATTAGGAATGTTATTAATTAGCGGGAGGGATTACGTTATGTAAAAGCTTTTTACGTAGAAGGCATCGGGTTTCACCTGGGACAAGTAATTAATGGCGGCGCCGTGTGCACTTCCTCCGTACCAACTTTCTTCGCTGCAATTTATATGCAACAAAAGGAGGAAAGCAAAAACAAACAAAACACGGAATATTTCGCGAACTTCATTTACATGCGCAGATTTAGTTAAAAAATAATAAAAAGGATTAAAAGAAAACCTTTTACTTGTAATTATAAATCGACAACAATAATGCATTATTGCCTTCAGATAAAGAGACACATGTCGGAAGTTTCGGTCCAGCGACATCGGGAATGAATGGAGAGCGATAACTTATTGGCTTCGGACAGTCATGAATGGGCCTTTGACACAAACGTTAAATATAGAAAACCGATTGCTGATAACGTCGGAAACGGCATTATTTATAGGTGCAAAATTAGATTTGGTAGTGGCGTTTACTTAACAGCAGCTTGGAATGCAGACGGTCCAGGTGGATTTTTCTTTGTCCCAAACAAATATTATTTCTCGCAGTTGTAAAGGTGTACTTAGCGTTCATTAAGACCAGAATAATAACACTTTGAATAAATTATGCGCTTCGTTCTTGGAACGGAGGACGCATTAAAATAATGAAGATATTTTCGTACTCAATTTCACAGACGTTTACACTAAACGTCAATTAAAAAAAAAACAACAATAATTAACAGAAAATCATTTTTTAAATAAGTCTAGGGTCGATGAATTCACCGGAATTTTCATTTCAATTTTATAAAAATTATCGCAATTTGTAAATACAAATTATTCAAAGCATTCGTACGGAAATAATGTTTACTTTCCAGTTTCGAACTGTTTAACTAGATTTCTATGCCGTGCAATAAACTTAATTGAAAAAACAAACACAGTCGATGAAATAAATAAATAAATAAAACGCTTGAAACTATTTCATTGTAAAGAATTTAAAAACAAATATAAATTAATGATTTATCGTAATTAATGGACGTTTTTAACGGATTCCCAACGTTCGATTTTTATTTACTTTATTTGCAGATATTTACCTTTCGACCGAAGCATGGAAACTGTTTCAGGATATTAATTAATATTGACGTGGCACTTTACGTTCGCATTGCGCAATATTTTTTTAATTAAAAATCGAACATTTATGGAAAACCATGGCGAAATGGACAGTGAACCGTTCTAGATTTATTAGTTTTCAAATGAAAAATTAAAATTGAAAAAATTTCTCTGTCAAATTACTTTTTTTAAGAAAAAATCAAATAAACACATAATTCCTAAATTTCTGATTTAAAACTTGATTTATATGTTTTTCTAAGTATTCCTGTCAAGGTAACAATATCAGTTTAATTACTTCAATTCTGGCTTAAATAACAAACAACAACAATAGTCTAATTAATATCATGTTTATCATTTAGAAATAAGTGTTTATTTTCACTGCGTATTGTTTCCCAGCTATTCGAAAATAACAATCCGAAATGCATTGTGTTATTGCTTTTATTTTTTAATGTAGTCCATAAACATACATAACGTCAGATGCAAATTGCTTGGCTTTCGTCCAATTCAATACAAAATACAGGCAATAACAAATCCATTTTATCCATCATCTCTGTAGCGCTTAAAAAAACAAGACCTAATTTCCATTTATTTATTTTTAATTGAACTCGTTGTTTATATTTGTTCTTACAACTTGTACATTATTAACAAGTACATTATATTTACGCATGTAACTAATGGATTTGCTAGAATCGGTATTGAAAAAGCTTGTAATTTTGTAAACTTTGGACATTGTCCAAGACTTTTATAATCTAGGGATTAAACAAGATGGCGACTTGTATCCTAGCAGCAAGTGGACAAAGAAAAAGGTTGGGGCCAGGTGTAAATGGAAAATTCCATGAAAAAATACCAAATCATTCTTTAAAACTTTATCTTTCGAATAATAACAGGGTTTTCCCTAAAATTTGCAAATGAATAATTCATTTTGTTAAAAAATAAATAAAAGTATTTAAATTAAGAAGTTTCTGCATTCAAATTTTGCAAATATGAATAATTCAATTTAAAAATATTTCAATTAAGAAGATGTATTTAAATTGAGTTCAGTAGCGTACATTCAATTAACTTCAACCCAGTTACATACATGTTTTTAAGACAATCGAAAGACATGTGTAATGTATTTTATTTAAATACAATTCAAAAATATTACAAATAATAACGCATGGGAAATTTCTATTATTTTTTATTGCAAATGATTTTTCAAGCAACTCAACTCAAATGTAAAAGATCGAAATATTTTTAACATGCATTATGCACTTGAATGTTTGGATAATTTTTGTGGCAAAAGCACAACGCAGTTTGGAATTACGTAACGCTCGCACGAGAAAAAAAGAAACAACGATTGTGCTCACAAACACTTAGCATTTGACATGCATAGCAATTGGAGCAAAGAGGTCATATCGAAAATGCCTAATTTCGAATGTTAAATATATTTATTTTTCTGTTTAATAAACGAGGACAAGTAACCGTACAAACTTAAAAATTAATAATTTTATAATAAACCTAAACAATTTTATATTAAATCGTTAAATCAATATTTATGTTTGATAATGATTACGTAAAGCGGTGATAATTTCATATAAATTTTATAAAACTAAATAAAATGATTATTTTATTTACTGTTTTATGTAAGTATTGTAATAATATGATTTGATGCGTTCAAACAAAGCATTTGAAATATTTATATGTAATATTGATTGTGTGAAGTTCAAGGTTAATTTTGTACTGAAAATTCAGCGATAAATAATTCAAATTGACGTGAGCTGCACAAACAATGAAAGCGTCGCACTCTAATTACAATCATTAAGTTTTCATTGAAAAGCGTCGACGGGAATACATATCACCCTTAAATATTTTATAGCTTGATCATGGTTAGAGAGAACGGGTTTCGTTTACTCTTGAAATATTCAAAATGGAAGTTTATCCGGCTTTATAATTGAAACTAACAAAAAATCGAATTCAATACACAAACGAGAATTTTATTTGTAAAATGATATTGAAATATAAAAATAAACTTATAATGGGAGTTTTGAAGTAATTCATGAACATCAATTCAACTGTAATTTAAAAATTAAAATATGAGATTTAATAGTGTCTGAAAGAAAGTTGGAATGATTAATGGAAAGCAAGATTATCGTTATAGAAAATTCAATTGGATTTGAAGTGAAGAGAAATGGAAACGAAGGGGAGGATTTAATTGCAATTAAAGAATGCGTATTTGAGCCACCCTCGCCCAGCGACAAAAATGAGGGTCCCCGAATGAAGGAATAAAAAGTTGTAGGAAATAAGGAGGGACTCCTTCCTTTGGGGTTGTGGAGGTCTAAAGATAGCCGGGGATATATGAGTCACGCGCCTTTTCCTCTTTGTCCGCCGATAATACCCTCTTACTCAGGAAATCCAAGAAGGAAAAATATGCATTTATGTCTGGCTCGGCTATATGTGTTTGTATGTGTATATATATTAATGACGCTGGTGGAAGTCATTTTATTGTTCTTTTTCTTTCGGTTCTAGTTATTATTTTTATGGTCGTACTGGCGACGGAACTGCTTAATTTTAGAAAGCTAAACAAGGGATCTGAGCGGAAGTTCCACGATTGACTCACCATAAAATCCATTTTCATCTCACAGCCGATTTTATTGATCTGCCTTCCCGAAGTGCACAAGGCACATATACTACCATATCCAACTACATATGCACATACAGACATTTCGACCATTCCAATACGTGCTTTATTATTACATTGCGTATATCGACATTTACCATCGGGGATATATAATTTTTATATGATTGTGTATGCTTGTTTTTGCACAACGGGTACCACCGGCGATAAGGTGGAATGTGCTTGGGATTAGATTGAGTCGCGTGGGCGAGGTGGTATTGTTTTATCAGCGAAATGCGCGGTTCGCGACGGCCGAAGAGGCATTCAACTCTGCAGCCGTGACAATTAAAATGAAAATAAGACTTATGAATGTACCGTAAACCAAGAAAAGTTAAAGCGGAGCGCGTAACTTTTGTCTCGATTGCATATATGATTTGGGGTGGAGATAGCTTCAGACCTGGAAATACATCTTTGGTTTCCGTGTTGTGCGGATGGATCCATCCGTTCCTTTGTTGGATGATGCACTGGAACATCTCAGGAGGATGCTGCGCACTAGGGCACTGGCATTACTACACCACGGAGATGCTAGTCCTGAGCCGTCTTCAGAAAAGACGCAAACAATAAACAATAGCGAACGGCAATAATAACAACAACACTGGTACTGGTACTGCAAGAGCGCGCACTCCTTTGTTTTACTTTATTTTGATTCTTTTTCTTTATTTTTATTTTTTCAATCTTCTGGCAATTTCCTTCACGAACGTATAAAAATATATAAATATACACACCGAACGTAAGGGGTTCTCGCGCACGTGGGTATCTAAATATAAAAGCGCTGTGTACTGTGTACCTAGCCAGCAGCCGTATGGTTCCGTGCTCTCAGTCAACCGGCGTTTAACGTGTTATGGCTTGTGTGGCCAGTGCCGTCCTGTCCCGTTCCGACTGGGTACTCTTTGGTAAGGTATTGGGGGCCCCCACGTTCAATGGGTAGACGAAGTGGGGAAAGAGAGATGATAATATATATATACAAACATATATATCTATATACAAGCCTATGTATATAGATATATATATTCTGTAGTATGGTGGAGAGGCGCCTGCGCCTCCGGCTGCGGGCTCCGGAGCCCCTTGGCCCTTCTAACGAAATGCACCACCACCACCTTCGGCCGAGAACGAGAACCTTTCTCTCTCTCCTCACCGTAAAACTTCTTCGTCTTCGCCACCGGAAGGTCATCGTCCATCGATCCCTGCACCCACAAATGCAGGCGATCTCAACCACATGCACCACACCATCCTCATCATCATCATCAACAGCATCGCTGATTCCGTCCACTGGGAGCAGGAAACACGGGAGGCAGAGATCATTAATCGTATCGATTTTCCAACCGGAATCCGAAAGTACGATGATGGTGTGGTGAGCGGAGGGCGGCGAAACAAAAAGATCAACAGAATGAGATGAACAGGCCAGCATCAGCAGCCAACGAAAAGGAGAAGACATGCAACGTCTATCTGTAACGTAATACACGTCGCGTTTTATATAACCGGTCCGGTGGTATACGCGGGGCGGTTAAATCCGACGCCTATCGCATTCATTAACCTCCGGCTTAATGAGCATCGTCGCGGCTCAATTCGTGTTACATCATCGCGAAGATAGCATTCGTCCCTTTATTATTGGTTATTGAATTGCTCTGTAGAATCGCCATCCAAATTCCATGCTCTCCATACAGTTAATTAACTGATTACGTCTATTTGACGCGAAACGGATATTCAATGATGACACCTTCGATCCGAGCTGGGGATGATCAATTAAATAATGCTCATTAAATCGATAATCTTTATTGACAGGCCTGCTCTGACGAAATTTTATCTTTATACATAAATTGTGTGAAACAAGCCGTTCCATTTCTTTACTATTTAAATACCTTCAAGTGTGAGAATTAGTTGAGAATTTAAATAATAGCTAGTCTAATAGTTTCTCGGAATTAGGGTTTCTCTTTTTTGTACACATCAAGGTTTCAAGATAAATTCCATCATTAATGGTAATTTTATCATTATAGTCAATTTCTTACACAAATAGATAATATTATGTTTTGATACCACGACAATGCAGGAAAACATGCATAGAAGCGATAATCATCATACTTATAGTTGCTTTTCACAAGGAGAGTTCTTTTAGAATTGGCAAAACAATATTAAGTTGGAACGTTTCCAAAAGCACTTTGAGCAGTTTTAACGTTATATCTCGCGATTTTTACTATCTTTGCGTAAAGCGGTATTAAATTTAATCCTTAAAATTTCCACTTATTCTCAACACTAGAAGGTATATATCGTGGAAATAATATAAATAGTAATAAGAAATGCACGGAAGTAACACAGGACAGGAAGTGCTGGAAACAATAGTTAACCAAGCCTGTACATATATTATATAATGAGAGGAATCGCGTGTAATTAGAATGGATCATTGTGATTCCTTTAGTTGCATAGAACAAGAAATTTGAACCACTAGACTACTTAATATTAAATATCCAAGAAAATTGAATGAAAATAGTTAAATTTAAACATTAGGCGCAATTTTATTGGTGAATCATTCATTACATGTGCAGTAGCAGAGAGAGGAAACAATAACTCAATTCCCGTCGAATCGCAGATTAACAACAAAGCACAAGCACATTTCATAAATCGCATTTAATAATAACTCAAGGTCCACGAATTTCAGACTGCGAAATTCAATTATATTCACGCAACTGAAAATTTTGAAACTTATTTAATAGTTTTGACCAACAAATTTGTGTTACGTTACACAAACTTGATCAATTCATTTTATTACCGTTTGATTGGTTGTGGTCAATACTTGATTCGTGTCCACTGGAAAATTCGTTAACGGCATTACAAAAAAAACAGTATTGAAACTCGTCTCACCGCATAAAACGGAGTGGAAAGAAATGTTTTATTTTTATAATTTCATTTCGGAATTTTATTTTATTATCCGGCTAAGACCAGAATGAAGTTTATATATAATTAAACGTCTGTATGCTCGCAATTTATGAATGAAATCGTTGTTTTCCTACTGAAGCACGAAGTGGAGATAAAGAAAGGAGACAAATTGATATACGTATGTGTAACTGAGAGAACAGAATCAACAGCAGTCTACTTATCAGCAGCTCAAGTTAATCGTTACGGATGGCTATTATTAATCTAACGACAGATTTTTGTATGTGTCACATCAATAAATAATATACTGAATGGTTTTGTTGTGAATGTAACTGGAAGCTTAGATTAACGTTATCGATTGAGGGTGTACGGTTTCGTGAAATTATTACAAATTAGTATCGTTTTTCTGACCACAACAGATTTGGAATGGCATCGCTTCAAAATAAAATAAAATAAAAATAAGCGTTATATAATTAGTTTCACTTTCGACATTCCCAAATTGTGGAACGTTTAAATGTCACGCTATCAATCGGATTTAGTAGCGTAGTAATTACGTTTAATTAACCATCAATGAATTACAATCGATCCACCTAATTAGTTTTGCAATTCAACCACGTACAATTATATGCTAAGTGACTAAACCGATCGTAATTCAAATTACCAAATTATTTAATTAACATCGATCCACAAGCTTCTTTTAGATTTGTTGATTTACGTTAATTGAATGAGCCAAGGGGAGATTGGAAAAGAAGGACTATTCTTAAGGAATTAGTCTGCATTGGATCCGACGGTGCAAAAGAAACGAAAGCTAAACTTCTTTACAAAACTAAGTATCGATCTCGCATTTAAGCTGGGAATAATATAAACTATAGCGAAACTTCTGTATTGCCTCGGAGGCGATTACAGTTCGCGAAGTAATTTCGGATCGCTTAAATTCTGCTGAAAACGGGCGTTACGTAACTGCATCTCCGGATTATTGGATCCATCGCGTAATCCCGCAGGGGCAACGATCTTTGATCCCTTTCCGCTCTACCATTGCTAGGTGAATTACGTAAGAAAACAAAAATAATGTTGCTTGCAGTTGAATTTCCGCTGAATAACGATCTGATAAATCTTACAATGATCTCACTCAACCTTGAAATGATATAATTTTGTACCTTTTGACACAAAATTTTATAAATAAAAAATATTTTCAAATCTCTAATATTATTCTTTGCGATCACTTCAAAATGCACTTCGAAAAGTTTGAAACATTTATTAAGTAATGATCTTCAAAGAAATGCAATATAATATACAAAATATTGGAATTCTTTCAATAAATATTTTTAAAAAAACTTCAATGTTGATTCAAAATTTGATAGATATATGAAAAAAATATTGTAGTATTTCAAAAAGTTCGAAACATTACTTAGTTTCTCAAGAATCAAAGAATATAAAAAGAAATATTTAAGTTTTTCAAATTTGACTGTGAAAACTTCAATATCTGAATAGTTCTTTTTGTAATGCACTTTGAGAAGGTCTTAATATACATCATTTCTAAGTTTCGCAAGAAATAAACAAAAACAAATGTTCTTCGAAGGAGTGCAATATAATAATATAATGGTAGGTGATGGAAATACCGTCGAAACTGGGTGATTAACGGAGCGGTACTCAATTAGAAAGTGGCGAATTGCGAACGTTACGTTTTGCTTGTAAATATTACGGCCGGGGATATGTTTCGATAACAAACAGAATAAAGTATTTGAATTCGTAATCTTAATAAAGCCGCGGTTTAATTTTGTCGCCGACGAAGATAAACTATTCCGCAGCATGGGTGTTTACGTGTTTACACATTTCGCGCAAATATTTAAACTGTCGATGCCAATTTTGTTGCGGTTCCTTCTACAGTTCCCCTCTTCTGTACTCTTTGGCTCCCTTCTCTTTCACTCATCGTTTTTAAGTTTCTTCTTTTTTCTTTATTATCCGATTCCATTTATCTCCGAGCGTATGTTCACCTATCGTATTAACCTAACCGGTCGAGCCGGGCCAAAATAAAATCGTTCCAGAATTGAAGGTCACTACTACAGGCAAGGTGTATCCTAACAGATTTGATCACATAAATGTAACATTCCTATAATTTATAGTAATTTCCCTTAATTTTGCCAAACTTATTTTAGAGTCAAATGGAAATCGTTTTAATAATAAAATAACCAATTTTGATAAATGATAGAAGGAATATCTGATGTATTAGGTATAAAAATCCAGCTATAAATGTATATAGAGTTGATGCCAAATTAAGCAGGATGAGCACATAATCAAGACAAATCTAGAAACGAGAGCAATTATTCGAATGCGTTCGAGGAACTGAATTTCTCTCTCCAAATGCAAACAAAGTTGGTTCGTACGTGGAAACGCAATTACGGGCGTGAATAATGGAACGCAATCACGAATTCGTACCAAAAACCCCAATTCCCTATCGTAAATTGATAAATATGAAACTTTCCTACTCCGTGTACTATCGAATCCTAACTCTATCCCTGCCGTCTTCCATAATTCACACCGCGTAGAAAATCGTAATCGTAAATTTACAACAGCAGAAACCAGACTGCCTTATCCGCCTCCAGAGATGAACTTTCTACCTCGATAAAACCTATTACATGAAATATAATCGGATTCGTCGCCAAACGAAGAGGAAACGGTGATACACATAAGTAGATAGGGACTTAACGAAATGTTGCATTCCTTCAATTAAACTTTTTTCCGCAATTTTTCCATTATCCTCCGCTTCGCCTGCGAGGAAGCTTAATAGCGTTGCAGCTCGAAATGAGAATTTACACTCCTGCGCTCCACCAGAAGATTAACTTTAATTAACTCGCAACTTCACGTTATTAACGAACTCGCCCTGATTACTTCCAACTTCGTTGTCCTCCAACAATTACGTACAATCGTGGATCTTTCTAGTAAATAACAGTTTATTTCGCTCAACAATTTTCATCTTGCAACAACCTAAGACTTCAATTATTCATTTGTTTAAACTCTGTTAAAATTCATTTTTCTTTGCAATCTTGTTTATTGTCAGGTCAAATTTTGACCTTGAACAAGATAATTCTCAAATTAAACTGATGTCAATTATAATTGGCTGAACTCTAACAACCACTAAAATCCATGAAACATTTATACTGAAATCAATATAAATCTTACATAATTAAGCAGGATAACGTTTATTAAAATATTATAGACTAACGTTCCATTCATGATTCAATCGGTGCAAATCGCAATTGTTATGGGTGCAAGGATGTTGCAGGTGCAGTAAATTAGCTTTCCGTTTTGGTGCAGTTGTATACGCTAATATGTTAATATGATTACGTTATGGCACGGATTAATCGTGAGTAGAAGTAAATGAAAGAGAACGAGTAGAGAAGGCAAACTAACAATCAAACAGAACAACAACGCCGAGAGATGGAGAGGAAAACGCGAGCAAACAAACCTTACCTAACAGTAAATGAAAATTTACACACGAGATTCATTTATCCCCGTCGTCCTGACCGCAGGATATCGCCGCCCAAGATAAACTTCCTTGCGGCCGCACAAACCAAAAATGGAAATATTCCACAACGAAATAAATATTAATTGAAATTAATCATTTAATATAATTCTGAGAATTACATAATCATATAGCTTTATATACAAAATTTAATGTATTCTGCTGATTAGAATAATCGAGATGCGCTTTCGTTAAAAAAATTCAATTTCTTCGTATTTTAAATATATAAACAAGTTCGAGGTCCTTGAAACGCGCGAGAGGAATGCATATTGGTACGTGCATTTCGATGAATTCCTAAGTAAAGTGTAGTTTGGAAATTGAGTTTTTGTGCTTGTATTGTCGGCAATGCGTAATAGTAGTTACGGATTGGTTTTAATTTGAATCACTTGAACCTTGCCCAAACCGCAACAACGGCGAAACGAAATACAATACGGCGACAGTAAAATGGCGCCTGATGGATGCAAGAATAGAAAGGAGGAAAATGGGAACCCTGTGTGTTGTGTTGTGCATGCAATGAACTACCAACATCTGTATATGCATTCTCCGTCTTGGAGAACTATGATTGCTAGATGAATCTTTTTTTTTTGTTCGTTTTATTTCGTATATAATATGAACACAGACGTAGGTTATTATTTGTTTTCAATTCTGTACCTTCTTTGAGGGTGTTCCAAGGCTTTGCTGTTGCACCGATCGGTTTGTGCAAATCGCGGGACATAGCGATGCGGACTCGCGGACGCGCCAATTTCAACTGGCACGAAACAAACAAAAAGGAAAAGAACAAACAAATAGCAGATGAAGAAGGAAAACCACATCCAGTCGCGACGGACGCGAAAGGGAGCATAATTCAAGCTTTGACGGTTTTAGTAATCATTTCCTACAATCAGAGTAGATGTGGGGTCGCACATGCTAATGCATATAAAGTAACCGCCCGTCAGGCGGTCACGAATTACGCCAGAGCAGACCGGTCATCTCTAAATAAGAGTGATCCCCATGCCACTACCTACACCAATGAAAGACAATAGGGCCTAATGGAAGTTAAGTCTTCTAAATCCGCGGAGCGTGCAGCAACCATAATGCGATAGCCATAGCCTGTCTCTCAGGAAACCGGCTCCTCCTAGTGTTTATAGAGTACCGCGTCTGCTGAGCATCTCCAAAAACCGATTCTCTCTTCCTCCCTCCAACAACCTCCACTCCCGCTCCAAAGAGGAAACAAAAATTACTCACACACAATTTACTAATTATAAACTTCGTTACATGCATTCAGACATCCTGTTTTTCGATTGGGGACAATGAAACCTAACAGAAAATACAATACAGACAATCAAACCGCGTATTGATCTTCGCGAGATGTTTACATTAAAGAGCACGAAAACCTAGGGAGGCTAAAAGGACTTTAAGAACAGCAATTTATCGGTACGTTCCGATCTCCTCGAGCAAGACGGAACGCTTATTTTTCAATTCGTGTTCCTACCTGGACCATAAAATTGTCTTGAACAAAGTATCTCTCCAAAACATCTCTTTTCCAGTTTCTAAAAGAATCCTTATACACAATGCACCCACAAAAAAAAGAAGAGTAAAACTATCCGGTCTTAAAGAAAATCCATTTAGAAAACTTTCCGCGCTGAGATTATATCTGAAGAAAGAAAGCTTAACGAAAATAATCCTTAGATAAAAAAAAAATACATTAACCCGAAAACTACTGTCGGAAGTAAGTTTATCATTCTTGGAATCTTATCATCGACCTCTTTGCCTATCTTTCTTCATTTTTTTTAGTCTCATCTTTAGAAGAGACCATTTGTTATTGCAGGCGCATTCGTTTTACTCATCATCCCTAGATAATTTATGATTATGATTGTAGGGGATTGGAGTGTCGTGCATTATCAATAAGAACATATGCGGTTGGGACCAATCCGAAATAACGCAGGTTGCAAAAGAGAAGCTGCTCCAAAATTAATTGCAGTGGATATAATTTTAGACGCGATTTATTTTTTCAATGCAGCTGTTCCTTTTAAAATTGTAATTCCTTCATTTAAAACTTTTGCGTTAAATTCATATCTATAGCACTTTTTTAGCAACGTAATACTTCGACCGTTATTTTTTATTTTCGATAAGAAAGAATAACATCTTATCAAGTTCTTTATAATTATAAATTATTGAAGTTACATCATTTTGATGAGCTGCCGTATATGAATTATATTAAAATTATTAATTTGATATATCGTTTTTAGTTAACGCTGTCTTAATAAGATATAGATACATGTATTTTGAATCTAACAAATGCATATGTTATTATGTTATAGATAATAAAGTTAATATATGAGAAATAAGCCGGCGATAAAAAGTCTTCTGATACAATCTAGACAATAAATTATTAGCTATTTATTTAAGATAAAATATGTTAAAAAATTTCAATTAAGTTATAAAATTGGAAATATTTTAATTATTAATTAATAAATAAAATATTATGATTTATTGAGTATATGTTATGATTTGGGAAAGCTTAAATTTAGTTAAGAGCATTAATTAGTGTAGTGCCAAATATGCGTAATACTACGACTGTTTATCGCAGGCTTTCAGTAATTACAATAGGAACTTCTATATATGTAGGTTAATAAATGGGATTGTACAAGGTGAGCTTCCTATGATAACCATAACAGTAACGTCGTGATAAGCACGTACGGATGTAATTAAACAAAGCAGAAACAATTTTGTAAATGCATACAAAAAAAAATGCAATATAAGTATACAAAACGCATCCAATCTGTTTCATATCATCTAGCAACAAGTTAAAAATGTATTTTACATAAGGTTCTTTTTAACTTCCTTCTATTTTTCTTGCGTTCGTTTTATTCGTGCAGTTTAGTTTAGGGTCCTCTGAAAAATTCCAGAGCCATATGTTTGCTACGACGATGGGGAGAAAAGTATCGCATGACAAAGCCACAGCATGAAAAGCGAACATGCCGAGTCAAAATTCAAATGCCAGGCCTGGCCGACAATAGGATTGGATGGATGGAAAAGCATCCCGATTGCACATCCAATAATCGTATTTTCCCACGGTAGTACCGCGATCCTATTCACACGAGAATATACCACCACATTGTCGCGCGCTTAATAAATCTTTACCATTCAAAAAAGGTCCCTCCATTTCACCATCGCCGGTAAAGAGGAAAAAATGCGGCTACTACCGAGAAGTACCTTTGTGGTACGTACACCTGCGTACCGCAAGAACAACAAACCCAAAAAACTTTCGATTATCTCAGCTTCTTTCTCTTTCGAACGAACGGTTAGATCCTCTTCTTCCAAACATTGTTATATAATTTAGCGGCAAATGTAAACATGCGAATTTCCTTGCATACAACAACCACTAGGATAATAATAGTACATGTAATAATAATGTTTGGACCAATAATCAAGACTTACTGTTAAAGACTAGCAGTTTCCTTGTGGATCCCAGCCGCTTGATGGGCGATTTAATTTCTTGCTCGTTCTCATCCATAACTGGGGACCGGTATTTATGGAACTGATGGGAAATCGAAAATCGCACAGTGCACAAAACCGATCTAAAAGTGTCTTTCAGAATAAAAATAACTACTTTCACATTTTCATGGAATTCTTTGAAGCGAGAGCAAACAACGGGGAAGAAAAGAAAAAATCGTGTGTATATGTTGCCGATGTCTATCTGTACGTATATATGTATATATATATATACACTCTTATATCCGTGTGTATGTAATAAATAGAACGCGAAAGGTGCTCTTCACCAATTTTTTCCCCAATCGGATTCACGAACAGACGTGTTATTTCAGCGATGGTAGTCGAAAAATCGATTGTTCGACTATTTAACTTGCTTTTTTCTTTATATTACAATCGTGCTCAAAACCGTCCCGACTTGTTTGGCCTCTACCGCTACTGACTCTGGAAGCCTCAAGCCCCACTCATACTCTACAGTTGTGTATTTGTGTTATTTTCAAACTATGGAAACGCGTGCCAACAACTTGCCGACGCCCCATCTGTTTGGAACCTTCTTTATTAATCCTATATTTTATCCAGAGTTTCTATCCTTCCGTACTAGCTCCATCTGGATTTCTTACACATCTTCATATTACATGATTCTTTAGAATAATGTGCAACAATCACATGAATATTTATTCCACCCAGCTAAATGTAGAGGAGCTCTCTTGGGAGGAAGGAAGCTAATTAAGAAGAATATTTATTGGTATTCAAAAAAATTAGCTTTAATATTCTTATAAACATTTTCTTACTAATACTTATAACATAGTGCATAAACATTTTATTGAATAATACATTATTTAAAATAAACTGTAGAAATGTAACCAATTTTATATAGTAAAAATCTAAAAATTGATATTATTTGGAGATCTAAATAATAATATAGAATTATGGAAGAATACACAATTTAAAATGGTTCAATAAACACATATATTAAATTTGTATGACAAACATTGAAATTATCAATAGTTCATAGCTAGATCAACAATGACTAGGCTGCATCTAGGCTGCATCCAGGCTGCATTGCTTGGGAATGGCAGGTATTGCGTCATGTTGGATCGCGACCTCTAGTGAGTGTATCCGACATTAAAGTTGTAAACTTTATGTAGCAAATATACATACATCCCATATATCAGATCAGCCATTTATCACGATTTGACTGGATTTAACTTAAAATTAATTGTGCTACAGGATTTAAAACATTAATGATTAATATACATGACGACATCTCTTATAAATTAAAATAAATAATGTAAACAGTATTTAATAAGAATGTGATTCAGATCAAACTTATCTCATATCTTTTTACTGATAGATAATTTGAAATGGTAAAGTGATAGTAGAATCTATGTGGATTGGTGATTTATACTCGATGTTTCAGAAACAAGAGAATAGAAGTTTCTCCAAACTGTGGATCGGGGGAATCCTCATCCACCTAACAGTATTGGGTCTAATTCTAGACCTTTACTTTAAGTCACCTGTTAATACAGGAATGACTCCTTATAAAACTGACAAACCCTTTGCCCAAAGAGCAGTATTGTTCGTAGCCGATGGGCTACGTGCTGAAACATTCTACAATGCTAATAACACAAGGACACCTTTCTTAAGGTAAGTTTCTTTTATCATTACAGTATTGGATAACATTTTATTTGAAAATTATAGCAACTTGTGCAATGGAACTGGAGGTTTTGGTGTTATTAACACAAGGGTTCCGACTGAATCAAGGCCAGGTCATGTGGCACTCCTTGCTGGTCTTTATGAAGACCCCAGTGCCATTTTCACAGGATGGAAAGCAAATTTAGTGGAATTTGATTCCATTATAAATGAGAGTAACTTTGTCTGGGCAATGGGAAGTCCAGACATAGTGAAAATTTTTCCCAAATTAGGTAATGCTTTTAAATGTTTGTTTAGTAAGTTGTGAAAATTATTTTTATATTTTTACAGATGAACACAAACTTAATGTCTCAAGCTACAATCCTGAAGATGAAGACTTCTCTGGAAAGAGTTCTACTATCAACCTTGACAACTGGGTATTCAACCAAATGAAAAACTTGATGACGCATGAACATTCTTGCATTGCTGAGTTAATGAAATTGGAGAAAAATCTTAAGACCATTAAGTCTGAAAAGCAACATTACTCATTATTAAGAGAGAAATGCATCTCTGAGAGGAAAGGTTGCCAAGGCGAATTATGTTCTGTCATCGAAAATCTTTGCTTGTCGAACATAAACAAAGAACTGGTTCCACTGACTGCTGCTGAAATAGAAATCTTTGCAAAGACTATGAACTTGAAAAATCAATGCAATGCCACTTGCAATGAACTATGTGAGCAAGGAAACTTTTTCTTTCTGCATCTATTAGGCATGGATTCTGCAGGACACATTCATAAACCAGATTCGAAGTATTTAAGAATTTCATAAGTACAAATGTTGGTTAGTAATATTATCTTTTTCAGAGAGTATTATAACAACTTGATTGCTGTGGACAACGGAATAAAAGCTACGGTAGAAGCAGTGGAAAAGTTTTATGGGGACAATGAGACTGTATATATTTTCACCGCTGACCATGGTATGACTAATTGGGGAAGTCATGGGGACGGATCAGACCATGAGACTATGGTACCATATATAGTATGGGGAAAAGGTATTAAAGGCGATATCAATCCTCAAGACATGGAACAAGCTGATTTAGCTCCATTGATTGCGACACTTATTGGTGTTCCAATACCCATAAATTCTGTGGGAGTGCTCCAAGAACAACTGCTAGATGGCAAAACTATAGAAATAGCTCAAGCGCTTTTGGTTAATGTAAAGCAAATTTCCGAACAATACTTAATTCTGCGTAAAAATTTTGAAAAGCCTTCATTGCTATTTAAAGAATATAGCGCATTTGCTGATGATAACACCATTGAAAAACAAATTTTCAATTTGAAGCTATTACTAGAAAATGGTAAAACCGAAATGGTTGTAATAAAATGCCATAAATTGATTGAAGACCTTAAAAATGGCATAGCTTACATGAATAATTATTTCTATGTCCCAAAAATGGCTTGTATCATGTTAGGTCTTATCCTTTGGATGGTAGCGCTCTTGATATCGACTATGGATGCTCCGAGGAATAATCCGTATATTCAAGAATATATCTCGAATTTGGCGACTCAAATTTTCAAGATAATTGCATCTGTTATGTTGATAACAATATCATTTTTGTTTAGTAAGTAATTTGAAATATTTTCCCATTTAGTATTAATGTGATTTCAATTTAGATGTGAACAGCTCTTATACTGCATATATTTATGCATTATTCCCGGCTGTCGTGATTATAAGTGCTTGTAGTAATGACGATCTGATGCAAAAGATGATATCAATGAATTTCAACAAAAAAACAGGAGATTTGCTGATTTTGATATTGTATTCTGTACTGATACAATTTTTGGTAAGTGTATCATATTATTCGCTTTCTTAATGTTAACATGGTTGTTTTAGGTGAGTAGTTTCTTCAATAAAATGTATTGCTCCGTGATCTTTGCAACATTATTCCTGTGGATGTTTCTCGTCAACATAAATAGACATGTGAAAATCATGTGGATGTCATGTTGTGTTATTCTTATTGCGTTGCTGTTTTATCCCACAACTACAAATTTTAGTTATATTGGATTGTAAGTGTTACTTATTTTAAATATTGACCGACGTTTAATTTATATTTCTTTAGCGCGATTGGTGTTTGTGCTTGGTTAACATTTTATCTAAATGTGATCAGAAGCAAATTACGTGAATTTGTGGAAGCAAGCAATTTCGAAAGAGATGTTTTTTGGAAAATACTTATAAATATACCATTTGCTCTATTTATATTATCTGTATTAAATTCCGTTATTATTGCCAACAGCTTTATTAACGAAGATGGTATATTTATGATAAATAAATTCATTTCATGGATCATAACTGGTAATTATAATTCTCTCGAAATTTTATCAAAGTAATACAATTTATGTTTTTAGCATCGGCCCTGATTTCGATATTTTTATCCCCAACAACCATTTATGGACGTTTTGGACAAATTTCTTCATGCTTGATTGTTCCACTAGCATTAATGTCTGTGAACATTGATTTATTCGTGTACACGATCATAGTTGGAACTCTCTACTTGTGGATACGAATCGAAGGAACAATTTTTAATAGCTATCTCAACCTTAACTACATATACTATAACGCTTTACATGACGTTAAAACTTCTACGAGGCTCTCAGATTTCAGAAAAACTTTCATCTACGTAAGTTATTAAGTTTTATTCTATGTGTTTAAATAAATTTCGATTTATTCGCAGCTATCTCTTATAATCGGGTATTACTTTGCAATTGGGAATATTGCGAGCGTAAATGGTTTTGATCCAATGTGGACACGAGCTTATGTCAGCACATTCAATCCCATATTGATGTGTGTATTAATTTTACTCAAAATGGTCATACCGTTCTTTTTAATAACATGCGCTTTCCACACGGTGAACTTGCTTACGAAAAGTAATTCAATATCTACCTTCAAGATATTATTGCTATACTGTGATCAAATGGTGGTCAACTTTATCCTGCATATCCGAAATGAAGGTTCCTGGAAGGATATAGGGCAGTCCCTTTCGCATTTTATTATAATGGAAGCTATGATCTTGATCATAATACTATTTTACGCGATGTCGTATTACATTACAAGACAAAAAATGCCATACTATAAAGTAATGTATCAATTGAAATGCGATGATCAAATCGATGATAACGACTGGGAAATCATTAATAAGTTTCGACAGGATTACAAGATCAGCGACTTGATTTCTCAAGATAGTCAAATACTATTTGAAGACCTACGCATTGACCCTACTGATGAATCTAAGTCGAGCAGTCCTTCAACGGAATCTGTTGCGGCTGTGGCACCTCCTGCAATCGTTGATGACGATAGTGTCTTTAAAAAGCCTGCAATCCCTAAGCAGAAGAAAAGGCGTTATATTCCTGCTCCTTTCGTGTACCCGGATTTTAGCACTGATGATGACGACAACCCAATTGCAAGATTTCAGCCTGGAAAGTTGCCTCTAAATACGACTCGTCGCTCCAAAATGGAGTTACCTACTCCATTGCACTGCGATCCATCTACTATAAATGTCCCAGGTCAATCCAATATTATTCCCGAACCAGGATCATCAAGAATTTACCCAGGTGCTTCAAAGGAATACGAAACCGAACCAGGACCTTCGGGATTGTTCAAATCAGACGAGCCCAGACAAATGAGATCTAAAAATAAAAAATATAAGGCGACTAAAAAAGGACTTCTGTTGCGTCCTGCTATTCCACAACTTCCTGATGAATTCATCCAGGCCATGCTATGGGGTGAACCAAAATCCATCCCAACCGCTCCAAATCCCCCGAAACGTAAGTTTAATATATATATTAAATAGCTCTAATTTTAATATTTTCTTAATTTATCCTATAGAAAACGACGACAAAGAAGATGATGATTAAATTATTGTTTATTAATTTAAAGTTTATTTTATTTATTTATGTTAAAATGTTAATTTATTTTTTTAAGTGCATGAATTTGTATTTTTTTAAGTAGTTTATTAAGTTTATATCTGTTTTATAATTATATGTTTTTAAATATTTAAAATTTAAGTTTATTATGTATATTATTTTCTTTTGAAGTTCAGTATTATCTAAACATATATAATAATATACAATAGTCAACAACTAGTCCACAAGAAACTATTCGTAATAATATATTTAACCGTAGATTTTAGTGAATATATCTAAAGTACTTTCTAAGTCTATATCCTAATATAAACTTGTGATTATATAGTTGCTAGCATATATAATTTAAAATATATAGCTTATTCTATTTATTTATATATATATGTATAACATTTTAAAATGTAAACCAATATAACTCATAGTCTTGCCATATTTAATGTATAACTATATATTTATGTTAATATACTGAATATAACTTTGAAGCTGATTTGTTGTACATTATTTACTTATTCGTTTTCAGTTTTATTTGGTAAAGTATTTCCCTGTAAATTTATTAGAAAAGTTTGTAGAACAAAATTTTCAATATAAAACAGTTGTTTAAATTTCAGTCAATGAATTGTTATTTATTCATAAGTATTGAACACGCCGCGCGTTGTGTGAATGCATGAGTGGTTGTGTTATTATATGCCTGCACGGAGTGTGGCACGTGATTACATAATGATTTAAAAACCTGTTGCGGAATGGCGGGAATTTTCGAATAGCGACAGCTGTTTTGTTTACAAACGTCACAGGTCGGCCAATAGCGGTTGGCGTTCGGACTAACAATTGGCGGCAAATTGTGGACGCGCATGCGTGCCCTTCGATCTGTGCGGGAAAATTAGCCTCTACGGACTCATTTACTGTTACAAGTGAACGAAGAACGAAGCCTCATATCAAAATTTACTTTTGCATGTCCAAAAAAAGTGTTAAAAAGTGTCCGGCCGGAGGGATTAGAAGTTAAATAGTGTCTCTTTTATTAATGAAAGTCAACCTTATAAACGTAAGTTCCAAAAATAAAACGAAAAAGAACATTTATGCACCACTTAGGACGTCCTCGAGCGCCGTTATTAGTTAAAAATAAACTCCAAATCCTATCACATTTTCTCTACCAGAGACCATTTAATCTTTAAATGCGGGGTCCCACTTAATACAAGACTATATAAACTAATTTTAAGACGGTTTTTTTTCCTAACCTTCAACAATTGGTTTTTGCCGCTAATTTGGAGCCAGCACTCCGCCTAATTGTAGTTTATACATTTACCATGTCCATTCCGAAACATTCGCGAAATTGCTTGAAGTCATAAAAATGCAATCTATTGCATATTCCATTGAAATTGACAGGTATTTTAGCGCCTTAACCTAACTCTGTAATCAGTGGACCAACCAGTTACCTGTTGCGTTTTCAATTAAAATTGCACATGTAAGCTGTTCTTTCTACCATTCTCATTTATTTGTATAGATAATATGGAGGGTGGACCTTCATCAAGTGGGTTTAGATCTGATAGTGGAGATTCAACAAGCCCAGATGAATGCCCTGATGTAGATGTAAAGAGTAAAGAATATCTTGAATGGATGAATGCCTTTTCTGAGGTCGATCCTGCAGACACAGTTAGTCCCAAGGAAACTCCTGCAGATGATGAACAGGTAAGACTAAACCAATTTCCCATTACCAAATTGTGATTCTAATATACAGTTTGTGCTCTCAAGCAGACTGCAAGTTGTTCCACCAAGGTATCTATTTATAAGACTCCAAGATCCAGAACCTCACCAGTAGAAGATAATGAAGTTGTTGATTTGGAGACCACTCCAAAGAAGATCCGCAAAACTCCCCTGCCTTTGCTTACTTGGGCTGACAATGAAGAGGTGTGGCAGAACATAGTATACAAGGAGGAAGCCACCTTGAAAAACCGAAGCTACAGTATTTTTAATGACAGATCAGCTTATCTTCCACGGATGAGGGCTATCCTGCTTGACTGGATCATGGAAGTCTGTGAAGTGTATCACCTGCGAAGGAACACATATTATTTGTCTGTGGATTATATTGACAGATACTTGACGATAAGGCCAAACGTCCCAAAAACGCAGCTGCAATTACTGGGCGTTTCGTGTTTGTTTATATCTGCAAAACTCGAAGAGATATATCCGCCTAAACTCTCAGAGTTCTCTTATGTCTGCGATGGTGCTTGCACCGAAAAAGAGATATTAGCCTGCGAAGTACTATTGTTGAACATATTAACCTGGGAAGTAAATCCAATGACGCCAACTGGTTGGCTAAACCTCTATATGCAAATTCATATTAACTCTGAAAAATTCAAGGATCGTAGCATATCATTGGCTGTAGATGCGAACTTCCAGTATCCCCAGTATTCAGGTTACAAGTTTGTGGAAGCTTCGCATCTGATAGATCTGTTTACAATGGACCCAGGTTATTTAAAATTCAGCTATAGTACCATTGCTGCCGGTGCGATGTTCTTCATCTTCGGCAAACAAACTGCGCTTTCCGTTTCCGGCTTGAGATGGAAGCAGTTGAAACCTTGCGTTTCCTATATGGCTGTCTTCCATCACATAATACAGAAGACCTACGATCCCCGGCTTGTCTCCGTTGTACCATTCATTGATGATGAGAGATTGGAAGGCAGCTTACGATTCCTCCGAAAGAATGTGCCAAATATTGTATTCAATGAGAATCACTCCATCCAGACGCACCTAATAAATTTAGACATGTTCGAGAAATCTGTTCTCGTACGATTGCAATGGTGCGGTCTACACGTTGATAAAGTGTATATTAAAAAAGTTAAGACTGATCTAGGTGACACTGAATACGAGAGCTGCAAAGATGAGAATCCTGAAAAGGGACATAGTGTGGTCATGTACGAGTTGACGCCAAATGAAGAGAGGATCGGTGACCCGGACGCACCACCACCCTTGCACCCCACAGACTCCGATTATGAAGGTGGAAAAGTTAATATATTTAAACTGGCCCAAAAGACAACTGTCACATTCGACGATATACTATCAAGCATACACAACGACTCTGCCAGCCACAAATTCAATATTTCTATCCCGAAGAAACTGTGTAAATGAACGATTTAATTGACCCACTTGTAGTAACAATTCCATGTGATAACGCTACCCTTTCGACAATTGCCACTTTTCATTGTTATATATAGTTTATTCAATTACAAACGCCTTTTTTATATTTTTTTTTTCAAATAATCATAGATCACATCATAATATCCTTCATATTTATCTGTGATCTCTTTAACCATTTAAACTAGGTGTAATTAATGTGTAGATAAGTACTTGTTCCCTCATTTATTTATGGTTAAGAATGTCCTATTTATAATGAAAGATTTAAAAAAAATATTCTCAATATTGAGTCAACACGTTGGCTCCGAAAGTTAAGTTTTGATTATATTATTATAAACGTCGTTGTTTAAATGTGGTAAAGGAAAATTATTTTTGATAATGAATTGATTTGTTTTCCACCATTTACATCTCTTAACGAATAAACATTATTAATATTTGTTCTGTCTTACGCTTAAAATATATGTTTTTTTTATTATTCTGATGAAATTTATTATGTATAGTTAGTAAGTTATTCTTCGGTCATTACATTGTTCTCTGTTCGATACAAATATTTTATTATTTTTATTTGTTACTGATATATATGTTAATGCCTATTAATATAGCTGCACTTGCGGGTCGTAGATCGGCGTGTGCACTTTTTTGTACTGTAATAAAAAAGTATACATTAATTGTATAACTTATATATTGTTAGTAAGATTAATATCAGTGAAAACCAGTGATTTTTCAACTGTATATTATATTAATCGATGTGTATATTGTACTACTAACGTGAGACAAGGATTTGTAGGTAGATTGTAACTCGGCAATTTTTATATATTTATATATAAAAACAAACTTTTAATAAAGACTTTATTTTGAAATTGTATTTTTTATTCCTAAACAGATCTGATAGTTTCACACTTTGCTAATAACATTTATATCTAAAGTAAAAATACCAATCGCACAGAATCTGGAGATTAACCAAGTAGTTTTTCGATCAATAAATACAGAGCGGGAACTACTAGCACTAAAATCACTTTTATAGAATAGTTTTTATATGGGTTGACGATGTTTTTATGTTATTGGATATTTTCTATAAATTAGTACAAAATAAATACAACTTAAATTTGTTACATATCAGCTTATATTACACAAACGCCTATAAACATGTAATATTATATTTTTCTTATACATTTATTAGAAACTTATAAAATAAATGATACAAAATATATAGAAGTCTTTTCGATATAAGTAAGTTATGAGAGAGGCATTCCAGTTGAAAAGCGAATTCTGTATTCGCTTTGTCAAACTGTTGTACATAGAAAATAGTGTAATTAAATAATAATAAATTAAAAAATGGACAAACTGAACGAAAATTAAATACATATTAAAAGGCTTATTATATAGAAAAAAATAGTTTGGCGTTAAACAGGTACTTCCGCACAACGTTATTGCATAATCACTTTGGTCTAAAGCATCTAAAACACACTTTTGTATCTCCATTCAAACGGCTCGACTTACAAACTTGTATGCCTTTTAATATTAGAATATGTATATATATTGATTGAAATACTTTTTTTGTTGTTGTAATTTTTAGACATTTTTTGAGCATTACACATTTAAAAACCAATTGTTGTTACTCATGGCACAAATATTAAAGGTAAATCCGTGCGCAATTGACCGGCACCAAGACCGCAAATGATAGTAAGATGTAAACAGGAATGGCGATAGTAAACACAAATTTCCAATTATATGATACTATCGTCACCAGGAACATCATGCGCGAAAATAGATCGGTTCTATCTTTTATATTTGTATCATGATTCAAAATATACTCACTGACATCTATAAAACTGGTAAAGGTTGTACAAAACAACAAACTTATCAAAGGGGAGAGAAAAAATGTACTGTTTATGAATCGTCCTGATTCAAACATTTAACTCTGAAACAAGAAGATTAGATTCAGTTGGATATAAATGTGTATAGTAAATTACCAGCATCAGGTTATTTAAAACTTTGTATCTGTTCCATGTCAAAGCTTTTCTGAAAACTAATCAAAAAGTTTATTAGAATTGACTGTTCAAAAAAAAAATCAATTTAACTACAAAAAGTTTATTAAATTAAGAAAATAAAAATGGCATTCTCAATCTGAAAAAAATAGCTACTGTTCAGTTGTCTTACACTTAAGAGTTTTGATATATTCATCTCGTTCAGCTGATGTCCTGAACCGTGCCACTCTCTCTCTTTTGATTGGCTTGTTATCTGTTTCAATGATCTCAACGTGTTCTCCTCTTTGCACAAGTACAGCATTATCCATGACTTGCATTATTGGCCCATCCAGTTCCTCCATTAACTTTAAACGCTTCTTGATCTGAACAATTGCATTATCAGTATTCTCTTCAGTTTTTTGGAATTCTGAAAGGTCAAAATATTAAGCATGGTAAACTGTGCCAAAATAATAAATAGTTTATACCATCTTGAAGGTAGCGTAGATGATTGAAGGCCTGGGATTGTGACACAACGATCTTGTAATCTTGGTGTTTCATCATAAAATCGGAGGTTGACAATAATGCATCCATGTAGAGAAGATCCACAACTTGTATCAGTGAAGTATACCTTGGGTGTACAGCAACCTCCCTCAGCTCTGCCAGTGCTTTTTGGATATCCACACTCTTCCTGCTTGTATTTGATTTGCTCATCTCTAAATCCACAAGTTTCTTCAAAAACAAAGGATTATTAATTGGGAACGGAGAGGACACAACCTTCTCTTACCTGAGCCATGATTCTTTTGGCGATAGATCTTTCCATTTTTTGTTTTCAAAATTGCAAATATCTTTTTGCAACTAACCAAAATAACATCCCAACTAGCCTGATTGGCTGCACATATCGCTTCGGGATTACCAACCTTTAGTATCCGTTACAAGAAAAAATTTAAATATTATATATTATTGATTTCTTAGTGGCCAAGTATATGTGCTACAGCTAGGCGTGTCACAGTTTACAAGAATAAAAGCATTGTCAATTTAAATATAAATAATATGTATATGTATGTTTGTTTGTTTAATAGTCCTAATAATAATACTTATTATTTACCATAGGAATGGGCAGTCACTTGGTTGTTTTATATGAAAACCATAGCTAGGAAGAAAACAAATATCCCTAGAATATTGCCAGCATGCTATTTGCTCCTTAGTAACTAGCCTTCTTTTACTTCTCATCTTCAGCCGTGCCAAGTACGTTCATATCAAAGTAAGGAAATCTAGACTAACGTATATTTCTTATTAGATATCTGGTTTTTCAGTAATTAAATTGTAGTGGCGCATATTAACATTGATTTGAGTGAATATCTTTTATGCACGTGTATCGTTTAACCATACTTTCTTCTCCAAACATTTTCATTTTTTGTGTCTGAACAGTTTCAGGTAATTATTTATATGTTAATTGTTATTTATAGAATGGCTGCTCAACACTTAGCAATGGATTACTTCTGGGTGGAGAAGTCTAAGTTTGATATAAATGAGACTTTTTACTATGAACGTTTGGGATGTGTAAGTGATTTTGCCATATGTTTGAGGGATATATGGGATTTTTATGTGCAACATTAACTGACCTGCAGCGAGATACAATACTAATATTTGTCATTATGTTGGCATAGGCACTGTTAACTCCTCTGGCTGATGAGGTTGCTAAAGCGAGACAGCGGTTACTTGATATTAGAGATAATATGGATGATGTGAGTAATAGTTCTTATTGCTTGTTGCTTCCAAGCTTTAATAATCTGTGTATAAAATGTGTTACATATTGTGTATAGGAGTTGTCAAAAGGTAATAGCAGCCCACAACCTCTGCTCATTACTGACTTTTTGGTAAGGTCCATAGCCATTTTGTGAACATTCAAAAATGCTAAATCCTTTTATTTCAATAGGACTGTAGTAACTTGAATACTCCAGAATTGGTTGATCATACACACAAAGTTGACTCGGTAAGAGTGCAGTCAATGTGTGTAATATTTGTCTTTCTTTTTATCTTCTTACTTACATCTAATACTCATTTTGCTTTGCCTGGCTTTTTGTTGGATATTTTATGTGGAATCTATGTTTCATTACTTACACAAATTATGTTTTCAGGACGTTCGCGCAATGGGTATAAGTGATATGGAGAACGCAGCACTTGTTTTCATAGAGGAAAAAATGTGTGAATTTGGCTTCAGTAAGTATAAAAAGAATTAAAGTAAAATGTTAGAAACAAATATATTTATTGACAAATCTTTTTTTAGTGATTGAGGACATCCAAAATCAGATGATTAGATTCAATAACAGGTTGGTTTCCATGGAAAGAATGATTGGTGCAGCACCACAATCTGCTCCAATGGTCTGCCCAAATATCGATGAATGTAGGAGGACACCAGTCGAAGAAGAGGATGATGATGACGTCGATCTCTTTGACTCTGACTCTGAAGATGATGAAGTCGCAGCAAAACTTAAAGAGGAACGTATCAGCGCTTATAATGCAAAGAAATCGAAGAAACCTGCTTTGATCGCAAAGTCCAGTATCATCTTGGACGTGAAGCCCTGGGATGATGAAACCGACATGAAGTTGTTGGAAGCTAATGTTAGAAAAATTGTTATGGATGGTTTGCTTTGGGGCGCCTCCAAACTTGTGCCTTTGGCATACAGTATCAAAAAGTTGCAAATCACCTGTGTCGTTGAAGACGACAAAGTGTCAATCGATGTCCTGCAAGAGGAAATCGAAGAAATCGAAAGCGTCCAGAGCGTTGACATCGCAGCCTTCAATAAGATCTAAGAAGCTAGACATGTCATTATGTAATCATAATTATTCCCTCTTGCTCCGGTTTTTCTAATTTATATTACTACCCAGTTTATACTTTCCGTGAATATTTTGCCTCAATAAAAACTTGTTTATTTAACTACTAATTTTATTTACCAATAATTACACAAGAGTTTTACAATTAATTTATTATAAGTCAAATGTTCAAAAGCCTCAAAATTGGAAACATATTTTTTAACAGTCGAAAAAGCAGTGTTCGCGTTTTGTGGTATTACTCGGCAACCAATCACGCTTATATGCAAGTATCTTCTTTTGTAACAATCGAAAAAGCAGTGTCTTCATGTTTTGTTGTATTACTTGATATCCAAAATGAGATTATGAAAGAGACTATTAGTTATTTACCTTTTTAAGTAATTTGAAATATTAACATTCCTGAATAGATTTGATTTAAATGCGAAGGCCTTTTAAAAATTCTGAATTGTGTTATTATTCATTTTGGATATAATATAATATTTATCCAGTTCAAGTCCTCGAAGATTCAGCACAGAATCCTCGGGGATGCAGATGTTGTTTTCCAGTTTCTAGAAAACGTATTATATACACTTTCTAATATTGGTTTAGGACCTTATAGCGCCAAACAAAAGTCAAGTCGATCTCATTGCCACGAGCGGACAATTAATTAATAACAATTATAAAATCCGCTGTTTACAAGCGGAAAGTTAATTCATTTAGAATTATTAAGGATTTGCGAATATGTATGGAAACAGGAACGTGCTAAACATTTAATGCACTTAATAGTTATTCCGAGTTTCAAACATCTCCGTAGTTTGTGGTTTGCGTATATACAGAAATGTATTTAAAGCAGCTCTTACAAAACCTATAAATTCTATGCATGGGGACATAATTTATGCGCAACAGCTATTTTTACATATTCCGTAGTTTTCATCAGAGCCAGTACAGTTACAAATTATGTCGATTTTATATGATTTGTTGAATGATTGGTCAGGTTCATAATTTTGGTATTTTTATCACGTCCTGCTTACAATTTAAATATTGTTTTACTTGTTACGTGACGTTTCGTATCTACGAAAAGGAAAACCCGTTTTTTTTTGACTGTCTGTATTTTGGTGTTAATTGTTGATAAATTGTTCTATTTATTTTTCGCAAGCTGTAGAAATTCCATTATTTTGCGGTTCCACTTTTTGAGAGATATGAGTGGAAGCTTTGTAAATAAGTCAAATGCATAATTAAGTTCCAAGTATAAATCGCGACTCCGAAAATAATGTTACAGGAATAAAACTACGACTGCTCTACTTCAGAAGTTTACGCAACCTGCAAGTCAATACATTCTTATGCATTTGATTGTAATAAAATTTGGCAAAAAATAATCTGCTTTACTTCGCTTAACGTATAATAGTTTATTTTGTTATGTCTCATGGTTCAATTCAAATAAATTAAGCGGCTTTTATAATAGTTGCACTTTACTTCTATTTAGATCTGAGATTTTTTTCTTTGTGTAAACAACATTCTGTTTACCTTTTAAGTTTCCGTTAAGCAAATAATAGATCCTCCGTTTTGTTTATTCAGTTTCGAATTTCTGAAATCTCAATTCAAATATATTTTGATAAATTGAATATATGTACAAATTTATAATTATAATTTTAATTTATTATTAATTTAATTGGGATAAAATTCAGTAGTATTTTCAGTACTATTAATCATAACACATGAAATACTGGTGGTATTTTAATTATATATAAATATATTGATTTATAACTTTACTACAGGTCTTGAAACTTTTCATGTAGATTATTCTGTAAATTATTTGTCACGCTGTAAAATAAATAAAATATGTTTTTGACGTGTTTCTGATTTGACAAATGAAGAAGTAATTTCGTTTCGTTGATTGCGTCGGTGGCCAAAGTAGAAAAAAGAATAAATGAAGGGACGTGGCATTTTTCTGAAGTTCCATAATATGCCAGGAGTGAAAGGAATTCGATTATTGCGATGGTGATGAACATAAAAGAAGCGCGCTCCCTTTTATGTTTTATTAAGAAACGGTTATTGGAAAATTGCGTTGATTGGTAAAGAGGAATTTGCAGCCTTTGTCAGGACGAATTCAATCATTTTGCTAGTTTCCAAGCAACTTCATTTCGTTCGCATAATATTTATATATATAGCCACAACCCCTTTGTGCTACCTGCATCTATTAATAACTTCCCGGAGTTGCATGCACCACATCAAATACATTTCCTGAAATACAGAATGTTGAACTTTTTGAGTTTAGAAAAAAATCTTAATTGGACGAATCAGCAGCGCTTTTATTCTTGAGCAACCGACTTTGAAGGATTTGAATAATTTATGCGGTGCATCGCTAAAAATTATTCTAAGGACGACGGGCGTTATATTTGGAGGTTTTGTAATGGCTTATTACACTGTCATAGAAATTAATTCGGAAAGTGTCACGTCTTCTTACCTAAGCCGATACACATTATGTTTTTTTGTTCCTCTCGCATTACACATACGTAATGCTGTATTTTCCCCGCCATCGATTGGAGATTTTGTGCACGTATCTACTGGAAATTTCGGGCCTATGCGGATGTTGTAAAACACGCGATTATCTAACGCTGCGAAAATTTCATACCTGTATTAATTGGAAAATGCATGGCCACGATTGTACGCACGCCGAAAGGTACCTGACCCAAAGATTGAGACAATATTTGCACAGCAATAAGTGGAATTATTACAAAATCTGCGCTAAGTTACTTGCGTCAATATTGACTCTGGTTTGATGATGATAATAATAATTTTTCTGGAAAACGTCTTCGTCTTAGCCACCTGCGCTAATTGCATATTTATTGGTGGCAGGTACGAGGTCTTCTGCTAAATGTCAATGCTGTCTGCATGAGATTTGTTTAGGGAAGTTCCTAACTGCGGATTAGACATTTTTGCATAGTAAATTAGGAAGATGAGGCTCGTGTTCTTGAATCAAAGATTACTGTGTTGACACTAGCATGTCTCATTGGGTGTGCGTCGCCTTGCGTCTATGTGTGTGATGTCCTTGTTGAAAATTTAGCGACCCGTTCGCGTTTCTTTTTCTTTCTTGCGTTCTTTCTTTTTTTTGGGCGGGAATTCGGTAAGGTGATTCAATGCTATGACACTGGCAAGAGTGAGCAGGGGGGTTTAGAAAGAGATGTCACAGGTGTACTTCGTAAGGTATATATTCTGGGAATAACTGATTGTCAGTATCAGTTAACGACAGCTACGAATATGAAGATCCACTGCTTGTTGGTTGTGTTCTCCGTTGCCGCGGTGTGCTTGTGCCTCGCCGAAGAGGTCCAAAAGCCACAGGAACCTATTGTCAGGCAAAAGCGTGGCATCCTGTTGGCCAAAGCTGCACTTGGAATTGGAGCCGCTAAAGTTGGTCTTCTCGGATTAGGAGCCGCCGGAGTTGGAATCGGTGCCGCTGGATTAGGATTAGCCGCCGGGTCAGTAGTGCTCTAAACATAAAAAAATAATAAAAAACTGCATTAGATCCAAGCCTGCACCGAAATCATTTACTCGATAATCCCAGCCATCTATTACGTAACACGATAATTATGATTTGCATATTTTCGTTTTCTCGGACCAAAAGCGACTCGAATCCCGCTTGTTACGTGTTTCCCGAGAAACGATAATTAATTGCCACTTTATTTATAAGAAATCCCATTAAGGTGGAATTCTTATTGTTTATAAATTCATAATAAGAAACTGTATTTTTTTTATTTCTCAAATTATTGTTATTACCATTATATTCCGATGAAATGCAGCGATCACGATTTTCGGAATTGCATTCTGCATAGAAAAAACGTCGACAGTTAATTAATCGAATCGGTTTTGTTTTCTGTTTCTTTTTTTTTTGTTTACTGCTATTTTTGGAAAAGATGTAAAATAACCACGGATTCAAATCCGGTTCTCTTTATTAAGGAATAAATGTCAAGATGCATTTGATTATTGACATTTCCGAAATGTATTATTCTGTCGCATCACTAGTTATCATTCAAAAATTAACGTTTGCTTTTATGTTTTTAGAGGTTTGGCTAAAGCCGCTGTTGTTGGAGGTGGACTATACGCCCTGAAAAGCAAATTTGGTAATGGAGGATATGGCGGATATGGTGGTCATGGAGGATATGGCGGTGGATACGGCGGTGGATACGGCGGCGGATACGGAGGCGGATACGGAGGATACGACGGTGGATACGGTGGCGGATATGGCGGTGGATACCAAAAGGTCTACGTAAGCCATAGCTACGGTGGTTATGGTGGACACGGAGGCTACGGCGGATATTGGTAATCAGATCAATAAGAGGAATCAACAAATATTATCCCTGAACTGATTATTTTCTGTATTGTAAATGTAAATTATTTTGTAATTATTTTGAATAAATCTTACCGTACCAGTAAATAAACCCTAAAGCGCATTCAGTCTGCAACCTTTACACATCCGATTTTGAGGAATGGTCAGATCTGTACGAAAGAAGGTCATTGAAACGCGTAAAGATCATGGCCAAAATCTGGTTTCGAACTCATCCATCGGTCCATCCAGATGGGGTTTGTTGACTTGTCCGAAATACCGGATTGCGTAAGCTCTTGGCTCGTGCAGACACATGGATTGTCTCGGATTTCCCCGACGGGGCTTAATTAGTATTTAGAATCTATTTATCTGCTGGCATCCATAAATAAGTCCCTCGCCGTATTTGTCCTTCAGGAAAAACCGCAGTCCTCTCACTCCGCCGTAGCAAATAATTCAAATTAAAAACTTTTCGAGCGGAATAAACAATTACAAATTTAATGATAAACATAATTAATGAATTGAATAAAGTTATAGACTAACTACTGCTTATATTATTTATAGACTCCTTGTCTCAAATAATTTGATCTGCACAGGATCATCAAAATATTTATATATTTAGCGAACCATCTGACGTATATTTAAGTCTAAATTAATGCACCAAATATTCTAAAATGCATCTATCTGTATACAGACCAAACACATATAGTTATGTGCCTTTATAAATATACACGATCATCGCACATCACTCACCAATAATTATATACATCGCAACGCCAATGAATACCAATTCTGTCGATTTGTTTCCGCGTCCTGTTATATTATTTATTTATGTCCTATTATACGTTAATCGTGTTTTGAGCTAATTTGCTATTATTATTTGTTTGTATTTATTATTTTGTAAGTCGTGACCCTGACTCGGCGATGATCGAATTGTATGTGCGATGGTGATTCAAGTGAGCCGGTAAACAACGGAGTCTGAAAAACTCAAATTCCCGATGGGAGATGTTAATTAGACATGACAATTAGATGGTGGGAGGCGGCGTCGAAAAAATACATAACACAATTGATAGAGGTGGAGAAGGAAGAGAAGAAGAAAAAAAACAACAAACATCGACATGCAAATGGAGAAAAAAAGTCGGGTGGATTTGTGTATATAAATCGTATGCACCTAACAGATCGTCAGTACATCATTGCTTGCTCATTGCAAAGATGTTCAAGTGCGCTCTTTTACTGGTAGCCGGAGTGCTAATCGCTTGCACTCATGGAGGTAAGTACATTGTTTGACAATCCCTTATTGGATATTACAGTGTCTGTGTGTTCGCTTCCAGATGCTGACTTTTTACCTAGATATGTGAGGGAAGCTAACCCTAAGAGACATGGCTATGGCGGAGGCGGCGGTGTTGCTTCTGCCTCATCTCAAGCTAACGCCGAAGCTAGCAGTATCGGAGGTGGATATGGAGGCGACAAAGGTGGATCCGGTGCTGGCGGCGGTGGATTAGGCGGAGGACTCGGTGGAGGTTTAGGCGGCGGTGGAGGTCTCGGCGGCGGCAATGGTGGAGGACATGGCGGAGGACTCGGTGGTGGAAACGGAGGAGGACTCGGCGGTGGAAACGGAGGAGGACATGGCGGAGGACTCGGCGGTGGAAATGGAGGTGGACACGGAGGAGGCGGTGGTGGATTCGGCGGATCTGGAGGTGGCGGCGGCGGTTTCGGCGGATCTGGCGGAGGTGGATTCGGCGGTGGAAAAGGTGGCGGCAATGGAGGAGGACATGGCGGAGGACTCGGTGGTGGAAACGGAGGAGGACATGCCGGAGGAAACGGAGGTGGATTCGGAGGATCAAGTGGAGGTGGATTCGGCGGTGGAAATGGAGGAGGACTTGGGGGTGGAAACGGAGGTGGATTCGGCGGATCAGGAGGAGGTGGATTCGGCGGTGGAAAAGGTGGTGCTAACGGAGGTGGTTTCGGCGGAGGCAATGGAGGAGGCCTTGGTGGTGGAGCTGGAAATGGAGGAGGTCATGGTAACGGCGGTGGATTCGGCGGAGCTGGCAGTGGAGGATCCAGCGGAGGAGGATTTGGCGGTGGAAATGGTGCTGGAAACGGAGGAGGTTTCGGTGGTGGAAAGGGAGGCGGAAATGGCGGAGGATCAGGCAGTGGAGGATTCGGAGGATCAAGTGGAGGAGGATTCGGTGGATCTAGTGGCGGAGGATTTGGTGGAGCTGGCGGCGGAGGCGGTGGCAAAGGAGGCGGTTTAGGTGGAGGTAATGGCGGTGGTTTCGGTGGATCTTCCGGAGGTGGATTCGGTGGATCCTCAGGAGGCGGATTCGGTGGATCATCAGGCGGAGGATTCGGCGGCGGAAAAGGTGGTGCTGGAGGATTCGGAGGAGGAAATGGTGCTGGAAATGGAGGTGGATTCGGAGGAGGAAATGGTGCCGGAAATGGAGGTGGATTCGGCGGTGGTAAAGGAGCCGGCGGTGGAGCTGGTGGAGGTGCCGGTGGTGGAGCCGGTGGTGGTGCCGGTGGCGGCGGCGGAGCTGGTGGTGGTTTAGCTAAAGGTACTGCATCAGGATCAGGTGCATTATCCGAATCCAGTGCCAACGCTAACTCTCAAGCCTTCGAAAAAGGAGGATTTAAAGGCACATCCTCTTCAGCCAGTTCCCACAGCATCAGCCAAAGCGGCGGATTTAACGGGAAATACCCTAGTTTTGGCGGTGGACTAGCAACATCAAACGCCAACGCTGAAGCGAAGAGTTAAACTATTTATACATATAGCCTACAACCCTTATAAACTACATTTTTTTATCAATAAATATTTTATATGCTGTTAAATACAAAATCCGACATTGTTATTAGTTCAAACAATCTACAAGGCAAATTTGCTAAACTTAATTAAACATGAATCGTGTGACCGGAACCCTTTAAACACAAGGCAAATACCAATGCAAATTTAACTTTCCCCGAACTTCCAACGAAACGCATTCAAATAAATCCCTATTAAGCAATAATTCAATAACCAATTTGCAAAATACAAATACAATTATTTAAAGCAGGAACTCAGTCATAAATTGGGACCAAAATTATTGCACCGCATGGCATCAGTCCAATAGGCGAAACGAAAACAGAACACGACATAATGAGTATTCCGATAGTAGTGCTAAATTGGTTTCCATTCTTGCAAATTATTTATATTCAGGCTATATGCGGATACCTATGAAGCCAGGTACAAATTGGCACAAATTAACACCTTCTAAAAATACACGTGCCAGCCCACATTTCCAATTCATTTTTCTATTGATCCGTTCAACCCGACGTCTGTGATCCGCATGTGCGACACCGATTCAG
Source organism: Nicrophorus investigator (assembly GCA_963457615.1). Classification (NCBI taxonomy): domain Eukaryota; kingdom Metazoa; phylum Arthropoda; class Insecta; order Coleoptera; family Silphidae; genus Nicrophorus; species Nicrophorus investigator. The sequence goes on from OY735146.1 coordinate 9,865,266, forward strand.
GCGGAGATGTTCTTCAACCTTCCTAAACTTAATTTGAAAATTTAATACCGCAACATCAAAACTTAACCAGGCAAAATCACATCTAAATTTATTAAAACTTCATTGCTTATGCAGATCCCATCCTAACTTTTAACAAATCTTTCCAAACTTAGATAACTAAAAAATAATAAATTACTAATTTCTTTACGGTACACACAAAACCTGTTATATAATCATACATATTTTATATTGCTTTAAAAAATTAAATTTTTTCAAATATATACTTTCGAAATCCAGTCGAGTAAAATAATCCTTTCATTATTCGTTCCATCAGGATAACGAGAATCACAACAAATAAGGACGTCTCATTCCATAATTGAACAGAAACGGGTATGTTTCGATGCAGGTATTTGATTAAATATTACGTAAGCATCGACTGCAGCGCAGCGAGAGGAATTTTACAAAATCCGTGGGATTATTAACGTGCATCCCGGGGGATTACTCATTAGCGGCATTTGTAATGGACATCCATAAACAATGAGGCATCCGCGTTTTAAATCCATTTAACCGGAGGATAATAAAACGAGATTCAAATCGAATGCTAACACAAACAAAGAAAGAGAATAATAATAAATTACTATTAATTTTTAGTAGTCATAAATCAAGTTTGCACGGAATAATACCGGTTTCATAAACAAGTCGGACATTAATTTGATTTTTGACGGGCGATAATTAGCCGCTACAAAGCGATTTATATATATATATATCTACACATGGATATTATATAAGGTATTACATAAGGCCGAATCGATATAGCCGGGAGGCAGCATTTTCGCTGGAAGTGTTTATATTGATTTAATTTTTGTGTGTACATAATTTGTTTTTTTTTTCGGCGTTCATACAAAAAGTAAATGAAATATAAATGCTTCATTAATGGAAATTGAACGAAAGGTAGGTAAAAATATGCCAAAACGTTGCATGGAATAAATCAACAATGCAGGAGGGTTGGACGCATTGAGTGGAATTAATAAATAAATTGTTTGCTTTCCGAAAAATTTTCCAAAATAAATAAAAATATTTATATTCGATTACTCGCACATTTTTTTTTAGTATTACTATTATTACAATTTTTGTTGGTCTATAAAACAAAATTTTACGGAACAAATGATCACGTTTCAATCGTGCCGAGCTGTTAATTAAATTGCTTGCTGAAACAACTGAAACAAAACGAACGAGAGAACAAAGTGAAATGCAAAGCGCAACGATCACAAACAAGTTTAATTAAAGTTTTTTTTAATTAAAAATGTCTCTTTGCAGTTCGCAGAATTCACGATTCAATTATATTAATATACAATAACAAAGTTAAGTGAAGTTTATATCGAAATTATTTATTATTAATTCATAATATTTATGAATTTCCTATTTTCATGTTATTAATCGTAATTACAAAATTAACATATAACAAAATAATTGAATGAAAAGTTTACGTTTGGAATTAAGCATTGTTTGATAGTAAAAGGGTTTTCTGTAGTAAATATATTTAGGGAAACGCCCTTAACTTCTTTACAATTTTGATTGATTAGATTTAAATGAGCAGAAGATACGGACACGATTTCGGCCGAAGGATTCTAAAATTAAAATTTAATTTAAAATTGAAATTTTGTGCTATAAAATTACTCATTAGTTTTATCTTTAATTTGCATAATAAAAATGAGTGGTAATCGAGTAAAGACACAAGTAATATCGAAAAAACTCAGTTATAATTAATATTACGCAACGATTAATATATGAAAATGTGCTCTTGCTTTCATAAAATATATGAAAATTGAGTTAATCTTATTTTTAACAGCTATTTTAATAAAATTTAAAATTTATCAGAAACATCTTTCTTAATTGTTATATTTATGCGCATATTTCAGATGATTTTTTTTAATACATTAATTATTTTTTTCTTCGCTCGTGGGTCATTGGCTTACAAATATAAATAAATTTGTTCATCAAATTTTATTTATAATTAATATTTATTAATATTCAATTCAATTATAAACCGGATTTATCTTAGTTATATAATTTATCCAACCGGTATTAAATATTTTTTGGATGCAGATTTGTTTCTGTCTTTTCGAAATTTATTGTGATAACTTTCATTTGATGTTTGACCTTTCTCATTGTGAACTTGACATTCAAGAATGATTGCAATACACCAAAATTGTATCCACGATTGCAACGATCACAAAATATTATTTAAATTATTTTAAATCACAATTAAATCCTATAAACCTTCGATTTATTCATTAAAAGGTGAAAATAAAATTATATAAAATAGATAAATGATGAAAATTGTAGCGCCAGTAATTATATTATAAATGTATGTAGTCAAGCAAAATGCTTTCAGCGTAATTTATCAAAGTGCTGTACAAATTCCAATCATGTTAAAATCGAAAATCTGTTTATTATTAGATTTATTTTATTATCATTTGAGTGCAGCATAATAATATTTAAAATATACTTACTCTAGTTGTATTTTAATAAGGGATTAAAAGGAATCAGTACAAAAACGTATATAATAAAAGTGATTTTATTTGTAGAATATTCATTGAACACAAAACATAATGGAAATGCACGAATTAAATAAAACTATTGAAAATATTACACAACATATACATACATATTTTGAACAGAAATGGAAAATAATGAAAAATTTAAAAAAATCTGCCAATTCCGTACAATAGAATTAATAACAAAAATGATGCTCGAATCGCATTTTGTTTAATTTTATTATATAGAAATATTTTTTTTTAACAAATAAATATATTTTGTAGGTATATATATACTTTTGTTTAATCCATCTTAAGCTTAAGTCTATTATAAAACTATAACGTTCTTCGATTTACGCACTTTAGTTGATCCGGGTAAATCTAGGAACGAATCTAATAAATGTTTAACAGAATTGATTAACGAATGTGAATACCGGCCCTTCGATTTCCGCATACTTTGGAGCTTCAAAATCGAAGGACAAGGGCCTAAACTATTGAATAACAGAATAGAATATGCTTATTAAATAAAAATTATATAATAGTATATAAATAGTCGCTCGCTCTTCGATTTATGAAATGTAATTTAATCATATTCTTATATTGTTTGATTCCATGAATCGAAGAATGTAGCGAAATACAAAATCGCTACAGGCTACACATTTAAAAACCTATTAACAATCTATACACAACAACACAGTAGGAAATGTATGAAGTGTTTTGGTGTTTCACACTATAATTATCTAGATTATACCTGATTCTGACAATTATTATAGACGGGTATATTCGTACTAATCCTATGATTATCCAAACTAACCTAACCCGAGCTACGCTAGATTATCTGACGGATTGTGTCGCTTATATTGATGTCAATAATGTCATAATAATTGGAGTTTTATTTATTACCAGCGCTGAGACTCTAAAGAGTCGACGACGATGCATTTTTGTTGACTGTTATTATTGTATTATTGCTTAATTTTAAAGAAATTATATAAACAAATCAGGTATCAATCATTTTTTTGTACTCTCCTTACCTATCTCGTAAAAAAGACCCTAAGACTAATGCAGTGTAAGATAAAGAACTTTAATTTTTTTTTAAATCATTTGGTAGAGTATTAAAAAATTTGAAATGATTTATTTTTGCGATTATGAACCGTTATGATGAGGATTCCCGGTTTAAGTTAATTTGCAGGATTGTTCTAAAGTTTTCCTCGAGTTCGATTAAAGTACCGATTACATGGAGCGTTGCTCCTTGACACTTTAATTGCAGATTTCGAAAGGACTTAAGTTTCGGTAAAGTTTTTTAGAAAAGTATTTTTATATCTAAGAAAAAAATGAGCAAATTGTTAAATATTATTGCAATGTGTGAATCCTCGTCATTCACGTGAAAGCGTTTTTGATTTTCCTATATCTCTTTACAAATAAGATTTTTTTAAAAAACAACAACGAAAGCCGCTTGATACACTTTGTCTTTTATTCCATTTCGGTTACATCATTTGGTGTCCACTTTTGAGGTATCGAACAGCCCAACATAGAGGCATCATTACTGTCACAGCTTGAACAGTTCCGGTTTGGATTCGAACTCCTCGCACACCGCGCAATCCGCTTGTGTAATTGGAGTCGAAACCTAAAAGGGATGAAATGCCGGAACGTAACGTGATTATGATTGATGAGAATGCTTATTTTAACTTATTTATTAAAACTTTTATTTATTATAAAGATTTTTTAGAAAAAAACCCGAGGAAACTTGATACCCGGCGCATCCACCGAAACTAACAACTCGGGTTTCACATTTGCCTTTTCAATCGATACACCCGTTCCTTAAATTTCATTAAAAGCTTTCAATTTGTTGCGGTTCTCCGATTTCTCCCTATCTGTTTGTCATCTCCGATTCGCTTATTGATTCACAAATGCATACACGCACAAATAGTTTTTTTGTTGTTATCCACTAATCCAGGTTAATCCGCTTTGCGTTCCATAATACAAAAGCAAATACCAATTTGATTTAATCCGAAAGCTGTATAATTAATTGCATTTGTACTCTCCGTATTGATTCAATTGATCATCATATTATATTATGCATGCGCACATATTGGAAATTGCTTTTCGTTTCGTAACATTTTGTTCCGCAAATCCAATTCTGAACTTTACGAAATTATTTATACTAGCCCGTAATGCGGATTTACGTGAACTAAATCGCATTTCAGTATTATTTTTTCAATCCGCTTTTTCCATTTTAATTAAGCATCTGCCGCGGACGACTTTTAATTAATCCTCCAATTGAAAAATGAAACTAATAACGTGTACTATTATAAAGGGTCATTTTAAATATAAAATTTTAATTACAGATTTCAAATTTTAATTAATTAACAACTATTACATAAAAATCGAAATTTATTATAGATATATTTAAATCAAAATTGCTAATTTCCGCTGAACGCGTTTTTCCGACAGGATTCAGATTCTTTTCACGGGAAAAGCGCACCGACAATTGTTTTTTTCATTCCCTTGACGCGATTCACTCTAGTAAACATGTCGGGATATAAGCGAATCTCATATATATATATATCAGTTCAGATGAATACATTTCGATGTAAGCTTAAAAAAGACAAAAATGGAATGGCTGCAAATGTGAAATTCAAATCCTTGCATGAATTCCAATCTCATATCCATAGCATTGAAATTCATCACAGCTTTTCCTTTTTCAATTTCAATAACAGAAATCTTTAAAAATCGGTTTTAACATATTATTTACTATTACTATTTATAACTTACTATTTTGATACTAGTTTAGTAAATCTATGTTTTAAATAAATTTAGGTTTTTATATAATGCTTTATGTTATTTGGAAATTGAAAGAAGAGCAAATTAATATAAGTTATTGCAGTATGAATTATTCTGCTGTTAAATTAACTTCCTCGATTACGATCTTATATAATAGTTGCTGTAAATTAGTGTTATATCGTTAATCTATAAATACGTAAATCTCTGGATTAGAAATGATGTTCGCTTGGATGAGCATTCGGTAAACATTTGATACGCGGCTTGAATATAATCAATAATTGATTAAAGCTTGGATTAAAGGAGAGATTGTTTACTTAGCCTGAAGGAAGCTGCTGATATTGATCATCGCAGTGACAACAGGGACAGGGATCCAATTAAAATTTGACTGCAAGTGACAATGTCTGCACGTGTTTAGAGCGAATGCCGCATTTATTAGAGTTTAATTGAGTTTTCCGAGAAACTTGTAACTGAATCCCTCGAGATTGGATATAAAAAATGGATCGATGTTACAAACTATCGACCAATTTGCAAATTTCCCCCAGGTGTTCGATTATATATGCATATTCAGAGTGTTGGGAAACCCCAGGAGGTAGACGCGAAATACTACTATTAATAACATAGTATTAATGAAATCTTCATATATGTGTATATAAATATAGTCAGTTTTAAGTCAGTCCTGATCCCATGACAATGATGATGAATGATTTTCCGCTTGTTTTAGATATATCACGATAGCCACTTCCGGTACCAACCACAACGCATTTGTATGCAAACTCCTTTGAAAAGGACCCGATGCGATTTTGCGACCATTACCCACTCGTATCTGCGTGGGTCTATAGATATTGTTGAAAAGTTTTAATGAACGTTTTGGGAAAGCGTAAAAGGGATTTAAATTCTCGAACACTGTTTGCGTCTGGATTTGTGTTTGCAGCAAATCCCCTTTATAATTAAATATTGATTCCGCGGAAACTTAATTAAGACCAGATTGTTCCTAAATTAGGATCGATACTAATCCTCCTTGTTTCCATCAACAATCTCTAATTTCTAATTACGATTTTGAAATAACAGAAACTAAACGCGAGTTTTAAACATTTATTGTACTAATTATTGAAATAATACCTGTATTCTCGATCATAATTAAACTTTAATTACTGCAGCTTCCCTTTTACAAATTTATTTCCGCTCAGATATGAGAATAGTTACAACTTCAACCCTATAGCTTTTACGTCGAACAAGCTGAACGTAATTGCATATTGATTCCTCCACCTCATTCGTAGTTGATTAACTCTACACAGCATAATTTGCATTTCAACGCGCTACACGGAATACAACAAAAGAAAAACTGAACGGATTCCGGAGTAAGTCCTAATAATACTTCTTTCATACCCACAGAATCCGATCGAAATGAAATAGCCGTAGCCAACAAACCGAAATCATAAAAATAATAAAAAATTAAGCGAAAAGCGTGTAAATTTAGAAAGGCGTTCAAAGTGAGGATAAGGTCGAGGTCATCTCAATGTCGTCCTATCGGAATATTTTTGCTGTCTAATCGATTGGTTATAAATTGTTCATTGAGGGGATTTATAAATAATCACAATGTAATTTTCGTTTATCTTTCGATTTTTTTTTGTAAAATCTATTACTCATAGATCGTAAAAATACACTCAAAATCGATGCACGTGCCATTATATAAATTCCTCGAAACAACAAGGTTGATTTGTAAATTTTTATTATTTTCGAAAATTTATTTATGAAATTTCAAGTCTATGAAATATGGTAACTTGTGATATTTCAATCCCTATCCAACAAACCTATTCAAGTGATTTCTAATTTAAATAAATGAATTAATTTATAGTGACAGTTAATCAAAATAGTAAATTTAAACAGCGCAATTCTGTAAGCAATTTCGCCCATCTATTCGAGATATTAATTACGACCCGAGGTACACAAATACAATAGTATTGATTAGGAAGTACAGGTTTTCCGCAAATGTTAAGTGGCCTGTAATTAATGTTAAAAGTGAATTCGAATATGCAAATCGCTCATGATGAACGTAACTCAATTGTATGCAACGAACGGCGATAAAATTAATTAGCGTTGCTTTAATTAAAGCGACACCAAAACCTCAAACCAGCTGCGGGAAGTGATGGATCGAATTGTCGCAAATTGAAGGTGATCGTTCATGATTCGAATGATTTGTGATCATGCGAATGTTGCGCATTCGCACAAATTTGATACCGCCGGAAGGAGAAACGCGCAATTTTCGGGCGTTACATAAGTATCGATTTTGCAATCATATGTGACCAATTACGCACAGTATATGATGTAGGTTAGAGAAAAATTAAATAAAAATGATACATAAAACTACGAAGAAATGGAAGAATTTATTGCATTCTTTCGATTGTTGCCGCTGTTTATATTAATTATCACTATTATTTTGTTGATTCAATTGATATGATTTGTTGTTGGGAATAAACGAAATAAAGTATTTTTTTGTCATTTATTTCGTGAACTTATTGCGAGAAGATTTATCTTGCTGTGTGTATTTTAATGTTTGTGTATGGAAACGATTCGATTAGCAATGCAAATTGCAGTTTCGGTGATGTAAGTGCAATTATTCGGAATGACCGCAAAACCGCAACGTGATTTTTAATTACTTACTTGAAAGATCATAACAATCGCTGCATTAATGCACGGATTGGATAATAGTAATTAAAAAAGAAAAGAAGAGATATTTTATTTAAAACACATTTATTATCCTATCCTAAGAGATACATGTACTTTTGCACATGCACGTAAATCGATACGAGCATATAAATTTATACGTGTATCAGTTTTTTTTTACTTTCTCAGAGTCACAAACTTACTTCATATATATCAGTTTTTTTTCTGTATTCAGTAATTTATATAATTCTAATATAAAAATTCTTCATTCCTCTATAAAAAACAACGAAAAAAGACACCTCTCCTCTAAATGGGAAACAAATCAAGTACGATTAACAACGATTGCCGTAATAAAATTCATACAAATAGTGTATACTTCGAGGTGGCGGGAAGTGGGCGAATAATAATTTGAACTTAAACCTTCGGAGGAGGCACGGTTAGCTGTGTTACATAAGACATTGATTTCTTCGAAGTTATATATAATAAATACGTTATAGATCGAAACGGCTAACATGATGATGTTCTTTTTTTGTATAAATACAAAACAGTTGTGATTGCTTCTCCGAATGTAGTAAGGCAGAATTTATGGTTTTCTCACAGAAACGTAACGTAGTCGATTTTAATGTTCAGTCCTTGAGTTCCAGGATACGGTTTTTCGGTACATTCCTGTGATTCAGATTTGCTTTTGTTATTGGTGTCAACGATTCCATTTATTGAAACAAAACAACATACGCAACAAACGAATATCTCGAATCCTGCATTTGCTGGGTGAGTCGGTTCGTGTCCGTTTCAAAATTTACTATTTTCCATTGCATTTCTTCTGACTGTTTCTAGGAACTTGATTTATATGACGAGGATATCCGTTTGTGCTTATGTTCGATTATACATGATGATATGGCTATGAACAACTTCGATGAGACAACTAGCATTCTTCTATAGTATCGTGAGTATTTCCAGCATTCCGTTCGATTTCCTTTCATAATTCTAATCCAATCGTATTATCTTTTTACTTTATTTTCTTTTCTTTCATTTTCATTTGATAAATTTAAATTTTCTTTTTAATATAAGCGTTTTCTAATATCTAACAAGGTAAGGTAGATAATCTTCTCTCAAATTCTCATTCTTTCTCTCGTGAGCTGTCCCTCTAGGTATTGATTTTTTTCTATGATTTGTATATTAATTATATATTGCTTTTATCATTTTTTTTTATAAATATTATTTGAATACTAATCACTCCGAGGGTAGTTTTCTCTGCAATTCGGCAGGACTGTGCGTTTTCACAACTCAAAACGTGGTGCCGCTATTATGCTCTCAAAATACGTGTCGAATACGTAGACAAAATTACCCCGTGCGAATATAACAAAACTTAGGAATCTTCTTTTTGTTCCACTTTGTATTTGTGTTGCTTTTGTCGATGCTGTTGTTGATGTTGTTGTTGTCTTTGAAGATGATGTGGTGGTGGTGATTGGTGTTGTTGTACAATAGATTTGTAGCATTTGGAAACACATTTTAAGATTCCTCGCCGTCTTCGCGGAAGAGATAGGTGGACCAATAAATAACGTTGAAGAGAGCGAAAACTAAGGGAAAAGTAATTCTGGAGATGACGTCGATACGCTTGGACCTGGTGGGGAACTTTGATAGCCACGAGCGGCAACAATTGGGGCGATCCGGTTGCATGTGGATCTCGCATTGACGAACCTTATCTAGGCTCATGGGTTCCCCGGGGTGCCGCACCAGAGGTTTCTGAAAGGGCGCACAGGCATAAAGTCGAACAGTTCGGTTTTTGTTGAGTTGTCTACTGACCATCGCGAAGGTGGCATTGCTGTCAGTGTCCATAAGGTCGGAGGTGGCATCCATGGAGGCGGCATGTTCGAGCTCGCACTGCCTCTGCCTCTGTTTTTTCATGTTCTCGCGATGCATGTCAGAACGCGAGGCGTAATTTACAAGAGCAAACTCAAGCAAAGCTCCGAACACGAAAGTTAAACAAACGCCCGTCCACACGTCGATCGCTTTTGTGTAGGATACGGGTGGCAGAGAGGCGTTGATTCCGGATGTCTGTGTGGCCATTGTGAGTAATGTGGTTACACCTGGTTGCAAAGTAAAGTAATCTTGCTGTAAACAGTTGCTAATGGGGAATGTTGGGGGTGACGCGGCGGTTGTTCCGGCGGCACCCAGATGGGCGGTTTCTTACCTAAAGACACTCGGGCGGGCACGGCTCCTTGATCGAGCCAAAAAGACACCCAAGACACTATGACAAGCATACAACATGGAATGTAAATCTGTATGAGATAGTAACTAAACTCCCGTTTAAAAAGTAAGTCAACTTTTAGACAACTGTACTCTCCTGTAAGTAAAGTAAAAAAGAAAAATATGAAAAGCATGCAGATGAGCAGCGAATTGAGGATTGGGTCGATGGTATCAGGATAGATAATAAACGAAATTGTTGACGCACCTGTGTTGGTCTTGCTGTTGCAGTAGTCAGTGAGGAACTTTTCCAGCGTGAAACGTGGTAGGTGTAAATTTTTCACTACCTGAACGGGATCTCCTTCTTTCCAGAGGAACACCAGATCATCCGTGGTCCAGCCATCTATAAGGTGATCATCGAACAATGATAGGTGTGAACGATAGCGATGTCTCATACTTACAGCTAGCCATTCGCAGCGAACACACCTGCCTGTCAAGCGGGTACAGTTTCAGGTTCATGGGACATGATAAAGTAAGTGATATTCTACAAGACAATACAAGATAAGTATGGATTAGAAAATTAGGTTGGGTGACAGGTATGCGCGCTCCGACGCGAATTCAGATACCTTATGCTGTAGAGTACTGAGCCGTATGGGAAAATACGAATGTAAACGTTTGGCATAATGATGTTGTGAAAGTGGCCCTCTTTCTCGTTGGAGAAGAAGAGATCGGGCATCCATACTCGGTTCGCCTCTGTTAACGTAAGATACTTTAGCCTGCCCCCGAAGTCGTTGAACTTCAACCTCTCATCCAGCCATTGTTCACGAAATGTTAGTTGTACGCTATATTCCTGCAAGTTCCAGCTCGTGAAGGATGATATAAAACAATATGACCTAGGAAGCCGTGCAAGCGCATGCAAGCATATTGTGCATTAAAGCCAGCGTTGTTTCGAGTTTAAAAAGAAGAATAACAAGAAAAAGAAGTTCTAGTAGTAGTAGTAGTACTTTTATAGAAGAATATATTGAAAACCCGAGAGGAGAACAGTGGCGATAGGATGGTGAAGTATTGTATTGGTTGCAATGCAGTGCACGAGAAAACGGTGGATGATATCATAGGCATGCAGCATACGCCGCGTGTTAATCGTCGGGACTTCAGCATGCTGACACTGTGGTGCTGGTGCCCTCATTGCATCATCGCCATTCGTTTTTAGGCTTGGTGCAAGTGAACACAACCTGTCAGTTTGTCGTTCCACAAAATATGACGACATTTACTTTTTTCATATATACATATTTCAAAAAATAGAAATGTGTAGAGTTCTTTTGTTGTGTATTATTTAATATATATAATTTGTGAGTGTATCTTACGTATTAAGTATGGTTTAACTATTCAAGTATACCAAGTAAGCCAATACTGGACGTGACTGGCAGACCGCGACTCACCATTTTGTAATCGTCTATTTTGCTGATAGAGCGTAGAAAGAAGTTGATCTTTACTTCGGTCGGTTCAGTGCCTATATGATGTGGATAGAAACAAAGAGTATTACTGTGCTGTGGAGCTTAAGTGGTTACGTGGCGCCAATCACATCTCGCATTGGCTCTGTTCCCATGACGGCATGCAAGCATGGAGCTTACAGTTACCTTAACAACTTCACTTTCAGTTGAATCTTAACTTTATGTCAGTGTGAAATCACAAAATCAAAGAAATGATATAAAACAAAAACAATAATATTACAGACATCGAAAGCACACGTACGCCGTCCTCCCCACAGGTGATGACAGAATGGATCTAACTACCACCACCCACCGTTTGTATGCAATATATAATATATGTTTATCTACACAGTCACACATGCTAGGCCAGACATATACATAGCATTCGCTTTGCTCGCTAAGTATATGGCACACCTAGCTACTTTCTGCTGACACCAACCACTTACCATGGTAACGTCATCTATCTTTGAGATACTTCTCATAAATATGTTGACCCTGACTTTAACGGGTCCATCTGGGTGGAAAAGGAAGCAAATTAGTGGACATAGACACCACGCACACATAGATTTTTTTCTTGAATGTTAAATTTGGTTCGGTTGCAATGAGGTACCAGGCACCAGCACGAGCGACAACACTTCTCTGAGATGCCAGCGACTATTTCCATGATATACTTTCCGCTATTATTTCTATTAATCATATTATCTTTGGGTTGTTATTTCTTTACTTCTTTCGAAAAAAAAACATAAACATAATGAAAACAATACCAAAACGCATTCAGCAATCAACACTATATGACCTAAACAAGCTACGAGGGGTAAACGAGTAAACGTTGAAGTGCTTTATAGATTTCAATTTTGACCAAAACTCGTTACACCCCAAATGCCGGCTCTTGTAGCACCTCTACACTAGGTATCATATATATACAGGTATATATATAATTTCGAGCTTGTATATATATATATATATATAGGTATACATATATATATATATATAACGATATAAATAAATATAAATAGGCTACTGAATAATCACGGAATACGTTCTTGACTTGCTCGCCACTTACCATCTTGATGTCACTAATCGTCGCAATGCTGCGTACAAACAGGTTTACTCGGACAATGGCTGGTCCATCTGGAGCGATGGACAAGACGTTACATTTAGTCTTATGTACATCAAGCACGACACACAAGACAGAGTTATTAAATCAAAAGAGAAGTGAGAAACGAAAAAAACAACAAAAGAAAATGAAAAAAATGGAATACAGTGAAAGAAACAACTCTGCCAAACCCTAGACACACACCGATAAACAGTAGAGAAGTAGAATATAAGGAGGAGCGTGGAAAACATCTCACCTGTCCCATTCAATCCGGAGGGCCGGATGCGGGCATCGTACCGTCCTGGACCGAGGATCTGATCCAAAACCTCCTTTTCCTTCTCACGAAAGTTGATCTTCACGTTCGAACACCTGGGGGAGCGAAATGTTGATGATGATGAGTATTGGTGAGAGTCGAGCGAGCGCACGAGCGACTTACACGACCACGTGGACAACGTGCAGGATGATCAGGAAGAGGGTGTGTTTGTGCATCGCGAACATGCCTTCTCCCTTTAGTTACTCTAGTTATGTACTATGCCATCGACGCCGGGCCCCAGGCCTCCCTACACCCCCAATCTCAAGTCACTGAGTCATGCCCACCCCCCTGTGTATTGCCTCCACAGCACACGTGAACAGGAACGGATCGCGGTCTCTGCAGCCCGTATCCACCGACGATCATCTACTGACTCGTATTCGCAAGAACAGACGCTGTATTGATCCGCTCTCTAATACAGAATGTGCTAAAGTGCGCACAGACCAGAGGCGCTGCCGGTGCCCGGGATATAAACGACGTCGGCGTCCGCGTCGACGCTTCCACAAAACTTCCAAACTGCATCCCCCCCAACGTACGCTGTTCAGGCCAGCCAGAGCAATCCTCCACCTCCATACCCCCAAAACGTACATCCAAATTAATATCGTCCAACACCCAAAAAAAAACAATCGATTATTCGTTACAAGGAGGTAGACGATTCTGAAACGAAAACCATCTTCTCATGCATATAACAAATAAAAAAAAGTTTAAAAAAAAGCCAACGAAGAGCTAGTACCAAGTGGAGATGCGCACATTTTCATCCTCCTGACGTCATTACAACTCACTGACGTCATACAGCCTGCGGTTGATTTCTTCCACTTTACCCCTCAGCCACCTTCCCGCGTTTTTTATACTTCTCTTCTACAACCCCTCCGCCATACATTTTTAGATTGATGCAGGCAACATGACTATCGAGCAGTACCAGCCGGTGCCGATTCCCCAGCCAATAACCCCTCGACATTTCCGTGTCCAAATACAATTTTCCGTTGAGAATAAAAATGTACTAATGAAGAACAAGCCACTTTCGTTACAAATCCTCGTCGCCTGTAATTCGACTAATATAACTAGGTTCTTTTTATTTATAGAATCCCTCTGTAACTATACAGACGGGAACAGTATGTCAATTGTCGCAGACTACTTACAGCAGTGCCAGATAGCTATTTTCGTAATACCTCTATAAATACGCATGGTCATTGCAAAACTAATATCTCTCACTTTATTTAAACATTTGATTTAAGTACATTTAAGCTAGGCTACGCTGCGAATGCGGTCCGCTCTACAGCATCAGATTCGCTTTCAATTCCATGGCTAGTTTGTAGCCAAGCTCGGGTCTACGATCTCTGCCCTCGACCATCGCCTTCACCTGGTCCGAATTCACGATGACGCCGTCGTTCTTAATAACTGTGTTCTTGGTTTTCTCAATATCCAGCAGGTCGACGCCGCGGCTGCAATCGTCCAACAGGATAGTCCTGTAGCCTATCGCTAGGGCATCGACCGCCGTCGCGCCTAAGGGACAAATTCAATAATGCTTGGCGACCTTAAAGAGGGGTGAAGAAACAGGTCATACCTACACACACGTCGTACGCCAACCCGCAGATATAGATGTCCGTGGCATTTTTGATTCTCAACTGAGCACACAGAGTCGTATCCGTCAGCTTCTTGTTATCCCAAAACACGGAATACGAGTCCACCTCGGGATTCGTTCCTTTGTACACCTTAATGGAATTATCGAGCATCTGAAAACAAAGCAATTCTTCATTTAATTCCCTTGAAAATATAGAATACAAATAAATTAAGTTTTGTTTATATAATCACAAATCAGGTCAAGTGCAAATATTATTAAAGACACATTTTAAAAGTCGAGATTTTAAATCTTTAAGCCATTAAAAAAATATCAATGGTAATAACCACAACACAATCAAACCGGTATTCATAAGTGTATGCCTCTGTATTGCAATGTGTAAATACCGAACTCCCATTGCCAAGTCTGCGAAATCAGGCCGTGCCAAAAATAAAAAATAATAAAAGGAACAAAAGAATAACACCAGAAGACGGGAAAAAAATAAATAAAAACGCAAGGAATGAATACACCTCGTCATGCAAAAATTTATACAAAACATGACGAATACACATGCCTACCTCGAAATAAGCAGACGGAGAAAAATAACACATACTTTCTTATTTTTATCCTTTGAATTCACGTTCATGATACAGACAAAATATAAGCCGTCGCAATAATAAACAATACTCTGTAAACTGCGTAGAAATACGTATACTACAATAAACACGTACATTTTACTCATAACCCAAACATTTTAGTTTTGAAGGAATATACTTGGAGTCGTTTTAATTAACCGAAAATTTTTCTACGCAACTTTATTTATACACTTTTCTATGGTTATCGAAATGCATAAAGTATACGTATTCAAAAATGAAAATTAATTATAAGTTTTAGAATTAATTATTTAATAGATTTTTTTCTTTTTTATATTCAGAATCAAATATATTGTTTCATTTAAAAACAATTTTTATTTCAGTTGAAATCATTTTATTTGAGCAACTCAAGTGTACTATAAATTAGCAAATGTAACTATTATCGAACTAGCGACACCATCAGTTTACAACTACGAATAGACAGCTTATCTAATGATCGTTTAACGGGAGGGCTCTAACTATACGATGTGTATAGCCAGAGACAATTAACCTGCGGTTAAACTATTATTCGATAGATTTCCGGTTCCGACCCTTAGGAGCGATTCAACCATATGATCAAACGATTTTAAATCTATGAACACAATTGGAGATAAATCGAAATACCTATTGAATTGTCTAATAATACTTGATATACAATCTATATATTCATTTATAATAATTCCATAATCTGACATACAGATAAGATAAACAATAATATTTGTTTAACGCTTTTATTAAATAAATTTGTTTATATTAGTTATATTGAAATTTTGGTTTAGTACTTTAATATTTATTGAAAACAAAATAATGAAGAAAAATATTGAGAAATGTAAGAAAAATAAAATTTATTATTTAAGTGTAAATTATTGAAATCGTTATGTTCAGCAGGTGCTTATTGTACTTGAATAGATGACCGTGAACAAAAATGGTTAAATATAAAACGTAAAAGCAAATTCGCGACTTGAGTTATGCGGTTTATGATTCGTAATAGCATGTTTCATATATAAGATAACAAACGATATCTCTCTGTCCTAACATAGCTGTTCTTTCTATACTTATTTATTCAGTTTACGATGTTTGCTTTTTGTACCTTTAGTTCTTTGTGCAATTCGGATCCCCAGGTATCCTGGACGCAATGCCTTGGCCACAATCTTTGCTTCATCGGCGGTGGTCCTGCGAAGATGACAGTATCATAGGTTTGTGCGTTCTCTGCAGAAACAGGACTGGTGGAATGCACTGGCCTTTGTTTGATGTTATCTATAAAGGAGACGTGATCGCTCGGATGCCAATCCAGGGAATAGAAGACAGCATCGAAGTCCACAGTTTCCAGAAGCCGATTAATAGGTTCGATAACATCGAGCCCATTCTGCTGAGCAGAGCAGTTGCTTATGTTCAAAGTACCGCTGATGAAGTCGTTTTGAACATCAACGATGAGGAAAACAGAGATAGGTCTGACGATCTGTAATGAAAGTTTTCAGCATTGCGCGTCCGGCAAATTGCTTTTAAAACTTTACGATTTTGATCCAGTGATTCCAGCAGAACAGGAACTCCTCCTTGTCGATGAATCCATCCTGATTTTGATCAAATACATTGAACACCTCCTTGAGTTTATCCTCTTCTAGAGAGTAGATCTTGCCCTTGTCATTACGGAATAGGGCGCGAGCAATAAGCCGAAACTCGTCGATATCGAGTTTGCCGTCGCTGAAGCAGTCAAGGAGAAAAAAAAATGCGAACGTCTTAATTGGAATCGCGGTTTCGTCTGGAAGGGCTCATTAGCTTCACTCACCCGTTCTTGTCGAAGGCCGTAAAGCAAGCGTCCATGCTGCTCTCGAAATTAAACATCACTAAATGGATGGGTACAAGGTTTGCTGGAGTATCGAGAATGGGTCACGTCGCGACCTGACACGGGGGCCCACCGTGGTACGGTGAAGTAAGGGGTGTATAAGGGAAGACCCAACGAAATTGCGCGCTTATTGATCAGCGCAATCCATCAAACTATTCAACAATATTTACAACAATTATTTCCGGCTATTGTTGTTGAGTATATCGCTGCTTTCCCTGTTTCCGCCAAGGACACTGCAATTCTGGATGCAATGCAAAAAATATGAGAGAAGCAAATAAAATATAATTAAAATTGAATGAAATCGGAGTGCGCGTTCGCATGGATAATACTATCACGAAATGGTTTCCTTTGACGAATGTCGTTGTTCCTATTGCTTATTCATTTAGAAAATTCAGAAGTAGGTTTTTCCCCATATGAGTAATCAATACTCCAGCACACAAATAACCTAGCAACCCGACATCTGCTCTTGTCGCCGCACATGCAGAAAAAATACATACGCGAAAATAATTACATTTCCCCCTATACCATACTAGGAACTTAAAGAAAACATCTTCACATGGTCATCGATTATTTAATAAAAATCTAATAATCGAAGGCTCTATCAAGGATATCCAATAGGCAACCAAGTAACCGAATTCATAAAAATATATTTACCAAAACAATAAAACAAACACTTGATAACAATTCGCGCGAAGACTACTCATACATTGATATTCATAGTAATATCTCGTTTAGTCATGCTTTTAATTAAAATTACAAAAACCATGTGTGAATTCATTAAAAGCGTGCATTGAACCCAAATCTAATAGAAAGTTGATCTAAAATAAGTGCAAATTTCATTCATTCATTCATTAAAATAAATCGTTATCAATTAGTTCATAATCATTAAATAATTTACGATAATTACACAATATTAAATTTCGACTCACATTTGTTTCCTTCCATTCAGTTTTCACGCATGATCGGGTTTGTGATGGATACACGGTTATTTTTAAATTGCAACTGCTTATTAGAAAAATTGGCGCTTCGTTGCGAAATAGTCCCAGCTATAAATAGCAGTAATCTTTTATCAATTTTTGAGCGTAAACTGCATTGAGATTTATCTCTTCACGTATTATTTGCAATATCTAAGCACTCTTGGCAATGTTTCAAAACGTAATCTCGGATTGGATAGATTTCTTTCGAAATGATTCTTGCGATTACTCATCGTAGGTGACTTTCGAAATACATAAAAAGTAAACAACGCAAAACGAGTTTTCAACAGTCGTTCTATAATAATGATAATTTTGAATATAATTACACAAATTTGTTGCATTACAAATACAACCATAATTTACAACTATAATTTTAATTTAATTATTACAAACCTTTAATATTAAACTATATATAATTATAGAACATTAATTAAAAAATATTGTTTATAATATAATAATAGAAATACAATTTTCACAAATTCTAGTGATCTTGTAATAATCAAAATTTGAATAAAAAGAGCGTAAGGCGTGCCTCTGTTTGCGCTCCAATAAAAATCAATTATTGGAGTAATGATTTTCATTGGATTTGTTTTTGTACATAGGCAATTCAAATTACATCACACATTTTCTGGCAAGATATTTAATATAGAAAACCAGTATAACAAAATCGGTTACAAAATTAAATTTATATAACTTTCTAAGTGTAGCAAAGCTCTTTTGACATAAAGGAAGCAAAATATTTAGAAAACCAAATGTAAAATTGAGAAAATATAATAATTTTCTCAAATTAAATAAAATAATAATAATTATATAATAATAATCAACTGTAATAATAAATTAATGTTCTCCAAAAGTTAAATTAATTAAAATTTTAAACCATATAATTTTGATTTAAGAAATTAATTATTAAATCTAAGCATTTTTATATAAAATTATTGATTTTTATAAGACAACAAATTCGTCTGATTACTTAATTTCATTTTAATTTTTGTAAGAATAAACGTAAATATAAAACTTTGAAAATATGAAGAAAATTACAACTAAAAATAATAATATTTGAATTTACACTTAAGCCTGAAATATATTTTATAAGCATGCTTTTTTATTTGCTGCCAAACCTTCCTAAAGGTTTTATGGACTAATAGTAAAGCTTCGGCATTTATTGATTTGTTGGCAGTTCTAAAATTCAAATATGTTTATTTTTAATTCAGGATGGTGAAAAATCCTTAATTTGATAGGTGAAAAGGAAATGTTTAAATAAAAACAGTTGATTCAAGAATAATTTAAAAATATATTTGTAACATAAATTTCGATAAATAAATCTATTAATTTTATTAAGCACTTAACAAGCATTTTTACAAGTTTATTTAGTTGAGTTTAGGTATAATCCGTTAATATAAATATATACACATATAATATTTATGCATATATTTATTATTTGTCCTCCGGTGTTTCCACAGAATTAGACAGGTCTACATGATGTCAAAATACAATACACATTATTACTTTCATGTTCAAACCTTAAAATATTTAGTTATATTAAAAAAAAAATGACGATATTCATACACAGATCTCCAGGCGAGTTGCGTACGACTTATTCAGGCTAAAGTTACAAAAATCGGGAATCGCTTTTTATCAAATTTATTTTTGCTATCTAGTCTATAATTGTATATTTTTTTTTTAAATATATATATATTTCGATCACTTATACATATATAAATAAAACTAAAAATTAATGAAGGAGTAACAACACTTACAACTTTAGTTATTTGTTATATAACGGCATTTCCTTACTATATAGGATAATATAAAAGTAAATTTTGTCTCCGAAAAAATCTATCTATAGTTTTAGTTCCTGTGAATTCGCTTGCCCTAATTACCTCCTCGATCGAATAGAAATGTACATATTAAAAATATGTTAAGAGAAAAATAAACTTCTTAGAAAAATCATGCAAGGCAAGGACTTTTTATCCTAAGTATAAAATAAACAAAAAAAATACAGAATATAATGCATACTAAAACTATCGGTGCTTTTATATATATTTAATCCATTTAATAACGCAGGCAATTTATTTTATTTTCATTCATGTTTTCTTGGCGATAATCTGCTGCCTTACTGAGTAGCCTATCAGTGAATACAACATTACATAAAAAAGAAAACAACTCAACATTCAAGATGACTAGTAAAGACCGAGCTCATTGGAAGATTAAACAACATCCTGATCAAATACAAAGACTTTTTTCATTACACAATTTATTTCAAAAATATTTCCGAACGGAGAAAAAAACTGAACGCTTGAAGAGGAAACGTGGCATTGAATGTTCCATGCCAATCCGGAACGAAACAAAAAAAACAGAGACAATGGAAGTAATGAAAACAAAAAAAGAAATAAAATCAAAATTAAGGAGTTTTACATAAATAATACTGCATAATTACAAACACCAATTACAAAAACTTACTTATAACATATTATTTTACCTAAATGGACCCACCTAATCATTAATTAAATAAACTAGCGTTGCGCGAATGTATGTCTCTGATCAGGATCTCTCGCAAATTAAAATAAAACAAAACAAAAAAGTATATGTATATAATAAAAAATAGTGTAAATTAGCATTATAATTCTTACTTTCATTCATTACAATCAGTCAGTATTACTGATTTATTCAATTACAATAGAGTAAATAAAATTGCCGTTGCGATATGAAACTTATTGCACGTAACTTCAATTAATTATATATATTTATATATATATATATATATTCTGTCAATATATAATGTACATGTTAATGTATCTTTTGATTAGAGAATATACGTGGGTTTTCTTGGCTTGCAAAACTTTAATTGGTTCGGCATTAAATAAAGTATTCAGTGTAAACAGAAAAAAAAGAATAGACAAGTTTTTCAGAATAGTCAATACAGAATAAGTATTTTATTGCATTAAAATGAGAACAATGTTTCAAAAGTAGCATCTAATTAATTAGCTTTTAAATTAAATTTTGCAATCAAGAAAATCCCTGTTCTATAAAAATTAATGATATATATAGATATAATAAAAAATGAAATAAACGACAAAACGGCAATTCTACTTAATAAACATTAATTTATTTATAAAACATGAACCATATACAAGCACCTAATTGTATGAATCATGGCAACTCACATCATCAAATCTGGAAAGACAACATACATATTTGTTTTTGACTCTATATATAAATTAAATTATTCTATTTTGTTATTATTTTTTTTTTACTTTTTAAAATTTTAATTATTATTTAATACTTACCATTTTGCGTGTTGTGCTGCCAAGAGTTATTAGAATTTAGAGTATCGTCAGTGCTTAAAGTGTCAACATTTACAGTATTTGCATTCTTTAAAGTTTCTACTGGGATTCTAAAATGATCATTAATGATAAAAAAGATATGCAAATACCAATATTATATGTATAACTTACATGTTGTCAACTGTCTCTATATCTTTACCATTTTTGTGTCCATTCTCTGATGTCTCAGACTTTGAACCATTTAACTTATCAGAATTATTCTCTTCGTTTCGCTCTTCAGTCTACCAAAAATAACAACAATATAGATAGTTATGAGATGAATTGTAATATAAGTAAGCGAAATGATAAGCGTGAGACTTCAGAAGCGGCATGTGCGTGTTTTAATGTATGTATGATCTCTTTTCCCCTCAAGTTCCACTAAACTAATATTATTTATTAATAGAGCCAATAAATATCGAATTACATATAATTTTTGATAGATTACAAATTATAAATACAAAAAAATGAAAAATGAAAAAAAAAATAGATGTGCGGTATTTTTTTTTTGTTTGTTTGGAAAGCGATATATTTTTGTTCAGGAAACGTTAGTTACCTGTGGAGGTGTGCTACTATTATTCTTCCCTCTGGTGCGAAGCATAATAGCTTCCACACGCTTCCTCCTCGCCTCCCTTTCCTTTTCCTCGTGCTTCAAGCGTTCCTGAAGCTCAGCCTTCTGCCTTTCGGCTTCCTCCCTAGCTTTGCGATCCGCCTCTTCCTTGAGAAGCTTCTGCCTGTGTTCTTCCTCCTTTCTCAATCTTTCCTCCTCCTCTCGCCTCTGAGTTTCACGAATTGCCTAAAACATTCGCATTTATATAATTAATTCCTGCTAACAATTTAAGAAACAATTAAAATGTAAATACTTCTTCTAATCTTTCCTGCTCGGCAGCTCTCATTTGTTCAATAAGAATCCGCTGTTGCTCTTCCTCCTTTTGTTGCCTCTCGAATTCTATTCTGGCTTCTTCCTCGATACGCAACCTCTCCATTTCTGCTTGTCTTTCAGCTTCCTCGCGAGCTAAACGTCTCCTTTCAGCTAAAGCAGCCTTAGCTTCCTCCTCAGTGGTAATACGCACTTTGGTCATAGAAGCGCTCATGTCAACTACTTCACTGGTTTCTTCCTCTGATTTCTTCTCTTCCTTTTTCTCTTCATTGTTGGTTGTAATAATAGTAGAAGTATTATTTGAAGTAGTAGTAGTACTAACAGTACTACTTTCAATCACTGGTGGTGGTGTGGGTTCCTTGACAACTTCTTTCTGCTTGGATTTAACATTTTCTTCTGAATTATTTAAATCGACGAGTTGCCTAAAAAGAGGTAATTGCAAAAAACCGATGTCTTCAAATATTTTTCAAAATAACTTACTCTGTTAAGGATTCACTTTCTACCTTAACTTTATTGTCTATAAGTTCCTTCTCAACCTTTGTCTCTGTGACCTGTGCAACAGGCGGATTGTTGGTTGTGGGTGATGTTATATTCTTCGGGGTCGCATCTGTGGGCGAGCTAGCGGCTGGCTTCCGTTTCAACTTCTCCTGAGACTTCACTAAGCTGGACTTTCTTGACTTAGGCAAAGGCGGTTTAGTGTTTTTCTCTGGTGTGCTGTTGACGGTAGTAACACCAGTCACGGCTATGCTCACAGGTCGCGGCCTCCTTGGAGCGGCCACAGGCCTGGTGCGCATGTTTACAGAACTAGTTACACTGCTAGTGCTTTGCTGACTAAGCGAACTGCTAGGTCTTGACGGAGCTGTAAAGAAACCGTTTTAGTGATTTGCGCAAATCCTTAGCAATTATTTGTCATTTTTAGTAACAACGAGATTTAAAACAAAACAAAAATAAAGCAATCAATGAAGAATTATGCAATTAAAAAATAGAGATTGCAATATCAACATGTGAAAAATAAATACCTGAAATGCAGTAAAAAAAAACCGATTATTGTATGTGAGTAAATTAAAAAACACACAAACACACCCTTCAGTTTTAAATTCTAGCCTCTTACTCTTCCAATACCATGATATCTTAAGTATAATGTATATTTACTATCTTAAACAATATTTGTATAAATGATCTAATTGCGGTATTGCAATCTCTAATAATAATTGAAACACATTGAATAACTTGTAGATGTGATGAAAGGCAAAAATAATAATGATAATATCATAAAGTATTAGTAGAGGTGAAGATGAAAGAGAGGAAGATTTTATCACCAGCCACCGTTTGTTTAGTAAGTCCTTCACCACCGTGGTTCCTTTATAGTTCTGTGTATAATTCCTTTGGAGATTTTGTGTAAAACCAACCACCACTGAAGAGGAGGGATTAATGCACTCAAATTGTTTTACCTTCGCTATGATTGCTGGCATTTGCATTGGCCAATTTCTGTTGGCGCAGTTGGGTGGCGCGAGTGGTTCGCGGTGGCGGCAACGGTGCGGCGCCAGCAGACAACTGGTGCATGCTGCGGCTGTCTGATTTACGAAGAGGTCTTTGGGGTGGTCCTAGCTTACTGACAGCTATGTGGCTCATGCTGCGACTGACTGAGGATTGTTGGGTGTGATTTAGGGGTCTTGGGGATGAGGTTTCAGAGACGGGGGCCAAATCGGGCCGCTTCCGTGGCTTCGACAATTGATCTAAACGCGACATCGAATACGCCCTACCTGGTGATCTAGTGAACGGCTTTCGGTTGCCCGAGGACGGCGAATCTTTCGATGGAATGGTCGGCATTAAGTCGGTTCTTCTGCGGCCCACGTACCCACTGACACAGCCCGCCGGTGTCTGAGGCGGTGTGCCTAAAACAGAAAACATCAGGTTGTACTACTGACGATCCGACACTCAACGCGGACTACGCTCAATTTTAGTAACATGCATGCAAAGGTCATACTCGAACGAAAGCAAGAGAAGTGTCACACCAGATAAGCGTGCCGGCAAAATAATACCTAAAAAATCAACGACTGAGCGAACAAAAGAAAAACTTTCCAAAACTTTCAAAACTAACTTGAAAAAATTCAAAAAGAACAAAGAAAAAATAAACAACTACTACTACTCCACACATTCCAAAATTACTATAACAATAATAATAATTGAGTTCTGATTACAACGAAACAAAACGAATAACTTCAAATATTAAACTATAAACGAAGAGGTACATAAAGTCGCAGGGGTCAAATCAGCTCAGGCATAAGTCTAAGTAATAATAAAGAATAAACATTGATAGAATGCAGCTGCACAATGATAATTTAATACCAAAATGGACCGAAGAGCTGCGCGTCAATTTTTTTCCGTTTGAGATTGCGGTCGTACTCCCCCCGTTGAATATTTCGTGCATTGAGGATGACATTCGCAGAACATCTGGAAAAGAAACAACACCGAAACCTACAAAATGTATATGGGAACCTTTTTCATATAAGTTTTGAAGGCGCGCAACTCTGCAGAAAAGAGGATGAGGCTACGGAAACTAAAGGTAGCCAACAACAACAAAAGAAAAAGTAAAAATTGCGTACTGAGGAGATATCAGTTGCAATAACCATTTGCATGCAGTTTATGTCTTTTCTTGTACATTTATTAGTCATATACCTTCTCCAGAACGTTCTAAGCCGCCAGCCGAAGTTGCTCTTTTCTTGCTGCCTCCGTCGAGCTCCCTCTCGGATTGTCTTCTTGTGAGAGGCACCGCAGTGCATGTAATGTTTTGGGTCGAGGTGGCCCTCCTGTGGCCCCAGAATGAGCCTATAGAGTCTGTAGGCTCAAGCATGCGGGGTGTGGAGGAGCCGAACGCGAATACCATCGAGCTCCTGTCATTGCGCTTCTTGGCTTCTATTCTGGCCTCCCTCTCTTGATTCCTTCTAAGAATACTCTCAAGCTTATCTCGTTCGGCCTCGTAGATCGCCTTCTTCCTTTCCTCTACCTGCTGCCTCCTTGAGTCTTCCCTGACCCTCAGCTCCTCCATTCTTAACCGTCTCTCTTGCTCCTTCTGCTCCTTGTGCCGCTGCGCTGCCACAGCTTGCGCCTTAATCTCTTCCAATTTCTTCTGACGTTCCTCATTCTGTCGTTCCTTCAGAGTTCTAATTCTAGCTTCTCTATCCTCTGTAAACACAACAATGCAAAATTTAATTAAAACAATTCAACGAGCAAAAGCGACATGCGTTAATCAAAAAGTAAATAAAACAAAACAAGATGCAAGTATTAGTTTCATAGGCGAAAGGTAAACAAAGGCAAACTCCACAACATCAATCGGCGAACTGGGGTTAGGCTGTTTTGCATGTACTTTTATGTTTCTTTTTTGGTAAGCAAATTTACCTTCGATCAAGGGCGGGTCTGGCCCCACGTATGCAAACCAGTGCATCGTGCCACCTAAATATGTGTTTCAAGTAAATGACGGATCAAAATGGAAAAGAAAAGAAAGAAAAAAATATATATGTAGAAAGAAATGAAAAGAAAGTAGAAACTTTTAATGAGCGCATACCTTTAGCAGCAGATGATGGACGGGACCCAGCTGGAAAACAAAACAAATTGATACCAGTTAGTAAAACTGATAAGAATCTAGGTGTCGGAATGAAAAGCGCGGTGGTACTATGATGAGAGGAAATAAACAGAAAACAAAAGTCTGTTGAGGCCCCCGAGAACGCGTGGGTATATAATATTAGAAAATCTAATTATAAAGACGAGCAGGAATCGAGGGAATATCATCCAGGCGCGAGGTTCGCGTTTTCAAAGTCAAGGTTCCTCTTAGCTGTCTCCTTGTCACAGGTTCAACAACAAGCGTTTGCCGAATAAATATATATATATGCATAGAGATATTCGCGGACGCCAACAAAGAGCATTACCATTGGAATACTAAATGGTTGCCATGAATTAGGTAACCGTAAGTTGAACGCGCAGGGCCCCCTCCGCCTCCTCTATTACGAAACCCACACATTCCAGCGGCGTCCTTGGTGGAACACCTTACAGATCATCGCCTAACATGAATGCACCACAATTTCACGCATACGTTTCGATTCTGGTTTTGCTTTTCCTCTGGCCGAGAAGTAAAGGAAAAACCTGGAGGAGGCGCGACGCAACGAAACGGATGCTTTCATAGCATATGCAAGACGTAATTGCATTTGAACTGTTAACCTGGAGAGTTGGAGCGTGCGCTGGTAGTCGTAAATTTCGTTTATACCAAGAAGCCTAGCTAGGCCTTTATTTCATCCTTTTCCCCTGTACTTAATGCCGGTTATTATATTATCATAATTAAGCTATATATAAAGTTTTAATTGAATAAATCTGTTATGTCTAGTAATTGCTTTTCTCTACGTGGCCAATTAAAGTGTCTCTCGTGTATTGAAAGTAGCGAGGCGTCGGGGTGTGAAAATAAGCGCACTTCCAAGTATGCAACAAGGAACTGGTAGTAATCAGAAGACACGGGAGAAGGAATGCAACGAAACACTGGAAATGTGAATAATGTGGTAGACGTAATTGCTTAGATGTTTTCATTGGGATCGTGAAGGTCGCAGCGTTTTTCTTGCATTACAATTCCTTTTTTGTCGAAATGGATTTGTTAGTTTCGTGTGTTAAATTTCGACTTGAGAGGAGCATCTTTTATTTTTTTTGTTTTGTTTTGTTATTAAGGAGAACCAGTTCGGAGCTATTAACCCACGGAAGAATGTGGAAAATGCGTAACACTCTCACCTAAGGCGTTATGGGACGCAAAGCGCACTCTCTGCTGCTCTGATCTCTTTTTGTCGTGAATCCCTATGTTCTCCGCCGGTAGCGAGGAGATCAGTATGCTTCTGAGGTGCTCGATCGAGGAACTGGGTATACCTCTGCTACCCATCTGAGGTCCCATCAGAAGAAAGAAGAAAATCAATGATAAAAAGCAGCAAACAGAACGACCTAGAGAACAGCAGACTGCAGTCCAATATTTGGCCGCGTTCAAACCGAGTGACCAATCGACGATAACTAACTTTTAATAATATGTCCGGATTGCAGTGCGCGCGCTCGCCGTCCCTGGCTATTGTGAATATTAATTAGGAATAGCCAAGACACATAAGGAGATCCACGGCTCACTCACGGTTCGGACCTATCCCGAATCAATTGATCAACTATCAACCACCTGACGATCAAGCGTTAGCCAGTACCGCACCCATCTGTATCATTTTCAGTACTGGATAAACACATCATTTTTCGGCCAACATTATTAATATATGGAACTCGACCCACTGCTGATAAGATAACAAGCTGAAGTGCGGTGAGCAGAGCTCAGATTCGGTGGAAACGTCCAGCGTTTCCTTTGGTGGCAAATTTGCAGAAAACTACACTTTCCACGCTCACCGAGCAACAATTTTTTCCTTCAATTACTCATTACAGACGGTATTACTCATTTCCTTAAAATTGTAAGCGAACGAATGCATTCAGTCTCGCTTGCGAAACACTCAAGCGCTTTAAATTAGCTATAAAATAATAGTAATTACCATTTCAGAGCCATACTCAGTATTTGCTTTTGCGAAACGAAGGAATACATTTCTCAATAATAATATTTACCAGTTCCCATGTAATAACCTAACTCAAATAACTCTATTTAGTATTGAATTTACTTTTCAACTGCACGAATCCTTTATTGTTCTGTTGCATTTCTTGATTTACTTAAGCATGTAATTTACAATCAACATTAAAATTAATTAATTTCAACCTGTAGTCCAATTTTATATGGAATTTACATGATTATGACAAATAAATTATTAATATTTATTGAAGTATATAGCCAGAAATTCTTATAAAAAAACTTGAGGACAATGTACTATATTTTTTTTAACTTAGCATTTACATAAAATTTAGTCGTATCGTGTAATATTAATAACAAAATTCTATAATAGGCTGAAAATCGTATGGAAATGTTTGCTAATATTAGAGAAAATAACTTTTTTTAAACGTCTATCGTGTTTCGCAATCAAGGTTACAGGCATGACCAATACATAAATATTTTCTGTAGCGAAAATACAACAACCGTGACAGACACGAATTTTCAATTACTGCAAGAGCCGAAGGTTTCCAATACAAGCCTGGAACTAATTTCGGGTCCGGTTAGATAACCCTGGGATGATCGGGTTCAGAGTTGAGGTTCAACAAATAATAATAATCGCAACGAGAGCGAGTCGTTATAAAACTTTAGATATGTAATTAGTCTTAGGAATGGTGCATGTATAGCTTCTTCCGCTCAATCACCAGACGATTTAACTTTTACAATTCGATGCGTTCGGAGCAGTGGAGCAATAGGTAATTGCTCGATCTTTCGCAAAAGCCTTAATTGAAAGCCCGATACCGCAATTGAAAGAAACGAAAGAAAAATCGTGACTGCTAATCAATCGAAAAATTTCGAGCACTCGATTTCTTCGATCTTAGTTTAATGACGAAAGATGATGTACGGATAATGTAATTAACTTGTGCTTCTCTATTCATCGGCAAATTACACTGCTTATTTGGTGCAGCAAATCGATAAGTCATGATGGACGCTGTTGTTACCATTCCTTATTTCTTTGGCTTTCTTGCTGTAAAATGTTTAATTGGCCTCAATTAAATTAAAACTTCGAGTCCACGATGAATCTGTTTTATTGCTTAGGAGAGCATAGGTGGAAGAGCAGAGAAAAACAAACCGGAGCAACACAAACACGTTTATACTAATTAGATCAATTACAGTTAATTGAGAGGTTTAATTAAGAAGAATAAATATGGAATCTACGGTTTCTTGCCTCTTGCAAAGGAGGAAAAGATCGTGGAATTCGGTAACAGTGCCGAGAAGTAAGTAGTGCGGAATATATTCGAAGGTTTTCTGTTTCAGCCGAGTGATATTATTAATAAATCATATGCAGGAAATGAATCAAAATGGAAAGTCTTTAGAAACACGTATCCAAGACGAAACAAACCAAAAAAAAAATGAGATTATCGAGCGAGAGATGATTGCGCCTAGAGGAAGAAATGGAGGAGTCCAGAAATAGTTTAATGAGTTGGAACATTCGAAAATGGATTAATGTAAGCCATTAATTAACACACACGTACGGAGCGATTCCGCAAGGCATCGATAAATGCTCGCCAATTATAATTATCTCCGTGGCCGAGAATAAAGAACCGAGCTCAATCTCACACCGTTGCGCAATTTCGATACAGCCGAAGGAGCACCGAATTCTACAGCTCCTCGGCAGATCTATTTATTTTTCTATACATACTTCTTTCATTATTATTTTTTTTTTGCAACAGCAGCGGCAAATTGGAAAACGAGGTGAAATCGCGAAATGCCAATTAATTTTCGTTGTGCTCGCCTAGAAATTATTAATTACCTCTTCTCCAGAAGCACAGCTGCTCCATCATTTTCTAAACCATGCACAGTAGCTTCGAATACTCTCACACTCGTACTCACATCAATTTCTCCGAAAATACTGAAGACCGGATTGCGCAACGAGTTCTGCAGCTACCTGAGCTGTAGCGCGAGCTCTAGCACACAATTCGCAACTAATCTCGACGACCGTTCCCATGTGTAAACACGGCGGCTCTAATTTATCCCACTTAAGGTATTCAAAACGATTTTTCCGCACGTTTCAAGGTGTTCCGAAATTATGCGTGCACCCAACGAAACCAACAATGCAATTCGCACCTGCAGAAAATAATTTGTACCTCGACCGAGATGCGTGATGGTTCTCAGCGCTAATGACACTTTCCACCTTTTTTTTAAATAATTTTTTTACTTGACCTTCGGTCGTAAGCTGTGATATAATTTGTTGATATTCTAGGTTAGATCGTAACGGTAATTGGTATAAATAATTGTTTATAACTTGCTTGACTACATTTACCAACAATGGGCATAGTGTTAAATGGTTAAATTCAATCATACCTCTTGTAGATATAAACAAAACCGTTTACTAGCCTATATTCGTAAAGACCACTCGCTTAAGATACTCGTGTAAATGACCTTTGCACAATAGGAAGATCAACTTGCTTTAAAAAGTTGTATGCAGTCAACAACTTATAAATTAGAAATTTCGTATGCGGATGTCGTCGAGTTCACTGAACATCAATTACATAAAAAAATCAATTCACATAAAGTGACATAACACCTGATCATTTGAGAAATCGACAATCAAATAGTAAATTAAATAATTAAATTATGTAATCATTCACATAAATTCGTTTCGAGTGGAAATTTCCAAGCAATGGCAAGGAAGGAAGAATCCAATAAGGATTTTGAACTCGCGTTATCTGTCGTAATAACAGAACAAAAAAAGGATCGCCTACGACAGATCAATAATATATTTGTATTGATTCGACGACCCCGCAAGCGACACCAATTTCGATATCACTTAGACGATGCACGTTATATAATTTTTGTACGTGGGATCGATACGGCCGAGACCCCGGCGCATTTGATTCGCTTTCGACCCGACCTAGATTCCCCACAAAACACACACGCAAATCAATTACGAAGAACTATTTTTGAAATTCGGATTATGGATTTTTACTCCTTTGATGAATACATCACGACGCTCGGATATGAAAACCAATACATAATGAAACAAATGAAAGTTCTCGCATGCTTTGTTGTATTCTTCTCGTATTATATTTTTTTTTTGTCGTCGGTTTTATATGGCTGAGCTCACGTATGAAATCATTTCTATTCTGGAAACCTTTATCACGTAGCACAGGAATCTACGTGTAAAAAGTGAAACACCGTGGCGTACAGTAATTTTCCTTGGCTCCGTTGCAGCAGACAGTGACTTATGTCATCTAGATAAGAAATGCCAGGGCGAATTTCATATGTGGAAGAGATCGTGACTTCGATTTGTTATCTCCCGAAGGGGTATAAAAACTATAATTAAAAGTGAAAACAAGCTTTTAGAAAAGCGCGATTTGTTGGGGTCAAGAAGCACTAAATTATTCAGTAATAATCGCAAAAAGACCATTATGAAAATTAACGCAATTTGCGTGGCCCCAAATAATGGTATATGGGTGGAATGGTGAGTTCGCGTGCGTTTCTTTCGTTTTTGCATTGCCGTGGGTAGGGCAGCTGTTACACCCTTAAAACGACAAACACACACAGCCGAGTCCATGTGGGTCGATCGATGGATGGTATAACAAATTTTGATGGGACTTCAAGAGCAGAATTGATCATTGTTCATTTCGTATGCATGTACCTCGCAGGATGACTCTTAACATATACACTCCCATTTTCTGTGACTAACTCAGTCGTCGTGTAAGGCGAGAAATCCAACTCGTTTTATTGCAATTATGATTTGGTAGGCGAGATTCCATTAAAACGCCATCTACGTTGTTTATTGCCGTTTTTCCACCAATAATCTACATCCAGAATCAATTTCACGATTCCACCAACAACCTCCAGGTTTTAACAAACTAACCACTTAATCAATTTAATTATAATTGTTTACTAGCAATAAAATATTTAAAAAATAATATTAATATTTAAAAATAAAAAACAAGACTATCTTACTAAAATTCTTAGGAAATAAATAGTTAATTCAGGTTTATTAATTCACACTTCTTTTATACATAATTATTTTATGTTATTTTATAATTGTTACTGTTTTTCTTTAAATATTATTATTACTAACATGCCATTTATGTAATAAGTAATGATTACAAAATACCAGTGATCATTAAGAAGTATGAATGGTTTAAAAGGCCGTTTATTTCTTCTCTCAGCTATAGCATCGGAATACTAATGCAGGTCGATAGCCCTAAGTAACTCAATAAAGATGGTTATTATTCTGAATACTAATCGACAAAGTAATCAAAGATCTAGTTCACATTTCCATATAATAACAGTAATAAAAAAAATATATACGCAGCAATACTAATTACACACCGCGTTTTATTATTATTACTATTATCATTATTATTTTTTTTCGAAATGATTATAATTATAAACGAATGTGTTTACTCGTTGTAATGTCCAGAGGTCGAATAAAATGCAGAACGAAAATTTCGAAAGCAATAAAAAAATTGCACTATTGAATTCTTCATTATTATATTTTATAGCATCGCATCTGCATTCCGAATGCGCTCGTCCGTTTCTATTTTATTTTATGATATAGTTCTCATTTTTTTTTTATATTCCTAACGCTAGTTTCATACACAGATGAGTTACGTAATCGCTCGTTGATTGGTTTTTAATTGGAAATTCGTTGTATAACTATTTTTTTTTATAATTTCATCCTTTCTCTCGTCGATTCAATACTGTGTTTCTATCAAGCAAGCCTCATTTATTATTTTGTGCAGCAGGCGCATCGATTGAAGTTCAAAACAAATAAATACACCAATCGATAAGTCGTTATCGATTGATTGCATTTTTTTAACCCGTTGTTACGTAGAAATAATTATCCAACTTTGGTTGCGAATAAAAAAAAAACTTAGCAGTTGATAACACTGAAATTGACATGTTGCTTACGTGTAATGTTTCCAAAATAAATTGTCAGTATATTTCAATGATTTATTGCATCTTGATCTATAGATAACCAGTATTGCACAAAACAATAGATTCAAGTTGACCTTGACTACAAACAAATTTTAATTAATAAATATTTTGATTCATGTATTATATATTAAAAGTTTAAGATAGGAGGAAAAATGATTGTAACTTTGGTTGGAGCGGTGATGAAAGGACAGAAGTAATTCTGGATTGTTCGAAACTACTCGTTATAATCGTATATAGGAATATTTAATCCAATTACCGTTCCTTATTTCTTTTTTTTCCTGACTATGTCGGTTGCGCTTTTCGTATATGTTATTATTATTGGATTCTGCTATTTGCTGCTATGATTATAATTAATGTCAAGATGGTTATTAAGATTGAAATACGTCGAGTCGATGGATGAAATTCGTTTGTAATTCGCAAGGTGTAACGGGAAACTCGGTAACCGCAATAATAGCATTTGAACAAGGATTTTTTCGAGAGTACACAAAAATTGCCTGCAAACACGAAAAACCGGAGACAAGCTATGAACAATTGTGATAGCTATAAACAGAAGTGGGATTATTGCAGAAGTTATCGAACACAATCTGCAGCAAAGCAGAACGCACGGTAGAGAAAACCGAGCAGTTTGTTTATATAAAACGGCACGTGCTTCTTAATTGCGTTCGAAGCTGTATTTTCATATTTTAATTGCCCTCCTAATACATTGAATACGCAATTAGGTGAACAATTCTGTAGCTGTGTATTACCTCTTATACTGCTGATGCACTCCAAGAAAAGAAAGCACCGACCGTTTTAGTGCTTTTAATTCGAACACAATAGCCTTAGTTATTGCCCATCTTAATTACTAATTTCACGTGCGCAGAAACGAAATGGAAAGAAATGAAATAATAGCTTCGGGAGAAAATAAAGAAACCATCGATCCTATTCATAAGCATGAAACGACACACGAAAAAAATTAAGCACGAACCATGAAAGTGCGCTTTTAATTGCCAGATTGATGAGAGAAATCCTATACTTCTCAAACTCTGATTATATTGTTAACCGTATAACTGGTTTCCGGAAATTTTAATATAATTTGAAATCAATTTACAAATTTGAAAAAAAAAACAATACATAAACGCTTTTACAAATAAACTTTGCGAAAATCAACACGCACTTGTTTTATCTCTATTAAAACTTTTCCACCATCCACAAAACACACAGCACTCGAAGACGTTTCTCCGCTCCACCTTCTTGGAGTCTCTTCAAATTCGTTTACAAATTCCTTCCTCTTCGCCACAGCATCTTTTAAATCCATCTTTCCTTACGGCTTTGCCAGGATACATGGACATGCCGGACCTAAAAGTACAGTATAATCAATAACATGTACAGGAAATCATATATTGCACCAGTAATTCTGAATGATTCGTTTCTTAGAAAATAGTTAGTAACATATACATCGGGATTAGTACTATACATAACGTCGTTAGTAACAACACATATATATATATATATATATAAATACGCTATTTGTTTGCACGATCTCAGATACAGGCAGACAACGTTCAATCCTTAATTGCACTTAATCCGTCCATAACAAGGAGTGTACGTTTTTTCACTTCCTTCAATTTACTCAGCGCATTTTTTTTTGTTGTAAGCTTCAATTCTTATTTCCTCATTTGTAGCATAATTGCAATTAGCATTCTTAACTGCAGACCTCATTTCGCCTTGAAACCAAACGATATGCTTTTCATAGTCGCACACTATTAACAAATATAATTCCGTTTAAAATAAACTTTATAGTTGATTTTAAGTAAATTGTTTATGTTTACAAGAGGAATAATCTACATTTTAAAACTTACTGGCAAATGATCAAAATATTTGAACCAAAAAACATTTTTATTGATTTCGCCTTGAGTGTTTAAATACTTATTACCGTTTTCTCTGATAAGTAAAAATTTAAACATGGAGTACAATGCTCGTAAGTATTAGAGTTTCTCTACTTAAATATTAACAAATTTCATTCATATGCGCGTACGTTTCAATTTCTAAAGCCAAATACAATAACCAAAGGATTTTACATCTGCATATGAAATTTCTCCAAAGAAACGAAAATTCAATAGGCAATAAACCATAAGTAATTATCGGTTAACGAAGTGAACAACATGAAATATTTGCAATGAATACGCAGACTAAAAGCTGTTGTAACCGTAAGATAACGTCGGATGCTTATAGCAACGAGATAAGATTATGCAAACGAAAAAAAACCAACTGAAAACAAAATTATACCTTGAAATTTACAACACCAGCACGCTCCATTTTTTTTTAATAAATATATATTCGACGGATAAAACGGTAATTTGATTTTAAGTGACTCCCGCGAGTCAGAAACAAAATGCCAACGGCGCATGGAAGAAGAGGTTGTGAAATCTTGTGATCTCGCAGATCGTTTCTTTCCATTAAGACTCATTTTGTGCCCCACAGGTGGGTCACGAAATTCAACTACGAATCATTCAATATGAACAATATGAATCAAATGACTTTGCGGTTTCGACACGTCAACAAATAAAATAACACGATTGTTATGCTAAATATTGTGAAATGACACGAAATATTTCAAGTCGCGAATGAATCTATAAGCACCAAAAATGGTTAGCTTCAATTTGCTGTAATTGAAATGTAAATAGCAGCAGACTGAAATCAAGGGAAGACGCCAATCTTAGTGTAACTAATTTCAGTAAGTATAATTTGCAAATTGCGTAACTGTTGTTAATCACGTACAACTGTTATTATGATCATCATCATAAAAAATGCTTTATAAACTTTGACGCGCTTTGAGGAGTCGTATTGCAAGAAAATTGGATTCGAGAAAATTTGTTGCATCAACAAAAAGAAAATTGATTCATACAATAATAACATGTCGGATTTGTAAAGAGTAAAGCCTTATCGATCGCATCGAGGGAATTCAATTGGAATTGAATGGAAGCAATTGTAATGTAAAGATATTATTCCAATTGTGTAATCTCGGATGTCGTCGTGACATTTGAAAGGGTAAGCCTTACGGATTGAATATGCTGACTTCAATTGGAATTGAATGCAGTGAATTGTAATAACAATAATATATACATATATATATATAAATTGAGAGAAAGACTTGGACAATTTCGCCGCACCCACGGTGAGCAACAGGAGGTAGGAGAAAACCACTCGAGCAGTTCTTATCAAATAAGGTGCGTTTGGTACATTGATAATAAATAAGGTTTATACCACTAAAACAAATGGATGGCGAAAGAGGTAAATGGAGGGAGAGAGCGGTTATGCAAAAGACCGATTACGAAACATCCGCGAATCGCTTGGGATTAAATGATACTACGACAACGACGAAAGAAACGAAGAAAAAAAAAATGGACAAGCAACTACGGCTTCATAAGCAATCTGTCGAGGTGAAGAGAAAAAAAGGAGCTGGCGGAATGTGTAACATGGGAGAGAAAGTTTCGGCGGTTTTTATTTTTTCTACTTGACTCGCTTATTTTCTTTTTCGTAGATAATTGATTAATCCTAATATTTTAACAAAACAAAAAGAAATTAATGAATATTTAAAATAAAATGAACGATCAACATAACAACGATGATGGTGTAGTATTTGTATTTGGGAGGCGAGTAACTTTCATTTCAACCATACGTGCCCATTGATTTGTTAC
Source organism: Nicrophorus investigator (assembly GCA_963457615.1). NCBI lineage: Eukaryota > Metazoa > Arthropoda > Insecta > Coleoptera > Silphidae > Nicrophorus > Nicrophorus investigator. Next base: position 9,901,752 of record OY735146.1, read on the forward strand.
GTAGCCGACAATGAAAACCGATTTACCCGAATGTAAATCAACGATGATGATGATGATAAGTGAAAAGGCGTCGTCGATTCCGATTGATTTTGCAATTAGCGGGTGGTGGGTGAAAGGGCCGTTCGCGCACTCGCTAAAGGTTGAGGTCACACTGTGCACAGCGTATTTATGTTCAGCTCTATATGAATGATGATGCATGGGTCAAAATGGTTACAAATGGCTTACTGATCCAGACGTTTCCCATGGGAGCAACCTGCAGGAGGCGCGCATCGAAGTCGAGGCCCGCGAGGTCTTTCTGCAGCCGCGTCATGTCCATCTTGAGCGCCCTTTCAGGAATCAGGAACATGTGGTCGGTCATCGTAAGCATTTCTTACAGGAAATCAGAAATACTACAGTAGTACCGGAAGATCAAACCACCACGAATAGATGTGTGTCTGTATGATGTGTGTTAATGTTGTTGTCTGCTTGTTTTGTTATTTGTTGATTTCGATGTATCCTTTATCCGTCTATTTGGTTCTGATGTGTCCACTTTGGCCGCAGTTCAAATGGAATATAAATAAAACATATCAGGAACCTCAAAGTTCAAACAGCGCACGGAGCCCGTTACTTGTTCTGTTTATTTTTTTTATATATAAGGATATTATATATTTTTATTTATGTTTTCGCCTCTCTTCTTTATGCCCGATGCTTATATATTGTTTTTAAACTCCTCTATTTGATCCTTGGAGTAGTCGCGACTCTTTGACTTATCGTCATGTCATTACGCGATTGTAGGTAGACATGCCCCGATGTGTATCTTTGTGTATCTATCGTCGAAGACACCTCTAGACGTACGAACCGGACCGCTTTCGATGGGTCGAACCGCGCAACTGAGACCGAAACGCGCGCGAGCTGCACGCCCGTCCGTCGTCAACACCGACGACGGCCACGCTACCGTTTTGTGCCCGACACACGTCCAGAACCGTCAGATCATCTGATCTGATGCAATTCATCATCAACATCATCATCCGCTGGTCATCTGTCTGGATGACCTACTCGACCTCCACTCTTAATGCGCTCAGAAATTGACCCGGACAATACGCCTACCCAGTCCCGCTCCTTTAATCACCCATCTCTTGTCTCGCCTTACGAAATTCCGCTAAACTGCACTCATCGTAATGCAACGTCGGTGCAATTATCTCTTAGCAACATGAAATTGATGACTTTTCGAATTACAACATGATTCGAGTTTACGCAAATCCAGATATAAATATATGAATCACAGAACTTATTCAATCCAATTATTCCATTAAAATACAATATTCTCCAAATATCAACAAGTCTAATATACGCAGAAAACAACTATTAAAGCAATTTTAAAGATATCAAATTAATTATTATATAAAACAATAATTAACAAAATACATTATTACTTAAACATTCATATATTAAAACAAATTTAGATAAGATATTGTAATCAAACGCAATATATTGAACATTTGAAACATAGATATCCAACGATTATTAAGAAATTAATCATAACTTTGATAACCAATTTAAAGGTAATATCACCAATTATAATTTGAGTCACTACATTGAGAATTTCGGACTAAAATAATTAAAGAACAAAACAATTCACAATTTGCATAACACGATTGTTTACTTTGTGAGATCTACTTTTTTTCTGTAGTTCTGTCGTAACTATATTATTATTTTTAGTAATAAGCAATATTATTCTATAGCATAGTGATTATTGAACGAAAATTACATTGATTTGTTTCCGAACTGACCGATTCTAAAGAATTCATAATTTAAAAAGCAGACTATTCTAGGTCGAGCCGAGTCCTTGAACTTACGGTTCTGATGGTATTGTGATTGCCTGAGCATAAAAGGAGATGGACTACTATGTCGTTGAATAAATTACAATTTTGATTCTAATAACCGTTGCATTACTGTTATCAGAATTAAAAATTTAAAACTAAACATTTAACGTAACGTATTGTTGTAATAGTCCATTACTAATTTTGCTTACAACTAGTCTTCAAAGTCTTACATTTATAACGAAATTTGAACAATAATATAACGTTTTATAATGTTAATATTAAAGTTGTTATTCCACTTTCACAATTAAATAAAAAAAGTGACAGTTTGTACATTGCAAAAGTGATATTCGTTTTATAATCACACGAGGAAGTTAAAATATTATTGAAAAATTGCAATTGTTTTTTATTTACAATTCTAAGTAGTTGAAGATGTTATTATTCCGATGAATAAAAAAAAGTACACATAAATCTGTTGTACTATGATTATTTCTAATTGCGTGTCTAATTAAGATTTCTAAAAAAAATAATGAAAACATGAATTAATTCAACAGTTACTGAATTGGCACGTTCCAAATCCAAAGAGAACTAATTATTGTTAATTTTTTTATGTCTATGCCTTTAGAGCCTATTAAAATTTTGGATACAGTATTAAATACAGCTATTTATATAAGGAAAAATAATGAAATACAAAAACTAGAAATGTATAAAGACGACATCAAATACTTAAAAGTGTAGCAGATTTTTCGATCACGCGAGGTTAATTGCCGCGTTTAGAAATTCCAATGGAAAAACCCAAAGATCCGGCGTACGTTCAAAACAGAGAAAAGAAGTAAAATAAAATAAAGTAACAAAAAAAAAGCTACGCGTGGAATCGAAGAAAAATAAAAGCGAAATTAGAAATCATAAAAATTGAATGATGATCATTAGACCCTAACAAAATTATTCAGAACTTTCCATCGCTTTAATAACAATAAATAACTCTAATGGATTAATTTAGAAATCTTCTATTTTTTGCTCTTTCTTCCTATTATTTTCAAAAACCGAATTTATACGTCTTACGCAACTCTGCGTTGTCTTGGGATCAGGGCTCAGGCGAATATCAACTGGTTTAAGCGTTTCATCACGCATACAACCTTCGGTTTTGACGAGGACCGACAAATTTGTATGGCGAAACGATTATCACTCGAATCTGTCTCAACTTTTATAGTGGGTTTTTGTCGGGACAACATATATAATGCTTTCCTCCTGGAAATGTTCAGTTTCCGAGATAACCATTGTGTACAAGTCGTTTATTCTTGACCTTGTCGAGACCAAAAACGAAAACAGTAACAATAAATCATAAGTCATGCATTTGGACAATTGCACTTGACTCACAGGGGAGATCAAACAAAGGTAGACCAAAAAAAAGGTAAACACGATTTCTAATTGCCCGTCTCTTTCGTCGGAAGTGGAAAGAATTTTTGAGGTTTCATAAGCGATCGGTATTTTTCCTCGGGTGTGTAAATAGAGCAATTGTAAAAGGCACCGTTATATAAGCAGGGTAATTTGAATTGCCAAAAAAAAAACGCAGCGGCAAAGAGAGGAACAAATTAGAGAATAAAACCGCACAGCACAGGAGGTGCGCTTTAAACGAGTATACACAAGTATATATAAAATAGGCGTTAATTAGGCGGTTATTTATTTCATCAAATTTAGAACGGCAAGTGGTATACGCTCCGTATTCATAAATAATGAGAACGATTACGGTTACATGCATATGGATGCCTCCAGTCTGTCTGTGATCGTTCGAGTTTGAAACGTAAAATTTAGGTGGTAGGAAAACGGATGACTGCAAACGAAGACGTAGGTACTTGCATCGCTTGTAAAGACTTCAATTGATGGTTAAATTAAAATTGGTCACTGTGATTGTTCAATTTGGCGATGTACGTGACATCCAAGAAAGATCGTGCATAATTTCAAGCTTCCAAACAGAACGCATGACGCACTCCGTTGTCTTACATCTTTAATACCTTCTTTAAACTACCAATCGCAGATAATTCGTTTAATTGAAATCAACTACCACCCGCAATAACCTTGAAAGTACATATATATAAAACACACCCTACAATGAGGTGTGTTTTAAAATACAAGCTTTTTTGTGAGAATTTATTCGTAAATGATTGTTACTTTGTTCAGTGTATCCTTGGAATAGCGAAGGTGGCGGAACGCAAATTCCGGCAGCGCTGATTAAATTGCAAAAGCAAAAATAACTACCTATGGGCAGGCAACACGAACTTAATCAAATGACATCCTGCGACGAGCAGAAGGAATTCACGGCACACAGAAATAGAGTCATCTGTGTGTTTCCGCATAATTAAGATTTGTGAACAAAAAATAGAAAATGATTCACTGGCAATTTAAACGGTGGATGTAATTTGAATAACAAAATATGGACTAAATAAATAATAAGCAGCGATGACGAATGTTGCACAGGTGGACACATATCGCACATACGCGAAACTTTCACCCGAAACTAAAACAATTTCACCTGCGGAAATAAACATTAACAAAAGCAGCAACAATTTACAAAAAAAAAACATGGAATAATATTATAAATGTGTTGGACGATGATGACACCCGTGGAATTTTCCATTCGCGAAAGTTGCCCGGATCGTTTCCAAAACGGCTCCAGCAACTAATATTAATTGATTCTTTCCTGTATCTTTAATTATATGGAAGCGATACACATTCTAAGGTGCTCACTACAAAGCTTATGCTTTCGAATTCCATCTGCCTTTTTTTTGGTTTAACTTTGTGCAATATTTCTTGTTTTTTGCTTTCATTCCTTTGCTGCTAATTAATTAAAGGCGGATAGAGATGGAGATAGCGTCGAGACGCATTGTGGATTGAAAGGAAAGAGAGCAAAATTGTATTCCAAGTTTAAATGGAATGCGCCGCAATATATAAATAGCACAAGCTCAGGATCGATCCGATTCAAATCCACTCTCCCGTCCTGTGATCCAAGAGCGAAATAGTAATAATGCTCTCCATAGTCGACAAACAATGCCAGGTTCTAAAATTAATTAATTAGAGCTTGTTTTCGGGGTTTGCTGCTCGCACTGCGGATATTTTCGTATTTGGCAAAAAGCGAACGGCCTTGGATGGAGAACGTTACGTACGCACGCCGAAATTTTGGCCTAGGCTTTCGAGCGCCGCCCACGCGCCTCATTACATTTTGCGGATATATCATGATGATGATACATGCGCTCTCCTCCTAGGCGACGTGAATCACTTTCGGAGTGTATCAACCTCATCAATTAAAATTTCCTATCGTAACAATTGAAATGGACAGCGGACAATTACTGTGCGTTGCAACGCAATGCCCGAGGACTCTTCAAATCAACGTCGAATTACAGTTATTAACTTTAATTAACGCAAATTAATATTTCGGACGATACCTAAGGACCGTCTTAATTAAGAAACGTTTACGGGCACATAATTTCCGAAATCCGGTCCATATTCTTACATTTTTTCGTCTTCCTCTAAACAAAAATTGTGTAATTGATCAATTAAATGCACCAATAAACGCCAAGAAAATTCTTCAATTGAGTTTCAACATTTTCGACTGTCTTTAAATTAAACTAATTAGTACATATTATCACGCAGTAAAGTCCTGATATCAAAACTTTTCAGCTTAAATAAATTGTTATTTTTTTATTCGTTTCATAATGTTTCAAAACATCAGACCGATAATAAACCTATCAATTTCAACCTTAGCCCGACCAAGCATTGATCGACTGCAGTACACGATAAAAGTTCTCGTAATAAATTTCATCTGCAAATCAATTCATTACTTCTTCCACTCCAATTACGCAATATCAGAGCGGAAATGCTGAAGACATCAGTTAACAACGCCCTGAAGTCTGAAATTAATTTCCGGTAAGTTCTACATCATTAAGGTAACTATTATATATCAAAAATTAAAAAAATATCTTGATTTTAGAAAATGGATATTTAAATGTACTGAAATAATAGGTTTTTGTTCTATCTTATTCGTATTAATAGAATTAAAAAGATGATTATTTTTCAAATATTTTCAGACTCTGTAGATAAGAAGCAGTTGTAAACCTTTGAACAATTTATAAATGTGTTTTCAATGGAAACTGCCTAGCCAAAACAAATTTAAGGCTTTATCAAAAAGCTGGTTGTATACATGCAAATGACTATTGATTGTTTTCGGCTATTTAGTGTGTATCTGTATATATGTAGCGACGTTGAATATCGCATGTGGGAACCAAAAAATTGTAGATAACGAGCAACAATCAATAGTTTCAGAGGAAAGCCGATTGAACACATGTCGTATTCGTAGGTGGCCCTTCCTAATCATGAATGAGAGGTCCGCGAGGAGAGAGCGCCGTGCGTCATAGTATTTTGGGGGCCTATTTTAGAACCCGTATGTCATCATTATAAATACTTATAGAAACATACATTTTGATCAGAGATGATTCTAACGTGATCTGGAGTGTGCATTATCGTATTTACAAGGGTTCAATTGAACTTCGAAATATGCGAAGCTATTCGAAGAACGATTCCAAAAATAAGGTAGACGTGCTCGAGCGAGCACAGGAGGAAGAAGCGAGAGGAAGAGAAAAGAGAGACGTCGAAGAAGAAGAAGCAGCGAGAGGAGGAATGAACAGGACAGAGAAGAGAGAAAAAGACTGAGGAATAACTAAGTAAAACATTACGTTCGTTGCACACAACGCATAGATGTGTGTATTTTAAGATGGGATTCGTGACATTTTATTGATGCAAATAGATGAACGCTCATTTGATGAACGGACAGTTGCAGTACATATTTGAGAGGAGATGATGAGTTTTAGTCAGAAACGAACGGGATGGGGGCCCTAAAATGTTCTCGCCTAGGTGTGTACAGAAGAGCAGGGCTGCGATGTGATCGCCCCCTTGCAAACCAGACACCACCATAACGAGGGGGTGAGAAGGGAAACTAATTCCTTGCCAACGTCACACGCATCCCAACCAAGCCCATGCACCACGGCCTCGGACATATTCAAATGATTCCATTTAATATCTGCCTGAATTTGATTATCTAGGAGTTAACAACCTACAGATGGTCGAATCTTCCGGATTATATAACGCGACAAAGGGTGGACCGGGCGAGGTGGTCTCGGGATGGGTGCGACATACGTTAAAAGCCACAGCGGTGTAAAATTATTAGAAATATTTGTACTTTACCTATGTTTTTTAATTGATCGGGATTGTCCTGTCCGTTTTCTGCCATTTTGGCACACCGTCACACTACAGCACCACCACACTTAAGAAAACGACAATCATAATACAACAAACTTCACCATGAAGATGGCGTTTATGACCATCATGGTGTCGCCACCTCCACTGATAGACCTACAAAATACCACCGAGAGATGGCGACACTACATTCACACTGCAGATAAAATTACAAAAAAATGTTTATTGATAAACATTTTAGTTATATATATATACAGATTGAAACCGGTAATTTGTTTGTTAACTCTTGAAGAATTATGAAAAAATGCATCTAATTTTACCTCAATTATTTAAAAAAAATGCATATGGCAACATAGCTATCTGCATTACTTATGTTTTTTATATGAAACTGCGGTGTTATAAAAGCCGTTCGTTCGACATACTTTTGCAAATATCTATTATACTTTAAGTGAGGTAGCAGCAAAGAATATGGAAGACGCTGTGTATATTGTTTCCGGGTGCCGTACTCCAATTGGTAAAAAATTACTTTCTAAAAGTATTCTAAATAATCGCAATTTTATTTTACAGGAAGCTACAATGGTCAATTCGCCACAGTCAATATCTTTGACCTATCCAAACCTGCTTTAAAAGGCGCCATTGTACGTTCAGAAATATCTCCTGGAGACATTAATGAAGTATACATAGGGAATGTGCTGACTGCAGGCAAAGGCCAAAACCCTGCTAGAAAAGCAGCTTTCAATGTTGGAATACCCAACGAAGTACCAGCTACCACATTGAATATGCTGTGTGGTTCTGGCTTAAAGTATAAAACCCTAAACTTGTTAAATACCAATTTTCTAAAACATTCTATTTTTAGATCCGTCACTTTGGGTTATACCTCAATCAAGGCTGGTAACTCGTCAGTTGTACTTTGTGCTGGAATGGAGAGTATGACCCAAGCAGAGCATTCAATTTACATCCGTGGAGGAGTTAAGTTAGGTGATTGCACCTTGAAAGACACAATGTTATTGGATGGTCTAACAGACTCTATCTATCAGATCCACATGGGAATCACTGGTACTGAAAGTCAATTACTCCTCAAACCGAAATTTAACTGAATTTAATTTTAGCTGAAAATGTCGCCAAAAAGTATAATATATCAAGAACAGAACAAGACGATTTTGCATTGAATTCTCAGATCAAGGCTGCTTATGCAATAGAACAGGGCCTATTTGATGAAGAAATTGTGCCTGTTCTAGTTGGAAAAAACTTGATTAAATTAGATGAATACCCAAGACCGACTACAACAATTGAGAGCTTGACTAAGTTAAATCCAGTCTTTTTATCGGATGGTTCTGTAACGGCTGGAAATGCTTCAGGAATCAACGATGGAGCGGCTGCAGTAATGCTGGCTAATGGTTTTGAAGTAAAGTCAAGAAATTTGAAGCCACTAGCTCGTATTGTTGGCTTCGCCGAGGTGGGCAACGACCCCTTGCTCATGGGTGTATCTCCTATCCCAACAATTAAATTATTGGTATTAAAATAGTCATCTTATATTATTAAGGAAATTATTAATCAATCGTTTGTTACAGTTGAAAAAAGTGAATTGGACCAAAGACGACGTCGAATTGTATGAGATTAACGAGGCATTTGCCTCTCAATCTGTTGCTATCATTAAGGAGTTGGGTTTGGATCCAAAGAAAGTCAATGTTAATGGAGGAGCTATTGCTTTGGGTCATCCAATTGGCGCCTCTGGAACCCGAGTACTTGTAACATTGCTTTACAATTTAAAACGTTTAGGCCTAAAACGAGGTGTATGCGCTTTATGTATTGGAGGAGGAATGGGAATAGCCTTAGCTGTAGAGGCTGTTTAAATTATATTTAATATAAGTAGTTGATAGTCAGGTTATGGGAATAGTCAATTGTGATATGAATATTCCTACACAGTATTCATTACATTCAGGGAAATATGGATATAACTATTTATTATATGTTCTTTGTTATGGAAAAGTTTAAAATAAAGTTTATGTATCTAGAAAGTATATGTATGTATTGAAATCTAAAGATACCACATCTGGCCTGTAGATTTCATGACCTACTTAAAAAAAGTTGTTCAAAGACATATCAGATCAACGACGGCTCATTTTTTAAATAGCGATTTACATTGCAAAAAAGAGCCACTTTGCAAAACAATAATATGCCTTATGACCTGTCTTTGTTATGCGCATTCATCTATTGTAATAATTGTTTATTTCTGTACTCATGTTCTTTATTAAATTAAATTGAAAATTCCAACTTCCCCTTCCTATTTGTAAAATTCCAATAGAAATTTGAAATGAATTGTATTTAGTTAAATTTCTTATTATTTTATATTTGAAACATAATCTATAGAAAGCAACTTCAATATTTTTCTAGAAAGTACTAAAACCTTTAATTAGAGTAGCTTTAATTATTTTTATAATACTTAACAAATTAAGTAAAAACGTAGCTGTAAGAAGCATGAGTATTTAGTGAAAATTATTTTATTTAATAAATTGATTGAGAAAATATTTGAATATTGAATTTTGCAGTGTAGCCACCAATAAATAAGTTGGTAGTGTCCACGTGATGATTTGAACCTTGGACTTTGATAAACTTTCGTGGATCTGCAGAAACATTAATCTTATTTATTAGTCCAGTGTTATGTAAATTGTTTAATCGTCATGTTTTCAACTTGTACTCGCCAAGTTTCCACTCAAGTGAGTAAAAATGATGTAATTAATTATTAAATGTAACTTAATCCAATCTGTTTAGCTTTCCAGCCAACTCAGGAGGCTGCAAAGTACTCTTATTATTGCTGAACACAATAATGAGGCACTTTTACCAATTACACAGAATGCCTTGACTGCTGCCAAGAAGTTGGGTGGTGAAGTAACTGTTCTGGTTGCTGGTACCAAGTGTGGACCTGTAAGAGAGAAAATCTATTATTAATATGTAGAATCTAAAGGGGGCAACAATTTCTAGGCCGCTGAAGCAGTTGCCAAGTGCAATGGATTAGCCCGAGTGCTTGTTGCTGAATCTGATGCCTTCAATGGCTTTACAGCTGAAAGTATCACCCCTCTGGTTCTTGCCACTCAAAAGCAGTTCAATTTCACACACATTGTTGCTGGTGCATCAGCTTTTGGAAAAGCTTTGCTTCCAAGGGTTGCAGCTAAGTTGGATGTATCTCCAGTATCTGATGTTATTGACATTAAGAGTCCAGACACTTTTGTTCGCAGTGTCTATGCTGGTAATATACAATTCACAATAATCTGATGAATTATGTAATCAAGCGAGTTGTTTACTCTCTTAGGTAACGCCATCCAGACTTTGACTGCTAAGGATGCTATTAAGGTTATTAGCGTCAGAGGAACCAGCTTTGAAGCAGATAAACTTGAGGGTGGTTCCACAGCCACTGAAAAGGTGGAAGGCAACTATAGCACTGACTTAACCACCTTTATCAGCCAAGAATTGAGCAAGTCCGATCGTCCGGAATTGACTGGCGCTAAGGTTGTAATCAGTGGAGGTAAATGTCTATAATTTATATGCTCTGTATATATTAATAATTCTGGTTTATTCGTTAGGTCGTGGAATGAAGTCAGGCGATAACTTCAAGCTCTTGTACGATCTTGCTGATAAGATGGGAGCTGCTGTTGGAGCTTCAAGAGCTGCCGTCGACGCAGGTTTCGTAGCCAATGACTTGCAGGTTGGGCAAACCGGCAAGATCGTCGCTCCTGTATGTATTAAAAGATTTGGCAAGAATTTCACATCGTTACAAAGTCAATGTTTTTAGGATCTATACATCGCCGTTGGTATCTCCGGTGCCATCCAGCATTTGGCTGGTATGAAGGACAGCAAGACCATCGTGGCCATCAACAAGGATGCGGAAGCACCAATTTTCCAGGTCTCCGATTTTGGTTTGGTCGCCGATCTGTTCAAGGCCGTTCCAGAGCTCACTGGAAAATTGTAGGAAACACGAGAGTTCTCCAATACATATTTTTTATATCAGCGATTTTTTTTACATCCCTCTCCTGGAGAATAAATATATAATTAGTCAAATATAAAAGCTGCTTGTGAGATTATTAAATCCCGTATATTCATGATTACATAAGCAAAAATTACGAAGGTTGACGTGATTAGATTTCAAGAAGGTCATCGTATAGTTGAGATTAAGGCGACTCATTCCAATTGCTTAGTTATTAACACCTAAAGGAATGCTTGTACAAATATTTATTAGACTTTTGTTATGTTATTTGAGCTTCATTTTCATTGTTGTTACTTAATTTGTTTTTAAGCGCGTAATTGAAAAATTGTACTTGTGAATATGTAAATTATTCTAGACAAATACGTGTTATATGAAACATATGGATGTTTTTATTGCGAAAATTGATACGCGCAAAGTTCTTTGTAATTGTTTGATAAGATGGGGCGTTATCGAATGGCAATGATCAAGTCGAATGTTTATTATTTGTTTAGATCATGTGACCGTGTGCTGCACGCGTTATGAGCGACTATTTTTGTTATTGAATTACGGTGCCAGGCGCGATTTAGAATTGGTAAAGGACTCGTCGGAGTGAGACCAAAAAGGAGAGGCAATGCCAATGTCCGATTCGGAGTGTTCGCAGCGTAGATTTAGAGAAGTTAAGAACAGTTAACGCCAGGAAATGAAGACGTCAGTGCGGCAATTTGAGAATTCGAGATAATTGCATTATGCGAGAGCGGTATCGTCAGATCGATAATCGTAATTGGATTTCGTGCAGTTTGTGGTTGGTGCGTGCATCTAGGAGCTGACACCTTCAGTGTTCGGTGTTACTGCTATACGGGACTACTACTATCGTTCAATAACAAAAACTTAAGGTGTCATTATCATGTGTGTGCTGATTAGTTTACGCAATCAGGCGTTCGTAAAATCAATGCCAAATGCTGTTGTGATGGTGGTAGGGAAGATAAAACATAAGCTAGCGTCCAGCTGTTTTGACAGCAAGTGTTTCTATAGCTCTCGTCCTGTTCAGAACATCCAGAAGAGTAGAGTACCAAAGATGTTTGAGTGCTCCAACCTAAAGGTGAACTCTAACGAGTCGTTCAAATTCCTAGATTACGATTGTATAGGCTTTGATCTTGATAATACTATATGTAGATATAAGGTTAGCAATATGGTAAAATTAGAATATAAATGCCTAGCTAATTTTCTAATAAAAGAACGTGGATATTCAGGAGTCCACCTGAATAGGCCAATTGAGGAGCATATTGATTTTATGATCAAAGGCCTTATACTTGATGTTGAGAGAGGCAACCTGTTGAGAATCGCTCCAGATGGCCATATACTTCATGGAACCCATGGTACAAAGAAGCTGGATGACACTGAACTTACCTCATATTATGGCAGTGAATGCAGGTGGGAGACAACCACAATTTTCAGTCAGAACCCACTGCAAACGTGGAATGGTCCATACTCAAAGGTGGTAAGACCTTTATTAGATTACTTTGATATGCCTGCTGGTCTCATATTTGCTCGAGCTGTTGACACTATTGATGAGCAGAATGGCTGTAAATTAGAGAAGTATAATATATACTCAGACATATTGGATGCCTTACAAGACATGTTCCATAAGGATAACTTTAGTAAAAATACTAGTGATTACTTCACAGCCATCAAGGAACGTCCAGGAGACTACATTCAGAAGTGTAGTTCAAACATGATGGACTGGCTTACCTCCTTAAAGAAACAGAATAAAGTTTTATTTTTGATAACCGGATCTCATGTGGATTTTGCTTCATTCACATCCAACCACTGCATGGGACCTAACTGGAAAGATCTCTTTGATATAGTCATCTGCTTTGCCAAGAAACCTGGATTCTTTACAGAGAACCGTCCATTCATTGGTGTTGATGGCTTCAAGGAAACTGAAGAAGTCACTAATCTCCAGACCAAAGGAGTCTACTTAAATGGCAATTGGGCTGGTATGCACAAGTTTCTCCAAAAGGAATCTTATAAAGATAATCCAAAAGTTTTGTATGTTGGTGACAACCTGATACAAGATGTTTACACTCCAGCTGTAAATACAACCTGCGACGTCGTAGCTGTATGTGAAGAACTGGAGGCAGAGGGCATTTTTGGGCACAGCAAGAATCACACAGACCAAGACTTATTGGTTTCCAATATTTGGGGTTCTTACTTCCATCGCGTCGACGAGTTCAAGGAAACAATCTGGTGCGGATTTATAAAAAAGCACGCAAAACTATGCATTCCTAGTTTAGAATATGTTGCTCAACACCAAATTGACCATGAGTTCTAAAACTTGTTTTAACTTAATCTTTCCGTTTCTTTTTATTAATATTTTTATTTTGTTATTCAAAGATTATAATATATTTTATGTTGTATAAGCAATATATTTTAATAGTAATATATAAAATGTATATTTTTCATCATTATTTTTTACCATACCAATAAGATTAACTGCATTGCAATAAATACAATAATAATAATCATATCAAACATGCATTAAAACTTCTATTTATTTATTTAAAACATTGTTTTTATTTAATTTTTAATTATTTTGAAGTTGAAGAAAATATTTTATTCCTTTTTTATTTCGTAAAATATTTACAAATACATTTTGTTTTGAAGCATTTCAAGCTAATGGTGATCCATTGTGAACAAATATACTTCGATATTATATAAGTGATGTCAATACAATAAGTAATAAATGACAAAGCAAAGATTAATATATTTTGAGTGTACTGGAAACTTCTGTTTTTTTGTTTGTTTAACTTGCATGTTAAACTGTTAACTACAATGACTATGTACAACCTATAATAAAGTAATATATAAAAACATATTGTTTATCTTTAAATTATTTACCCAACGATAATTATATTTAAAAAGCTTAATCGCATTTACAATTTAATCGTTATCATTTATTTAATTTTCAATAGATGAGTAATCTCAAAATTTCAAGAAATACTCAATATTTTGTAAATAAAAATTGTTATCACTTACAATAAGTAAGTTGAATAATCCAATAATATACGTGTTATTCAACGTTTCATATCAATTAATTTTTAATCACTTAATTTAGTTTAGTCAGTGAAAAATAATGAAATTTAGCAGTTTGCTTTTAAATAACAATACACATTGTCTTTGTGTAAAATTTCATTTGTAAGCATTTTGCAATGGAAATAAAATTCTGCAATTTTTATGCAAATTGCAAATATCGAGTTTTGAAGTCGTAAAAATATTAAATAATCACAAAAATGGGGAATTTCGCTTTATTGAAGAAAAGTATATACAAAAATTGGAACGATACAGAACATATAGTGTAAAAATAAGCAAATAATGGTCTTGATTGAAAAGAAAAATATATTGATCATTGATGTTAAATAAAGCGCTGAGTTTGAATTGTTTACGTATATTATTTAAGTGAATTTTATTTAACAACAGAAATCAATAATTTTATTTACGTATATAATTACAGACCAATTTTATATGACTAGATTCGAGTTACGAAAATGGCTTTTTGAGGTATTCATATCTAGAAATATAGTTTTATTTCATATCTAGTTAAATATTACATGGAAAGTGATAACATCGTTTGTATTACATAAAATTTGTTAGTAGATGAGGCGAAATATTTTTTTTTAGTAATAAGTTTCGAATGTTGCGAGTTTCTAATAAATTTATTGACTAAAGAACACGAGACACAAAAATTGCTCAAAGACAACAACTGTAGAATGAATATTTCTGCAATTAACTAAATGCAGTATTTTGTCCTAGAAACATCGGATCCTTTGACGATAAGTATTATTTTTTGATATACTCTACTAATAACGTGAAGTTAATATTTTAAATTTCCAATAATTTCTATGACTACTCGAAGTTTAACAGTTATTATTATTATAAGTATATACTTATATTTATGTATTATTAAGATTTTTAATTATTATTTAATTGCATTTGTAAGTGTACTGTCGAGTTCTCCAAGCCTAAGCTTTTTGTTAATGTTGTAGTAGTAGCATTTAATACTTTGTAAATTGTGTCTAAAAAATTGTCTAACTTTAATATAATACATTTGTTATAATCGCATATCACTACACAGAAACATAGTTGCAAGTGATTTTGCACTAAAGTTCGATTGAAAATGCATCGCATCCCGGTGCAATCAAATGCATCTTGTTTCGTATGTGGCTGTCTTTTATCTGTTTCAATAAATAGGTTACTAAAAAGGCGCAATTGGTTCCACAACATCTAAAATTTTGTGCATGTTTCATTTTTTGTTCATCGTCTTTTCGATAAATGTATAAAAATTGAATTACCTGGATAGAATTAATCAATCATGAGATTATTTGTTTTCAATATTAAATCTAAATTTTAGTACCTCAATATGTCCCCCTAAAATTATATAAACGTAGTTACTTAATCTGCATTTTGCAATTATATATATGTGTATAAAATTGGCGCATTGATATCACTTCGTTTTGAGTTGCTCGATATTATTTTGTCATGGTGATTTCAGGTGTTACTTAATAGTTAAAAATCGCAATCGAAAAATACGGCTTTCAATGCGCCAACGAATGCTGAATTATTAGATCTTTACACCAGTTCCTCATTATTGTTATTCAATTATTATTAATTCGTGAATACTTTATTAATTATTATTTTATATGTATATAGTAATAAATGTGTTTGAGTAAAGAATTATTGTTAATTTAGCAATTACTAACTTGTCCAATAACGTCGTAAGAAATTAATAAGAATCTGTCAAAAAAGATTGAATTATATAATATAGTGTATATATATATATATTGATTTGTATGTTAGAAGACTCGGTTCTTCAAATCTTTCTTTAGCTTTCGCGTATCGGAAGTACTATTTACAGTTTTGTACTTGAATAAAACGAATCACGAACATTGTAAAAAAGTAAATTCCACTAAAGAACATTTCAGGTTGACGTAACGATCCTGTATATAATTGTTATGTGGTTTTTGGTGAAAGGAGGATTATTTTTTCTGATTTAGAGTAATATTTATGCTGTAGGGGAATGATGTATTGCTTAAATCCACATGATGCATAGAGGATCGATAGTGGTCTGAAGTACCGTGACCTAAACAAGACGTTATTGTTGTTTTTTTTTTAATCGTAATTGAGAACTAGTGATTTTGTATCTAATTCAATATCTGCATTCTGTTGCGTATTGAAGGCAACAGTATCAGTAATTGGCAGTGGTTTAGCTACACCTATCCTAACAACACCTTTCGCGGCCCCTTTTAAGGCTTGTACTGCTTGGTCCAAGGAAGCATTCTCTAATGCAGTATCATTAACAAATAACAATCTATCACCCGGAATCAGTCTACCGTCTAATTGTGCGACCCCACCCGGAACTAAGCTCCGAATAACGATAACGGTATTGTTCGGATCAATAGGGTCCTGATAGTCGAGTATGGAAAAACCTAGACCTCTCTCACCCTTGACCAGTTCTATGATCTGCGGCAGGGAACTCCACATCGCCAGACCTGTGAGCGGTTCCAGTGATCTGGACTTGATCTTGTTGAATGAGATCTCCGTTGTAGCAGCTGCAGTTGCTATTGATCCATCAGACTTCGCCTTGACTAGTCTATCGGAAGCGGACACCAAATTCTGGAGGCTCCCGCCGAGGCCATTTCGCTCGTTGATGTTATTTTGGATGTGATCTGGTTGTTTCAGAGAGATACTGTTGGGCGTTCTCCCACAGACCATCCTGACGTGCAGAGGCAACTCTTTGAGAATGCTCACCACCTCGTGATGGTTCATGCCTAGGAGCATGTGTTCGTTTACTTCGAGTAGTTCATCGCCTGATCTTAGCTTTCCATTTTTGCCCACCGGTCCTTCTGGTAGTATAGACCGGATGTAGTGGTGCGGCCTAACCTCCTGCCCGTTCTCTAAATCAACCGTACCTTCCAAACTTATACCCAAGCCACCGCGCTCCGCGAACTTAGTTAGCTGCGCTACGACAATCTCCGTCTTACTCTTGAATATCTCCGACCACTTCAGCATGATTGCCTCCTCTATTGCTGGCGTTAGCTCGCACTGATATTGCTTATCGTGTAAAATATTCAAATGATCGTTTTTCGCTTCGATCGGTTCCTTAGTTATCGAATTTTCGCGAGCAAATTCCAGATCCTTTCGTTCCTTTGGAAATCTGAAATGTATTTTTAAATAAATAAATTAAACGAATTAACAAAACATAAAAATAATAAATACCGTAATAAGAACAAAACCCGGTTAACAACAATTAGAAAAAAACTAAAACTTTAGGATCTCGTTACAACTTCAACATTTCCTATTATTATTATTATTGGCGCGGCAAGAACGATTGAAAGAACTAGACTAATTAAAATACAACAATTAACGAGATTCTATAGCTTGAAATCGACTGGACAAGTATTAACTTTAGAAAGATTAGTAGAATTAGTTAACAATTAGCGAGTATATCGTATATGTGTATGTGATATATAAATATTGTTTGTAGTTAGCGTGGTTGTAGGAGCTTACTACCGTGGTTTTGGTGGACTAGAGGGTGTTGGTTTGGTTTCATCGGCGGCAATTGCCTGTTGCAGCTGTTCGAACTTGGGGCCATGAAGATATCTCTCTATTGCTATCTTTACCACACCACCACTACTCTTGAGCACTTCAACTGCATCATGGTTTGTGTAGCCTTCAAGCGATACGCCATCCACTTCAACAATCCGGTCATTGACCTGGATCTTCCCGCTTAAATCAGCAGCGCTTCCTTTGCTGATGCTTTTCACGAAAATCCCAGACAATTTCTCTTTTTCGCAGCCGGCTACGTAACCAGCGATGGTGATCCCTAAACCGTTCGCGTCTTTCTTTAGCTCCACGGTGAACTTTTCCATCTCGGGCATTTTCATGGCCATGTCCAGGTTCAACAGCGGCAGCGACGGCGACGCCGGGATTCGCGAAAGCCCTTTGTAGCTCTTCGCCGGCAAATCGAATAAATACTCTTTGTACTCATGATGTTTCTGGAATATTGCTTCGCAATTGTTCTGTATGAGGTAGCAATCTAATTCTGCGGGTTCTGTCAGGAGCCTCGTCGGAACCAGAGGAGCGGTGCTGCTCAAGTATTCGGAGGTGAGGTCTGCAGGACGAGCGACTACTAAACGGACGTGGGTCCCAGACTGTCTTAGCACAGTAGCCACTTGCTCGGATCCCATTTCATGCAAATTTACATCGCCAATCTAAAAAATTTAAAGTTATCGACATATCATTTTTATAATAATTGGGGTATATTTTACCTGCAAAATGTGATCACCACTCTTTAGCCTACCATCGCGGTCAGCAACTCCTCCTAGTATTATCGTTTTAACAACAACTCCCATTGTTCTTACACCAACTATTCCAAATCCTAAGCCTGTTCCATCATTGACCAGCTCTATGGCTTCTACCTGAGCCCACTCTGTGTTTGATAGAGTATCAGAACCAGCCTTGGAGGCATCACTGACAGCAGAAGGAGAACGATGAATAGAATCCTCTTCCACCCTAGTCACCAGGCCTTGCACTTTCTACAAATTATATAAAGTAAAACTGTATAGCTTATAAAATTCATTACTTACATCATGTGACAAAACCTGTTCCAGCAGTGGTTTTCTATCCAGCATCATCAGCTTATCTTCATTGACTGTAAAGCTATGGAGCTGAGGTGAGCCTGGTGATACTGGTGCCGAGGGCACTCTCTGCTCATCAAAGTCCCTTGGATGCTGATAATCATCTCCATATCCAGCATCGTAGAGATCTCCCCCTGGTGGTACATTCAATGCTAACTCACCAGCTGGTGTTATATCGAAGTCTACTGGTAATATAGATGGATGCTGACCCAATTGTTGGTTTAATTCACTTAAGGAATCCTGCACTGTTACTATGCTCCTAAAAATGGGATTCTCCAAAACAGAAATCAGCAGATTTAGGTCGGTCGTTGTGTTCGCTAACAATTTCGGATCGTCTAGTTCGTCTACAGTGTGTTTTATATCTTCTAAAAGCTGAAGGGCACTAGATATATCTGCATTTAAATGCATCATTACGAATAGGCAGTACCGAATTTGTAATTATTTGTTTGTTATTTAGCTTCACGTTTTTTATTTTCTTCTTAAATATAGTAAATTATTATCACAATTTATTTATTACTAGTAACATGGAATTCGAAACGTTGCACTAAAAGAAAAATTGCTTAATGTCGATATATAAATGCATCAAAAGCGTCAAAATACCAGCAACATTGTTGCCAACATTATATAAACGGATGTTATGTAAACAGGCAATGATATGATACTTTATATAATGATAAAACTAAATAGAACTTTTGAAATTTCAAAACTTACGCTCAAATCATACAGAAACTTTGAATTATGCGCTTGTACACTTTATCGACTTTTATTACGTAAATATTTATTAATCGAACGCACATGCTAAATTATCCGGATAAACACCTCTTCGAAATCCTGGTTTACTGGTGCTAAGGCAGCACTAAAGTTTTGCGTTTAAAATTTAAGCAAAATTTTTACTAAAACCTCAATAACTTCCTTATTATTAAACAGATTTTCAAGATTTTGGTACCAAATGAAAAAGCATCACCTCTAGTTTCATATTTAATATAATTTTTTGTATTATACTAGTAATAAATTAAGGAAATATAAGCTTTTCTACACTTAAACTTTTATTTAAGCTCAAAAACTATTTATATTCATTTGTTGAGTCTCTTAATATACTTTACTGATAATTATCTTAAATAAAAGTAAAACAAAATTCAGTTATTTTCACATAATTAAATAAAGATGTATTAAACGTTGGTAAAAACAGATATTGTACATATTTACAAATAAATTATTGGCTGGTTCATTACAAAATCATCCATCAAAATTGTAAATTGAGCTTTTTTATAAACTATAAGTAATTGTATAACTTTATAGATCATTATTGTAACTACTTTTCAGATTTCTTTGCATCATGATTTAAATAATTCAATATTTGCTCAAGCATATGTTTATCCTTTCTTTATATTTTTCTCTAGCAAATACATGGTTTGATGTGATATTTATAAGCGTCTACAACTTGAAAAGAATATATTTATCTCATTATGTAATTTATACTCACAATTTATACAAAATTAAAGTGTAGAAGTCTAGTGTAAAAGTGTAATATCTGGCTTACTAGTTGTTTGAATTATTGTAGCAATTGCCAATGCATATAAGTTGTTATTCCAAGAAATCTTAGGTGATAGTGTTTTCATGACTGGTGCAATACAATCTTCAAATTGTTGTTCATCCTAAAAGTAGATATTAGACTATATATTAACAAGATAAGTAATTATATAAGGTAATAACATAAGTATATTTAAAAATTGATAAACTATTTGATATATTTCCAATGCAGAATATATCTTATACAAGTATTAACAATACAGTGCAGTTTATCCAATATAACAATTAGAATAAAGTATCCTTTATAAATATGTCCAATTTACATCTGCATACATCTAAAAATGAAAATAATATTAATATCTTCTTATTATATACAATGATTGTTAGTAGCAGAATAATATAAAAACTTTCTTCGTATAATAACTAAGGTAAACATAATTGCTAGTTTAAAATAATTCTAATTATCAATAGAAGTTAAAAGTATTGATGCAATATGTAACAAAACTAGATGAAATCAAATGTTTTTCATGTTTTAATCAATTTGGTTAGATTCAAAACAAATTCTTTGAATTAGGTTACTATAAAAACAACAAATCAATAATTTAAAATACATTTTGAGCATGGGCAGATATGAGCTGTACCTTTCAGAACTCCTACTGTCCTGGTTGAAATTTGGCAAACAAATTTGTAACCCGAAGATGCCAAACTGAAAAACCTTTATAACTTCTTAATATCTAGATAAATTTTCATTTTCTTTGCACCGAACTAAAAAGCATCATCTCTATTTAGAAATACAAAATGAATCTATTTTATTTTTGATATATAATGTAAGAAAAAAAATAATTTAATCTGTCTAATAAATTTGCATATAATCTCTCTCGGTGCTAACTTAAAAATTGGATAATTATGATTTTTTTTTATTTATAAGTTGATTACTATTATAGTGAATACATTTATATATCTGATATTATAAGAAATTAAAACATATTTAATAGTTTAGAGCTTTTTATTAAAAATATTGTTTTGTTATTTACATATTTCTATAATTATCATTACAACTTGTTATTTATTACTTGAATGTATATTACTATTAATAATAACAGTATAAAGGATATATTTAAATATTACCTATAATATTTTTAAGGAGTTACACAGTCAGAGAAAATGAATTTGCTTCAGTGGACACATCTGTTATACTTGGCAGAAAATTTCCAATGGTTTTAGTAGATCTTCATTATTGCAAATATGGATACTTTTCAGATTGCATAAATTTCGTCTCCAACATTAAATAAATAACATTATCATTAAGGATAGCTCTGGAACAAAATAAAACAATTAGTTTAAGTATCAACAATTACTTCTTCTTAATTTAAATATGTTACCAAATTCTATTGAATTAATTAAAATCTTTATTTCTTATATATTTAATATCAGATTTCATTACATGATCATTAGAAAGAACAATTATAACTAATAAATTATGTTATTCTCACCTACCAAGATAAATGGTGAAATAACTGATTATATTTTACTATTATATAATATATTTTATACCAAATACTTACATAATTAACTCGAATTCGAGTAATTTCATATTGTAGCTTTAGGAATTCATATTACAATTTTATTTAAAAGATTTTTTGATTCGAATAATCATCGAAGAAAGTCTTTCATGGAATACTGAAAAAGCAATTATTTTAATACAAATACCTAGAAGTCTATAATGTTTGTAATTATAAACATCTAAATATAATTGGAAATAATGTTTTTTACAGTAAATATGTAATATAAGGTTATGTATTAAATTTATTGTAAATCTTCAGTGAAATTAATTACGATATTTAAGCTTACCATATTTATAGTTGAAAATGGAAATGCTTTGACTAGATATCTTTAATGTAACTTTTAATATCCTGTTAAACTACTTAATTCTGAGAAGTAAACAATAACAATAGGTATAAGCCACTTAAAGACAATATAGGCAACACACTTATATCATTACTATGATTGTAAATATTGTTTTAAATAATTAATAATAACACGGAATATCATTTAATAGTTATTAAATTAACATAAGTTAACTCTTTTAAATTAAATATTATAAATATTATATATAATAGTTTATTATAAATATACATATAACGGACTTGAAGTATTGATTTCTAGAACCTCTTACAATTTATACTTTCCTGGTAATGAATAGATTTTAACGCTCAAACCGCGAATTTCGTCAGAGGCGTTGTATTTATAATAATATTTTAGCCTTACATTGCAATACGGAATTTTAAAAAAGCAAGTTTTAAATCAATTTATTATAAATTCCAAAATTATACCACTAAACTAGGATATTTATGGATTAATATTTGATACATAAAATTGATATGCAGATACTAACTAAATAATTGTTATTAAATACATAATTTGTTAATAGAAAAATTCAAACTTTTGAATTTTGTTAAAGTTATCTGCAACGAACTTTGCATCATGATCAGTAAACTGGTTGCCTATGATCTTGATTTTAATTATGTTAGTTTGTAAATTCTTCTTTGAAATGATGAATAATCAGAAAATTATCTTAGATTTTTAAATTAGAGAGATGATTTTTGTACTAAGGTAAAAGAAAAATTGCGATTTGATTGGGTTTTCAACCTCTTTTGAAGGTGGAGAAGATTATCTGGATAATCTTTTTATTAATGATTTATTATGAATTATTTTTATTATGTTCTTGTTAAATTAAAATTTTTCATTTATATTGGATGATTTTCTGGCGTTTTATGGAATAAACATGAAGGAATTACAAAATGTTATTATTTTAGTAATTAAATAAATAGATTTGAAAATTATATCAATAAATTTGTTATTCAAATAATTAAATTGAAGAAAAGAATTTGGAATGTGTTTAGTTAAGTAACTTGAAAAAAAAAACAAGAGTGCATACAAATCTTTGGTGATAATGAAGGAAGATTAATGCTTTTTCTAATGAAATGTGCAATTAATTGACGTCGATTAATAAGACAGAGACACGAGTCGTTCGGATCGATGGACGAAACTTGAAATATTTGGAAACGCGTACAGATAAAGCGAAGGCCGAACCGATAAAAAGGGAACGTTTACCCAACAAAAAGAACTACAAAATTGCGAATAAAGTGTGAAAAAATAGACTGAATAAAAGGACGATTGAGAATAGGAGAGGATTAAGGGGGTGGAGAGACGGCCGAAGATGCATGCATTTCATCAATAAATCATGTTGCAGTAGCGCCGGCCGTAAACAAACTTATCAAATCGATTCAGTTTATCGCTTCAACCCGAACTTTGACCTTTTTTAACACAACTAAATGTGCAATTCAATAGCGTTTCATTATTATTGAAATCAACAATTTCACTCAATTACTGACGCACAGCTTGGCCGGTGTCTATAGGGTGGACAACAACAACGGCGAATTGGATAACTGTCGTCTAGTTGTATCCAGATTAATGGCTAATGCATACATCTATTTGCTGGGGAAAAAGGATGCAGTGCACGCTAGATGCACTTATGCAATTGAGGCAATTTATATTTAATCAACCGTTTCCTTCTGCGCATTTACATGCGATGAATTATTAAACGCAGGAAAAAAATAATGATGGATGCAAAGGGCGGCGAGAGAGAAAGAAGAAATAATCGGGGATTTGTAATGGTCGTAATCGAGCGAATCCGCGATCATGATGATCGCAGCCAACATCATCGACATTAACATCATCATCATCATCATAACCATCATCATCGCTGTCTTCGAATCTGGCGGTTTGATTTGAATATTCTCTGATGTGTTCTGGTTTGGGTATAATGTGGATTATGTTGAAGCAGAAGAAGAGGGAGCTCAATTAGAGGCGGACTTATCGCCGAATTTTTTCGACATTAATCACGCGGGATCCTCGCGGCCTCTCGGCCAATCCAATTATTTCGACAGAATTCGAATGAATCCTCCCCCCAATGGTAATGGTGTTTATCGTCGACGTCTGTAGGATTGCAGGACCGGACCGTGGCTCGCGGCTTGCGAATTTCGTGCCCACCAATCACCATCGTCGGCATATTGCGCATCCCGCAATTACGCCAAAACGACACCGCGCGACATCCAATTTGATTGTCCCCATGCCCTGCTGCTGTTGCTTCTGTTGATGCCTGTCTTCCGGGAACCAGATAAAAGCCACCAGTGATAAGCAGTGTTTGGATTCGAAGGTAATAGTTCTCTCTATTTGTTTAGGGTATGATGGTCCCAAAGAAATAAAAGTTAGTGATCTCTGTACCGTGTTCCCACTGTAATCTATTAAAATGACCTTTGTGGCAGTTCATCACATCAGTAGTAATCTTTCCCTTCTGGAGCAGAACACATTCCGAGTGTTTTCTCTAGTTTGTGTTTGCATTCCTTTATTGTTATTGTGAACTATCTACGGTGCCGCGAATTGGACGCAAATATCTAGTGCCGGGGCCATGAAGGCTACCAGTGTGTACCTCCTGCTAATAGCGGGTTCCCTCGCCATAGGTAAGTCAATTCTTCAATGTTTTCTATTGATTTTTCTTCCTATTCAACAACACCCTTGTGCTATGTAGATTTCCAATATGTTGCAGCCGATGCGAATAACTTCCGATGCTCGCGCTACTGCAAAGGTAACATACATTTCTCTTAAAACCATTTTCATCATGAATTATTTAAACCAATAGAAGATACCCGGAATTTTGGTTACGAAACCGGCAGAACCTACGTCTACCAATATCGAGGCGACGTTAGAAGCCTGGTCAATTCCACAAACGTGCAGAATGGCAATATCGACGAAAGTGGTATTGCCATCAACTGCTCCGTTACCATCAAAGCTATATCCTCCTGCGACTACTCCATGCAGGTACGTTACCATCCCATAAGCTTAATCCCCGAAATCACGCAATTTTTTCTTCAAAGATTCGCTCAGCTAGTCTCAAAGATTTCACCGAATTGCGAAGCTTTGACAAACTTCAGGAGCACCAGCTATATTTTTCTTTCCACAACGGTAAAATCGACACCGTCTGCTCGGATTCCAACGAAGCAAAAGAAGTGCTGAACGTCAAACGCGCCATCCTTTCTCTCTTCCAAAACAGCTTGCAAAAACTCAAAGGATCCGCAACAATTTACGAGGTATTTAATACTTTCACAAATTCAAACAAAAATAATTATTGATTTTAACCAAAATATCTAAATTTGTTAATACCAAATTTTATTTTATTGTAACTGTTTTCCAGAGCGACGTGGCTGGTACTTGTGTAACAAAATACGAAGCCGAAGATATCCAGGATGGATTTATCGTGCAGAAAAGTAAAAATCTTGAAGCTTGCACACATCGCGCCTCGCAATATCTCTCCTGGCAATCCATCCCCTACGCCACCAGCAAAAAGGCCAAATCTTTGCCCCTCTTACGGTAAACTTAAATACAAAATTCATTTAAAGTAATATTTATTTTCTCTTTTTATAAAAAATGAATAAATATTTGCAGTGTATATAAGTATAACTACATGAAATCCAGGAATAAACTGATAATGTATTTGTTCAATTATAATCAAAAAAGTGTTTACAATTCTCAGTTGCATTTAATAATAAATCGTTTTTAAATCAATAATGTTGGGAAAATAAACATCTTTCATGTTAATAGGAGCAAGTCGGATTGTCAACAAGTTTACACTGCGGACAAAGTCTTGAGATCCGTTGGATGCGAGGAGCGTCACGTTTTCCAACCATTCTCCAACGGAGATAATGGGGCTGTTACTGTCGTTTCCCAAGAAATGAAACTCGTTAAAACTATAGATAACGCAATGGGAGTCACGTATAGTTAGTTCTATAATTTTGCAAAGTTTGCAGATTTTTGATTATACGATTTGTAGATCCGGGCGATGTTCGTAGATCTACCTTAATCTATGAATCCGTTGATAGAATTGAGGAACAGGTCAATATGCAGAAGTTGAAAGAGTTGCTTAAGGAGCTGCAGCTGAAAACTCAAGATGGAGTTGAGGGGGAAGTACCTAAGCTTTTCTCGACGCTTGTGTATAATATGAAGAATTTAGAGAAGAATCAGTTAATTGAGATTTTTAATGATATAGCTCCTAATGAAAGGTAATTTATTAATGATTCAATAATAAATATTTTTTTATGATATTTTTATGTAGGAAATTTTTTATTGATGCCATGTCTTTAACAACAACTATGGATGGTATTGAAGTGATGAAGCAGCTGTACGCGGACGAGGAGATCAGTAGGAAGCAGATGGACTCCTGGATCACGTCTCTGAGCTTCATTAAGTCCCCATCTTTGGAGATAATTCAAGCATCCAAAGTAAGTTTCTATTATTGTAGCTGCATGTTCGTAGCTTTATGAGATGGATCGGCCCGAAATCATTTGAATCAGGTCGGGTTGATTTATGACCCGTAGGAAAATTCCCTGCTCGAATTTAGTCATTGAAGTCAATTTAGCCAATCAGAAGTTGTCGCTCTTAATTCTCTTTTGCAAATTGCGTATTGGATCCGATTAAATAATCTTGATGCATTCTCCGAACGCATTACGCATTACATCGAGCGCTTATCTCAATGCATAGTCGTTGCATATCCTAATCAAAGTCAATTTACCAATTTTCTGCGTACAACCGGAGGACTCTAATCTAAATTGCAAAAGATAATTTTGTAATAAATAGACGTGGCCTTTTGCATAGCTTTGTCTACAAACGTACTTTACTTCTTAAGTATTTGCAGGAATCGCAGCGGTTTTATTTACATAACGCTATCGGAGTTACGTCTTAACATTTATTTGTTCGCTTTTTGCGGCAGCTAAACTCAATTTCTACGGAATTTGTTTATTGTTTATTATTTGCCAGAATCTAAAAATAAAAGACGAGGAAATCAAGTGCAAAAAAATACAGCTTTATCTCGACTTATCCTAATTCGTTCGTGTGCCAAAAATTGAGTAACCTCTTATTATGAAATGCAGATAAAACTTTGCATCAAAATTATTTACGTTCATTTTATTTAAAAAGATTTTATTTTAAAATTACAATAAAATTTAATATTGTTACATAATTATTATTTATTTTTCTTTAATCTTTTAATTAAAATATATTATCTGTATTAAAATAAATTTACTTTTAATTAATTTAATTTGTCATAAAACAATATAAACAAAATCAATTGAGTTTAATTAAATCTAATATATTTTATAGTTAATTTAATACGATGTTAAGGTTTAACGAAGTTTAATTAAAAAAGGTTAGGTTATATGAGTTCGTTTCTTGGTGAACAGAAATTAGTTTCAATTGCGTTCAACTAAAAAACAATAAAATCATCATTTACAGCCTCTTTTGGAGATTAAAGAGACGCGCAAGAATTCGGCTTTGGCTGTGTCTACTCTGATCCATAGCTATTGCAAAACCGATGCCAGCTGCTTGGAAAAGAAGCCTATATGGGCAGCCATGAAGGAGATCGAGAAGCCCTTAAGGACGAACTGTGTACCAACTGGATTGGATAGCAGCAACGACATCTTGCTTGCCCTCAAAGGCATTGGTAATGCCGGAACCACGACTTCTCTGCATCTACTGAAAGCCTGCTATTCCGTAAATAATACTACTTTATCCACCTCTAGTTCTTTCTTATGCTAGTATGTTTACAGAACGAAGACATAAACATTGAACTGAGACTGGCTACCATCGCAGCTCATAGAAGGATTAGCTGCAGCAAGAACTTCAATTTGGACGACTTCAACAAATACTTTGCGAAACCTCGTGAGAACATCGAGATCAGGATTGCTTCTTATTTGGCTATGATGCAGTGCGCCTCCTACGCCTCTTTTGCCCAAGTGAAGGATGTGCTTATGAAAGAGGAGACGAATCAAGGTATGTTTTACTTATATAAATCATTTAATCAATGAAACAACGGAAAATATTTGCAGTGGGTTCATTTGTTTGGACTCATTTGACCAATCTACAAGAGACTTCAGCGCAGTGGAAACAAGGAATCCGACAACTTCTTGAGAATGAGTTTTTGAAAAACAAGTTCAATACGGACATCCGGAAGTATTCGAGGAACTATGAGGCGTCTACCTTTTTCGACTCTGCAGGAATGGGAGCTGCCATCGAGAGCAACGTAGTTTTTACTCCAGAATCTTATATGCCTAGATCAGCAATGTTAAATTTCACGTTGGATTTGTTTGGAGAAACTGTGAACGTTTTCGAAGTGGGTGCTAGAATGGAAGGTTTTGAGGAAATCATCGAGAATTTTTTTGGACCTGAAGGATATTTTACTGATAAATCTATCCAAGGATTTTTAGAGACAGCCAGGGCTCAATCGGAGGCAAACGAAAAAGTTAAGGAATTGGGAGAGGAATTTTCTAAACAAAGGATTTTGAAGCGCGATCCGGCTGGGTTGATTTACGCGAAAATATTTGGGAATGAAATTGGATTTTCACACTTCAGGAATCTTCAGGAGTTAATTGGAGAGCCAATTAGTCCACGAGATGCTGTAAATATCTTATTGGAATTAATCAGAAAGAATGATATTGAATATACAAAATCTTTGATGTTTTTGGATACGACGTATAAAGTGCCTACTGGAATCGGATTTCCGTTGGAATTAACAGCGAATGGCACAGCAACTATTGGGTTAACAGTGAAAGGAAATTTAAATCTTAATGATTTGAGATCTTATAAGATGTCCATGGAAGGAAAAATTTATCCTAGTTTATCGCTGCATGTGGTTGGATCTATGGTGGTGGAAGGTTTCAAAAGTAAATGTGGATTGAAATACGTTGGAGACATGAACTCGAACACCTATTTAGATGGTCACGTTTTGATCAATTCCGGGAAAATCGTGGATCTGAAATTGAATGTCCCAAAGAAGAAAATGGATATTATTAACGTATCATCAGATATATACGTTATAAGAAATGAAATAGATTATAGAACTAAAGCCGTTACTGAAGATGCTGAAATTGTGGAAATGTGTACCAACAATAAATTCAACAAAATCACTGGATTAAAGATCTGTTCGAATTTAATGTACGTGAATGCATCTCAACTAGATAACACTCCGAATTTCCCTTTAACCGGACCCTTCAAATACGCAATTAACATCCAAAAAGATGATATATTTGACAGCTATCAACTACAGTTGAAAATGCAGAGCGATGAGCAATACCAGAAATCACAATACTTGATGTCTCTACATTTTGATACACCCAATTCAATAACAAACCGAAAAATGTTAGCGTCTTACCACTTAGATTTTGACAAGCTTTATTTGAGTGGTAAATTAATGTCACCATTCATCAACTTGGATATCAACAGTAATCTTGGCCGTGATTTTAACAAGTATAATTTCCAATTTGAGACGTTACTAAATAACAAAGAGATAATTTCGTTGCAATCCTCCTTCAAGATTAATCGAACTGGAAAAACATTCAATTACGAGCCGACTGCGAAATTAAACTATCGTCGGAAGCAAGTCGCAGCTGTTTCCGGTAGTCTAAGTTACATACAAGGCAGCCAATACTCTGCGGATTTAACATTGGAAGGCGTTACCAAAGACCCTATCACCTTCGTCGGAGACGTACTTTACGATGTACAGAATATAGTAGTCCGCACAAAGATGGATTCGAAAAAGTTGACAGGAGATTTACATGCTGCTTTACAAAGGAACAGCGAAGGACTATCATTCACTGCGTCTTCAGTTTACAGCCACGACAATCGAATTAATGATACACTAGCGGTGACTCTGAAATGTAACAAGGTTAGAAGAGGTAATTTAAACAAAGACTTATTGAACATTATTTTGGAAAGTACTGAAAAACCGATTTACAACATGTCTATCTTATTGAGTAATCAAAGAAGCAAATGGTTTTTTGATAATAACGGTTCAGTGAAATTCTTTGGAACAACGTGGGAGACGAAACAACTTTTTAAATTTCAAGATATTAAAGAAGCTCCGGATATAGCTTTGATAAGTTATTTGAAGTGCAAGGAGAAGGAAATTGATTACCATCTAGCTGTGGCTTACAACCATTCTAAGACTTATCTAAACACTCATTTGTTGCTCCAACTGAATAAAGCTCAAAGAGTTGAAGGCCTTTTTCAATATAACAAACAAAATCCGAAAGAAAACTTTGATTTGTTTATTTATTATCCAAGACAGAGTTGGCTTTTGAAAGGCGCTTTGGATAAGAAGTTAAGTGGTGACTACGATTTTCAATTCAACGGATATTTTAATTCAAACGAAGTCGAAAGGAATTTTATATTTATTAAGGGCTTTTACACGAATTCTTCAATGAGTGATGTGCATAACTATAAAGTCAATTGTTCTATAGATTTTCCTATAACTGAAGGGCATTGGGGAACACCTTGGCTTGTAACGTTTACCTTGCAAAAATCTAAAGATGTTTTTTTGAGTTTAACTCAACTGCAGACGAAAACTACTATTTACATAAGTCACTTGAACTGGATGAAAAATTCTATTTCGTTTGTGGTTCAAGCTAACGATAAAAGACTATTTGTTATCAACGGAGCTCAAACTCAAAATGTTTTAAGTCTGATGTTAGGTTTAAACATTTATCAACATTTCGAATTAAGCACTAACTTTGTGATGCCTTTCGAGAAGTTTGACCTAAAATTCTACTGGGATAAAGATCATGATGAAGACAAGAAGTTTCTGCTCAACATGGAAAAGAACTCTTACAAAGGACTTTACAATGTTGATGTAGAATATCCAGATCAAAAGATTGCGGCAGCTTTCGTCTTACTGTAAGTTAATTCAATTAAACTGAAAACAATTAATACAATTTTTTTGAATAGTCCAACTCAGGTTACTCTAAATGTGACTTGGGGAATAGTAGTGTCTCAAAGGATTTACTTGAAGATGGGCAACAAAATCTACGACGTTGGTGGGATTTGGTTTGGAGAACTGGAAACACCTTTCGAGTACTTGGAAAAACAGGAATTCCAGCTGAAATATTACGTCGTCACCGACAGCTTTGAAGTACAGGTAAGTCAAATACATTTTATATGATAGTATATGGTTAGTAATCGTTTTGTATTAGTCCAACGTGTCTTGGAGAATTCATAATTTGAATTTAGTCGTGGCTGGATCAAAATCCAGTGAACATTTTGATGGATATTTGAATTTGAATACAACGCTACCAGAGATATATGAAATCGGAGCTTCAATTAATCACGAACATCAAGTTTCTTTGAGCAATTACAAAACTGATGCGAATTTCGTTTATAACGAACATAAGATCAAGGCCCAATCGAATTGGAAAATGAGAGGATTGAATATTGATTCTAATTTTAATGTGATTTCACCTTCAAACACTATTGAACCGATAACTGGAAAACTTGAGGTTAAAAATGATGATATTAATAGTATGGACTTTGTTTTATCTTGGAAAAACAAGTCTATAAAAGCCTTATATACGTTTTTGAGCGAAACATCATCTATAATAATAGAGACACCTTTTGAGGGCATTGAAAAAACTACTTTGGAGTATTCAGTTAAAGCTTATGTGGATAGCGTTTACTTGTCTGTGACTGTTGATTTACTGAAGCAATATAACAGAGTTGTACTGGATTGGAGTAATTTAGATGGGTTGGTTGTGTTCTGGATGGATCTGACTTCACCTGTAACAGGGTACTACTACTTGAACTTCACTCACAGCACAGTGTCAGGATTATTGAAAGAGAGTTTCACTGTGAAAGGACCTGAAAATAGAGATATAGTCCTATTTAATTTGCAAGGACATATCAGTATGAACATCTTCGATACAAGCGTGCAAGCTTCTCTGAAACTATTAGAACACAACACTTCTCTGAACATCTTAAACGAACCTGATCCACTGTCTTCAAAGGTTTCAATTCGATGCAATAATTTTACCATAGAAAGTACACTGGTTTTGGTAGCCCATGGTAACGATGATATAAAATCCTTTAGTTGGTTAATCACCTCAAATGTTGTTGACAAGATGGAACTAAGATACAACCACACCGATAACAAATATGTAACTATTATAGTTCTACCAGAGAATCATTCGTTTATCAATATTCTTACAAACGATCAAGGATATCTAAGCAACGAGTTGACTATTCGAATACCAAACAATTACATTAATATAATATACAGTCATACGTTAGAAGAAAAGAAGTTCAAACAGTTATTCACGAGCGAAATAGGAAAACATAAGTTGAAATACTCACTATTCTATAACTCAGATTTGAACACCTATGAGCTTAAATTGGATGAGACCAACTTAATGATAATTTCTGAAGGAAAAATAATTTTAATGACTAGTGACGTAAAGACCAGAGTACAAATCAAAAATTACCCACCTGTAATAATAACTGCTAATTATGACTTGACAATTCCAAGAAAGGTATTTGAAGCTAATGCAAAATTTTCTGACTCCCATTTGAAAATCGTTAGTAACGCTCATGCAGAAAAGGAAAAATTTAAATTCAGCCTAAAATCAACGACAAATGGAAGCTACTTTGATAAGAGATTAAATGCTGATATCCAAGTTGTAAGCTTGCTTGGACACCAAAAGATGCTGAATGCTTCAATTGAACTACCAAATAATCATTACAAATTTGATTCTACTATTTTAACAGGTGGTGAATTAAAGTCAATGTTCAAATTAACACGAAATAAGGTCAAGTTGATGGATGGTAGCCTTTGGATGTCCGTTAATTCTGGAGCTTTAAGATACGAGCAAAATATGTTCAAATTACATAAATCATTGAATTTGAGCTACAGTGTGATTGAAAAAGGAGAGGAAAAGAAATTCCTAGTCAATGCCAACTCGAACTTCATCACCAATACTTCTCTTAAATTCATATATTCTGGGATAGAAAGCAACAAAAAGCTATACGCTGATGTGGTTTATGGGAATCACAACTTTTACACAGAAAATAGTTATGGTTTGAATATCAAAAGCGATCACGGTATATACGGGTGTAAAGTAGATGCAAAACTTTATTTCTACCATAAATTACTATCAACAAATACCAAAAATTTTGATGTTAATATAATGGTCACAGGCAACGTAGAAAATCAAGAAGGTAAAGGAAATGCTTACCTCAATCTAAACAGCAATCTTCCTGAACTGAAAATCTTAGAAATTGAGTCCAACTATTTAGTGGAAGAAGTTTCTTCTGTAGTCAACATAATTTTTACCAAAGCAGAGGAAAAGTATAAGCTGAACCTTAAAACTACAAATAATAAAGGGAATTTAGATGTATTTGGATCGTTTGAAGCACCACACTTGCACTTAATCTTAACATCTACCGGAAGGGACAAAATAATTGCTATACGAGGAACAGTGAAATCAAAACCAAATAAACAGAATAATTTCAACATCAATATAACATTAGTGGATTTTTTGGAAAGCTCTTCAACATTCCATTTAAATGATGATTATTTCGGAAATATTGGTATTAAATTCAAAGAAACAATTTTGGTTGATTTTCTACTAAATTTACCTGACAATCAAACAACTAAAGTTTTCTTCAATATTGAAGAAGATAACAGTATAGCTTCCATTATGCAATTCGATACTATCCCATTCAAGTTCATAGCTAATGCCTCCAACAAAAAGCTAAAAGTTGATTATGAATATAATTCAACGACTTACTTTGTAAATGCAGAAATTGGAGCCGGAAAGTTTACAATACAAGTAGATAAACCTGAACAGGATAAATTCCTTAAAGTAGATGGAAATTATAAATTTGCAAGTTTGAAAGATTTTGTTATTGACTGCAGTCTGCGTTGCAAAAATGTAAGCATGAAAGGTAACATTTTAAACAAATTTAAAACGGATAGTTACCAAACCAGATTTGATATGAACAGCAATATAAGAGGATGGAATAGGTTGTCTTTAGAATCTAAACTCGATAAAGACAAGATCAGGATTAGTCTGAATGCCAGGAATGCGCATACAGCTTTGGCAGCGAAAAGATATACTGGCAAATGGAGTGAATTGTTTTTGTTGGAATATAAAGGTGAAACGTTGTTAGAAATATGGACGGGAGATGGACAAATATCCATAAGCACTAATAACCATTTGGCTGATTTTAAGATCGATTACAGATTAACATTGCATTACACGCAAGATCCTGGTGTATATGCTGCTTCAATTTTAAGACATGGTGAGAATGTTGTATCTTTGATGGTCCAGGATTACAGTACTGATACATACTTTGATTTCACTGGAAAATTGGTAGCACCAGCTTTATTCCCAGATTGTGCAAATATTTCAGTCCATCTGGAAGTTGACCATGACCTATCTAAATCGCTTCAACTGCATGTAATCAACAACATGAATCAAATATTAGAACTGAAATGGAAAAGGGTGTTTTCTGCTGATGAATATTCTGGATTCTTAAAGTTTAATTCGAAACTAAAAATGCTTCCTGACTTTGAAATGTACCCAATACTGAATATGAAAGATGATTTAGTTTTCAACGCAAGAGTGTCTTATTGTAACTATGGAAGCAGCAAAAAAGAGCTGTTTTTCGTAGTATTATTACCTATTAAAAATAAGGAAACTAAAATATCTCTAATAATACCCTGCAAAGAAGACAAATTGTGCAAATTTATTTTAAACTTCAAGCCTAAATACTTGGAATTAGATTGGACCTCGCCATTCGAAGAGTCAAAGAAATTTGTATTGAAGACTTATTTACAGCATACAAGCACAGCTGCAATTGGATATTTTGATTTGCAAAGAGACGATAAACAATTCAACACTACTTGGTCTTATGGAATTGAGAAGGAGAATGCCATAGTTCAATGGAATCTGAACAATTCCATGTTCATCTTGGATAATTTTCATAATGTAACATTCTTTTCAAACTACACCTTTTACAAAAGTTTCGACGTTGTTTCAAGCGTTAATAGCTTTAATGTGAATCTGAAAAGTGATTTGGAGATGAAGTCGATCAACGTGGAAATGAGCGAAGCTTTCAACAGATTAATCATTGAAGGTAACGTGATTTCAGATGAAGAATTCAAGTTTCAAATTATAAATTTAAACAACACCATATTCGATATATCGAGGGGTAAACTGGAAGATAAACCTAATACGCAATTTATTGCTTTCTTTGTCGATATATTCTTGAGTTCCCAAATGAAATTGCTATACAACTTGGAAGATTCCGATCATCAAACAGTGACCGCTTTTGTGAGAAACAAGGAAACGTTCTGGCAATCACCATTTTATTTTAATGGTAGTATAGACATAGCTTCGACATTAAAACGAGGAAATATCAGTGTAGAATTGAATGATGCAAACCATTTGATAGATTGGTCTTTGGATATTGATAAGGGTATTTCGTTGGATACTAAATGGAATCACAACGGGCATATAATTAAAGTTTTCCTGAGTAATGATTTAAGTAATACAACATTAACGTCCTGTGCTTTATTGACGTGTGGGGATAAGAAAATGGAGCTATTCGTGAAAGGAGCAAGGAAAGAAGCTCATGGTGTTGAAGGAAGCTTTTTGTTTAGATCACCTCTACCAGTCTTGCAAGAAGTTAAAGACGATTTTGTATTGATGCATTCCCAGAACAAATACTATGTAATTAATAAATTGTCTTGGCCTAATGACGGGTTTATGAACTTGAAGGTTTTGGCCAAAAGAGAAGAAGCTGATAGATTGAGTGTGGAGTATAATAGTTCTTTCAGCAATAATTTGGATATTATATTGGAGTACAAGAAAAAGAATGGAAGTGGTTCGTGGGCATTTAATTCTTCTCTTGGGAATGAATTTGTGAATTTGAATGCTGAAGTGACACCTGGTAAAACGTTTGATGGGAACTGGAGTACAAGCTATAATGGTTTCCAGAAAGGACGAACGATGATTTCTATAAATAAAAAGGATAAAACACTGGTTGGTCAGTTTGTTAAAGATAACTTAGTGCTTGAAGTGCAGGGTAGTTTAGTTAAAAAATCTGATATGTATGAAGGTGAAATTGTTATGAAACTACCGAATAATCCTGATATTATAGCCAATGGTTATTTTAAGATTGGTAACAACAAGTTCAATGCTACTTTCCAATATAATGAGAATACAAAAATGATTTTTGCTATGCACGATAACAAATACAACGTTTTCTTGAGTTCTCCTTATGAGTATGCTAAGAATATTGATCTTAAGGGAGAGTATGTGAATGATTTAAATACATATACAACAGAAACGATAGGACACTGGAATCAATACCCTATCAATATAAGCGGATCTGTGAAGTTCGAGCGTACCCACAACGAGATGTATTTGAAAACGCAAATAGGAGACGAATACAACGGTGAGATTAGTTTCAACCACATAAAGGGCCCCACCAACAAGTCGATAGAATTCAAAGGATACTTCCCGAAGCCGGAAAATAGGGCGAATCTCCAATTTTCCACGCTCAGGAATTCGGCCTCGCTCACATTCAAATCGCCTTTCAAGAGATTCAGCTCGATGCGGCTTACGAGCCAGGTGAAATCATGGCACAACTTCAATTTGACAATGGCCGGCAATATTCTTGGAAAGCAATTCCAAGCCCACACGTATGCAAATGTAAATAACGCCAGCGCGATCGGAGGCGTGGACTTGAAGTCGCCGGATAAGTGGGTGCAATTTTTAATCGACGCCAACACAGGCCGAGGCTCGTTCAAGATTCGCGAGGAGTCTTCATTCTCCTGGAACAATATCATTCTCGATTATTCCATAGGAGCCAGCAACCTGACCAGCAATTTCATACTTCACGGTTCGCGTTATAACACCTCGCATACTCTCTGTTTGATCTACCAGAGTGTACCGTTCATCAAGTATGGCTTCATTCTGGATCATTACAAAGTGGTGGAAAAAATTGAAGTGCTTAACGAAGATATCGAGACGTCCGTGCAGATAACAATACCCGAGCTCGGATTCAACGATGTAGGCGTTTACATAATAAATAACGTACTGAATAACGTCATGAAAGTACAAGCAGTTTATAATAATTATACCGGTATAGTTAAACTGAACGTCCAAGAGAAATCACTCAAAGTGGCTACAGAAGTCAAATCACCAACTTGGTATAACTTTGCTGTAGACACGCAGTTCGACAAAATTGATGGAGGTATACAGTTATCATGTAATTTAACGAACGAAGGTAGCAAAGTCAACCTAACTGGTTTCTACATCAACAATGATAAGATGATCCACATGAACTATCTAATAGACACCTTCCCTGAAGACGACTTCAACTTTAAGGCTTTCAAAAATCTATCCATGATCCAATTGACTTTACCTCGTCTACTAAAAATCGACTTGGTAAACTCTGCAACATCTCGAGCGGACATCATATTCAAAATGGTACATCAAGTGCGGATTTTACTAGAAGACAGTCACTACTCCGTGCTATTGTTAACACCTGAGAAAACTCAAGTACTAACTCTCTGGCAGTATTTCAAAAACAATTCCACGCAATATGAGATGCTTATAGTTGAAAACGAGGAACTTGTATATTCTGGAAATGCCGTTTTTGAATTCTCGAAAACTTCCTACTCGATAAATACCGTTCTATACAAAAAATTGGATAAATTGATTGACGTGTATGCTGAATTGCATCTAAATTCCTTTATAGATGCTTCCGTGGAAGTAGCGGTAAATAAGATCAAACACGCAGTAGCTTTGTCTTTAAAACTGGAACCACCCTACCTGGCCAAATTTAGTGTTAAAAGCCCTTACATACAGAATAAACGATTTGTGATAGAAGCAACGAAGCTTGATCATATTACACTTTTCTTTATTGGTGATAAGATATCCAACAATTTTGTGATGTTCGAAGGATTACTCACGGATAAAGAGTTTAATGTCGACTTGAGAATTCCACATTTCACAGCCTTTAAATCAATAGAATTGATAATAAAATGGGATTGCGACAAGGTTCAATTCAAATCTCAAAATCTATTAAACGTCAATGGTTCCGAGATATTTGGAGATATACACGTAATGGCAGATTTTATCTTCTTACCAGAATTGCTAGATATTGAATCTCATATCAGAGCACCTGTATTTGAAGGTTTAGAATACTTTGACGCAAAAGTATACATCCCCAAAGAGTTCAGGCCGATAGTACAGTTTGCTTTACCATCTGGAGCCAACTACTCCTTGAATATCAACCACAGCATCCTTATGGATTCCATCTTTATAGACTGCGGATTTAAATATCCCCAAAACCAACTGAACTTCCTTTTTGATCTATCATCAAAACAACTGGAAGCCAAATTGCAAACGCCGTTGAAAGAAATCCAATATTTCTTGCTTCAAGTGAAGAAGAACCTATTCAAACTAGAGGTTAACGAAAATAAAGGAATGCTGACATACAATTTTATCAGTGAAGACAAACATAAGATGTTCCAAGTGGAAATGCGAACACCGTTCAATGGAAAAGAAAGATACGCTATAGATTTCGAATACAAGAACTTCGGAGAAAAAGTATACAGGGCTTTGATTTATTATCCGAAACTGCAGCGCGACGTCGGTTTCGACCTGAGATTCAACCTGAACATGTACGATTTCAAAACGTTTAAATTTATCAGCAAAATATATTCGCCGATCGAGGTGGCAGGCTTCAGCTTTGCTGAATTGTATTTATTGAACGAATTGAATCTGAATACAGAGAACAATTTGTATTT
Organism: Nicrophorus investigator; assembly: GCA_963457615.1. NCBI lineage: Eukaryota > Metazoa > Arthropoda > Insecta > Coleoptera > Silphidae > Nicrophorus > Nicrophorus investigator. The sequence goes on from OY735146.1 coordinate 9,940,683, forward strand.
CTTCGAGTGCAACGCGAATACCGATCAATACAATGCGAGTTTAAACCTGGGGGTGGCAGACATCGACACGTACAAGCAATTCCTCGTGGAAGCCAAAGTAAATGCGAAGAGATTTTACACTAAGTTACAGCTATTAGGTAACGATTTGACAGATGTTAAATTGCTGCTAGATTTTGAAAGTCCGCTGAAGTTTGCTAAACAATTTAAATTTGTTTTCAATACTTTTACTAATTTGATAGAATTAAAACACACCGATAACATGATTTTTGTTTTGAATAATAATACCTTAGTTGATGGTCATTTGGATATAGAGAACAAAACTTTGATCTTTTTGTTGGAGAACAGCTATAAGCCAATATTTACTAAATACAAGTATTTTGATAATTTCAATGTGGAGGCGTTAGTGTGCTGGGATTTAAGAAGACCGGATAAAAATCAATTGGGAGGTCTCATTCATTGGGACAAGAATGCTTCAATAGCTGCGATAATACCTGATAATAACTTCACTGTAAACATCATCAGAATAGAAAATGAGTTTGATAAATTGTATAGAATCAAAGCAAGTTGGAATAACGATGAAGTTGGGGCTAATTGGTTTGGAAGGAATGTGACTGATGTGTTGTATATGGATTGGAGATATGAGGCTTCGCTGGAACTACCCTTTAGAGTGTTTAGGGTGGCGCAAAATATTTCAGTGTCGTTTGATTCGCCCGCAATGAACTCGAGCATGAAACTGGTTTGGGGGGACGAAGCTACATCCAAATTGATTTTGCGGCATGACATACTGCCCGGCAAATTAATATCCAGGTTGACTACACACGCTTTACCCCACGACATCATTTTGCGGGTCGACATGTCAGAGCTGAATTCCATCCCATCGAAGCTTAAAGCCCAATTGGAATATTCTCCAGAACCGGATAAATTGATACAATTTGAAATGTTCTACGATAAAATTTACACGGATATTTTTGCGACCGAAAGGAATTTCATCATCAAACATCCTGCTTCCAAAATCGATTACGAACTGTATTTCAATACTTTAAGGAGGATTGATTTTTCCAATGGTAGCGTTATTTTGAAGTACAAGAACTACGAGAGTAATACGTTAGAGGCAATTCGGGCTTCGGTTAACGTGGATCATTATAAGTTTGGAGTGCTAGGAGAGGTGGAGACGAGGAAGAACAATTTCCACTTTAGAGCTGCTTCGACGTCGGGAGATGAGTCGCGAGGATTTTTGATATGGGCCAAGGTCAACGAGAAGGATCCGGTCCGTATGGAGTGGACATACCATTTTAAGCAGATTAGTCCTTCGGCGAATTTCGTGGCTTCTTATGGAGATTGTAGGAAGTATATATTTTATGCCGGATTACCGAACGATAGGGAATTCACTGCGAAGTTGGGACATGAATTGTACGGAGAGCACTTCTTGGATACGCTCTTAACCATGCGTTTGAACACTTCTCAGCTACTCTGGATTAAAGCCGTGTGGAAGAATGAATTATATCCGCAATTCTATAAAGCTATTTTTGAGGAATACAATGACCTGCGTTACGTGATCGAAGCGACGGGCGAACAGCTGATAGATGTGATGCACGATGATTTCGGCAAAGAATTGATAAACGACTTTTCGGAGATTAAGCGGAAAATAATCGAGTATGCAAATGAGGAGTGGAGCAGTTTAAATAGAGATTTTATCGATAATAGATTCACATGTTCGCAGAGTGGGAATTATTTATGCGCCGCGTTTTCACACCCCGCTATTAGGTAAGTGATTTCAAAAGGCGATACGCGATCTAAAGGAAACCATGTTCTAGGATGTTCTACACGAAAACAATGGGACGAATCGAAGCGTATCTGAAGCTGGTTTCCGAAACGGCACAGAACTCTCTGGTAAGCGCTATTGGAGCTGTGAAGAACGTCTTGGATAGGGTGGAGAAGCAGTTAGGCAAAGCCTTGAAGGACTTCGAGAACGTGAACAGGATCAAGGTCAACGCGAAGGATATTCTGATGAGGGGTATTAATGATGCCCGAAGGTCGCTTAAGGAGATGGAGGCAATCGCGATTAACGTCTTGGACGCACTGGACAAGTATGTGGCTGATTTCAAAAAAGAGGTGGAGGAGTTTTTCGATCCGTTCCTAAACCTCCTGGACGATTTCGTCGTTTACGTGGAACAACGATTGGCGATGTTCCAAATGGCCGTAATGCGTAAGTAGGGAGTTGCGCTGTGAATAAATTTAAATGCTTAATGTGCCTTTATTTCCAGTCATAATGGATACCGTCCAGCAGTACATTTATAATTTACGTGAAATAAAAGAAATGCTAAAAGTTTATTCGTCTTACATAAACTGGCTGGAGGAGTTACACGTGACAGATGTTTTGGAGCCGATCGGAGATGTAATTGAGGAAATACTGGAAACAATAATAACCGACATTAAGAAAGTAATTGACGATTACAGGCCTTACTTGGATGCATTGAGCGAAGCTATATTCGGCAAATACGACGGCATAAATCAGCTACCGCCTATTACCGAATTCAGAGATTACGTGAACAGATTTTACCAGAAAACAATCTGGATCTGGAACTATCACAACATGACGGAAGGTCTGAAGCACTTCGTGCACAGCATTAGTAACGATATCAATGATGTGCTCTCGTTCATCGAGCTGGACGATAAGTCCGGCGACTTCGACAATCCTTTCGAACAGACGGATTACGTGATCCGACCTGAGATAGGTCTGATTGAGATAAGCCAGCCTTTGCCGGTGGAATGGGAGGCGTTCAACAAAGCACCGGCGTTCGAGCAGCATCCGCTTTACCAGAAAATCCAACGGAAAATTGACCAATTCGTGAGACTGCGTCGCAACAACTACTTCCTGCTTGATGATTTGGAAAGTTTCCTAATCAGCTTGCGGGAATCTCAAATCGCGCCGCCAACTGAAAATTACGCGATGATTATAGGAGAGTCGCACTTCTCAATGTTCCACAACCATATATATACCATAAACACCAACTGCAGCTACGTATTAGCAAGCGACTTCAAAAAGAACTCATTTTCTTTAATAGTCAATTTCAAGAATGTCAGCGGTGAGTACAGAAAGTCGCTCGAGATTTTAATAGGCGATGCCTCCATCGAAATTGCGCCCAACCACAGAGTATACCTCAACAAACAATTGACCGAACTACCATTAACTCATAATCACGTCAAAGTGTCGCTGGACCGCAAGAACATAATTGCCGAGAGTACTAAAGGTTTCAAAATTGTCTGCAATACACACTACAATTTCTGCTCGATACAATTATCTGGATGGCTCTTCGGAAAAACCGGTGGACTGCTAGGAACTATCGACAACGAAAGCGAACATTTAATATTACCTAATTCAACTGTAACAAGTAATCTGACTGAATTTTCGGTGGCTTGGAAATTGCCGAAGCAAAAGTGCAAGTTGATACCTAAGATTGAGAAGAAACCTGTCTTTCTCGAGAACCTGATACGAGATAAAATGTGTAAGTTGTACTTCTCAGATCCGGCATCGCCGCTCCACGAATGCTTCGATGTGGTGGATCCTAAACCTTACATGGATCTTTGTTTGAAGACTAAAGACATTGATATAATACCATCAACGTGCGGGAATATGGCTGCATACAAAAACAGATGCAGAAAAGCTAATATATATTTGGAGTTAGATCACTTATGCAGTGAGTATTGTTAATTATTTAGTGAATTTTTAATATAATTCTTCGCTTTCAGTGAAATGCGACGGAGGTATTAATATGACGGATACGATATTGGATGGACACAATCCAGCAACAGTAGACGTAGTGTTCATAAACCAATTGAATTGCTTTGACGGCTTCAAGAAAATCGGCCTTTTCAAGAGCTTTGATAGGAAATTAAAAGAACTTGGATATCAAGATAACCGGTTTGCATCTATCGGTTTCGGTAAAAACGTTCAGATTTACACGAGTGAAGGAGACGTCTGGTCTAAAGATAAAATCAACAACGATTTGTAAGTTAAATTAATTATAAACGTTTTTTGACGCTGATCAAATAATATTTTTTTTCAGTGTGCGACAACAACAGAGTTCCCAGAAATTCAAAGCCGTAGAGGCCATCCGGTACGCCGCAGATCTGGACTTCAGGCCTGGAGTTGCTAAGCATTTCGTGTTGACCCAGTGCGACGTCGATACCGAGCTTGAAAACCTACCACTGATCTACAACATGCTGGGCGAGAGAGACGTCACGCTGCACGTCCTGAAGCCTAGGCCATTCGCTAATTACAGTGATAGAGTTGTCGGGATTAACGATAATAACAGTGTGGTGACTAAAATTGGCTCCGTAACTGCATCGACCGTAAACAATCAGGTAATTCGAAAATTTATTAAATCGCCATCGCTTTATCCTCATTGTATTATCTCAGATCATCGACGGCATCAGTGATGTCTATAGCGGCTTGGCTTTGAGTACAAACGGCACCGTCTTCGACATCGATAGTCTTATGGTTGATGGCGGTCTAACCGATTCCTGGGCTAACCTGGTTTCCAGGACTTTCAGGAAAAGTCCTTGCCAGATCTGCAAATGTCTTCCAGATCTCGACGGAGTCCCTAAAGTGCAATGCAGTAGATGCTTACCACCGGCAGTTAAACTATTCCTTAATGTAAGTACTAATAATAATTAATTAAATTTGGTAATTATTTCTTAAATTATATAACAAACAGGAATACGACAACAACCAGAAACAACAGGACTAATGGACCACGTATATTTAACTAATTTATATATTATATTATATGTTAAATTTGTTTTAGATTATTATTATTTTATTTTTTGTATTTAAGTAGACTAGATACACATGTACTTTTGTAGCTGATCTTAGTAAACATATTTTATTTAAAGGAATTAAAAAAAAAATATATAAACATACACATGTATCTCGTATAATACCAAATATTCTGTATGTATTTTATGCGACAATAAAAATATAAAGTGGCTTATAGTCATCGGTCGTTCAGATCTTTTCCAATAAAATTCAATTGGCGATTTTATTTCTACCCGATTTGCATTCATTAAGTAAAGAAACAAGCTCGTAAAATTTTAATTGAAACCCGTTAACAACAAACACACATAAATTTCATTTATAAAACAATTATTCGAATTATCACAATATTTTTATTGAAATATATTATTCAATATTCTAATAAAAAAACAGTAAATATTATTAATAATCAAAATTAGATGTATATTTAAATAATTTAAAAAAATATATCAAAAAATGTTATATAAGATTTAATGTGTATTTTATGTATATTATGAATATTATTCTTTGAAAGAAAATACAGTAGTATTGTTTTTAGAGAGTAAAAATAATCCAAATTGGATGTGTGTAAAAAAAATGCGTGAGTATAATTCCAATTTAAATTCCTACTACTGAATGGAATTAATGTGATTGGTTAATTACACGGTGTCTTCATTAGGATCTCAGCTGCATATGGAAGTTATTTATTATTTTTTTCCTTTAGCCGAAAATGAAAATCTAGTAGCAGCGAATATTTTAATTAGAGCGGCTTGCTTTATACACGCGAGAATTTTTAAATTAAACATTAATTTTTAATTTAAATTGAAGTTTTAATGTTTGTAATTAATAATAATAATATTTTATTAGCCAAAATATCACAAAAATATTAACTGAAGTTTCTTTTAAATAATAAAAAATATTTTACCTTATTTTTATTTAAATTTCCGAACCAAGCGATTAATTAAAAAAAAATATATTTAGTTTTATTTAAGTTTAAATAATAATAATTATAATGTGTTCTTTCCGCCCAAAGACATAACTATAAACTGATGTATATAAATCATATAAAAAATGTGAGGCTGAAGATTTTGGTTTGATTTATATGAATATGAATTAACACTTATTTATTTTTCTATACTTTTATTATCATTGTTATATGATATTGTGATGTAATAATTGATTTTGGCGTACAAAGTGTTTGTGTTTTGATATTATTTGGAGAATTACTAAAGTTTGTTGGATTTTTTTGTTGTTGTGTGTCCAAATTGAATATTGATCGGAGGGTGTATTTTGTAAATACGGTTGGGTCGGTTGTGTTTCAGTGTTATTCTTTGTTCTTCTTTTTTTTACACAATTATTTGTAGATTATATTATGATTCGAGTTGAACAACAACAAAAGAATGAAAAGAGAGAAGGTCGCTTTTAAATGAGGTATAATGTGTGTATCTGTGTAATGTACAAACGAACCATGGTAAAACGTTGTGGTTCTGCGCTGCTTGGTGGGGTGTCGGTCCGGGTGAAAAAGGCGTATACCAGAGAAGGGCGTAACGGGGGCGCGTTCGTTGTGCCATTGTGAAGTGACGGCCAATGGTAGGTACCGTCGGACGGAGATGTGGTCTTCGTGTTACCAGAAGATCCAGTTTCTCAGAGAGTATCGTTCTTGCTAGTCGAGAGAAAGGTCTGCGGCTATTATTTGACCGAGCAGTGATCGAGTGTGCAAAACTTTGTTTTTCCCCATTTGGGTAGTTGTGAACAATGCCGCGGCCATCGAGGGAATCCTACGGTGATCAGAAGCCACCCTACTCGTACATCTCGCTGACGGCGATGGCCATCTGGAGTTCGCCGGAGAAGATGTTGCCGCTGTCGGAGATCTACCGCTTCATCACCGATAGATTTCCATACTACAGGAGGAACACCCAGAGGTGGCAGAACTCCCTAAGGCACAACTTATCGTTCAACGACTGTTTCATCAAGATCCCGAGGAGGCCGGACAGACCTGGTAAGGGAGCCTACTGGGCTCTGCACCCAGCAGCTTTCGACATGTTCGAGAACGGCAGTTTGCTCCGTCGGCGGAAGCGGTTCAAGCTACTGAAGAATGATAAAGAGGTGCTGGACAACGAGCTCGCAGCTCTGGCCAACATCAACCGTTTCTTCTTTTCGCCGACGGAAAACCAAATCGAGCCGGCGACGTTCGCACCGACGCCTCGACCACCATCCCCGTCGCCCGTCACCACAGAACCCATCACCAACATCAGGCCTAAAAGGTCTTTCACAATAGAGAGCCTCATCTCGCCGGACAAACCGGCGGAACCGAACACCCAGGAAGCGCCGGCTCCAGCTCTCATGCAATGGGGTCTCGCACCCTACTGCGATTTGGCTTTGGGTCAACCCATGCTGATCCCACCCATGACCTACTACAACCACCACTACGTCATCCCCCCAGCAGAGGATCTCCTGCGGGTGCCCCAGCTCGCCCTCCGCTCAGTCTGAACAAAGTCTGAAAGAAATACATGTAAATAATGTGCTTGCGACATTATAACGTGCCACCTCTCCCGAAAAAAAAAACCATAATAATCCTTTATTATTTATTTGTGCAAATAGATTTTCAAAATCCCACACAACAGAAGTAAAAAAACAATCAAATCGCAAGAAATGTGATATAATATATTAATAGTTTTAAGTTTATTAGAAGATACGAAGCAAAACAGAACAAAAAAGAAATTTATTTATTTGAAAGAAAACTAAGTTCTACAGAAAAAAAAAAACCGAAACAGCAAACAGAAAATTATTATTTATTTTGTATATTTTACACGCAATCTGTAGATTCATAATTCCCGTATGGGCAGGTAAATTCTATACGCAATTTTCCCCTCGCTGTTGTTTTTCTTTATTATTTCGCGTATGTACCATTATTATGTTTTTCCTCTTTGTTTTTTTTTTGTTTTACTTTCCTCCTCCAAAATGCTCCCAAGCACGATATTGTTGAGTAATGTGCGGCGTTTTTCGAAACCGATTGTGTCAGATAAAAGATCTGAACATTTAACATGCAATACATGGCTAAAATAAATAATCTCGTGCACGAAAGGCTCCCATATTTAAATTTCGCTCCACACCATCCTCGCGCTTTCAGACACGTAAGGGAGGCAAATGAAAGGAGAGACGAGGTGAATGAAGAAGAAAGAATTACATGAAAAAAAATATAATTAAATGGTTTCCGAGTGAATGGAATACGGATGGGAAAATGCTCGAGCAAATCGATGTAATCGTCTTAAAAAAAATGTATATTGTAATTGTTCATAAATGTATATGTCTATGTGTACCTGTATATAATATTTAATATTCTGTATATACGAGTAATATTATGTTTTTAATATTATTGTAGTAATTTTTTTTCTCTTGTAATTTGTTTATTTTTTTTTGGGTAATTGTACTATTTTTATGTTTGTTTTTACCTCAATTACCGTAGCTGTGTAAATATCCAATGATTGTGTATAGATATCAGGAAAATAAATATATGCGAATATACATTGAAAACCGCAGAGATTTTATTTTATTCTTTGATAAAACCAACAACATTTTATTTCTCTTTCCTTATGTTTCTTGAAATCTTATTAACACTTATTCACGACGACAAAAAAAGAAACACAATGAGAATCCATAAAATATTCACTTCACCAAACACTCATAATTACATTTACTTTCAATATATCAGCGATTTTAAATAATTCGACGATTTTATTCATTGAAATACCTCGTAAATCGCTGTTACGCAATGCCAATGAATATTCATAACAACAATATTTATCTAAACTTTATACATATAAGAAGAAAAAAATATGCGACAATATTTGCTAATAGATTCATATTCAAGCTGATTAATTATTAGATTTATCAAGAAAATAAATATTTAAATTATATAAACTGTTATTTTTATTTCTAAAAGCTTTAAAGAAAGTAAAGATGATAGTTAAAATTTTTGAATGAAATATTACTTTCATATGAAACTGCAAGTAAATTATTGATCGAAGCAGGAAGTCTGTAACCACTTAAGTCTGATGCTTTAAAATATATTATTACCATTATTAATTGATCAAACTCTTGGGGATTTTTGTTGCTCCTTGAGTTTAATTAATTTTCAACTAGGATATAATTTAATGAATCAATTCCACTTTAATTTGCAGCAATTTCTTCATTATCCTAGAAACAGCGATATCTCATTTTATTTATTATAACAATTTCTATCATATATAAAAACTTATAACATTCCTAAAAAATTACATAAGATTTTATAGGAAACAAAATAAAAACAAAAACAAAATAATATTTTTTTTTAATTGAATATTGAAGCTGTAGTGTATTATTTTCTTATTGGAACATTGCAAACGCTTTATAAAGTAGCAAACATAATATGTTATTTATTTTGTGCTTGAAAAAAAATTAAATAAAATAACAGAAAAATACGTAACCGAATATTAGATAATCAATTATAACAATGACAATTCTAAGTTAATCTTTATATAAATTTATTGTTTTTTTTTATATAGTTTATTTGTAATAATAATATTTGTTTATTTTTAAAATAAAAATAATTATTTAATGAAATACAATAAAAATCTAAATATTTAAGAAACAAAATCATGCATAAATCGAATTAATAATGAATGTATTTATATTTTTTTGCTGATCGAATTGATATCGTTTTGGGTGATTTATGTAACAGCAACAAGGGCCTAATCGCATTACCAGTGATGTAATCCGATTGAAAAATGAGCGACCGGAAAAGGACCGGAGTGAGTCGTAAGTGCAGTTTGGTAATAATGAACTTAATTTCAAAATCGAAGCAAATGATTTATTATTCGAACTGCACACGTTACGTAAATGCTGTACATATTTACGTGTATGTATATATATTTTTTTGTATTGCTGTTTGTTGCTGTCATGTTTTCATTGCTATTACGCCGGTAACGTGAGTTGTCCATCTCCATTACCCACCTGAAATCCATTTTGTTATTGTGATATTGATGGACTTGCATGTGAAATGTATACTCAGACTAATTGAATCTATTGATTGAATAACCATTTACATGCAGACAATACTTATTGAAATTTATTTTATTTATACGTTTAAGTATTTATGAGGTTTTTTTTATATAATATTTAATTAATTAAATTAAGCATAGAAATAAATAATATTTAATTTATTAAAAAAAAAATATTTTTAATTTTTATATGATTTGTTATGAAACGTAAACTAATGTTGAAAGCATTTCAGGTCACGTTGTATCGGGAAAACGCATTCCATCAACCTGCATCAGAATGCCATCACGTATCAGCACGGATTGCTTGATTATCTCGTATTTCATATTAAATCTGGAGAAAGTTCCTGAAAGGCTTTCAGTTCGTGTTAAATCGCGAGAGAAGTTCTTCATTTTTAGAGATGCGAAAAATTGGAATCACCTGTTCCGAAACAATTTCCGCCTTGCATCTGGGAGGGTTTATAATTTAAAAAAAGATGAAGGGAAAGGGTGATTGGTGAAGGCCGAAAGGGTTTCACTGGTTGGCCACGACTTAAACATTTTTTGTTTCGGGTTATATTAAAGGTGTTGGGGTAAATTAGTATAATGGGCCCTATCTAACTGCATAAAGAATTAGAACGAAACGTTTAGGGCATTTTGGCCCTTCAGCTTCTCTCTATTTTCTTAACGTCTGTCTCGTCTTTATCGTGAACGTGCATCAGTTGTTTTTCCTGTCGGTGTATAATTTTTATATTAATTATAGAGGCAACGTGCCAAATGGTCATTCATAGCGTAGAGTAATCTATGCGATGATCCCCAGAAGGGCAGGTGTCCGAAACGAGAGCAAAAACTGTTACAGTGAAAAGAGGCTCGGAGATTGGCTCATTACAGGGTTGAATCGATAATCGGCGGCCGTGTTATATAAGGATGCGAAACCCCTATTGTCCTTTTGACGGATAGACCGCAACAAAGGATACAAAATTATCTTCGCTTTAAGCACAAAGCGACTCTGACGAATTATTTACTTGTTTAAATGTAACAAGGTTCTGAACTCGGAATGCATTTGGCGAACATGGAAAATGTGGAAGGAACAGACAACAACAAGCAAAAAAGAAATAGAACAACAACTGTGTACGTTGGGTGAGAACAACAATAACAACAGACGCATCCTATGTATAGGTAAATTTTGTACGGATGGGGAGGCAACAGCTAGGGATGATATAAATCATCGCCGGAAGAAGGGGAGCAGCATATGTACAGTCACGCTGATTATGTAATTGTCTAAACTTTATCATAGCATATATCTATTCTAATTGTATTCTAATCGATAGCTATTATGGATGCATTCGGAATTTATTATGCGTAATGGCGGTTAATGTATGAACATCGATTCCCTCTAAATATCGAGGATTTAATAACAGTCTAATTTGTCATATTTCCATGCATATTCACGGGGAGGCGACTGAATAATGCATAAGTTAGGCGAGCTACAAACCTCTGGACTCCTTCATTTCCTTTCCTTATTTTCCTATTCCTTTTCCTCCCCCATGTCATAATATTGACACATTTTTCAACGCCACGCACATTTCTAATCACCCCGCGGCGCGGCACGAATAATTACTTCCTAAAAGAAACTAAAACAGAAAACAGAAGAAATATATGCAAACGGAAAAAAAAAACTTCCTTTCTTTTCATTCTATTTTTCCGCATCCACTTTTCACCACTTTAATATTAATTAATAAGCCATTTGTAACGTCCTTATAAATATTAAATGTTCCTAAAATAATTAACACCGTTATACTGAAGCGTGTCATCATACCAGATTACATATACAAAACGAAAATAATGCATAATCTAACTAACTATTACTTATATAATACAGCTAGTTTATAAAACAATTTAATATTTAGCTTAATTCTACCCGTATAGATTATAAATTAAATTATTAATAATGAAATGAAATAAATAAAATCATATTAACAATTCTAATTTCAGTTTTACTATTATTATAAAATTAAGGGTAATCATATTTGTTTTAAAAATCTTACAAAAAGTAAAATTTTTCAATTTTGATAACAAATTAAATTAACTAATGTAAATTAGTGTTAAATTAATTTATTTATACAAAATTATAATATATATTTTTATTTTTTTTTATCGATTGTTTGTAAATGTAATGTAAATATCATGAAAGTTGAATCAGCAAGATTTAAAAAATGTATATTGAAATTTGTAGACACGCTATAAAAATTATTTTTTTTGCGACAAGCTTAAAATTGGATATAAAATACTGAGATTAAAGTTTTGTTTTATTATAATTAATTGAAATTGTGAATAGTTTAATGTAAGTATATGTCGTTAGTAAGAAATAATATTGATCGAAACTTTTATTCTCTAAAATGCAACGTCTCCGGTTACATTAGCTAATGAAGGCAAACTTCTCGATTTCATTAATAAATCATAACTATAATGATTAAATGTAGTACAAAGGAAAAATTAATCAAAGTGGAAATGTTTTCCACTCTGTCATTTCAGCGAAAAGAAGGGGATGAAGTAAAGAAAAGAAAAAAATGGGGGGCAACAACAACGACAAAGAGAAAAAAGTATAGCACGTCGATGGCATAAAGATTAGAACGTAGCGATGACTTATGGCATTATTAAAACCTTGTTTCACTTTTATGACTTTGGTCTTTAACATGGATTAGGGCAGCCGCATGTGTGGTGTGTTGTTTTTATTTTCTTCATTTTTACCCTACGATAAGCTTAATCTAAATTCCATCTAAATAACTTTCTTGCTTGCATAGCCAAAAGACTTTGCCTTTGTAAACGTCCGACTTCATTTAAATAATATCGCTCGAATATATCCAACCAACCCCCCAAACTATCGTGTTGCGAATTATTAATATTAATATTAAACACACGGGTAGTTATGATCTTTGCACAAAGGGCATCCGCAACAAGTGATTGAAGCTTATCCCCCGGATAATCCGCACTTGTGAAGATAGCCCATTGTCGTGGCCATTTAGGAGGCTCCAGGGTGTAAACATTACGGAGGATGAGATGACTTGTTGATCTACCACTAGATTATGGGTGTGCGCTTGTAAGCCAACACCAAATTGAATTAGGGCCCGCATCTGCCGATGTTTCCAATGCTTTCGGATAATCGAACAGATCCTATCTAATACACAAATCATACGGTTGTTTAATAACAGAGGCAAGATTTAAACATGAAAAAACTGAAATCAACTGAAGTTAATATATTATTAAAATTTATCTTATAATTTGCTCGTCATTATGTTTTATAATCAAAAAACATTTTGTAATAACATTTTGTTACGCAAAATGCAATAATTAGTCTAGATATTAAGCAATTTGCATAGATAATGGTATTGTGTTCGTATTCAATTTGGCTTCAGAAAGAGCACAAAATACGCTGTTTACAATGGTGTAATGAAGAGAGAACGAGAGGAGGAAAGCGTTTCGGGGCCTTCAACAAAAGAAAAACCTTTTCATTCTTACTTTTGTTCCGACCTTTTCAGACGCGGAATGAATCACACACACAAATAGCGTTTTCCAACGGCACAAAGGGAACGTTTCCAAAGGAAAACCGAAACAAAAATCGTTACTACAACCAATGTTTTAAAATAAATACTTGCTTTTATATAATTATATTTCATATAAACCCATGTAAAATATAAATAGAAACAAATTATTACAATTTATTTCTAATTTTTTATATCAAAATGATAATCTTAAAAAAAATAATTTTAACATCTATAGTTTTTTTTTAAGTTTTCTACTAATAATTCAAGATCTTTAATTAAAATAATTTTGTGTATTAAAATAAAATAATTTTGATAACATTCTCAAGTTAAGATTGTTGTTAAATTAATTGTTTTGTAAAAAGTTTGTTAACATAAACATGTTATATTCTTTGCAAATTAGTAGAGTGTTGGTAAGTTCGATTAAAGTAAAATTTGAGTAATTTGTGTAATATAAATTAATGTAAGTTTGGAAAGCAGGAAAAAGCGTATGCAAATAGCACAAGTAATATGGTGAAATATTGGATTGGACTTTCGAAGGTATGACAGTGCAATTGAATGGCGTTTATTTATTCTGCCTTCTCGTACCTCCTCCAAAGCATACATGGTTCTGTTGGTGTCAGTGTGCATTAATATTTATGGGGTGAGATTTTACGTATTCCGTTTTTGGCCACACCTTTTTCCCTTCGATTCGAGAACAACAAGTCGATTGGCTGACGATGGGCGGAAAACAAACGGGCTCCAACGTGCATCCATGTGCATGCGTATACATATACGTATAACTATAAATGTATGCAACAGAATGCTGGTGTGTGTGTGATTCCGTTTCGTAATTTCGACTTTATACCTGGGTCTCCTTTCGGACACACCGAACCGCAGGTTGAGGATAATCTAGCTAATACCATTAACAGCTTTAATGAAACGTTTGACACCTGCCTAATCGTGTTATAAATGCCAGGGAACTGTAAATATCTAAAAAAAAATAAAACTAACCCTCCCATATTTCTCTCATTCTTCTCCAAGGTTTCAGAGCTATTATTTTCGCTGTTTTTTTCAAGGTACGTGTCGAATCGGCGGTTTTTTAACTTTTCAAATGCTCGTGTGTTTAGTTACGATTATTCGGGATTAATTCTGTGTAAAGGATACGATTTAACGAGCGGAGCCACGTAGGTGGGCCCATTGTGTCCTTTCCTCGGCTCTTCACTTCTTCAATGCAATAATAGGATTCCGACACTTCACCAAACAATACACAAACAAATGAAATCCCGACAATAACGTTTCTATAACTGAAAGAAAATTGAGTTTTGCGAATATATTAAGCATTGAGAAATAATTTTCAAAGCATGTATTTTTTAAATTTTATTATTAAATATTAAATATTTAAAGTTTTAGAAAATCGATACTCTTTATTAAAATGATTACGCTTAGATCGGAATATTAATTTCGGCTGGGATAGTGCGTTTGCGCAAATGCCTGGTATAGCGTTTGCGCAAATCGGGATTGCGTAATTGAGGCGCGGATGATGCAGGGATGAGGATGCGTTCGCATGTCGGAAAAGCGAACGATGATCGATTAATAACGATAATAATGAGGCACGGATCGGGTCCCTGGGAGCGGGTCTGGTTTCGTTCCTTCCCTCCTCTGACCTGGAGAGATCGTAACGACTTTGCATGCATCCAATCGATATTGCGTGGACGTAAGTGAACCTAATGCACTTGTAATTACTTAATCCGCTGCTTTATGAGACGCAAGGTGGGTAGTCCCAATCCCCGTCCAGCAATATTTGTCTTACTAATTCCTCCGTCTTCTGTTACTTTTTTTTAAACTTATTTTTCTTTTTAATATGCAAGCATTTATGTATCTTCGTGCTGCTTCTTTTTCTGGAGGTCGCTGAAACCGGTGGACTCGCAATCTGCATTAAATGAGCAATAAAACAGTTATTTATTATAAGGAAAGTTCTCCGCTTTGCATTCCAGTGGCAAATATCAATTACAATACTCAAGGGGGGATTTCTCTTTCTGTCTTCCATTTTTGTTGCATCTTCGTCCAGTGTTCTTTAAGCTTCTCTCTTTTTTTTAATGGTGCAAGTCGTATGCGCCTTGTTTTCTTGTTTTGAAGATGAAAGACGGCCTTCTTCATCTTAGATTTTCTGGCCTGATACTCTGAAACTTATTACTGGAGTGATTTAACGCGTGATAATCGCGCTCGGAATTAATAGGCGTACTTTAATTACGAACTAAGTACCGAAGACGCCGACACTTTGGGCCGGTTAGATTTTCGTTTCTTTTTTCTAATGGCGGATAGGAGCAGTACTTTCGGCCACCCACGACTCGCAGGACTCTCTCTTCCTCTCATTAAACGGATGCACTTAAACAGCAAAATAAAACGGAAAATAAAACCTTTATGCCAAAGCATTAAGTTAATTAATTGGCCACGCGTTTTATTCTTCGGCTCACCTGTATCATTGTTTGTACAACTACTTCTTTGCTACAAAATATATTACTTCTTATTTAAAAAAATATTAAATTAAATGTTTTCTTTAAAAAAAAATTAAATCGGAAATTTTCACCTATTTTCCTTGAGTTCAATTGGAATCTAAAAATAAGTTTGAAATTAATATTATTTAATTTGTTATAAAATAGAGAGTTCTTAAATAATTTTAGAAAATAAGATTTTTTAAAATTTGAATCCTTGAGAAATATTTGAGTTTAATAAGATTCTAACTGGATTTGATGATTGAGAAGTAATTTTCGAAATTTATGAGGCTTCAAGTGAAATTGATCCTAAGTGGAAATTATCTCGAACCGATGATTACATTAATTAATTGCATCTGAGAAAGATAGAAACGTATAAATAAAAATAAATATGGTTTGAAAAGTACCGAATTAATAGCAGTCCGCTGCTCATCAATCTATATATTATTATTACACAGATATAATGGAAATGGAAAGAATTAGAGATGGATAATTTCATAATTCCGTTCCCTTTTCTTTCTCCGACATTTTATCGCAATCCTGATTACGTGATTATAATTATTACGTCTGAAAATGTTCATATAGCGTTTTGTTTCTTAGCGCGCTAATTACACACGTACACAATATATATTTTTATTTATTAATATTAATTTCTCTTTAATAACACGTTTTTTAGAGGTGGTCGAGGAGGAGCGGATGGCCGTTTTGTTCTTAAGCATTACCATCCTTTTTTTTTCTTCCCCGCAAATCTACATTCCTAATTCGTATTAAATATATACCTAGGTCAATTTTTAATTACCAATTACGACGACCATTAACGCAGTTGATTATTGGTTAACGTGTGCTCTTTCAGCTTGTTCGCGAACAAATTGCTTCGAATTAAATCCAACAATTAATTTCATTTTGCCTTGGTTTTCTACTCTTTTATAATTTTATATTTCATTCTTTTTTAACCCTCCGTCTGTTATTAGGAGATAGTTCCGTCGCTTTGATGCTAATTTCTTTATTTCTGTTATTATTGCGTGTATCTTTTAATTCGTACCTCGTCTTCAGGCTAAATTACTAATATTTTACCACCTCCGTACCGCATCGGCGTTTTATTTATGACCACATTTTATCTTCTTAACGAACATATTTATGGTTACCCGAGTGAAATTACTCTGGGAAATATCTATCCGACATCAGAAACAATGAATATGAATATATTTTCTTTTACATTCTTTACCTGCATTTTTTCGTAACAACCAGTGATGTATAAAACTTAAATTATTATATTTTTTCCTATAGATTTTATAATTTTCATTAATTAATTGATATAAATATTGTTTTAATAAAATTAATTTATTATTTTAATTATTAAAAACACAAATTTTTATAATTTTTATTCACAAAGTTAATTTTATCATAAATTTCAAACCAAAAAATTTAATTAAATTAATTTTAATTATAAATAATATTAGTTATTTTTAGCAAAAAATATTTATTTATTTTTAGTCAAATTCTTATATTTTTCTCTATAGATTTTGTAATTAACATTTTCATTAATTAATTGATATAAATATTATTTTAATAAAATTAATTTATTATTTTAATTAAAAAAACACAGATTTTTATAATTTTTATTCACAAAGTTAATTTTATCATAAATTTCAAACCGAAAAATTTAATAAAATTAATTTTAATTATAAATAACATTAGTTATTTTTAGCCAAATTCTTATATTTTTTCGTATAGATTTTGTAATTAATATTTTCATTAATTAATTGATATAAATATTGTTTTAATAAAATTAATTTATTATTTTATTTAATAAAAACACAGATTTTTTATAATTTTTATTCACAAAGTTAATTTTATCATAAATTTCAAACCGAAAAATTTAATTAAATTAATTTTAATTATAAATAACATTAGTTATTTTTAGCAATAGTCTTATATTTTTGCCTATAGATTTTGTAATTAACATTTTCATTAATTAATTGTAAATATTGTTTAATAAAATTAATTTATTATTATAATTAATAAAAACACAGATTTTTATAATTTTTATTTACAAAATTAATTTTATCATAAATTTCAAACCGAAAAATTTAATTTAATTTTTAATTTTTTTCTTGATATAATTTTAAAATCAGAAGCTTATTACAGTTTGAAATATAAAAAAAAATGCGTTGATATGTTTATAAACGATTACAATAAGTTATAATAAATGAATATTAATGGTGAATAGAAATACGTAATTTTTGTCGAGTCGTTTATTAATGCGAGATTTATTGCCTGTTTGATTAATAATTTATTTATACAGAATGATAAATAAACTTATTATGACTGCTAAGGTAAAAGGCGCTAATTACTATTTACAAGAGAGAGATTAATAAATATGAAGAAGAAGAAGAAAAAATGAACAAAAGAATGTTGCTTGTGGGAATTATTTCTTCTTATTCTGTTCATCTTCTGTTTGTTTGTTATATTCCTCATCACGTTTATTTTTTTGCTGTTGCCTCGGCTGGTAATTAATGCGTTAATGAACGGATCCGAGGAGGCTGACGACCTCTGCCGAATCTTCGAGTACGCCTAATAAAGATATTAAATCATTAAGGTATAAAAGAGGAAGATGCACGAATTGGTAGTTAAGTGTAGTTGAGCAAGTGGAAGAAAGACAAACACGCGCCTCTCCGTGTGAAATATTACTAATTAAATGATGGGATTCTTGAAAACACAATCCGCGTGAAGATGAATTATTAATTGGACTCATCCAGCAATTGATTAAATTTTAAAATATTGATGGTAATTAGATTAGTCTATGCTATTATACTTCGTGTATTACAAATTGAAGTGGGGTGAAGATCTAAAGCTGTTTATGATTATATAGAAGCTTAGTTAATATTCAATTGAGTCTAATCGATAGACACTTGTGTTTGCTGCGGCAGATGTAAATACTAGTAATGAATAATCCGTGGCCGTAAATCAGGGGTGGATCCGGTCCTAATCTTGTGGAGGGTTGTATTTCATTCCCGAAGGGGGAGGCGCGCGAGGCACCATGATGGAAATCACGTGCAGAGCAGGAATTAGTTCCCAATAATAAACAAGCCGTAAATATGCTTTCCATTTGAATAACGTATTGCGAGTTTTCCTTTACCGTTGCTCCGAAGCCCGTGTTAATTAACTGCCGGTTAATTAATTACTCGCAAAGTGTTTAGTCTCGTGTTATTTTTGTACCTGTTTCATTATATGTTGTTTTTTTTTTGTTATGCAAATGCTGTATGTATTTCGCGTCCGGTTATTGTGGCCATCATCAAAATAACGTTGTTGTTCCGTTGCTTAAACACTATTTATGGACAATAAATTCGTGGATTAAGGATTAAAAAGGATCTGTCTTTTTAAATAATCTTCGCTAATTTAAATAGATTTCGCATCACTGTAGATTTTTCAACTTCGAATGTTGTAACTTATGTTTTTCAACTTCAAATTAACAATAATAAATTTTTAAAAAAAAGTTTGCTGAAGAATTATGTAATAATATTTTGATCGATTGCATTTGCTCAAATTACAACTTTTGTTTAGTAAATAATATTGCATTATTCTAAATGATTGTTATTAATGCGCTTCTAAGTATATGTAATTAAAGTAACAATTTGTCTATGCAATTATTGCCGTTTACTTCATTTACCATTATTCCTATGCACATGTAAAAAGAACATTATTCAACAATTTGAAAGCTTCTTTCCAACAAACTTAAAAATCTTTATCAAATATAATTTTATTTCAAAAATCAATTATTTTTAATTAATAAATAGCAATTAACAAAACAAAAAGTAATATTTCCATTATTTTTTAAATTTATTTATAATTTAATATAATTTTCTGTTAATTTATTATTTTTTTTTAAAGTAATCCAGTAAAAACCAAACCAAAAATAAAGTTGTTTCTAAGTGCATATAATTAAAGTAACAATTTGTACATGCAATTATGGGCAGTTACTTAACTTGCCTTATTCCCATGCACGTTAATACGTGTAAAAAAGGCATTACTCGATAATTTAAAAGCGCCTTTAAAAGAAAACACTTGTATTTTTCGAAATGCTTAGTACAAGTAAAAAAAAGCTATGCTTAATTTACAATTTAATTTAATATTATTGTTAGAAAGTAATTCATGTAAAAACTAACAAGTTGTTTATGTAAAAATTATTAATTATTTTATGATAAGAGATATAAATATCTGTGAGCTATGAACAATTAGATTTATATAATACTTAGTTGTGATGCAACATGGTGCGTAATTTGCAAATTAATATAATTTACTTCTATTTTATACTGTTTCTTGTAGTAAAGTAATTCATAAAAATAAGCGTACCCTAATATATAATTGTTGTGAGTGAGTGTAATTAAAGTAACAATTTGTACATGCAATTATTAGCATTTACAACGTTTGCCTTTTTCCCATACACGTAAATACGTGTAAAAAGGACATTATTCGATAAGTTAAAAGCGTCTTTAAACGGAAATACATGCATTTTTTTATTATTTAAATGTTCTGCAGAAATAAAAATTATTAAATGCTTTTATTAAATTACTATTTCATATTATTGAATCTAATATATTCATCAAATTCCCGGGAAATAAGATGATTTTTATAATACCGATTCTCTGGATTATTAAAATTTATTTTGTGGCTAAGAAATTCTCTGGATGTTTGGTGTTTTTAATACTAATTTAAACTTCTAGTATCAAAAGTTTAACTTAAAATGACAATTCCCAGTTCTCGGGAAATCCCGGGATTTTATGAAATTACGAAAATTTTTACAATAAATATTCATCGAATTCACAGGCAAGGATAAGAAAAAAATGTTTTTTTTTCAAAATCAACCATTTCTTCCATGGCTAAGAAATTCTGTGGATGTTTTTAATACTAATTTAAATTTGTAGTATTAAAAGTTTAACTTAAAATGACAATTCCCAGTTCTCGGGAAATCTCGGGATTTTATGAAATTTTCATCTAAATAATAAATACTTTTTTTTTAAATTTATATAATCCAATTAGTATTAAGTAAATTGTTATATATATATTTGTTAAATTAAAGAAGGCCATATTCTTGATATTGAATGAAGTGGTACTAATTAAATTTTTAATTAACGAAAAACAAACGTGCAATCAAGTTTAACGATTTGTTTGTTCACTCCTTCCGTGGCCGACGTTCCCGTATGTAATTATTTAATTGGTGCCGTCGCATGGGTGGGCTGTGTGTTTTAGGGTGGTTTTATTATAATATTATTATGTTGTTTCTTTTTTCGTGAGTCAATTTTTTTGTTTTTTTACTCTTGTGTTCCTTGGGTTTCTAGTGGGTATAATTAATTCGAATAAGTACGTTTGCGTGCGGCTCACACGTTTCGAAATGAAATTATATTAAAAACCGTCCCTTGGGCCTCATATTAAAAGTCTCTTCGAAAATCCCCGTCCGCGGCCTAAACTTGCCGAAGGCGTGTTTGCGTAGCTTAGCTTAGCTTTGTCGAAGAAGAGACCGAAAAAGATGATGATCATGGGTGGAGGAGAAGATGAAGAATAGAAAAAGAAAAGAAAGAAGTGAATAGGAGGAGAAAAACTAATAGTTGTGTTGTGTGTGTATTTTTGTGGCCTTCCACAAATACAATTACGGAGGTAAAATAGGTGAAAAAGAAAAGAAAAAAGAAAGAGGAGATGTATAATAAGAGAGCCGCAGTGGATAAGGTGCGCTTTTGTTGTTTGTTGGAACACAACAACACCTTAACTGTTGGAACCATTGTAACGCCATTATTCCTAGATATGTTTTAGTCATTCATACTATTGTTATTCAGTCCAACACAATATATAAAGTGTTCTTCTTCCAAAAGGGCGCAGGGCCGGAGCGAGGAGGAGGAGGTCCAGGTTATAGGTCTACATATTGGTTGGGTCGGGTCCTTGGCCCGAGGCCCGTCGGAATGCGGAGCGGACCCGACCCGCGAATGAGATATTCGAGTTTACGGTCGTAAATCGGGCGGACATTACATTAATGGCCCATTAAATAATTGAATCCAGTCCTGTATGGGGCGGCATCTCAAACACCTTCAACCTAGAGGGGGTCGTATTGTATGAGTTAGTAAAGTACATACCCCCCGCTGGGACCATAATATGCTCTAACCGACACCTAACTAGCGGCTTTCTACAAAGCCACAAAATATTGGTAATACACCTGTTTTTCTTTATCACGTTCATTGCCTTATTTCTTTTTCTGTTGCTTCCTCCTCCTCCCACCTCGCCACGGTTCCTTTCTTCTCTCCATATTCCGTGATTTATAGAAAAATGATGGGCAGTTTGGGTTGTGCAAGTGCGAAAGACTGAGAGAGAAAAAGAGATTAAAAAAGAGAGAGATATCAGTGTTGATTTTGGTGGGCATTTAGCGATGAATGAATTCTTACGGACGACTCCTCTTCCCATAGGCTTTTTATCCGCCGCGCGATATATATTTCATTCGACGTAGATAATTTACGAACCGACAAAGAGAGAGAGGCCTCGTAATTACTTTGCGTTGAATTATTTCATTACGCTTACTTTATTTCCAACTATTCTTCCATTACGACCCATTCATCCGGGCATATGAGTTAGATACAGATAATAATGAAGTTACCGTTCGGATGCGGTCTATCGCGAAAAGTGCAGAGCATTACGGATGATGATGAAGATCGAGTTGGAGATGGCGATGGAGCGATGCAGTAGATCGAGATGAAGATCGAGATGAGATGGGTTGGGTTTTGGTTTGGTTGAGTCGCGGGGGGAATGGATTGGATTGGAATGGTATGAAATGGTGGTAGGTAGGTAGCTGTTGGTTACAATCGCAATCGCAATCCCATTTATTTCGGACGTTGAAAACAAAGTTCCGATGGTCGATGGGGGCAATAATTAACAGTGAATTAAGAGAATCCGGTTGGCGTTTTCGCAATGGCATCATTAATATTTTAATATGTGCGAGCTGGAATTAATAAATTTGTTATGGTTGGGGTTGCATCCCCGGGTCCTGTTCGCGGCGTCGGCTCTCTTTGCATCTCTTTGGATCGCACCTGGCCGCCCTTTTATAAATGACTAGATAGGTACATTTACCTGCTTCCCCGCTGGGCCGGCCAATAGAAGAGCCCGTAATAAATCACCCGGAGCTGAGAAGGAATTTGTAAAACACGGGTCAAGGTGTTGATTAAAGGAGCGGCGCGCCCCAACAGAGGAGCTCCGCGTGGTGGACAGGAGTCTTTACCGCTCCAGGCCGAGGGTTAAAAAGCCAATTTACCACAAACCAGGCCCGGACCATCTCCAATACGCGAAATACCCATAACCCATCACATATACACATTTAAATCAACACTTTAGAATATTTTAATCAACATTTATATTAACACTTATTAAATTTAGAATTAACTCAATTCATATCAACTTTATATAAAATTTAGGAAATTATGCTTCGATTTATTTTTAATTTAATGTTTTACAAATAGTGGTCCAAATTAAGAAACAATAAAAATTAACATTTTTATATTTATAAATAAAATTAAAAAATGTTGAAATATTTCTAAGAAAAAATAAAAATAAATAAATAATGAAGTGTATAAGTAATAGAAATGAATGTGGTTGAAAGGTGGAACTGGAAATGCATTCGTACATCTATAATTGTTCTATGGCGGCTGCAATCATGTGAGATGATGATGATGGTAATGATGATAATGATGATGCTGCCTGCTGCTGCCGGTCCTGCACGGTCCATTCGAGCAGAGAGGAAGAGACGATCCTTTTGCGAACCGAACGCGCCAATCGGCCAACACAAGGACCAAGACGAATCAAAATTTAATTGAAAATCTACGGTCTAAGTAATCATTTAAAATACGATTATGCTTTCATAATGGCGCGTGAAAAACTCTTTAATTATTTGCGTTCCCGAAGCCGCCGACCGCCGGACAGCTTTTATTGCAACGCCATTACAATATATAAGAACTGTAACAAACCAACACGAAAATTCCATCTGCACAATGCGCCGCACAATTTATTATAAACACAATGAGTATATAGAAAAAAAATATATATAACAACAACAAAAAATGGAAAACGAAAACGCGTTTCCCATTCAATTAAAACGCCGCATCAATCACGCCGATCGATTCGAAAATACACTACGATTCATTATTATGCAATTTGCCTCATCGATTTTTCACATTGTTGTTTCCAATAGCTTCATTTTCCACTAAGTAATGATGCATTGTTCTAGTTTTCCTTTTTTCTATTATATTTAGGTAATTGCTTTTCCTAAAAAAAATACATTTAGCAAATTGAATATTTTATATTCATTAAATATTATTTAGTTAATAATATTTTTTGTAATAGATTAATAAATTATAAACAATTTTCTTTATTATTTAATAAATTTTATGATATTTTTTTTTTTATAATTTACTAGTTTTTCTGTGTTAATAAATATTAATAGAGATTAATAAATTTTAATTAATTAGTTCGAAGTTTTTATAACATTAGTGAAGTAAATTGAAGGAAACGAATACATTTGAACCAAAAAGTAATTTTGTATATTTGCAATTCAAATTAGGCTTTATTACGTAATGATGTGATTAATTAATAATTGTGTAAAATAGGAAACAAAACAAAAAAAAATATGTGATGACACATTGATTTGTGGTTGCGTTGATGAATCGTGTGTAATTTCGGTTTGTAGAAATTAATTGGATTGCTCGAACGTTTCTCTTTCTGTTTGTTATTAAATAATTGGTGCACACGACGGGTTTCGATTGCGTAATCGCGCGGTCGAGGAAGGAAGTAAGTAAGGAGAGAAAAAAATATAATAATAATGTGTATAGGATATATGAAATGAAAGGCTGGAAATCAAAGGGACATTAGGGGGTTCCCAAATTGCATGCACCGGAAGTACGAAATTGGTGTCTTTAAGCATCGGCGATACCGGAACCGGCACGAGAATGAAGTTACCTACAGGGTGGACGAAAAAAGGAACAACAACAACAAAAATGCACATGAAATGACAGTCGCATATGGGGAGGGTGGGCGATTGGGGCGTGCCCCCACGGACACTTACTTTAATATAATGATACATATTTAATACGCCGTTTATAAGGGTGGTTATATATAATGCAGGAGCCACCAAAAAGTGTAGGCGGGATCATAATAAAACGAGCAACTTATTATTATCATACGGCTAAATATACACCGTACACCGACTAATGACACTAACACATGGCACACGTAATTGCGCTTTCCTCGCCCCGCCGCAAATTCGTAATCGAGACGCACAGTTACGTGGCGCGACTTACGTAAACTTTTGTCATTCCCTCAATCTGTTCCTTTCCGACGGCCGATTCGCATCCCGTGCAACGTCTGCCATTATTATTGCACCTCTAATTACTTCACCATTATAAGCCCATCATATATACATATACAATATTTTTTTATGAATTCATACTCAGCTCACCTCTCGCGAATTACCAAATTAACTGTACCGCAATCCCCATTATACCTTTAATTAAATAATATTATAACCGTTCAAATCGGAATCACTTCATACTAATTAACATTAAAACATATTAACTACTGTTTCACATAAACGCATTCAACGTTTTCTATTATAATACCAATGATTAAGCTATTTTTTTTACTTAAAGAAATGATTTTTTTTCTTAGATTCCTTTTTAAGCATACAAACTAATTTGTACACAATTCCTAATATAAAACGTGATATAATTATTGACTGGCTTATATGTAGCATGTCAGGTTTGACATGTGTACAACTGTAAATTTAGTTAAATTTAATGTAATTTCAAGATTAATTATATAATATTTGAATAATTAATTTACATGGTTTTTCGTATCAAAATCCATGATTTCGATTGAAACGATTTTCTTCAATGTAAATTTATTAATTGATTGTTATTTTTAAAATTAATGAAATTTTAAGGATTTTCTGGAAATAAAATTATTTTAAATTTTATATTATATTTATATATATAATTATTATTGTCTTTTATTTCACGATCATATTTTTACAACCTACATAAAAAATACATTACAATATTATATAATTATAGAGTAAAGTATAAAAAAATAACATTTAAACTATTTATGTAGAAATATTATTTCACTACATTAAAATATTTGTAATAATAAATACAAAAAAAAATATTATTAAAATTTAAATATAATTTTTTTTAAAATGTATAATTTTAGTTTATTTAAACTATAAATTTTCTTTATTTAATTATGATATACAGAAAGTTTAGTAATATTGTCTTCTTCTTGATCTTCAACTGTTCTTAGCATGATTGGTTTTATTGTAGTTTCATTAGGAAATTCACCCCTATCCATTTATATTTTTTCTTCGTTTCTTGATAAATTGGATTATTGTCGCGGTGGCAGTTGCCGTCGCAGTCCGAGGGGGCGGCTGAGGATGAGAGAAGAGAAGGGCGCCTGAAGTAAGGGAGGCGACACTGGGGGGAGGTGACGGAATAGCTCGCCCTCCGCCACACATCTCCCGCTGACGGATAATACTATTTTGATTTAATGTCGCATGAAATTTGAAGAGGCAGAGTCCATGTCGGCATAACAATGCACACGGTTGATCGTATCGTCCGGTGATTGAGCATGAAAATATCCAGTTTATCTATTAACTAGTCGGCGATCCTTGGATAATACACTCTATTGTCTATCACTCACCTCGCGCAAGAAGTTAACACTTTTAAACTGCTTTCTTTATCATATAACCACTCCTTTATACTCAATCGTCCATAATTAATTGATTTATGTACGCCTCGGTATAGAACTTGCAAAAACTCTTCGAGCGCTCCGCGCGCACACACATACACACACTATGCTGTCTTCGAAAATAATAATAATAACAATAAAAAAAATAATACACAGGACGGTTAAACTTCTTCAGAGAGTCGTCCTTCTTTTCTCCTCTTCCTCCTTTTTTTTTGTTCGTTTCGCTGCTCTTCTCCGCCGCCTCGTCCATCTTCTCT
This sequence comes from Nicrophorus investigator, assembly GCA_963457615.1. Lineage (NCBI taxonomy): Eukaryota > Metazoa > Arthropoda > Insecta > Coleoptera > Silphidae > Nicrophorus > Nicrophorus investigator. The sequence continues at coordinate 9,967,539 of OY735146.1, forward strand.
TCCTTTTTATTATTTTTATTAATATTTTTTTGTTCTTCTTCTTCTCTCACCTCTTTTCGTTTCGTTATTATTCCGTTCCTTCCATCAACTATGCACAGCTTTAATCTATAACGCCGTTACTAATAAATTATTACAACATCTGCGAAAATATTTCATTACCACAATCGCCTTCCATTTTGCTCTCATCATCATACCTTAAGCCGTACACTTCCTTCTTCCATTCGCCTCATTAATTCACTCTTGTTACATTTTCCAAAAAACCGAAATGCAATGATCACCCATAAATATAACAGAAACAGAGGTGCGAATATGTTAATAATCCCGCTAATAACTATATAGTAATACAATTAATATATAAATCGTAAATATTACGTAAACACCGGTGCGAGAAAACGGTCGAACGCTGATTTATATAAGCGATCCGGCGCGCAAATGTGCAATTAAAGTAATGTTTGCACACTCGTGTGTAATAATATTTCGCGGTGCGTTTCACATTTTATATCCATGCGAAACGACGTTTTGCCTTTTTAATATGCCACTTATTTCAACATTACCTTCATTACAGTTGATGAGAAGAAACAAACTACACTTGCATATGGATAAAAAAGAGATGGAAAAACGCGAGAATAATGGCACCGGAGCGCACGTTACGTAACTAAGTTACATTAATTGTGGCGGCGATGAACAACTGGAATGCAGAAGCTAATCCACAATTTGACCCAGTTTCGTGTTCGGAAACTTTTCGATTTTTCTACCAAATCAATATTTGTAATCGATACAATTAATACTAATATTTATAACACTAGTTTTTTAATGATTGGAATTTTACAATATGCAAATATGTATTTTTTTTTTGTTAAATTTATTATTCATTAAAATCTATTATTAATAATCAAATAAGTATAATTTATTAATTGTTGAAATACCTGATTTATTATAATTCTATGTAATAGTTTAAATAATTAAATTTGATTTTTTAATGAATGAATTATTTTAATTATTTTTAACGAATTTTAAAGTTTATGAAATAATTTTCTTTTAAAAGTTTTAAAAACATAAATATATTATGGTTTTCACGTTTGGAAGATGAAGTGTAATTACTTTTGAGAGATTAACAGAGATCAACGTGTCATTTTGTCTGTTTCTTTTTTATTTTTAACTTTTTCCGACTTCCTGTTACTTCTCGCTCGTTTTGCTCCCTGCGCGTTCGTTGGCAGCGCATAAGTAACCATTAATTTGAATAATTTACGCGACAATATGTTATTATGTATTTATATTTTATGACCATATAATGTATTATGTTAATTGTATAAAATTCAATTTAGCTGCTGTTGAGAAATGCGCAATGTTAGCCTTTTTTTACCATTTAAGGCAATCGATCGGTGCGAAGATCAAGCTTCAAGAACTTATCCTTAAGGAGTTTAAATGAAAAGCAACTGCAGAAGCATAAAATATATAAATAAATAAATTTAAAAAAAATACGGTCGACTAATTTATATAATATTTACTTAAATCCGAAGTTTATTAGCCGCAGCCGCATTTCCAATTTGAATACGAAACAGAACCGCTTCGGAGTTCGTTAAACTGGGCTGCGCTTAAATAATGTAATTATTAATCATATTCCCTTGCGTTATTCATTCATCCATTCCTCGCGTCCTTCATTCTCTCCTTCCTTTTTTCCCCCAACTGTTAATTCTCCTTCCTTTTTTTACTTTTATTTATTTATTTTTCTCTCTCTCTCTCTCTTGTTATTCAGGTTTCTTTTTCGTGGCTGCCGTATTACCATATTAATATTTGTTGAATATTTCAGCTGGTAATTACGTCCGTTTTCCAGCTCCTCCAATTCCCCTCTTTAATTAGTACAGAAATAGGTGTAAACCAGTGGTCGCCAATCTCCTCTCTCTTCAGATGCAGACTTATATATACGTGTACCTTTTACTTTTGACTCCCTTTTTAATGTGCCGCGCCTCCTAATTCCCTAAACCGCTTTAATAAATTTATTCCATAATTTGACGCTCGATTAATTCATTAAAATATGGGACGGAGAATGAGAAGAACACGAAATGCGCTTATAATTAAATAAAGGTTATATTGACTATGAATATTGTTCAACTGCGATATAATTATTTTATTTTCTCAGCAAGTCAAAAATTTTCATTTCTTTCTCATTATTATTTAAGTCTTAATTTTACATTTATTTTATGCAGTTTTATACTGTTTTCTAAAGAATATTTAATACAATTGTAAAACTTGTACTTGAAATAATTTATTTAAATTATTCTATATTTTTGTAATTTGCTAAATGAATATATAATTATTGATTTTATAGTTATTTTAAATGGCTTATGTAATTGGAATGGCATGGGGTTCTATACTGGGTCCTTTTTGGCGGATGTAGGTTGTTTAAGGTATGTAAGTAATGGAGTAAAGGTAATTATTTAGTAATTTGAGTTGTGAATCAGGAATTTTGTCAAAGGAATGATGATGGATGTCGGATGGAGATTGGTTTTGGTGCATCGCGTCATGTTATTACTGACGTGTGGTCTTTGCTTAACGTGCGGAATACGCGTGAAGTTAATTATAATACATTGGCGCAAATACGGAATAGGGATTGTGCAAATAGCGATGTGCATAAAACGGCGTGGCAAGGCTTTAAGCCCGCGTACTAATTAAAAATTTCATATTTTATGGGCATGCATAATGGATCAGATATGTGCTGCATTTATTGCAAACAAACAGCGTTTAAGGACGCCTAATTACATCGTTAACCGGGACGAAGCAATCTCTATAAAGTCGCAAACGTACGCAAAATTTGCATACAGCTACATCGAACAATTTCCATCATTTCCCCGACGCAACAAAATCGGATTATGGTGCGTGATACATAACATCCCCCGTCGTGAAACCCACCCTTCCACCGCCGTAAACCGAAATTTATATAACCGGAAGTGTTAGCTGCAGGACCATTTTGAATCCGGGATGACAGAAGTTTATTGAAACAGCGTTTCGCTGACTTCAGGAAAGTTGGCGACTGCGGGCGCTGTTTAACGGCCCGTGCAAGACAAACGGCCCGTATTATTCCTGAATATGGTAGCAAATATTTTACATTGTGCTTTTTAAAATTTTCTCGGACTGATATTAATGCTGGCGATTAATCCCGCCGTCGAGGGGGCCGGGATTTCGGTTGGGGCGCCGCAAAACCACCCCCTCGCAACCGCCGCCTCCACGCGCGCGTTCCAAATTGTTTTCTCCGCCCACCCCGCCACGTAAGCAAATATCGAACCGACGGCAACGACGCGCCCGCCGCCAATCCATAAAACGAATTCAATCCAACAATGAAAACCAATTTTCTTAATACACATTATGACCCGACATGAATTATTATTACAGGCGACATTTACGTAAAAGCTTACGTGTTACGAAATTTCAATGCCTCTTTTTGTGTTCTCTTCCTTTTTTTCTTTTCGTGAGTTTCCTCAATCTCACATATATATTACATAGTTCTTTTATTACAATATTAACAAAAGTTCCACCCTTCCCAAAAATTTACAAACAATACATCACTTTATAATTTAACCATTAACGTAATACAAATTTTATTTATATATCTCAAATATTTTTAATAAATAAATTAGATTATTAAAATAAAAGAAATAAATACAATACAAAATTAATTTAATAAAAAAATAAATATTAGTTACGTACTTCTTGTCTACAATCAATATAAGTAAAAACTACTTGTTTCGATAGTTGAAGCAATTATAAAATTATCTAATGATATTTTTTATATTTCAAATTTATTAAATAATTAAAATTTATTTTTAATTAATATTTTTCATATGAAAAACAAGGAAAAATTATATTAATGATGTTGACGCATTTGTATGTTTCTTTTGGTTGTTGAAAGCTGCAAATGGAAACGCACAATTCGTAGGTCTCTAATAATGATGCAACGACGGGGTGTCGACGGGTTCCGTCAAAGGTAATTACCAAAAAAATATTTGATTAACCACAATTTGACGCCTCTTCTGTATATACGTATATAAATACATATACATATAATTCGTTGTATAATTCCATTTTTTATTCTCCGTCCGAAGCAGATGCACCGAAAAAAGGACTTCATTTTGATAATAGGCACTAATTAGAGCGAGAAACGAAAAATTACGTAATTTCATCGTAATCATATTTAAATTCGGTGCATTTTTTATGTTATCTAATAAGATTCTAATGGAAATAGATTTAAAGTAATATTTTATTGTAATAATTATATAATAATTCCAATAATTAAGTCTATAGAATTGATAAATAAAAGATTTTTGTCTATAGAAAAGTTTTTCATAAATAGAAAATTGTTTGGTTATTATAAATTATTATAAAAATGGTTGTGTAAAATGAATAATAAAATAGGTAGTTAATATTGTATTGACCAGCTGCTTATTTCATTAAAGTTGGTGATCGTGTGATTTGCAATAAATGGATGATAAAATGAATAGGTTTTGGTTACAATGGTGTGTCAAGTACCGTTCTCTTCTCGTTTGGCTCGGTGTGATATCGAAACTGAAAACATCCTGTAACGGCCTGTAAATAATCCGCTTAATTCTTGTGGGAAATGGCAGTGCTAATATAATAAGATTTTACTCTGTCGCGGTTAAAGACCGACCACACACAGAAGATCAGGATGGTAAAAAAAGCTGGAACGGCGAGTTAGCACCATCAAGGGCAATAATAGGCACTCGAAAAAAAAATTATATATAGTATGATGCAGACAGCACCCAACCACCACCTCCTCTAAGAATCTACGTGTCATTATGCAATATTGTTTGCCTATTGACAGGGGGAGGCAGGATAATGGAGAAAAGTTCGCGAAGAAAGGCGACGGCCTCTAATTGATTTTTATTAATATTTCCGTGATTTATGGTCTTTCCTCCGCGGCTTTTCATGTTTGCATCAAAAATAAAAGGAACCACGAAGAAAAGGTTCTTTTATACTCCTCAGTTCATTCTTTTACAACTTATATAAAACACATTTTATGTTGTTATATTTCTCTCTATTCATCAATCCTTCCTAATAAATATTATATCATTTATTTACAATTCCAAATTAAAAAAGTATGTTTCCAAAATATTATATTTTTCAGTCTGATTAATTATTAAAATTTCAATAAATTTATGCAAAACGCAATTTGTAAATTAATAAATTATGTAATGTTTTATAGAATACAGAATTGAAGATTATTTTTTTAACTATAATCAAGTAAATAATTTTATTGTTAAATAACAAATCAATAGGTTTTACGTTTTGTGTTTTTTCTCAAAGTTTAATGTCGTTTTCGTTTTATGCTATGTTGTTATATTTTCTCCCTTTTTTATTTCCGTCTTTATAGTTCTCTTTCTATGGACTGGGGAGGCCGTTTCTTTGCGAAAAAAAGTTTTCCATTATTTATAGTCCGATTCGAATTAGTGAATGTGAAACTGCGATCCGTCCCAGAGCGAAACTAATAGTTGCGTAATGCGTTTATAAATGGGGCAACCCCCGGAACGATTCTTGTATATATACACACACAAATATACGTAGGGACTTCCCCTATTGAGAAAATTAACATCATTGTCTGTGCCCCCGGACACTTGTCATTCGTGTTTTGACACGGATCACATTGTATGTTTGCACATATGCACACCGCAACCCCTCGTGTGCTCGCAATTCCTCAAAGCCAGAGTCAACACGAGTGAAATATAATAATGATACGAAACCTAGTCGAGTTGCCTAATGGCATCATATGATGATTATGCAGTCGTTTGATGCAGCCGAGATCCGCGTCTCCGTTTGCCTCGCATAAAAGTAATAACGAACGGGTATTACAGAACGCCCATTGTAATGAAATAATTGACAGTAGTATTCATTAACTTGTCGTTACAGTTTAGTTCATAAACAATGAGCACTTTTACCACTTTAAATTGGAAAGAGACGTCGGTACTTAAATCCAAAACAATTTACACTTTACGACCTGTGCAAAATGTAAATTATTGCGTTTTTCGTTTTGTCTTCCCATCCCCCCTCTGTGTGTTCGTTTTGCTTTCGTTTTTTCTTCGAATGGAAATATTATTTATTGCGGCGAATTTCAATTTGCACAACCGAAAATAATAAAACAAAACCGAAGACACAGAAGATATACATAACAACAATCTTATTATACTTACGTATCTTCTATATAGAAATATTGATTCAGATTTTAACTTAGCTAATTATTTCGCACTTTCACTGGAAGCGCACAAAAAAAAACACGGTAATTACGCGGTGCGCTGTGTTCTTTCTACCTTTTTTTTTTCCTTGTTACGTTTTCTTACGGTAATATGTGGTTATGTTAATTACCGGTTGCTCGGCGCGTTGGATTTTCTTATATATAGAAATTTTGCGAAATTTATGTAATCAACGATTGGACATTGGCAATTTCATGTATTGTATCCATCCGCTAGACGTTCCCAGAGAAAGTACACTCGCAATGCAAAGACGGGAATGTTTGTTGATGATTTTTCCTCGAAGATGTTAGCTGTATGTCTCATACACCTCACACAAATCAATTTAAATGGCCATTACCAAACAAGAAAAAAATATATTTAATATTAATATTTTATTATTTTTTACTACAAAAAAAAGATACAATTTGGTCAAATCTCAATATCAACTTTTTTAATACAAAATTTTAACCGATTTTATTCTATTTTTTACAAAAAAGGGATAAAAATCCAAAAACCTTCAAAATACTAGAATTTCATAAAAATTAAATTTTAAAATATTTTTTTTCTTAGGAAATATGTTAAAATATTGATATACAAAAATCGGTATTTTATATGAAAAAAAAAAAATGTTTAATATTAGTTTTCTTATATTATTTAGGGAAAAAATATGTAATGCAATATTGTTCTTTAGCTCAACGGTGGTCATTAATTTACATGTTATATAAGTATTAAATGCGAGTGGGTTTGAAAGTAGTTTAATGTAATCATAGGTGTCCGAGAGTGTAATGTGCATTATTTATTGATATAAATCTGTGTAAATAAAAGTAGTATATTATATAGTTTATACATAGAGAGATTGGGGCGTAAACTGAGTGAGTGAGTGTACGGATTAAAGTTGGACCGAAGCACTCAGAATAAACCACATTTGCGGTTTTGTAGATGGTAGAGCAGGCGTTAATGTGCCACATGGAATTAGTAAGTGAGGTTCGTTCCATTTTTGCGCTTTTCGAATGGAAATTGTGTGCGGCATAACAATGGAAATATTGTATTAGCATTTATAAAATAAATCGCGAGCTTTTAGGGGAGGCGAACCGAGGGAATACAATTAAAATCGCGGCTACATGGAAAAAGAGGGGCGGTGAGGTGAGGGTAGAATGCGATGTGGCGAACTCTGATGGGGCGGCCTGGGTCGTGCACATTCTTTCTTTCATTGCTGCTTTTAGATTGCTGTCCACGTCACTGTTTCTATTAGAGAAACATAAAGAATGCATTAGCTGCAATGTGTACCTACGGTTACGGTAAGTTAGCTATGGCCTGTGTTTGATGGCCCATTCGCCTGAACCACTGCCTCCGCTCACCACTCCACTACCAGATAAATTTGATAATGCCATATAGGCTCGAAATTTATTTCTGATATTGATTCCACACTCTAAATATATATTTTATATCAAATGAAAAAAAAAAACATAATTCAAATTTAGAGAATTTTAAATTTTGTTAAGTAAAAATTAAATTTCAATTTAATCCAAAAGTCAAACAATTTTAATATTAAAATAAATCTTTGAACTATGAGATTATATATTTATAACTTAGATTTGTAATTAATTAAAAAATGTAATTATATAAATTTACAAAAATCATGTGAAAATAAAAAATTTCACAAAAATATGTGATTTTCATTATTTGTTAAAAAAAAAATCTTGAAAAAAACGTGTTATAATTGAAATTGTCTTGATTTGTAATAAATTATATTGCAGTATGAAACGATCAAAATATTTATAGACAAAGTGAAGAATGTTAGAAGGAAGTAAGTAGCATTCAATTAAAGGTCCGAGAACGAAGTGTCACCCACAAATATTGGTTTTAGAGTGGCCATCGGCTTCTTGCCTCTGCATGGATATTTATGGTGCGGGCCTCGAGCCCATAAATTGCGGCCGCTCTATTTGCGCAACGGCCCATGCAAGATGAAGTGCAATATAGGCACCCAGAGTGATAGAATGGTACATACGGCCGATAGGCTGTGCGTGGGGGATGGAAACTATTATGTATATGTTAGTGTGTATATATATAGACACACACATTTTAAAAGAAAGCTCGTCACGCTCCGACGACCAACATGACTGTTTGCCGCGCTGGGTCATTTGTTGGCGCAATTCGCTACCGTTCTACCACCGTCCGCTATTGTTCGAGGCGTGATGTTGGTTGATACCGAGATCAATTACTCCACAGAAATCAAACACATATTATATATAGTATATACATATATATTGGGAAAGATGCATAGGGTACATACTTTTCACCCTCGTCATTTCACCCCAACCCTTCGGAGGTAGCCATATATATATAAATATATATATAGATGGGGCAGTGTAGCTTTAATTCTCCTCTAACGACTGATTACAAACAATTAAGCGAATTTATCTGATTATATTGGACAGGTAACCAGAACACAAGTCCCAGCGGTCTGATAGCCTCATAGATAGTGTAATTTGTCTGTTCAACTTGTAATCATTCTGTCATAATGCCGAGTTGCCGACACCTGTAGATGTTAACCATACTCTCTGTTATTATCCTCACTAACTTCCCCGAGCTTTGCCGCTCGAGAAACACACACTTACAGCACCGAATCCTGTTCCGTCTCTCTCTTTCTCTCCACCTCTCGATCATCAACATCTCTTTTCGACCCATTGGTTCTCAATGGGCAGACGGTAGAACACGCGGCAGATAAAACAGAAAAAAAAAGTTGACGAAGATGAGGAGCGAACTGGATGTGAGAATTTGACAAAATTATTTCACTTAATCTACCTCCGCTCGTCATCATTTCCATTCGTCTCGGCTTATTTTTCTAATTATTTCGTAGTTAGTCCAACCGCTCGATTTCGTTGCCTCTCATATTTATTTATTTTTTGTTTTGTTGCTGTTTCGCTACTACTTCATCTCTCTCCAAATCAAATCAACTTCTTTCACACCGCTACATTATAAATCACGAACTGCTTTAAAATAAACACGAATCTTCTACTTCTGAGAAAACAAACAATCTTTGTATTAACCAAATATTTTTTCAACGTAACACTATTATATTGCTACTGAAAACAAATAGAAATGACAGAATTACTTAAATTAATGTTAAAAAAACATATATTATTATTTCTTTAATTAGTTGACAATATTATGCACATACAATGTAGTATGTCTTAATTTCAAGGTATTATTTTGCCTTATTAAAATTAACATGTTGAGTTGCGCTCTCGAAGCGGTATTCCTGAAAATAATTTCAGAAAACTAATTTCCGAAGAATGCGCCGCTGCGTTCTACAGATTTGCATGTCGGGCGCAAATCAAATTACAATATTTACACTTGCATAGCGAAAAACCCCAAAGAGATGCAAATGCTTCATCCCATAACACGACAGTGGGAACAACGGAAAAAGCAAACATGCTCCAACAATTATAATCGTTTACTGCGAAAGTGTTGTTAATGGTACCCGAGACAGGATAATCTTCCTGGAAAGGAAGATATTTGCGTTTCAATCCTTCGTGACCTAATGATGACGATGGTTGCGCAAATATTTTGGCAACGGCGCTAATTAATGGGGGAAAAAGTTACCCAAACAAAAAGAACATACGAAGAGGATGGAATAAAAAGGGCCGAAAATAATGAACGAAAATTAGAAGTCACGAAGGTGTGTGCCGCTTTCGCATAATTGTACGAAGCTCTAGAATTATTTGAAGCTTCGTTATTTGTATTGAAATTGGAGCCCCCCGAAAGGAAACGTGTTTTGCTGAGCCGAAACGATTATTTGCACAAATGAATCTGTTTCGACGCTTGTCAGTTGTGCGAGATCAAAGGAGGTTTCCCCAAGGTTCCGTGCTTTGTCCTCTCGTTTAAATAACCTCCAGTTGAAATATTATAATAGAAACCTAGAGGAAAAAATCATTTTATTTTCAGTAATTTGATTCCGTTAATTAGAATAAAAATTATCTATAAACAGTAGCTGCATTAATTAAAATATTTTAACTTTTTTCAATTTTATAATTAATTTATTAGTTTATGTAATATGTTTATAAAATATGCATACAGCCGGAGTATTTACTTAAATGTGGGAGCGATTAATAAATCGACGTTTTAAATGAATAAACATCAGCAGGTAACGCTTAAAATTACCTGCAGTCAATTAATAAATTTGCATTCGATTGACATTATATAAAAACAGAATAGGTCAGCAAATGATTCGTTTGTGGATTCGCATAACACCTACAGCCTCGGAATTATTATTATAATTTAATAATTTTAGTTATTAATTGTTAGTGAATAATATTAATTAAAAAACATGCAATTATTAAAATAATATAATTTATGCAACCACCATGCACAGAATTCATTCATTAATGAAATGTAAAATAACTTTAACAAAAAATACTACTATTCGTTGAGCTGAAAGGAATGCAGTAAAAAACGTTCGTGGAAATACGCACATAAATGAATGAAATGAATAAAAAGTAGTAAACAAACGTAAAACAGATAAGAAAATTCCGGCTGGGGTCTAGACGGTAATAAAAAATAATTTATTCAAAATAGCGATAAGGAACAAAAACTTGATGTCTGGCCGCCTTTCTTCAAAATTCGCACTACAATTGAATGAAATGTAGTAAAAAGTAGTAAAAAATATGTGTAGAAAATTCCGTCACGTCTCCAGACGATAATAAAAAATAATTTATTCTAAATAACACCGATAAGTAACAATGAATGAACCACATTGAATTCCTTTACTTTTCAATTATTTTTTTACATTGTCTGCCTTTTTTATAACATTATATTTATAATCAAAAATTCAAATAAATATTGTTCATGTATTCATAAATTAGCATACCATTGACATTAAATAAAAAATGGAATAGGTCAATCTGTTGCTATTCACATAACACCTACAACCTCAGAATAATTTATATTATTAATATTTTCATTTTATATTATATACAGTTATAAGCTGTCACCACTAACTGATAGAATGTATTAATCACAAATTGATGGATTCAGTTGCTTTTAAGGAATCCTTCAACATTGGGAAATACACAATTCTGATCCCGTAATAAGCACGTAACAATCGGGACAGAGGCTCCTCTCTCACGCAATACAAAAATTATAATTATTTCAATATTATAAAGGCATTATAAACGCTTTTATACGCGTATTAATAGGCCGCTTATGGTAATTACTCTTAATTATAGGACTGCCGCTTTCGGTGGAGAATCCTCTGTATAAATATTGACTCATTACGTAACGCCGCCGATGTTGCTGCTGTTTATTATTATTATAATGATGTTCTTTTTCTTTTCTATCCAATTAAATTTGGATGAGAAATTTGAATATGTGAATAAGTTTTAATTCTGTTGTTAAAAGTTTACCTCTTGTTGTTGAAATCGGTTTCTATTAGTATCTTCACATTTTTGCTTATATATCGAAAAGTATAACTGATATATTCAATATTGAGCAATCAAATTAAAGTAAAATATACAATCTTTAAAATGTATATACTGGTATTATTATAGTATTTGTCGTTTAGACGCAATTCACTGTCAAACTTGAAGGAACGTTTTTTTTAGCTTTGAAAAAGCAGTGTTTTTACATTTTTGCTTATATCGCGAAAAGTATAACCGATATATTCAATATTAAGCAATCAAATTAAAGTAAAATGTACACTCTTTAAAATGCCTATACTGGTATTATTATAGTATTTGTCGTTTAGACGTAATTCACTGTCAAACTTGAAGAAACGTTTTTTGAGCTTCGAAAAAGCAGTGTCTTTACATTTTTGCTTATATCTCGAAAAGTATAACAGATATATTCAATATTAAGCAATCGAATTAAAGTAAAATGTACACTCTTTAAAATGCATATACTGGTATTATTATAGTATTTGTCGTTTATACGTAATTCACTGTCAAACTTGAAGAAACGTTTTTTAAGCTTTGAAAAACCAGTGTTTTCACATTTTTGCTTATATCGCGAAAAGTATAACCGATATATTCAATATTAAGCAATCAAATTAAAGTAAAATGTACACTCTTTAAAATGCATATACTGGTATTATTATAGTATTTGTCGTTTAGACGTAATTCACTGTCAAACTTGAAGGAACGTTTTTTGAGCTTTAAAAAAGCAGTGTTTTTACATTTTTGCTTATATCTCGAAAAGTATAACCGATATATTCAATATTAAGTAATCAAATTAAAGTAAAATGTACACTCTTTAAAATGCATATACTGGTATTATTATATTATTTGTCTTTTAGACGTAATTCACTGTCAAACTTGAAGGAACGTTTTTTGAGCTTCGAAAAAACAGTTATAAATAATAATACTAAAAAAAGACAAGGAAAAAGAAATATTACTGAATTTGAAATTTGAATAAGTTTGTATTCTGTAATTGTTGAAAGTTTAATTTTGTTGTTGGGTTAATTTTTATTTGAAGAACTTAAATTATGTTGTTGTTTGTTGAAAGTTTACCTTTTGTTGTTGGATGGAAAATTTGAATAAGTTTGAATACAGTTGTTGTTGAAAGTTTAATTGTGTTGTTGGATTTTGTTTTCTGTTAATTTTTATTTGGATTATGTTGTTGTTGTCAAAATGTTACCTTTTGTTGTTGGTATTTTGTTTTCTGTTGTAGGTATGAGACGAAAGGTGTGAATGGTTGCAGTGGTAAAATGAAGAGCATGGGTTTTTGTGGTTGTGCGACGGGCAGTACAAACACATGTGACCTACCATTATGCAGGCAAAGTAGCAAGTTAAGGCCCATGATTACGGTGGTTTAAGTTGCCGCTTAATTGCTGTTTACTGAGCCTATTCGCGCGTTTGATCTGTTGAGATCAGCTCCGGCCGCATAGTCAGTTCTGTGATTATTTACCGAGCCGACAAACTTGCTGGGCCCTAGCTACCAATTTAAGGCCCCGGGATATATATCAAACATAGCTGGAACATCTAATTATATCTCAACGTTACACCTCGCTCGGAATCGGTCAATTCGACTTTCAAACAATATTTTATAACCTATTACATTACACGGCGTACACTTTTGCCGATCACGATTCCACCAAAAAAAAATAAAAGAAAGAAAGAAAAGAGAAAACAACAACAACGAATAAAAACAAAAAAAAAATTTACGAAAGAGAAGAATACGAAATACAAATCACCGGTAATGGCGGCTAATATTTGCAACCCCCTTCGGAAACAAAACGGAATACATAAAACAAGAAGTTTGAAGAGTGAAGGGTCGAAGCGAACTCTTATTTTATCATAAAACATCCAGCCCTGTCCTAAACTGCTTTCTGCCTTATAATCTTCCAACACCTCCGGACATCAATATTCAAAATATTTTCAAAAACGACCGGAATGGCCTTTCACTAAATCACAGCTACTTCAAGCGCATTACGTATACACGCCGCATACATTTACCATTCTTACTCACAGTCCATTCTCGCCAACCCATAAATCTTATGATTAATTAATTTTTTTTCATATTTTTCGCTTCTCTCGTTCAAATCCTGATTTAGAGTTATTGCAATATTATCAATACCATTGAGTTTAATTATACTATTTGATATATTACAGTTTATTAAATTAAATATTAATTTTCATGTTTAATTTAATAATTATTGCTTTTTTTTTTCAATGATATCAGTTTAATAGAAGTTATGAAATATGTAGAAAATTCATCTACAGTTTGTAATATTAAATTAATTAATTAAAAAATTATAAACATTAATTTACTTGTTTTATATGAAATTTAAAGTATTCGTAGAATTTTTTTGATAATTGCTTTTATAATTGAAAGTTATAATCCTATCAGTTTAGTATTGAGTATATTAATTTGAAGTTACTTTTGATGTTTAGGAAGCTGCATGTTAATTCTACATTGAATGTCATCGAGTGGTAATATGAGCGTGTCCATTTGTAGGTTTAGAACCTCTTCTACAGGTATTCTGCTATCGTGGGATTATATTTAAGCCCTATTTGTTTTAATTGAATACGAGTCTTTATGGGATAGGACGAAGCCGCTATGCGATTAGTGGAGTTTACGTTTTGAAAAAGGCATACATTTTCAATTTGAATTTGAATGGGACATAAAAAGCGTAAAATTAAACTAATCATGTAATTTGTGTGTGAGTGTAAGTGTGTGTATGCGTGTGTGTGAGAGAGTTGAGTGGTGGTGATGAGATGAGTCGTGGTGAGGAGAGGTGGAGCGGCCGAGGAATAATGCCACATAGACTGCTGCTGCAGCTATACCATACCATGGTATGGTATGCTATGCTATGGCTCAAGATGAAAATGAAGAAGAGGCACATAAAACAATGAAATGATTGTCATTGCTTTTAAATTACATTTTAAAGTAAAATGATTCGCGGGTCGCGGCGTAATATTCCCTATTCGATAAGAAGTGTGTGTGCTTGTGCGAGAGAGTGAATGAATGAGATAGAAAGAGAAGGATTGATGTGGCGGTTCGGAGCAAGAGAGCGAGGAAGGAGTGTTTTGTAATGCAACAATGCCGACAAGGGGAACACGTAGGTAGAACACGTCGGACGCGCTCTCGTATACTTACATCGGAGATTTTCGAAATTGATAACGTGATTAAATATAAGATAGCTGCATACTGATTCCGATTCGGAAAGAGATTCTCCCACAACCTGAAGGCGGCCTGCAGACCTGCGGACCTGCAGGTCGGCATGGGAGCGATCCGGTCTCTAATGGTAGATCTGTAATTGTAATTGATAGCTGTGCTATTGCATTAGTATTATTGTATGTTTGTACATATTTGGAAGAGGAAATTTGGGGATGCTTTGGAAAGGGTGGCGCGACGCCGGGCGTCGGGGCGCATCTTGCGGGGCGGAGCGTCAGCCGTCACACCGGTGTGACGGCCCCGCCTCCGCCCGTTACATGTATTCCAGAGCGGCTAACCGCGGGATCGTACGTCGCGGTTTTTTTTTCGTCCTCCAAACCTGCCTCCCTCCTTCGTCCTGCCCCTCTTCGTCCTTCTCTACCTTTCTGTGGATTGCAGGTAGGCGAGCCGCGGCTTTCGGTGCGCGCGAGGGGCGGCTGGAAGCGGGGGGCCGCGGTGCTGCGAACCGAAAGGAGCTCAGCTCCGGCTAACCGGCTACAAAGACGCCGCTGACGGCTGACTAAATGCCTATCTTTAAGGTGTCAGGCCAGCACAAATGAGTTTCCCTTAATTATAGGGCCAGCGTGTTTTAGTGCTGGGCCGGTGGGACCGCCGCCCCAGCGCGCGGACGTGCCCCGCGATCTTCCGTTTCACTTCTTGACGCCCCGGACCGCGTTGCCGCAGCCCTCGCCGCCCCACTTGCCCCCACTCGACCCCACTAGCCCCCAGTGTCCAACCCCTTGCCCCGCGCGAACAGCCTAGGCAGCGATCGGCAAACCGCACTCGGTGCGGCTAACACTTCAAAGGCCTTGCCCCTAAGCAAACATATCATATGGTAAATTGCCTGCCTACTCCTCTCTGTCCAAGCGACCGACTCGCCGTTGCCTTGTGATGACTTTAAGATACACAAAGGCATTATAAAACAAAATCATTTATAAATTACACGTTAAAGCATCAAAACGTTGTCCGCCTAAAACGATAAATTATCTTCTCATATATATATTACACACGAACTTACCATCTCTCTCACACTCTCCCTCTATCCATTTCTATATTTTTTTTCTTCACTCTCCTTACCTTTCTTCTACCAACAATCCAATAACTGACCGAAAACTAATCACCCCACAACCATAATCCCAATTTACAACAAAATAGGTTACGTTCACTAAATACATTTTTTAAAGCATTATTCAACACAAAACATTGAAACAATAATATACATATTTTCTTATTAAGAAAAAAAATACTATAAATTTTATTTTGTAAAACTCTTGATTGATTGAAAAAGTAAACAAAAATATAATTTCCTCTATTGACTGAAATATTTTTACATAAAAAATATATTTAATTATAAAATATAAAATTGTGATAATCTGCTGATCATGATTTTGCAACGTTTCTTTGGATAATAACGTTGCACGTGTATAAAATGGAGATAGATTTAATTGTTAATAACGAAACGATTGAATTTGCGAAATCGCATGAAATTAGATTTTCCTATAAGAAGAGATGGACTGAAAATCCATTGTTCGTTGTTTGACATGCAAAAGAAAATATGAACTTAACAATTTAAAACAAAAACTAATTCAATTTATATTTATTGATAATCCAACAAAACAAGGTAATTTAAAAACGTGTTAAATAAAAATATAATATTACATAACGATATTCAAATGGATATTCTTTTTTTTTTAAATCTACGGTCGAAGGAATTGATTGTTGCTGGTTTTTTTTTATAGTTGAAATCAATCATGCTTAGGGCCTTCCCATTGATACGAGGACCTCTTCGGTGCATTTCCTGTCAGAAAGACGTCAATCATTTGACAGCGGAGTTCTCACCTTTTCGATGTTCCCCTCCGTCTTTGAAGTTGCCGGACTACCAAGTCATCTGTCAAACCTTCTCTGCTCACCTCCCTTTTTAATATCTCCTCACAGCACATAAACAACATCAACAACACATATGAATATAATAAAAAAAATCAAAAGGTAACGCATGATTTACACTTGAAACATTAATTTGCAATTTTTGTTATTATGTATTATTGTTAAATTATAAAAAATATATATATAAAATAGTTAAAATTGAAAATATAAATTGAATGCTGTAAAGAATTTAAATGATTTGGAGATGTTTTTCTTGGATTTAAGATTACCATGGAGCCTAATAACAGGCTTTTAAAGTAGTTTTATTATAAATTAGTAATAGTAGATTTTGTTTAAATTAAATTTATTGCATTTGTCGCGGACATCAAACGAGTTCGGCTGCGTCGGAAAGAGACGGAACAAAAGGTTTTCATCAATCATAGAAACTAGAACGGACTTTCATCAGCCTTGCCAAATAAACTAATTGAGTAAATTACTATACGTGGAGGTATAACAATGTTTTATATATATAAATATTATTTCGTTTTTGATATTGCAATTGCATTGTTAATAGATGGGAAGTAATTTATTTAAATGATCAGAAACATAATGCGATGGCGCTTTTTATATGTTTTGTCATATTTCGAGCAATTAAGGACGGCCGCTCAATTTCCATGTTTAGATGCAATTTGGATCGGAAGAGTAAACAGTAAAAACGAGGCTTCAGCTGTTCTCCTCTTTGTCTAGTAGTTTTCCTTCTTTCCCTTTTTGCATGTGGGACAATTATCGTAAATGTTTTGTGTAATTGTGGATGCTCGCCCGCCAGTTTGTTACAATTATTTCTTGCCTTATTTATCCACTTGATTATCATAATTTGGATAATGGTTTTTGCATGGATGGGAGGATGGTCGTTGAGGGGAAGCGGCCCCGGTAGGCAGCGCAGCCTAGCGCACATGATGATGTATGTGGTCACAAGGAGACCCCATTACGAAACATGTTCGTAATCAATTTCACCATATTTTATGTTGCGTACGTATATATGCATACATACACCTTGTATATATTATGTCCTGCTGCTTTCAATTTATTTATCGCGTAATGGGCTATGGAGGAGATGCCTCTCAAAGATGAGGATGAGTGTGGAGGGCGGCAGGAGGCGGCAGGAGTCGGGAACCGATCTGATTTCGCGTGGCTAATTACCGGCCATTGCTGCTGATAATAATTGCGCCATTTGCATTTGCTAATAAACGGAATATGCATGAAATGAGATAGCAATAACTTTACCCGAATACGCGTTCTAAGATTTATGGGAATTTGCATTGCCTTTATAAATTAGTTTAGCAATTAAAATGGTCGACGCCACGCCACGCCATATATTATGGATGGAAACGCATCTCTCGCTCCACGCTAAACACTGGAGGTCGGAAACTTTTCGAAGACTCCGAAAGCAAAACGACCAAGGAAGGATGAGAACGAACGATGATGGTACGCCTTATTTTCATTCCGACATCAATTCCATTTGTTAACATTCACATCCTCTCCTTCTCTTAACTCTAATATTACAACCTCAGCGAATTCAACCTAAGACTCCTAACAGAATTCAACCTAATGATTGAACCTTTGGTTCAGGATTCCCAAAATTTACGCGCGACCTCCAATCAATCAGTCTACCCCGGTAATTTAATGCAGGCTTTTCGGAACATGGCCTTGTAGTTTTGTAACCATAACAACAGACACCCCTTCCAATTAGGTCCCAATCGCTTCTACCGCGCCTCGTCTATAAACACTTGCTACTATACTATATTATTTCAATACTTTCAGTCCTGCTACCATAATTTTGATATTAAAATATTTTTAACATTTCTTGAAAACATCTAAACAAACAATTGTATTTACTATTTTTTTTAATAAATAATAGAAATTTGTATTGATAAAAAAACTGTTTTGTAGATGTGTTTGTAAAGGTCAAACAGGATCGGAACATTATCCAAACACTGTGAATCGAATACGGAGGTGTTGCGTAACCGCCTCTCTCGATGAATATTAAATAGAAAGCGCATAGGGAATTTGGTGGAACGAGTGAGACGGAGAAAATTGTGAGAGGAAGAGCGACGAGTACCACGGAGGAACGAAAAAAAAATAGAAATTATTGAAAATTGTCCGAGACGAATCGGCTTAATCCCAGGATAGGATACACTCGGAGACTTCGTTAATAAAATCTATTACATGCATCGGCTATGAAATCAGTGTTACGTGTAAACAGGAAACCTTTGGACAGGATAGTCTTATTGAAGTGTTCTGGGAAAATTGCAGTCATGAATTGCACTACTCTTATATCAACAGATAATATTCAGGTTTGTAAAATGATAGAAAAGTTTGTAAACTTGAAATTACATGTAAACTTGAAAATATGGATATCTTTAATTTAATAAAATGAAAACGATAAATAATACTAAAGTTGTCATAGAACTCAAAAATATTTTATAATTGTATGATTGTATAATTTCACAATAATTTTGAATTTTTAATACCAATCCTGATTTTTTTTTCTAAAATCTCTAAAGGATGTAAATATCAAATTTGTAGCATGAGAAGTCATTGAAAGGATTAATACTTTAATATAGTTTTAAGGAATAGTATATGTAAGTTTGTTGTAGTTATTATTGTTTGTTTGTTTTATTATTATTTTTTGGATAAGTTCGGGATGTGGTTCTGCATCATTACCAAAAGACGAAAGGAATCTGGCGTGAGATCGCGCGGCGGGATGAGAGTCCGCGAGACCAGGTGTGATGTGGGCGTTCCCCGCCGCCAAGCCGAATCTCTTTTTGGTCTTCGCCGCTGAACCTCACCGATCCGATCGCATCTCTCCGCATTCCTGCGGCCTTTGTTGCACCACAACATCACCGGAACCATTTTCCGCTTCGTTATCCTTTTTTCATCCAGCGCAGCACCATCGGCTTTCTCTCTCCACCTCGCAGCCTCCTCATCCAACTGAACCTCCTCAGCCACCTCACCTCAACCTCCCGCCGTCCCGGACTCCTTAATTAATATCACCCGCATTAATAAGACTATAAGCAGTCTGTTATTACGGAACCTATGGCCACGCTCCGCGACCTCATAAGTAGATCTTCGTAATTATTGCAATAACCGGCCATGATTTATTGCCCTTTCGGTGGACGTTTCCGTTCCTTCCACGGGGTACGTTTGATTGGTAGAATAAACAGCGGAGCAGTCCTGGCGCGGTGCCAGGACTATTTATTAAAAAGGAAAAACCGCAGACATCGTATTTGCACGTCGGATTATATGGTAATTACTGCGCTGCGTCAATCAAAGTCCTTCTTCCAAAGGCGTCACGCGACCTCCTACAGGATAATACAGCTAGGGGATGGATGGATGGATGGTGTCTGGCAATTAGGCGCTCGATAAAAAGGCAAATAGATGTTTTTGTAAATCATGACTGGAAGTAGTAAAATTTTCGGATGGCTGACACCTGGTTTTACCTGGTCCTCTTAATAGACAACGCGGCCATAAGATGCTCGCGCTCTCTTAATCTCCCATCCTCCTCCTTCATCATCTCCGACTTGTTCCTTCCTCCTTCACCAGTTTTGATTAGTTACAAGAAAGAGAGAGAGTGTAGGCCTTTGTTTCGAGTGCCGCCGCCCGCGCCGCCAAGCAGTCTGCTCCCATAGCCTGGTGCATAGCCTCCTCATCTCTTCCATTTTCGTTTCGCTTTTGTTTTTTTTCTTTTCTCTCTTCTGTTCTACCTTATCCGCCGCTCATCATCCCGAGGCCGTAACGAGCGACCCTCGCCCGCTCCAGACATCTCGGCTCAACCCCGATGAGTTGTAAAAATGCAAATCGGCATTGTTAAACGTCGGATTTATTTTTACGACTATTACATACAGGTGAGGAAGAGCCCAAATGGAATGTCCGTGCGCAGAATTTTTTTCGTGGTCGAAAATGGATTTGCCCAGACGGCCGTAAAAGGTTATTGTTGAACCCCCATATGCGATGCAACAAAATTCGCTTCTACTTCTCCTTCTCTTGGTCCATCGCTCTGGCGACTGGTCGTCTGGGACGAGTTCTTGGTTGACCATCAAAACTCCGCACGCCAGACACACCGTCTGCCTGCTCTGCCTTTATCCAGACCATCTAATAACCTATTAAAATAACAGGCCGCGCCGAGAACAGAAAGAAAGCCCCAAAGACCAGAACAAAACAAAACGAAAACGAATTATCATCATCCTCCTCTTCTACATCATCATCCACCATCTCTCTTCCTCCACAATTCGCTTTTCATCTCATCTCATTTTATTCGATCCCTTTTTTCAAGTTCTTCCCTCCGATGCGTCAGTGCTAAAACACACAACGCTAAGAGATTTATGGTGATTTTCGCGCTTCTTTACCTGGTAAATATTTTTCCACCTCAAACACGTATAAACGGTGTCCCAAAACTAATTAGGCAATAAAACTACCTGTGTTCTGTGTTCCTCGCTTCCACTCTGTGTGTTATATTACCTCCTTTTGCGCTTCTCTCTGTTCTTCTTCCCTTCATTTATTATTTCCATGCGAGGCCGCAGCTGGTGCCCCGTGGGATTCCCCGGGCTCGTAATTACATTAAACAGTTTTAGAAATATATTCAAAAACCGGACGCGCCAATCCAATCTCTTTCGAGCCGCCCAGCACGGGCCTTCTGATATTCCACCAGGGATTCGATTCAACCATTTGCATTCATCCAAATAGCATCTTCATCACGTCAGAAGCTTCACACAACATTCAAAACAATTATGTAACCTGAAATAAACATAATGAATACAAATGTCTCTATCCCAACAAAACATCTTTACAAAGACTTAAATTAAACTCATTCTCATAATTTCGTCTTATTTCATGTTGTCTTCATTAAATAAAAATGACTAACTTAAAAAGAAAACATAATTAGATACAAAAGATATTCATTTAAAAAATTGGAAAAAATATATAAAATATGTAGTTTATATTGAGTAAAATGAGGTGAAGTGCAGGAATTGCATTAACGGTTTGATGGAAAGACAACGTGATTATTGTAAATAAAATAAGTAGAATGTCGTAATGAAATGACAATCATCATTTGTCGGCATTGAAAAGTGCGGTATTTAAGAAGGTTAGTTGTAAGGAAGAAAAGAAACGGGTAAAACGAAAACAACAAAAACTTAACAATGTGTATTTTATTTGTTGGATTTTGCGGTCGAGTAATTGTTCGAGCATTTCTAAACATTTGTTGCTCTTCGTTCGAATGCATTTTCATCCCGTGAACGATGACTTCGACGATGATCATCATCACAGTAATGATAATAATAATAAATCGTAATGAGTGCGTGATTGTTAATTAGTTTTTCGAATGTTCATTGTTTGTTGTGTCGGGTTATTTGGATTGAGGTGGAATTGAATAGGATCGCGCGGTGCTTTGGGTCTTCTCCGTAGTGGTTCTTCTTCTCCTATACATGCCAACACGCATCGAACGCCCGGGGCTCTGCACAGGTGTTAGCGGTTCATCTCACACCTCTCTCGGTCTCATCAACCCCAATTACAGGGCCGGTCTCAACACAAGATTAAATTTGAAACAATGCATACCCATTGCTCATAAATTACTATTTCATATAAACTAGAAACCAGATTAAAGCAGGCGAAAAAAAAAAAGAAGATGAGAGCTGAAGAGACGTACCGAGAAACAAAACGCGCCGCTCAAGCAAGGAATTACCATGCCAGGACACCTACATGTTTGTACATCATTATTGTAGATTGGATGGTACTCTTCATCTTCTGTAATTCGTTTAGGACGAAGACATTTACCTAGGCATTTTCCATAATGGAATTTTACAAAAAAAAAAATCTTAAATGAATTACTTACTTTATGAAACGTCAACCATTTGTATTCATTGAATTTTTGAAAATTAATTATTAAATTATTTACAATTTTTCCAAAATTCTAAACCAATACTTTTCAAAATTCTGTCTTTACCTTCTTAATAATTTTATCATTAAATATTTAAATTAAAGATACAAATGTTATGATATATTCTCTTCGTCTGTAAAATTTGAGCAATAAAAATTTTCAAATTTATTTGAAAGTATTCCGAAGTACAATTTATAATTATGAATTTGTATGTGATTGTTGTTATTTTGATTAAACAAAAGTAATTTAGAAATGCTATAAATAGCCTCGTGTAAAGCGGGTTTTAGCAATCATGTAAACTAGCAGATATAGTTAGGTGGGAACAGGGTTTGCTCGGATTGCGTTCCATTTATTAATTCATTTTCTGGTTTATTTGGAGAGTGTTGTTTTTATGCAAAACGTACTCTACTTAACTGTCGCTATCAAATTAAACAGACAAAAAGGTTCGCGTGCGGAGCCCTTTCCGTGATCGCCGCCGCCGCCACCCTCACACCTATTCCCTTGCATTCGCGTGATTTTTTCCCTTCAATTTGCCGGAGGGTTGAATCGACTTTCTTCTATTTATAGAAAAAATATATATATTTGTGCGTAAAAAAGGAAATAATAGCAAGATGCGTTTTCCTTCGCTTTTGATCTTCGCCCCTCTGAAGTGTGTTTTTCCTCTAATTTTATTTACCTGCGATTGTGTGTTTGGGGTGGTGGGACGTACCCCTAAACAACGAGTTCACACATACCGAAAAGGAAAAACCTAGGTCGGAGCATGATGAAGAAGAAGAAGAAAGAAAAGGGGGGTTAGGTTAAATGCTAATTATACACCACAAAGTTGAAATTTATTTAATTTTTCCATCGGCGGTGGTCGATCTATTGTACTTTAAAATGTGTGAAAATACACATTTTATACCTTGAACGACCGGCATGACTGCTATACAAAATTTTAAATGGTTCGGAGCTCTCCTCTTTTTTTATACATATATATACTTCTCTTCTTCCTTCTGCTCATCTCACCTCAATCCCTCGTACACCATCTCGCTCGTACATCCATGCACGTAGCCGCATCCTTACATGTAAAACATAAATTCCTTTCTACTCTTTTTCAATTTCGTTTTGTAGGCATTATTCTATTGGAAACCAATAAATAAAACACCAATCAGTCGCCGTTTACTCTCCTTAAGCTACGGCATTACACAGTTGGATGTGCTCCGTATTTTTTTTTTGATGTTTGGTCCTGCCCAACGGAATTCCACTGTTTCATCGAATTTCCACCGTTTAATAGTCGTTTACCGAAGACCGTGACAGTTCCATTCTTTTTGTTACCAAAGTCCTAAACAACAAAAAAATAAACGAAAAACAAGAGAAGGACCGAGAAGTAAACCAACTGTGCAACCGTGAACCACCTTGTCACTCACCTCACACAAAAACCATGCGAATTCCTCAGATTCCTCATCACTCTATACAACAGCAACATCAGCCATAAAATGAATCTATTTATATTAGAATATTTGCATTCCCATCTAACAATCACAACAAATTATTGAATTATATCAATATTATCAATTCATTTAAAAAAATGTATTAATTGCAATTTGCTTAAAGTAAAAATACTGCTTTTTTGTTATTTTTTTTTTAGAAAGACATAACGAATTAAAAATATTAGTTACGTTTGAACGGATATACTTTTTTGTTATAAATTTTACAGTAAGCGATTTATACCATGAACAAATATATCGAATTGCTACAAATACATTATTTCTTCTTCCATCCAATAAGATTTTATTCTATTATTTTCTTTACCTGTTGTTACAATGTTTCTCTAAATGTACCTTAAGTTAAATATTTGTAAATATTATTATTTTAATGAAAATCTCAACAGTTTTTATATAATATTTTTAGTTTACAATATTTTTCAGCAGTTTTCCATATTTCCACATTTCCAACTTTTTTTTAAATTTCTAATTTTTACATTTTTGTTGGTAATTATTTTCAGTTTGATTATTATCAATTTTCAAGTGTATTTTAATATTTCTAAATTGGAATTATTTGTTGAAATGCATTTTAATAATTTGAAACTTTCCTGTAAATAGTATATGAAAACCACATTTAGTAACATAAAAATAAGACATTGTTGATTATTATTTTCAGGATTTTTAATTTAGATATTAGATTGAGTATTTCAAAAAAAATTACTATTCACAACAAAATGTATAAGAATTGCACTTTTATGAATTATTTGTTATTTAACTATAGTTTTCTTTTTATATTTTTTTAAACCGAAATCTTAAATTTGTTACATAATTCTTCTAAATTATTTAGGGGTAATTTCACTAAAGTTGTAATACTTACCACATTGCGTAGGTAATTTTTCATAGGATTATCGACTAGTATCACCAAAATATCTTTATGTAATGATATTTCTAATTATCTTACTAGTAACTACTAGTTTCTTTAATTTAAATCCCAATTTTTTTTAGAAAAATCCCTTAAACGCATCACGGTTTAAAATTTACACGCTGCATTTATTTTTGTTATATTCTTTCAGCATTGGAATTTATTTTTTCACATCACACGACTATGCGTTTTATACAACACAGAAATTGTTGTTTTCTTAACGAAAATAAAAATAACATAGCTATAAACCTTAAAGAAACATCGCATTTTGTTCTTTCTACTGTACATCTAAAACACCCTTAATAGCAACACGGTTCATGATTTACACGCTGTATTTATTTATTTTTTTTAACCTTTTTTTCTAACCTAATCCTAACCACACGTAATGCAAACGGACACAGCATTATAAAACAACAACAACAAGTCTGAGTCCAGAAAAACACCGTGCAAATCGAAGCCAAGTCAAGAGTGGAACAAGATTAAGCTGAAGGGAGAGAAATAAATAAATAAATAAAACGAAAGCAGAAACGTTTATAATTCCGATTTGCTTAATAAACGCTTGCAGTTATAGGAATATTAAATTTAGCCGCAAATTATTTGCGCAAACATTGCGTTTATTTATATATATATTTTTTGTTGCAATCTCTTGATTTATCGACAGTAAACGAATTTATATTTTCCTACAAATCGTGGCGCGAGAAATAATGGCTTTTTAATGGGATATTAAAAACATCTAATTTATTCCACTTCTCTGTTTTTTTGTGAATGAAATCTGGAATAGTAAACGGGTAATAATTTGTAGACAAAATTGAATGTACAAATATTCTTCTTCTTAAAAAAACGTTAATAAAAAAAAGCTAATATCAAAATAATCGTTAATACAAAAATAATACAGTTTATAAACTAAATAGAAACTACGTTTGTAATTGACGCAAAAGTTTGCGCAAATCCCACGTGTTACATGCATCAAAACAATCGCACGTACCATTATATTATTTTTTTTCTTCCTCATATTATTATTATTTTTTCGTGGCGAATTTCTAATATGCCATTACGTAAATTGCTGTTTGTCGGATCATCCTCATATCGGCTTACAAACGTAATCAATAATTGCGCAACACACGCGTTTGCATTCGTGTAAAACAATTTTACAACGAAACGAAAGTGGAAACAAACAAAACCGTACAAATTTGATATATTTTTTGAGGAACATTAAAAGCTCATCAGATTAAGTAAAAATAACTAAATATGTTTTTAAAACATTTCTTAAATTATTATAAATTGTTAATCTCCAGTTAATTTAATATTAGTTACAAATACAAAAAGCTACTCAGATGAAAGATGAGATTTGGACAATGCTTTGATGTACAAATTAAGAACGTTATTAATCTTACATCGATCTTAAGTTTAATGATCTGTTAGAGAAGAAGAAAAAACAAATGAGCTCGCATTGTCTTTATGTGCTTCCATTAGCTGAAGCGATGATCAATGGAATTAATTAAAATCCTGCTGATGAAATATTTTGACGAACTTCATGATTAATTAACGACAATCCGATGACACGCCATTCCCTAATTCGACCCGACAAATTGAATCACAAATGAGCTTAATTAAAGATGCATACGGCAAACCCTAAAAAAAACAATTTCATTACGTAACGCACTTAGCGGTTTACCGCTGCGGTCTTCGAAATAATTGCTAATTTGTTGTTCTATAAAGCGAAAGCCTTTTAAGTTGTGTACATTTGGTAATATGTTTACGTTACATTTTAAGCTTCCATAATCCGATTTGTCTGGACCATAAAAGCTTAGTTTATTAACCAAACTAAGTTGTTTATACCACGGCATGATGTCACGTCGGATGTAATTTTTATGGAAATTTATTGCAATAAAAGTTTTTTTTCAAATCGTATTGACCTTAGGTATTCAGGGTTTTTAATCAAATCATGACTTTTTTTGTATTAGTCCGTTCCGTGAAATCCACTAAAACGAAATACTCTGTTATTAAAATTGTGTTAATGCAATACAAGATAAACAAATCAATTAATTAGCTTTGCCGTAACGTGCGTTACGTAAAATGTGACTACTTTTCTACACACTTATCCGTTCTAGGATTATACATAAATCTACGGTATATTTGTTGCAATTATATAATTATTTTTTATTTTCGAATATACGTAAATCTAAGCCGTGCAATATTAATTGCCGGCGCTTAATGAATGGAAATGTGTTTGTTTTAAGTTCTCGCATTATTTATGCATACCTCACGTTCACATATATTATTTATAAATTCACACGATGTTTGTTTTTCCCGCTCGAGGCGGCTCTCGCTTTGTTAAAACGACGATAGCAATTAAATGGATTTGCGAGCGAGCGGCGCGCGACACGCCGAAGGTTAAACGCGTTTTTGTTTATAATCTGCGACATCTTAGATTGTTTTTGGATTCTATTTACTTCAGTATTTCCATCTTCATGTTAAATGTAACGTTAATTAAAAGTAACTGGAAAACGTGTGCTAATTATAATGATATAAATGATTCATTGAATTTTGTCCTGTATTTTAATATTTCATTAAAAATAAAAATTGCTTTATGAAATTTTTCTGAATTTCTATTTTTCAATTTCTATCTAAATCAATTAATAAATTTTCAGTTTATTTTTTTCATGAACAAATTTCAATAATATTGTTAAATAAATTTA
Organism: Nicrophorus investigator; assembly: GCA_963457615.1. Classification (NCBI taxonomy): domain Eukaryota; kingdom Metazoa; phylum Arthropoda; class Insecta; order Coleoptera; family Silphidae; genus Nicrophorus; species Nicrophorus investigator. Next base: position 9,995,312 of record OY735146.1, read on the forward strand.
AAAATGTATTTTGAATTATTAAAGTTTATATATGCTATTGATATTAATTAAAATGTATAACCATAAAATATGTGTATTATATGTTTGTGTATGGTTGTAAATCGTTAGTAAAAAAATCGTAAAATAGTTTGTAGTAAGTTGAAATTGCTAAAGCAATTCAGTTTATTGGCATTTTCAAAAATGAGTTTTGCGTTTCGAATTGAATGAGATTGTCTTGTCGGTTGTAATAACGAGGGATGACATTTAGTTAATATGTCTATTTATGGCGGCATGTCAGTTTTATAGCGCTGTCGGTGAAGAGCTTAGATTAGCAACATTGTTGGAGACAATAAAAGCTATTTTTCCCTTCGCATCTTTTATGTGTAATGGATTGTGGCGAAAACCGCAGATGGATTATGAAATCCGTAAAAAGTGTCGTAAATCTCGACATCTAGTTTCTGGGAATGCTTGCGTGCTTACAAAGTCGCTGGAGCTTAATCTGATTTGCTGCTTCTTCGAGTTTTTGTTGTTGTCGTTTTGTTTGTTGTAGTCGTTGTTATTGTTTTTTTTTCTTTACATCATCTTCTTCTTCGTCTTTCCTGCTGAGGAGCGCACTTTGTATTGGCCTCATCTGCGGCTCGTCTTCTATTCTCTTTATTAGTTTGTGAAAATGTTAAGAGGCAATCCCGTTCGCAGCATGTCGACAGCGAGCGTAATCCCAGCGATTTGATGATTAGTAAAAAAAGCGATCAAGTTTTAAACAATCTTTATTTGCTATAATTAGGTACTTAAAGTACATTTAACACAGGTATATATAATACATTTACAGTATATGCAATAACTTGTGAAGTTACTAACCATTCATACATTGAGAGCGTCGCCGGAGGAACATGAGGAGGTGTCCAGAGCCTCGTCCCGCGTTCTTTGAGAGATCACACTGATCGGAGGCAAACCCTTCTTGTCCTGCCTATCACACTCGCGGTCAGTCTCGAAGTCCAGGGTTCCGCCGGATCCAGAATGCACGGGGCTGGACATGGGCAGGGTGTATTGCACGGGGATTGGCACGGGGTGGTATGACCCGGGGAACAGAACACTGGGCACTATCGGGTGCGGCTTGATCACACCTACACCTGGGTTCAACGAGGCTGCACTAGCACTATTCATCGACATCAGAGCTGCGGCGTACTCAAAGAGGGCAGCCTGCTGGGCCGCAATGAACTCGTCCCTGTTCATCTCCTCCAACCTGGTGGTCGTCGCCGTGGGCAGTACACTGGTCCACGGCAACCTCGGTAGCTGCAAGTTGCAAGCCGGTATTGGAGGCGGCGGATGTATTGGACTAGTCGCGGGCTTATTATCGGATTGTATGATGCTGTCTATGCTGAATGATTTGATGGGAGCCGAGCTTGATTGGTTTATTGGCGGTATTGGTAGAGTCATACCGACGGTCATGGGGCAAGCTGTTGGAGGAACTCGCGGTAAGCAGCTGGACGAACTAGGTCCTGTGATGGGCGCACCGAAATTGCTATTCTGCAGCTTGCTTAAACTATCCAGCTCTTCGTGCACGTGCTTGGGTAGCTTGAACCTCTTCCTCCTCCTCAGAAAGCTACCATTTTCGAACATATCTAAAGCCGAAGGGTGCAGTGCCCAGAACGCGCCTTTCCCGGGTCTATCGGGTCTCCTAGGTATTTTGATGAAGCAATCGTTAAACGACAGGTTGTGCCTTAAGGAGTTCTGCCATCTCTGTGTGTTGCGACGATAGTACGGAAAGCGATCAGTAATGAAGCGGTATATTTCCGACAACGGCAACATCTTCTCCGGCGAACTCCAAATGGCCATGGCCGTCAAGGAGATGTACGAGTAGGGCGGCTTCTGGTCTCCGTACGTCTCTCGCGACGGCCGCGGCATATCTGCAAAATCCATTTTAAGGAGAGAAAAATAAACTATTACAAACTGTGTTCAATGTTCTTGTTCCGTTCATTAGCCCTTGATACCAAAAAAGTTCGAATCGCGTGATCCACCATGCCCCGAAATTACTCTATCAAACATAGCGCTCGAAATTCGATTACACAGCTGACGCGTTTTATTAATAGCGGCAAAATAGAGGGACGTACTACAATCATTTATCATGGATACTTTATAGTTTGATCGTTAATTAGGGTCCTGCATTCTACTGTTCGAACATTTATAACTCGCTCTTAATTACCGGCCATTCATCCGTTGTTTCTTTTATTTTCGACATAAAAACACTTAACTTAGCCACGTTTATAATCTTATTTATAATCTTATACAAGCAAACTGGGCCAAAACCTATTATGCATATATCCAGTTTGTACTACGATAACTACAATTACATACTATTAAATCTTCAATTTACCTGCTTTTGCGGTGCAGCTCCTCTATCTCCTCCAGCTCTTCCATCGAGATGACATTATCCGAATTCAAATCTTCTCTTCCTTTAGAACAACTTCAACTCACATGTCGTCACTCATCGTCAGCAGTAGGATCTCTCTCCGTTGAATCGTGCGGTGCGGTGGTAGCGTATTGTCGGCAATGCTTTGTAGTTGACTTAACAAATCGGTTTATCTGAGGGGGATAACACCGAAAATCGGTTTGAGTTTGAGCTCATGCTGGAATTATGGGTACGCAGTCTCGGCCCCACCTTTTAACAACCATTGGTCCTCAAGAACAGGTTAATCCGATAGGAGGAGCTATCCTTAAACCGCGTAGGCGGGATTAGCCATCCTAACTCCATTTTGTTTGTCGTCCTTTTTCCCCCTGCAGAAACCCAACCATATACACACACACTCATAGATACTCATATTAATGACCATCCCACCTTTTGCAGGACGAACGGGAAAAATCTCAGCCAGGAATTCCGGAAAATTCTTATACGCAAAAACAACATATTCTTCAATTATCACTAATTGCATTTTAAAAAGCAAGAAACCGTTTGCAATTTTTATTGCTTCTTTTCTTTTCACATTGATTGTTTTGCGCAATTAAAATATTAAAAACCTGAAATAACTGTCTACAATAACTGCGGCAGCTTTTTAATTATCTGTGACATTTTTAAAATTGTCGTACAAAAATTTAAATTTGAATTTCGCTGCATTTCAATTTGTTGAATAGTTGCATTATCCTACGAGATCGGCAGGACGATCGGAGATAATAACTATAGGCCACCGATGATACTTTTCCTATTATAGGCAATATTCTGTGCATACTACCACAGTATATTTCCTGCAGTTGTCAAAACAAAGTTGTGTTAGTATTTGCATAACCTCAATCCAAGCCAATTTATCTGGGAGTTATCTTAATTAAGTTGAACTAAAGTGAAAGATGGCTTTGGTTGCGTACGGAAGTGATAGTGAGTCAGATAACTATTCAGACCATGAAGAGGATAAACCAGGTACTGTTACCTTGGTGCAGAAGGCAGCAAGCAATGAAGCACAGAGTTCTGACAAAATAGAGGAGGGGCCCGACACTCTTTTCAAGAAATTGCCAAATCCCAAAGTGGATACTAATCCAGACATTGTGGAAGAGGTTGATGAATTCTTGTTGAAGACAGAAGTTGCTCTTGAGAAACCTCAGAAAGCAAAAAAAGTCATTAAGATTGGAGTTCCCGCACTGGAACAGTTCGACAGTGATGAAGAAGATGCTAAGCCATTAAAACTTCGTTTACAGGCTTCTGTAAGATTCGTTTTACCACATGACAATATTTTACATTATGTTTTCTTTTTTTTTTAATTTCAGAAGGCGAGTGGCTTGTTTTCCATTCTTCCTGCTCCAAAGAATGTGCCAATGACAACTAGAACATTTGTTCCGAATGTTTTGACTAAGAAGAAGAAGCCTACTGCTACTATAACCAGACCCAAGCATGAGGCAAAGGCAAAAGTTGCTGAAAAGAGGAAACTCCCACAAGAGAGTGATGATGAGGATGATGATGAGGCAAAGGTTGAGACTTTTGATGATGAAACTTGGAAACAAGTTTGTGGAAAGAAGAAGAAGCCTGTGAAGATTATCCCTGATCCAGAGGAGGAGGATGCTACTCCAGATACAACTGTTGATTCTGCTCCTGATGCACAAGAACCATATTCTGGTTTGGACAATGAAGCTGTATTTACTCAATTTTAATACTTAAATGCATTTACTGATTTATATGATTACCTGTTTCAGTTCAAGCAGTTGGTTGGCTCTGGAAAATTGCACAAGGAAAATATCAAGTTGGTGGATATCAATGAAGCTGAGGTATTGCCGGAGAAGGATGCTTGGGTTACTAGGGCTCTCACTGATCCAGAGGCTAATGCAAAGGGTCCTGCCAGCAGTGATGATCCAGTCAACACTACTTGCAAGAAGAAGCACCACATCACATATCTTGCTCAACAGGTATGTGTTATTCTTAGGTTTAAGAACACTAATTTATCATTATTACCTTTAGATATATGCAATTTACGATTTACTTGTTTATCTAATTATATTTGCTGTTAAAAGCTTCTATCTATGTATAACAAATGTAATTTGTGAAGCTTATTAGATAAAAATAATGAGGCTTTTATCATATAACATATGGTTACATTATAGTATAGGAACATCCATATTTAGGGAATATCTTAATAAATTATCAGGGGTGTCAAGCTGTTAGTGAATGGTACACTGATAGATTTGAAATAGTAATTTGCGTGTTTGACATCCTTGATGAACTAGAGGACATTGCTAGAAGTACCAATCAGAGTACAGAACAAAGTAGATGGTTAGATCATCATTGGAAGAAATAATGTGGAGTTTATTAATCTTTTTTCTAGGCCAAAGCAAATGAGCAAGAATTGCAGAGTCAGTGGTCTGCCAGCCGGTTCTCGAGGAAGCAGACACAAGCCAAATATGGCTTTTAAATTATTACGGTCTATCCGATATAAGTCTTTCCTGTTCCTTTTTTCATATTACTACTATTATTTAATATATGTTAGGAATTAGAGAATAAATCTGAATGTATATATATATTTATTGACTAGTTAACTAGTTAAGTCTACATTAAATGGCAAATAATACAAACATGGTAAAAAGCTCATATAAAAACGTATAGATATATATATGTAAAAAAAAAGTATATAAATGAAGACACACTTGCACATTCTCACATCACAAATGAACATCTTAAAGGGTAGTTTAACAGCTAGACTATACTATAAAAAAATAACTATAGTAACTAAGTATAAGGTGAACAGAATGAGGCTTTCCTGCTTTGATCACAATTAAATAGATTCAAATGGTATGTAGCATATGCGCCTGATAAGCATTAGAGGTAAATGTGGGAACCAAAAGACAACAACGAGGATGATGGGGCTGCATATGAGTAGCATCGCCGCGTAGATCAGCAGAAGCCACATTGGGGCTCTATTGTTTTGGTCGTACATCACTTCGCAACACCTACCATCTCCACCTGAAACAGAAATCAAAATAAAGTAAAGCGTTTCTGCAAACACAATTATGTGGGCTTAGCTTAGCATATATAAGTCAGTCTCGTCCCCCACGGAGGAGGAGGAATACTGTCGACCGCCTCGAAAATAACAAAACGAATGTTCATTGTGTGTCTATCAAAAAAAATCTGAACATCATTACAAGTGGGCCAAAATGCAAATCCCACCGACAACGAACATCAAGCATACAATAAACACACGTGGATGCCCATCAGGTGATACCAGCGACCTTTTGACCCACTGCATGAGCAAAGAAAACGCTAATATTATCATGATTGTTTAATTCTTTGGAAACAATATTTGCCGTTCAAAATTACACTCACACTATTAGATCTGCCACAACAACAAATTAATTATCCGAGCATTCAGTAATAAATATAAACTATCGCTTAGCTTTTGCAATTAAGTATAGTTTGCCGTTAACGAGGCTTGAATCCGACCTTGCGGTCGTTGATCATAACGTTTCGTTGCTCAGCTTCTTTACTCAATGTGTCTATGTCGTTCTCCAGCAGCTATTCATTAAATTCATATTTCACCTTGGACCTTAGTATCCTGGGGTCAATTATATTCGCCAAATCTGTATTACTTGGTCTACTATAATGTATGTCTGTTCTCACAATGTATTTCGTAGTGTTACAAATTAATATGTAACTGTAGATTTAGATCATTAAAAATGATTGTAATTCTGTACCATGTAACCTATACTAAATAAAATACAACAAAAAAATGAATAATGCGTTAAATCTTTTTCGAACTACGGAAAAGTCTACATTATTTGAAAAGATACGAAGTCCCCATATTGTATTTAGGGAAGGTCTAGGATCAGGTAGTTTTACCTTTGTCAATCCGAACCTTTCAAGATAAGCTTCTCAATTTGAATAACTAAAAGTAATGGAAAAACACGTGGCGTTATTTTTCTCTCTTGAATACTTAAACAAACAGTAAACATATTACGTTTTATGACTGATGGCATGTTTATTCATTGGAATGTTCTGTTTTGACCTCTAAGGCGTTGTTTTCTTTTCCGTATGTCATTTGATCCAATGATATTATTTAACAAGTAGTGTGTATGAATTGAGGCGTGGTGTGCACATTTCCACGGCACTAGTTTACCTTGGATACAGCGTGTTTAAGTATCTAATTTTTGTCATAATATGTTTCATATATCTATTATTTATAGAACGCATTTTTATCTGGCAGATAAGTCAATCGCCAATCGACTAATGCATGCACACTAATTTCGACGTTGAGATTTCGTATTGTGTGTATATTTTTTTGGTACAACGTGATGACAAATTTATAAATATCCTACCTAAATTTAGAATGTCTGTTTGTAAACAGCAATGTTTATTTACTTGTCCCGGACCATCATTTCTAAGCTAAAAATCGAATGTTTGCGTTTCGTACGAGCGGCAGCCAAATCTTCCGCGTATCATGAAACTTGTTAATTTATTTCCTGAACGATTGTTGCTGGAGATTGTTGTATATACTTGCCAAATGTTTTTCTCAAGAGAGCGGAAGGACGACGACATTCGTTTTTTTTTCTATGCGCGGCATTTAAAATGCGCGCATTGTCCGCAAAATAAGATATTCTTCTATGTACTTACATAATCCAAAAGTAGGTCTCGCTTTCCTTTTCGTTAATCTTCACATGAGGCTTCACCATGCTCGTTGGTTTGGATGGAGCTTCCGCTGCAAATCTGGTTTGGAAGCGCTCCAAAATTGATGCGAACAGACTCATGTTGTTGCTTATACTGAGGACTGCGACTAATTGTTGTTTTTGTTACGATAACAAAATCAGCTGGATAGGTGGCGTACCCGAGTGTTGTTGATGGTGGCTGTTAGAAGAGTACCATCATCGTCGTCCTTTTTCAAAACGCAGGCAAACACAGACACATCTGGACAGGTTTTAAAAATGACACGCGCGAAGGCCGATTTTGACTTTCCCTCCGGCCTGCACGTAGACCACAACTATTTATCTAACGCGCTTCAAAATTTGTCGACCTTATTGGCAACAAAAGACTTTCCAATCTCTTGAGGCTCGTCTTGTTGCATAGACTCCACTCCCACCAGGCACCTAGTTCCTCTACGTTCTAAGCTTAGTGGAGGCAATTATATCATTAAACAAATTGATCTCGAATTACGTCTAATTGAACACATCAACTCAATTTCAAAGTAAACTTAATTACTGTGATTAAGAAACTTCTGCCGAAGGTGTTCTTAATCAATTTGCAATTACTTATATTTTCTTCGCTTTACTTCCACGTTGACTCACAAATCAGTAAAATTAAAATAATTTACAATCTTAATAAAATAATTCCTCAAATTAACCAAAATATTAATAATTTACAATATAAATAAATTGCAATATATTCTTTATGTTCAAAATATTATGATTTATTAAATGTAACCTCGGAATAATTATTAAACCTTTGCTAATAGAATATTATTGTCTAGGATGCAAATAATTTGAAGAACTTTCTTAATGTAAAAAATATATTAGCAAAGTAGGTAAGTTCGCTTTTTTTTATTATAAATCCTGTGTTTTTTTTTAATCTAATAATCTTTTAGTAAAGAGGAAAGTATTAAGAGTTTTCTAATAATAAACTTTGTTTAATTCATTTGTTGATATTCAGGTCGAAAGTTGAGTCATTTATAGAATTAGAATATAATAAAGCAGTTGTTATTGCGTATAAAGGCATTACTTAGTTTAAAAATACTGCTTTTTTAACTACTGTTGTTATGTAATGTGGTAATTAACCTTTTAACCTCGATCATCATAATCTATTTATGCAGAAGCGATCTACGAAACTGCACAGCTTGTCCTATAATTCTTGCGATATCGCAATGTGTTAATTACATTTATACAAACGTTTTTATTTATTTATTGTTCCAGATAAGTGGTTCGATTGGGAAATCGCCGATGTGTGAGCTAAATTATCACCGTGGACTTTGATTTTATTGTGTCGAACAACAATTACGCATTAATGTGTTCGCCGTTCGCAATCCCAATTAGCTTGAATTAATAACAAACATAATTTAATACACATGGAAATGCAGGATTATGCGCCCTAATTTGGTGCGCGCAAATCTTTGCCATTACCGCATTATTCGCAAAATACCATTCCACATATTTCACCTACTAAAATGTGTGCTTCATATAGAATTTTAACTTAAACTTATTTTTCACTTTTATATAGTTGATCTTTTATTGTGTTAAGTTGGTTGCCTATAATCAATCCCCGTTGTATATTTGAAATATTAAATAACATAACTGAGTAATTTCTGAAAAAGTTTAATGTTTTTTTTTTGGATTAATGTGACTGATTCTGGGCAATCATCTATCATAAAATATTTTCAAAATGTTTGATTTTTATTTTATAAAAATAATGTGAAATTTAGTTCTTTGTAAAATTTAAATATGTGCTCAACAAAGCTTAAAGTTGATTAAATAACGATTGGCGGAATAGTATAGGGCTCTATTGGATTGGAAAATGCGTTTGATAATTCTTATGAAGGAAGGGAAAAACAATTTTCTTAATGGGAATCGCGATGAAAGGAAGAGCAGCGGGGGTAACGGAAAAACTAATCCGGAACGTGTATGATTTATTCGGTTCGCATACGCGTTTCAATTTATCGCCGAATGATTTATTGACTAATCAGTTCTAATTTTGCTTATAGTTGTTTTTGGGGGGATGGGAGCGCAAGGAACAAGGCTACAATAGGGTTGTATTTGGGGGGTTGGAAGTCGCCCGATCTGAAAGGCAATTCGATTAAAGCAAATATATTCCGTATGGAATTGAACGCGATTTAATTGATCGAACTAGGCGCGCATGTAAATTAGCTAATTAAAATTAGTATCGAGCACCGTACAAAAATCGGAGGGCGGAAAAAGAAAGGGAACCTTCGCCACCCCCGCGCCGGATTACGTAAGGCCAAAGTTACGTAGTTTATATCTATATACTGCTTACTGCAGACTATGCTATGTATGTATAAGCAGCCGCACAGCCTGTTTAGTGGTTCTACCTCGGAAAATTTCGCACGTGCGGTCTCGCATTCAGCTCAGAGGCTAATGACTAAAATTTAAACTAGCTAACTAAAAGCAAAACTTCTCGTCTCGAAATTATTGAGCACGCCCGTAAGTTTATTAGCGTTGCGAATAAATAATGCGCCGACACCGAAGCAATTAAAAATCGCATGCACTTGATTGCATTGCATGCTGAACTCGAAACCAGGACCCAAATTCAAATGTTTATGCAATACAACATCATTTACATAAAGCTTAACAATATTGGTTCTATCGTATCTTACCTGTTCACTATGTAAAGAAAATGTCCTAAAGATATTGCAGCATTAGCTCATGCACAAGGGCTGCACACTCTGCAGTCCCTCTACACATACAAACATTTTTCATCGTTATTATTTTTTTAATTATTTAATTTATATCTTTGTAGAAATGAATAAAAAAATAATTACATAATTTTCAATAATTTCAATCCAATAAACAAATTGAAATTATTACACAAAAACTAAACAAAATGGTAAGTAATTTGAATTAATAAATATATTACCTTTACACAGTAGAATTAAATTCGTACAACATTTTCACTTTAATTATCCACACAGATAAAAATAATTTGGAGGTATTACAAAAACTAAAATCAAAACTTCTTTGCACATACATCATTTGTGAAATGGATTAAAACTAGAGAATTCAACGATTCCATTAAATTGAAGAGGTTATCATAACTTCCTTAAACTCATATACAAGAATAATTCAATGAATTAACTTAAGAGTTATTTAAAATGAAATTGGTTTTAACTAGATGCTTTCATAACTATAAATAACTATTGGATATTATCTAAGTTTTGAAATAAAAAATGTATACACTTTGAACCAAATATGCGTTATCGTCATGCTATTGCAATTTATTTTCTAGGAAAAAGGAACAATTACTTTTATTATTTATTCATTCATAAAAGTGAAAAAAAAACTTTTTTTATTTAAACTGGCACAACGTATTTATTATTTATTCATTTACATATCATTCGGAAAATGCAGTAGTTTATATAGTTTTGTAAAAGATCACAGCGTTATTTTTAATTAGGTTGCGTTTATAAACATTGCGTTTGTTTAACGATTTTTTTTATTCGTTTGTAACAACGCACAACAAAACCCAATTAAAAAATAATTATCTGTTATGAGTGCACAAACAGTTTTCAAATATTGAATTGATGTATTGTCAGCGTTTTATTATTACAGTTATTATTTTTGTTGTTTTAATTGGTGTTTCAGTTACATTTTTTTTGTAGTTGAAATTAATAGAATTGCGTTTCAGGCGGCTTCGACTGTGATCGAATCGTTTTCTACGTTGACAGTTTCCGGTCTGGGAGCGGAAACCTGAGGGGACTGCTGTTGCTGCTGCTGCTGTACCGGAGGTGCCGCTCCAAAAACTGGACTCGAGGCTATGAACTGGTGATGCTGGCCGAAGTACGTGGGAGCTGTGATCAGCGGGTGGTAGTATTGGTGCTGGATTAGATGGAACGGATAAGGTGAATAGGTAATAGCCAGTGGCTGAGCCACAGGTTGGATTATTGGCTGGACTGCTTGTATGTTGCTGTAAGCAAAATTGGATTTAACAAATCCTCCTTGGGTTAAACCCAGGCAAAGCAGAACGACGAATAACTGAAACGAAACAATTAACGTTAAAACAATTAATATAACAAAATAAAGATTTACTACCTTCATAGCTGTTGATTTTCAAACCTAATTTTGGTTATGCTTATGACGACTAATTCATATCCTTTTATACCAAAAAATCCCACCCTAATTTCCTTACGAAACTATACCAGTTTTTTTATTTGATCTTCAGATGCGTGCGGCAAGAATTAAGATCAAACTTGTGACATTTAAGAAGAGAGCTACGCCGAACGGAACAGGCGAAAAAAAAAGGAAACTAGATTTATAGTTAATAAACTATGTCGCAATGCGTGATTTATTCGGCGATAAGTGCGAAAGTTTCAATGAGAATCCGATCGAAAACTTTTCTATATTTCATCTGTAATGCTAATAGAATTAGACTTTTCCGTGATTTGTAATGCGCCCTCGCCCTATGCCCTTTCATCCGACGCTCCGGATTATCGCAAATGCAAATTCGGGCCCAGAAACATATAACAGAGAAAGGGATGAAAAAAAGTGAACTTTTTTAAATATATATTTTGAATTCAATCCAGACTTGTTACCGCGTTCGAGGAATACTTTAACCTAGTTTATTATAAGATCGAGATATGCGTTCTAATGATATGGTTACATTTCTATTATTATTTTTACATTTATAAGAAATATATTATTTTCTAAGAAAATGTCTTCAGGCTCCAATAAATAAATAATTTTATTTTCATCTATGAATATATCACGATAAAATTGAATAAATGCAACATAAACTTAATTGTAATTAAGACTTAGTCAAGATCTTCCACTTGAAACCGTTAAAGAGGTTATCAGAAGTACAGGAAATACAAATAACGGATTCATTCATATACTGAAAATTAACTTCATGAATAACAACTCGACTGTAACTTTTCACATCATTGGATTTATGAATTTTATTTTAATTAAATTATTATAATTAAATTTCTAGGAAAGGAAAAAAATATTATTTCAATTTTTTAATAATTTTTATATGTTATTGGATAATTTTACTTCGTTTTGAAAAATTATTATATAAGTAACTAAGAAAATGTTATATAACTTATTATATAGTTGATATATAGATTTACCCTATTAACCTACTTTCGATTAAATTCATCTACTTGCGATAATGTGAAAGTGAAACAATTTTAATTGTAGTTATTTAATATTTACTTAAAAAAATCAATTTATTATTTATATTTAATCATTGTTGGATTTTTTGGGTATTAAAAAAAATTAAGAAACATTATATTTAAAAATACTAATATTTTTAATTTATAAAATAAATATTATATTGTTAGTAAATAATTCATATAATTTTATTCGTTTGGAAGATATTAATAAAATCAACATCTTTCCAAACATGGTTTTCTTGAGTAATTTATCTTCTCTGGCAAGTGGTAATTCCTTATGTTGCATATAAATATATCTCGAGACTTGTTTTTAGAAGCTTGAAGCATTACGCACGTCGATTTGTTCCAGTTAGTTTTGCTTTCATTCACAATTTAATGGCTTTGAATTAATTTAATTACGAGCACGCAGCGCGTTTGCTTATTTTTTTTTCTTATATCTCCACTCATTGCGTTGGTCGTTTCTTTATTTATGCATTTGTTTGTGGTGCCCTTTCGTGAGCGGTGGTCAAGTGCGATCGTTGATCCCTTAGCCATCGACCTTCGATGGAGTTATTTAAATGCACACCGGAAAGAAAATACAAAATGTCATTTGTTATATTGCGCGGAACGGAGTCCTGCAGATGACAGGAAGGGCGACCGCCTCCGGTCCTCCTCTTCCTTGCCAACACGCTCCGCAAAAATCCTTAATGCATCCTTATTGAAATGCAATCACCAAAGGCCGACCTCTCCTCAGTACGGGTGCGGTCGCAGCAACGGATGACTACGAAAACTTATCACCATGAAAAACAGATCCAAGCTTGACCTTTAATTGCTACAGCCTACTTCTTCGCCGCGAACCGTTGCGCAACGTCAGGAATGTAAACAGACAACGACGAGTGCGAAGAAGCTTTTCCGGATTTGATGATCCAAATTAAGTTACGCAAGCAAAAGAAAGCTGCATCTTCGGCGATGTTGAGAAACATCCTTGTTATCAGTCTTTTATCAACTGGATGCAGTGCAACGCGATAAAAAAGAAATAAATTATGTTCCCGAGAAATACGACGGTATATAAGTAATGGGGAACCAGTATCGAAGTTTCCTTGAGTTGGATCATTTCGTTCCTAGTAAAAGGGTCAAGTAAACGCGATGATCAGATCAATCCAGCTCGTTTTCCTCATCTTCTGTGCTCTAGTTCGAGCTAATCCGTTGGTGCACACTTCGGTCACGACCAATAACATCACGGACACGAAGACTCCGGACAGCTTCAGTAAGTGCTTTTAGATCTTTGTTCCCACGAAGTATCTCATCTTGGTGAATAGTTGAATTGCAGGTCCTGAAGAAGCCCCACCACCTCTTCATAGGCCAGTGCACGCCGGGTCTTAAGGAACTACACAAAGAGAACGTCATCGTCAACAACGATGGAAAAAGCCATGTGACCGCCGAAATTAAGGTGATTACAAAGTGTAAATTCGAAAGTCCTAACTAACCTAGTGAAGGTATAAGAAAAACACAGATCGATATTTATTGATACACGGTTTCATTTGTAAATCCATCAGGCTTCCTCAAGGTAATTGATTCTTGTATAATGCGGCACATACATTTTCCAGTTTCATCTCTTAATTAACATCCGCTCAAGGACGAAATCGTATCGTATCAAAAGCATTTATTTATTTATGATTTGCTTGAAAACAAGAAAAGGCGAACGCACCGATGCGGATAATTGAATTTTAAAAATACATTCATTAACAACGGTATTCTTTGTTTGGTGCGGCCTTTCGAAACTCATCACGGTAAATACCAATGAACAATAATTAAAGCATTACCTATACCTATTTACTGGTCAAACTTGGCACGCTTCATCTCCTCTAAAGTCCATTCAAGGACAATACTCTGAGTCATAACTCTTTTATATATTTGGTACTTTGTCTAGCCACTACTCATATGAATACATTAGTCTCAAAAACGATTTGCAACTAACAAAACAAAAGAAATCTAAGAACTTTAAAAAATAAAAATTCTTTATTATTCGATTAATCATTCCATAAGGAAACAATCAATATTAAAAAAATTAAAATCTTATTAAAAAGAGCCGAAAAAAGAGTAGTTTCCTATTTGTTTAGTCATTGCATTCAAATCGAATGTGTAACATGTTATAAATATACCGTTATTATATTGGACTTTTATTATTTTTTTCAACAATTGTTGGCTAGGTTTAGTAATTATTATATTTATAAAATAACTACAATAATTTTCAACAAATGTTGATTAATTTATTTTTAAAATAAATTTTTTTGATTTATCTTTAAAATCTTTTTTGAAATTGGATTAATTAATTATTTAATTAGATAACGATTCTATTGAAGAAATTTAATGAAAAATGAGTGGCGGAAGTAAAGATCTAAAATTAATGAAGGGTTTTATTTATTTATAGATTAAAAGGTTAAGGACTTTCGCCTCGTTTTATTGCGTGTGCGCTTTTTAGATTATTTTCTTTTGATTTTGAGAGCAAGGCAAGGCACGGGGAGGCGCACATAAAGTTCGTCATTATAGTTAAAGCCAAATAAATAATTGATTCGGTAAGTTCGGGTTCTGCTGCTCCGCTCGATGCAGATAAATTTTAATTAGATCTCGCTCCAGTTAAAGTGCAGTTTCGATGTTAGGCAATGATTTAAATATGATGTAAACAGCGAAAAAAAAATCGAAGTAAGAAGAATGTGTGTATTTTATTGATTTTAATTTATTTTGTTTCTGTTTTAGTTTCAAGTGGAGGGTCCTGTTGATATCAGGTGCGTGAGGGTTATGGACGAGGCACCTGCGAGCCAGGCTTATCCCCAATACTTGGACGGAGGTGTCGGGGAGAATTTTGTAGTGATCACGGTGTCGACTGTTTACGGAAAAGGGTTCCACTTCTACGTGGAGATACTGGGACATGACTTTAAGAAAGAAGACTAACTTGTATTTGTTTGTCTCTATATATATTATATTACGTTCTCTTTATATGTATTATTATTGTATTTTTTTGCCAGTTTTAAGATAGCACATGTATTGTTAGCGGAAATAAATAACTATTCGTTAAAGTAAATAATGGGCGAACACCGATCACGAGTTGCCCTTCCTCTCGTCCTTTATTGGGAACGGCGGGAGCACATCGGGAATGTCGGGGTTCTTCTTGAAATTGATGGCCGGTTTTGGGGATTCCTCCTTGACGTTGCTGGCGGTTTGCTGCTGCGGTTCGACGTAGATGGGATGCTGGTAGTACGGAAGCGCTGGGTACAGATACTCCTGCCTATAGCCATATGGTATGTATGGGTCATAAGCGAGCGGGTAGAGCGAACCGTGGTATGCGAACTGCACCTTGTCTCTGCCATCTGACTGTGCAGTTTCCTGGCGATTAAAGAAGCAAAAGAGTAAAAAGTAAAAGTTACCAGAGGCAAAGGACGTTTTTTTCCTCTCCACTTGTTCTCCTCTTTCCTTCCTTGTCGCTGCAAATATTACCTTGTCGTCGCCGTCGAGTTGCGTAGGTTGAATGGTGCGCCGAGGCGGTGGGTGCACCACAATGGGCGGAAACGCGACACCCAGGGCCGTCGTCCTCAGCACCGGCTCCAGGATCGGATACGCCTGGCTGGGGGTGAGATTCTCGTCGGAGGTAATTAGCGCGTTGTAGATCTTCGGACCTCGCACCAGACCGCCCGTGCATCCACACACCAGGACACCCATGATCACCAGGAGGCCGTGGATCACCATGGTTCCTGCAAGAAGTTCTGTTCAAAGCACAGTTCTCAACTGGTGCACTGATTGCTGTCACTGCGCGAACTATTACAAATGGCACGTTCCGCGAGGATACCTCATGCCTCGTGCCACACCACCACGAGCAAAATGCCTTCCTCGAGACGCCGGGCCTTTTATATAGCAATTGCTCGGTGTCGTCTGTAGGTTAGGTGTTTTATACAACCTACCTTAGACGGATTTTTACACAGACTTCCCTTCACCATCGCACACGAGTGCAGGCGATTTGCATACACGATCGCGTTTTTGCTCCTTTCTTTATTATCCTGCACGGCGATTGGTTTTCCGACAAGACAACAAACAAGAAGGAAACACTATCGAAACGGGTCATTGGGACGGCTTTCCCACTCAAACTTCCAAAACGATAATTAGTAGATGCTCAACATTCCTCTTCTTATCACCGTCATCATTATTATTTTGCTTGGAGATTTTTACTTATCCTTGTTTTTCTTCTTTTTTCTGCTGCATTCTGCGAGGAAGTAGGCTCTCGCATAACTGTATATCTAATAATGAAAACTAGTTGCTGATGGAGATGCAGCTCCTCCGACTAACGGTACAACAGGAATCAATTTGATGTATGGACTGACGAGATAATATGCTGAACATTCGTGTTATCAACCCAATCGATCCCTGATCCAGCAGATTCCTTCTTCTTTTAATCCGCTTTGCCGTATTTCGCTATAACCGATTCCACGCCGTAATGAGCTGCCGTTTCAAATAATTACACGCTGCAACCGCGCCAATTTGCATATCAACACACGTACACACGCTGTGTGATTCCATCTACATATTCATCCCTGCCGCCTTCCCCATCTTACCAATTCATACGACATTTCACTCTATTGCATTACAGAAACATCTTTACACCACGCACATCATTCAAGCTAATTGAATTTCGCACAAATCCTTCAAAATACACAAGATGCAAAAACTAATACCAATCTTTATACAGTAAACTTATATAATTATGTACAACATTAGTATTGTTTTAAAGATTCGCTAATGGAAAGAAAGTTCGCATTAAACAACTATTTTTATCGAAGCCATGAATAGCAGTCGTGATTGATATTCTCCCTTATTTTCTCGGTAATTGTGTTATGGAACGCGAACGCGAGATAATTATCCGTACAGTAATATGAATATATACGAACGAATTTATTTCCCTTTTGTTCAAAAACAATGCGATATAAATTTCAATGTTAACAGTAATAATAATAATAATTATTATACTAAATAATAATTGCGAATCATTTATTTATTGGCCTTTTGTTTTCTAAATGTCAATGAAAAACAGCAATCGCTCCGACACAGTGTTCGGACTTGCTGTAAGGGTGGGGGTGGTTGTATGGTGGAGAGTCGGTGTTTGTTCGCTGTGTATTATATGTTATATGCATGTCTGTGTATTTTTTTCCACCCTCATTTTGCCTGCCGAAATAATTTACTTATGAAAATGTGAAACACTCTGTGTATGCTCGACGGGATCGTGTGCTGAATTGAAATTTCATGAACCGGACCAACCCCGTTCATAAAATAGGCAAAATACTGTAAACTATTTTGCTCGTTCCGTGAAGTGCTTCCACCCCTAACACATCCACTTGCATATTGCAA
The DNA here is from genome assembly GCA_963457615.1 of Nicrophorus investigator. Classification (NCBI taxonomy): domain Eukaryota; kingdom Metazoa; phylum Arthropoda; class Insecta; order Coleoptera; family Silphidae; genus Nicrophorus; species Nicrophorus investigator. Next base: position 10,012,963 of record OY735146.1, read on the forward strand.
TACGGGAATGAACCGAATGAAATATATAAAGCACACGCGTACCGTGCCGTTAATGAACGCCACTTGTGCCAATGCTTCTTCCTTCGAATCGAACCCAAATTCCAATTCCTGCAACGACGATGGATGCCTTCAGGATATCGACGATGCAGCCACTGACGTACAATTACTCATTTGAGGGCAGCATTGTCATGTATTTAATGAGAGGATAATTTCATCCTTGCGGTGGCATACGTGGGCTCGCCTTGGGCTGACGTCTGTGCAGCTGCCTTCAACAGAGGGAGAGCAACCCTTGCCCGTTCGTGTGAATCCCTGTACGTCCATCAGGCTGCATCTGATGTGTTTAATTTATTTTTGTCCACTTTCCTGGGAAAACACACCAACCGTCTAGTCTAGTTTGCTGAACTTTCATACGAAGCAACTTCATCATTTTGCCGCTTATTTCAGGCAATTTGTTTACCAACAAAGGGATACATAAACGCGGATGAAACGCAGGTGGAACGGCAATAACCAAAGCAAAACATCCGTTTGTTTGCTTTTGTCCTCGGAGCTTGTTGTTCGCCGGTGCCGTAAAATTGATCGTGGATATAAATGTATCGCTCTGTATACGCGTGGATGGTTGAACTGAAAAAAAATGTATAGTCGAGCATTGTATATTTGCCTATTAATCTGCATGTGATATGTTTTATGTGTGCTCCAACCACATTCTGTGTCATTACGCGAAGCAATTCATATAATTGTGGTTAAACGCTTAACGCGGATTTGCATATGCTTTTTGACGCGTTTTAAGTTAACACTGACATTCTGCATAGAAAAGCCTTCACGGTAATTATAGAATTTCAGGTAACTCATATATTACAATTTATATGTCATGTTGTATTCTGCATATAATTTATATCTTAAATTTATGTAAATATTTAAATAAAATAATTAATTTAAATTAGAATATATTTTTTTATTATTATTAGTTCAAGTAATATTTTAAAATTTATAATAGTATATACATTAATTCGATACCAAATTGTACACGTAATTGAATCTATATGTAAACATCGTGGTACAATCAGAAGTGATTTATGGATGGAATTGTTTTCTGGAAATCGGAGTAACTAGGACACTTAGAGTTGACCTTGAAATTAATATGCTGGGGTAAAGTAAACTCAATATGAAATTGCGGTCATAATTCAATAATTATTTATGCATCGAGTCGTAGTAAAAAATGATTTATTGTTGGTAAGCAGGAATCTGCGGTACGGTTAGGAATTGGCGCAAGCAAAACCTACAAATCCCTTAGGCTTTCTTCTTCTTCTAACGGCGTTCGCTTAATTTGCGCAAAATATTCGATGCGGCTGTGAATCATGTGTGCATCGATTTGCGTGGCTGCGAAATAATTTATGGCCAGATCTAAACAACAAACGCCGCTAATTGTGTTTTCTCTCGCCGTTATCATCATTGCTCGTGCTACTTTCGCGAGTGAAAATGATGATTGATGATCGTCTCCTGCCTCTTTTATTCGCGCGCATTTATTTACGATTATTGCGACTCCTTCGGATGCGGCAATTAGCGCAGCCAACCAAACGGCAGAGACAGATGCCTATCCGTATACGTTAAGGCTGTTAAGGCTTACAAATGTACTTGAAAAGTATAGGCTTCTATACACTTTCAAACCTATACAGTTTTTTTTACTTTATTTATAGGGATGAATGATGATAAAAATGTGTAAAATAAAGACCAATATGTGGTGAAAAGATTAGTAAGAGAATATTTAACCTCTACTATATTTTGTTATGATAATATAGTGAAGTATAGAACATTATTGATAAGTATATAGATTAATGATTAATAGTTTCAGGACTTTTATTATGATTTGGTGTACAGCATTATTAAGATATAACTAATGATATTTAATTTATTTGCTCAAGGAAGTAGGAAGAAATAACAGTATAACATTGTCGTGTATAAATGCTTTTTGCAGGTATATCTGTATTGGCCTTTATGGAACAAATCGAACAAGCAATTAATACGAGTTACGCATTTCATATGAAAATGCCAGACGGAAAAAAAAGGAATGGACGTCCGCCCTTTTATTGCCATTATTCCGATGTCGTTGAAATCAATTGCACAGTGGCATCCTTTGTTCGAGTCCGCAGGACAATCGAGCCGGGACACGTTGTGCAAAATGTTGCGTTACGTAATTAATCTGGATGGTTCGGCGGTGCGCACAGATATGGCCAAAAAGTTGGCACGTTGCACGGTCGCGCGCGCGCTCTCCCCCAAAAATTTACATACGTTATTAAATAATTACAAAATGAATATGTTTATTAACTGGATATTCGGTCACAAAGAGCTGCCGGCTGTTTTACATTTAGATTGTGTTTCCTCCCCCGTGTGCTTCCAGATCTCATCCACCCTCTCACGCCCTGCCTCCCTCTATTTCATACTAACTCTGTCTCTCTCTTCCTCTCATCTTTTTCACGCTCCACATATATATTTTGCACATCGGGAAGAGCGTCTAACATGCAAGGCGATCTTTCGAAGCTGCTGCCAGACAGACAGTCCCTTAGCCCTAGGACTAACCTAAACTGCAATCGTTTCCGATTCGCGCCACGTCCTCGTCGAATCGAATCTGTATCGATTGTGCAAATGAACGCGACGACAAATAATTAAATGCTGTGTACATTATTTTTAATGCAATTTATGTATCCATTAGCATTAATTTGTTGATTCCCAGATAGGAGTAGAAAAAAGAAAACTGTTATATCGTTCTGCATGCAATGACCATATAATTTCCATATTTACACACTTCAATCACAAACGCAATTTAATAAATGACTTCGATTCGTTATTGCTTTGCACTTTCTATTTATAAATTAATATACGTTTTTTGCGGCCGCCCCCGCATTTTCGCCGTGACCCCGTAATTTTCCGATGCGATACGTTACGATTTCGCAGGCCCTTTAAATCAAAAGCCAGCAATATTGGGCTGCGAACCTCCAGAGATTAGACCAGGAATGGAAGTGCTAAGATATCGGCTTTCATTCTTTTAAAGCACACTGCGCTCCCCGTTTTCATCTCCCCACGCTACGCGTTACCACTTCGTCCTTCTCCTTATTTTCTTTTTTTTTTCTCTTCGTTTCCCTCTATTTATTTGCTATCCGTTTCTGTTTTACTACAGCTTTTCTCGCATTCCCATCTCCCCGCAAAATAGTTGCGCACAACTGTATTTTATATTCTTTCTTTCTATATATATATATTAACGATTTTTATACGGAAAACCAGGGATAAGAAACACCGTGTAAAAAAAAGGTTTGTAACGGTAATGGTAACGGTAACGACAACGGTAACGATAACGATATTAATATATGTGCAACAATTATGTCAAAAAAGTTTGCGATTATAAAGGGCACACGAGACGCGTTCCGAATATTTCGAGCAAACAAGAATAACAAAAATAAATAAAGTGTACGTATGTGCAAACACGGCGGGAAATATGTGAGGAATGTTGATGTAAGTCGTAAAATCCTTTGAGTTGGTTTAATCACCGGACGTGTTTCACTTCGCTACGCGCTGATTGAATTAATTTCGTAAAATGCAGTCTCCACCAAAAAGAAGAAAAATAAAGAAATTGCAATGTATTTTAAGATACACACTTCCTTAATTTTAGTTTTATGGGATACTCGAGTTCAAAGAAACAATAAAAACCCCTTGTGATTTTATTTGCGGATACTCGCAAATTGTATTCTTATACCCAACCCTGCTTACGTGGCTATAAATAACAAGCTGTTCTTACATATTTAAACTTTTGAAACATTGATCACGATGCGGAACGCATTTTCTGACTTGCAGATTTTGCGAATAAAAGGCCTTTCAAGGCTTTAAAATCAAGTTATTCACGTTTCCTCTTCCTTGTAGATGTCAATGCATGCATGTAAATTATGCCCATGGTGCATGGAATACAGGAGTTGATTTTTTTGTGTGTATGGAAATTAATTTAAAGGCTAATAGCACGATTGTGCTTTTCAGTGACATCTTTTTAGGTCAGTGCATTAAAGTTCTGTTCATTTTCCATATCGATTTTCTGGGATATTATAAACGCGCTCGTATTATTTCCACTTGCTTTCTGTTTTCATAATAGAGAAAGACACATCTGGGTTAATCGCGCAATTGCTTTTGGATATTATTTATTTACTTTGAAATGTGCATTTTTTTGGATTTTGCTGCAGGTGAAACGAATTGAGGTCGGAGATGGTTCGAAGGTCATCGGCGTTGGTTGAGTTCCGGTTTTCACGCGTTGCGTTCAATTATCCAGGTAAGCTTAATTTATAATTGAACGGGTCCGGTGTTTTAACGGTGTTATAATGCGGTTAAATGTAGCGGCGGAAGGAGTTCCCGGATGCTGCGATGGGTTGGGTGGGTCCCGGGACCATGGCAGATCCTCAGTCAGGCATCGGCTGTAAGACGTGATCGTGGATTATGTATGCAGCCACTGCATAAGAGATGGCCCAGCTCGAGACGGCAATCCACATACAGTACGGTACCATCAAACATTCATCCGGGTCACGGCGTGCTCGGGCCATCCATCTTGCGTTTTGTCGTCGCACACCTAGCAATACGGGAGGAACGGTTCGGATGCTGTTGTTGGTCTCTTGTCCCTATCTTCATCCCGAGGCCCTTTCCCTTTTCCGCCCATACTTCAACCTGCTGTCACACACTCCAAGACTACATTATAGTCATTTCTCTTACATGCCAAGCTCACATGTGTACTCTCTCATTACTCTGCATTTATAGATGTACCCACTCTACCGATGTAATATAATGGTTGGATCCACTCGCACACAATCACTATAATGACAACTACTTTGCGCGGCCCGCGCCATCCTAATTACATGCACTGATAGATATAGATTACTAACCAACCTACGATGTGCAACTGCGTCTCATCTCATTTCATCTCCACTACATTTAATCACCGAATCAGTAACCGCTTATCAATTTTATTGCACATTATAGACCCTATAAAACTTTATATAACCATTTGCATTATCGACCTACCAGAAAACACGAACAAGAATAAAAAATGAGGAGTAAAAACGAAAAGAAAAAGACCGTGAAGGATATCTTAAGGAAACGATAACGGCAACACAAGCATAATTAAGTTTCCTCTCAAGAAAGCCACTTTTTTACCCGCATAATGTACCCCAAGTTTGACACTGTATACGAGATGTAACTTCATTACACTCCATATTTAATGAAGGATTAATAGCCTGCGGATACGGTTACGTCTGTAGCAAAACTCTGGACGTCACGCAGTACATAATTTCAGTTACGGCCCGGAAAATAAAAGCGAATCCGGAAGCGGAAATTGAACCGAACAAATCCATTATGGTTTACCGAGATCGTACTCGCTCACACATGTACACACACCGGCGACGCGTATCATTACATCATCATTTCTAGCTTAGCGATCGCAGCAAAAATTGTATTGTTTTTCATCTTTCCTAATAATGCTTTTGTTTAGAATGCGTGGCAAACAAAAAAATAAACATCCATTCTGGGATAAGCTGATACTCGCTACATAATTGAGTCTTTAACCATCGCAAGATTACGTCGTCTTTTGTGGCAAGAGATATTCGGCAAAAACGAATTTAACAACGTTTAACAAAAGACTAAATTACATTTATAATTCAGATCTTTATTATTCATTGTAATTAACGACGCTGTCATAATATTATATAATATTTTAATGTTATTTCCCATTTAATGTTATTCGATATTTTTTCTTTAAGTTCTTTTTTCTTTAAAATTTTCTATACTTCTTTGGGCACAAAGAATTTTTAAAAATTCTGAACAAGTTTTCTTGTTTTTTATAGTTATGTTTTTTTTTTCATTTGAGGGTTCACATTTTAACCGGCTACACAGGCTGTTTTACTTGAATATCGTCAATTTCGGTTATGCTTAGTTCGAATTCCATTTCCGGCCTGGCGTAATTTGTTCGGAATCTTCAAATGCGGCGCACATAATCTGATTTAATTAGGGCCCTTATTACTCGTTAAATGAAGCGTAAAACCGTGGCGTCAGGGCGAGGGACGGCGACCCATAAAATTTTGGCAACGGTTCCTTCTGAAAATTTTATCTCCGTTACGACGGGATTAGGGCGAACTTTATTTCGAGTTTCAAAACCAACCCTGTATTCTTTTCGCCTTTTTTAATTTTTCACCCTCCACCATATACAAAATTGAGATTATGCGGACGTTTCGAGCTTTTCTAATTGCGCAGCGCCGAACCACAGGCTTTACGTAATTCGGTTATGATAAGGTGACAAATCGGTGATTTCGGTTCGTCGACCGAGAGGAGATGTGTGGATTTTATTTGCAGCCGCTCGTATCAGCAATAAGGACGAGCAGGGCTCGGAATCTCCGATGCGGTGTATCGGCTGGACATCTGTGTCAGTTTAACCGTCGTAAACTTTACCTTCGTATAAATGGTCAGACGTGGAATTGTTTTGGGCTCAGTTTGGGTGCGTGTTTTTGCGAATTCCACTATTAAGGGCATCGAATAGTGTCGACATTTTTTGCAAATATTAATAAATAATATATTGTACGTATTAATAAATGATAAAACTATATCTAGATTACTAAGTATTGATCTAATCTATTATTTGGGTTAAATATTTAGAAAATTTTAGAGAAAACGTATAAACAATACACAAACTCTTTAAAAACATAAATCCTGAAAATACAGTGGATTTGAATAATTTTACAATTTTCACAATTGTTTTAGATTTTTCAAAAAGATTAATAATGTCCTTGAGAAATTTGCTGTCAAAGTTAAAATAGCTACGAGGATTGGAAATTAAGTGTAGCAATGAGTGTAATCATTCTAAGAGGGAGTTTGCTGACGTGTTATGGCCATATGTACTTAGTGATAAGTGGCTATGAGTCATAGAGTAAAAAGCCGTGGGCGGAATGCGACGGTGGCAGGATTACTGCTCCCCGACGCCGATGGCGACTGTTAATCTGCTGAACAAACGGATGCAAATTGTTTTAGGCGCCTTTTTAAATCCGAATACGTGATGGATAGCGTAATCGAACCGGTTGCGTCCGTGCGATCAGATTATCTGCAATAACGACAGGTTGTCCGCCCCCATCTGCTGTGTTATTTATACATGCCTGGATTACTTCTAGCAAACGTCTTGCGTAGGTGGAGTAGGAGGATGAAGGCAGGAGCGTCAGGGGCGGTGGTTCCGACACCCCCGCACCGGATATAACCTTATATTCCATCTTTGAAATATAGAATCATCCATCACGCGTTAAGATAAATAATAAAACGTGAGGGGGTGTGTTCAACCCCTCTATTACAAGCGGGGGCGGCCTCCTACAACATCAGCACGGACGGCGAGCCGCGTTTCGGCCGCGGAACGATCGCCATTAACGTTAATATTTATTAGGCCGTATGTGCAACAATGATCCTTAACTGCCTTATATCGCCCGATGACGTCGCGGATTCGAAAACATTGCATTATGGATCCGAAGAACCACTGGGCTAAGCTAGCTCTGCCACCTGGGTTCTTCGTGTAACCTCTCGTAAAGTATGCGTACGTGAGCTTCATTTACTTCTCGTTCCATAATATATATATGTGTGGGGTTCGCCTGCCCCAACCACTAAAACCATACGTGTGTCCGCGACGTATCTTCGCCCCCCGCATACGGTTGGTGTAGTCGCCTCCACGGAAACTTTCTTGGCCAAAGTGATTCGCAACTTGCTGATCTTAACAATGCGGTCCTCAAATTTCACGCGACCAGCACAAAGTCTAATGGGACACCAAAACCTAAATCAACAGCACACCGTATATTTCATATTAAAACTTTTCCACTTCAACCAGTGTCGCACTCCGAAATTAATCTTAGGTGGTTACCGCTGCAAAGATATATTATGCTTCGCAAAAATATGCTTTCAAACGTAGAAAAGCTTCAAATTAAAACATCAACTTAAAATGTCTGACAATACCACTTGGCTAATTAAAATATCTATCAAAATGAAAGATCATTAGTTGTTTTTAATGCTCTTAATTAATGTATAAAGTATTAAATTTAATATGAGTATTTATATTGGAATTTGTAAAAAGTTTTATGATGTGCTGCAATAAATATGATGCATGAATGTAAACAAATTTAGTATTTATTTGTTTTTGATACTACCCATATATTTTATATTGACTTCCAGTGAGCTAATACAAACGTATCTCATTGGAAACATTCCGTTGAATATTGAATATGATTCAATAGGAATAAAAAATGTTTACCGTGTTTATGCGATGCGACTGACGTTTCCGGAAGTGCATAAATTTCGCGCTCGTCCTTAATCCGCCCGAAGTTAGTCTGAACACGTCGTAAAAGACTCATAAGAAAGCTCTTAAGGGGTTGCAGGCCGCGGCCGTGAATCCGAAATTTCCAAATGCAACAAAGTCATAAATGATTATCGATCAGCTCATGCCAACGGCAGCACAAACCTAGGTAGACAATCTGAGGTCGATCTCCACCGGCAAACATCATCGCAAATTAACTTTCGTCCTTGCTAACCCCCTTACTTTTCGAACGATCGCCTCAAACCAACCCCCACATTCACCCGTTAACCCCCGCCTCCGTCGCGGCTTAATAACCGCCACTAACCGTTCAGTTTCGAGCCCCAGAATAATTGGTTTACTTAAACAAAAACACGTTCTAGACTACTGCTCTCTGCGGCTAGGATCAGGTCCTGTTCGATACCGTACATTCCAGATAAAATGTCATCCAGCATTTTAATATACGTGTATATGGAAATATATATATATATATAGATATTGCTTCTCCAATTAAATTTTATTCCGACTTGTCGACGACCTACAAAACGAAAATCAGACCGTTTTTGTTCCGCCTCCATTTTCCGTTAGCAACATTATTTTTCGTATCCGTCATCATCGCACCTTTGTGTCAATCCCTTCACATCTAGACGTGCTGCTCTAATTGCCATCATTGTGCTTTCGAACATAGGTGGTGAGATCAAATCCTTCCCTTCACCTATTTCCGCTTCCTTCAATCATCTTCTGTTGCAGGTTATTGAAATCGCCGATTGTTCCAAATTAACGGAAACATCCTCTAATCCATCTTTATATATGCACAACACTTTGTGATCAATCTCTCATTATTATTTCGCTTAGCACTTAAATTTTATCTTTTAACTCAGCCGATGCAAATTGGCAGATGTAACAGGGAAAATCGTTAATTATATTTTTATGCATCCGCATGGATTTAGCCAATTATACATACATACATACATAAATGGATGATTGCGTAACCTGAAGAACCAGGGACGCAGTAACGATCGCAGATCAATTTAATCCGAAAGTATACACGTACCGTTGTTTTCCTTTTGCCCTTTTCATCCCCTCGTCCTTTTGACATCGAATAGATATGCAGTAGATTTTTGCGCCGTGTTTCCTTTTGTGCGAGCCGCATAAATCTACGGCTTACGACGTGCAATATATCAGCTTGCAACAATGACAATACACTAATCTCGGATTTAGGCAAATCTGAACAATTCAAGTGCGCGTTTCTACCCGAAACCGAACGAACGTCGCATTATGCCACGTATTTACCTCCCAATATTTAATTACAACATTTATAATAATTACATAACTCTTTTTTATAGAAAAAAATGTGTTTAATATAATAAAACAAAATCATATTTTATTTCAATTTATAAATGAATCGTATATATGTAATGGTTTGTTTAAACTACTGATTTAATCTGTTTAAAATTAGTATACTGAATTATTTATTAAGTGAAGTATTATGTGCTTTTGGAAGGCGAATCGGGATTAACAATTGTTATTCGAATAGGAATAACGATTAGCAACGATATGTTACTGATGACTAATGACCTATTGAATACGTTGTATCCAGATTTGTCTTTCATAAGGAGACATAAATCTTCGGCTTACAGAATGTAATATATCAGCGTTTGCGATTTGGGGGACAATTGGATTTAGTCCGGCGAACTCTGCCGAAGAACGCCGAATTGATAGGTTTTTAATTGCGGCACGGATCGGGTGAAAGCGAAATGCTAAAACTGGACATTTGCAAACGATTTAATGAATAATTTTTAACAGCGCAATTATTAACTAATGCTATATTTTTTTGAGCTAATTTGAGGCACGTTCTCTCGTTTTATTTTATTGTTATCCGTGTCGTGTTTTTACTTTAGTATTTTTTTCCACCCCCGAGTAATGAAAACGGCGCTTCGGCGCGCTTCGTCAACGTCAGCCTCAATGAGAACTAGTCATCAACGTCATTTACCGGAAAAGGATCACGTCGAAAAAAATAAATAAAATTAAATACACGACCAGCAAATACAAGTTTCCTCTGATACTCAGCAATCCGAAACAAAACAATTGTAATGTTGGAAATGTGGAATTTAATAAAACCCATCAAAACGTAGATTTTGTGCCCGAACGCGTCATTGTTTCTGTTTGTTTATTAATTATCGTAAATACATTTCTGTCGCATATCGATCCTAAAAAAGGGCTGAAGTGGTAGGATGAAACTGGGTGGTTTGGGAACGAGGGTCTACAAAAAATGCGAGCAGAAGAAGAAGAAGAGGCATGGAGCACACGCGTCCGGATGGTTCGTATCCTGTGATCCTTGCGGGTCCTTCGTCGGCAGGGCGGAAAAAAGCCACCCCCGCAAAATTGACGTTTACTATCGCTCACATCTTGAGGGCCACTAAATAATGTTCCACTCAAGTGTCAATTTTGATGCGCCAAACAAGAATTCCCAAATAATACATTTATACTTCGCCCCTTTTTATATATACACCCCATTACTCTCCGGATATACGCCGCAAGAAATATTATACGCATAAAAGTAAATTGATCAAATTTCATACGGCGCCTTCCCCGTCTCAGATACCCAGACGTAATCAACTTGGATCTATGAATAACGACAATTGGACGGAATTTCCTGAAACGAACTTATCCAAACTAGCTTCTATACATACAACTCGATCGAGCTTAAACGAACATCATCGAATCTCAATGAATTCTTCTGCAATTTTTCAACTTCTTTTGTAATATCTTAGATTACATAAAAATCAGTAAATGATTTGACATTTGTATAAAAGAAATTTTCTTACCTTTTAGATTGTTCTTATATTTTTTGTATTCTTACTGTTATTAGTTATTATTTATGTTTAGGCTGAAATAAGTAAATAGGTAAAAAAGTAAATCAAAATCCAAAAATCTTCATTTATTAAAATATTAATTATATTTGTATGAAAATTGCAATAAATTTTGTCTACTACTACAAATTATACTATATTTAAACAACTAGTAATTCAGTAATATCACTTTAAATAACATTTAAAAATATATTAATACTGCACAATTATGTTTAATTAATTTACTACATGGTTTACAGTAATTTAATTAATATATTTAATAACTTTAAAACACTTTTCCGCATTTTCTGATTCAAATAAATGGTTCTAAAGAAATTGAGCAGATGTAGGAGCAAAATCGCATCCTATTCCAAATCCAATTTGCATAAGAGCCTAGACTGCACCAATGCCTATGTGACATATACATCCTATTATGCAGTTTATTTGATGATCCAATATTGTACGTAAATCAAATGTGAAAAAGCGTTGAAGTTAAAAATGTTAAAAATTTATTTGAATGGACTCTGTCTTTCATAATTATATCCCTCATATTCGATGCCGTCGAATCTATATGTTCTTAAGCATCTACATTCAACACCACATTTGATGGATCCGCAATTTGGACACGGATAGAAGCAACCAGGACATTTCCTCTCAAGGCAGTCACAAAGGTCTAGACCGGTTTCAATGTGGATTCCATCCTCGTCGTATAACTTCTCTTCATAATAATATTCTAATCTTTTAGCTATTTTGTTCATTTCCCTATTGCTGGTATCAGGATCAAAGTCGGACAGAAATAGATTAGCGGCCTTTTCAACTTCTATGTCAGATTTCCTCTTTTGATAAGGTCTGGTCTGCTTCTTTTTCTTAGTGGTGTTACTCATGGAACTGGTAGATGGCATGTTTAAATCGGATGTGTTACCGAGTGGAATATTTTCAACTACATTGGAAAACAACCTCTCTTTAGGCAAACCTACTGTCGACTTCCTGGCTGTGTTCCTGGTGGAAGGGATCTGCACAATTTCTTGGTCAATTGCTACAGCATAGTTATTCTTTGGAAAGTCCTCCTTATTATTGGTAGTATTTATTGCACCAATCATGGAGCTGGTGGAAGGCAACACAATATTACCCATGTCTAATCTCTTTGTATTTTTATTTTTAGGCAAACTGTCCGTCGACTTTCTAGCAGTGTTCTTTTTCGTCATTGAGACATTCATCGAGTTGCTGGAAGCATAGTTCTTGTTTGGAAAGTCCTCCTTATTATTGGTGGTATTTTGTTCTAGCTTGCCGTCCTGTTTGATACCATAAATCATGGAGCTAGGCATCACAATATTACTTTTGTCTGTTCCATTGGCATCTTTAATCTTAGGCAAAGTTCCCGTCTTCTTATTGGGACAAAAATCACCTAATTCAAAATACTCCGTCTTATTCGTGTCAAACATAGAACTACTGGAAGGCATAATCTTTTTTGGCAAAGGCGTAGTCGTTTTTCTCGCAGTACCTTCCAATTTCATAGGCTCGATGATGGAAATGGCCGCTGGGTCATCCATTTCATCTTCACTGATTTTCTCCGTCTTTACAGGAATATCAATGTAAGAATAATCTAAAGCCATAGGTACCATGCTACGAAAGGTGGTATTATGTTCACTTATATTTTCGCTCTTCACAGATACGAGCATAGAACTCGAATTTCCTTCCGTGATTTCTTCCATTTTCACAGACCCCATTATAGAATTGGCCGATGCATCAATCATTTGATTGGCCGTTTCATCACTGAATTCTTCGGTCTTCACAGAGACGAGCATAGGGCTGATGGGCGGCTCATTCATTTCTGCAGTGATAGGATCATCTCTTGTTTCTTCCGATTTCGCAATAAAAGCATTGACATACGGATTTATCATTCCTAAAGGCATATGAGTTTTGGCCTGAACAATATTTTTAGTTCCATTGGGTTCTTCGCTCTCCACAGATAGAACCACATAAACACTTCTATCAGGATCACGAAAGGGAGTATTATATTCAGTGTTTTCTTCGGTTTTAACATTAACATTTTCCGTTTTCACAGACCCGATCATAAAATTGTCCGAAAGTGGACTACGAATGGCAGTATCATCTTCGGTCTTTACAGACACCATCATAGAACTGGTCGATGGGCCATTAATTTCTGAAGCCACAGGAACTAGCGCTGGTTCGTTTTTTTCCGTCTTGACAGATGCAATTATTGAACCTGCTGATGGATTACTAACTTCTAAAGCTGCAGGAACTTCCATATTCACGATCGTGTTTAATATTTCAACCATTTTTGAAGGCGTAACAATTGATATATAGTTTCGAACTTCTAACCTACGGCTGCGGTCAGTACTTTCTTCCATCTTGGTAACGCGATCCTGGAACTGTTGGATGATTCATTTATTGAGACCGCCATAGCAAAATGACATTTTTACTTACTTATTATATTCCCTAAATTGGATTCTCACGCCTTCACAGAGTTGATCAATGAACTGGTGGATAATTCACCTGGTTTGGAAATCTCAGCAATTAACATTAAACTAGTTTCATCTTGTATATTGCAAACGGCTTATATATTACTAAAATGTCACGACTTAAGTATAGCTTTTATGACTCACCCACTGCCCCCGTTCAACATTGGTTCGTAGCGCCATCTCAAAAATTATTAACAAAGTTTAAAATAATAAGGAATCTTCTTAAACAATAGAAAATTTGATTTAATATCGTATAAGCACCTTTAGAGAACTGTTACGGTACTCAAACGACCTTTATTTCCTTGTGCCATTAAGATATGTTTATCTCAATGAATCGTATACACAATAAGTAACGATTAGATTGTGCTCAGTACTTACTATACATGCATGACTTTGATTTTTCTTTGAATATATTTCTCATATATTTCAACTGTATATTTGCGTGTAACATCAATATGGTTGTATATGAATTTTTGAAAGGTGCAATAAAAATAAATTCTTTCTTTTAAGTATAAAAAATTACAAAACGAATTTATTCAAACATATATATAGAGGCATTTAAAATAAACATAATAGCAAAAATCTCTCCTGTTTGTAATTTTATGGTTACTTCTTCTTCTTCATATAATTTATGTTGCTTTTCGACTGGAAGTTACGATTACGCAGGATCATGCCGAAACTTTTTTTTTTATGTTTTATTTTATGGTCATCGGATTTTTCAGCTTCATCTGCCATTGCAATTAATGACTTTTGAACTGCTTCCCTCAGATTCTCATTGGAAATGGATAAATTTGCCATTTCCTGATCAAAGTCTTCTTTGCTGGTAAATTTTGTCACAGCATCGTTAGTTAATCGTAGAATAGCGATAGCCATGTTAATGGCTAAATCATTGGGGGTTATGTTGTCTTCGTCCATATTTGTTGTAGTTATTATACTTATGATAATTAAGACTTCCAACTTCTTCTTCCTTTACAACAATTCACTCTTCCCTTTATTTAGCTTGTGTCATGCACAATTTTACCAGCAACAGACTTGTGGTCAAAAGAGGATCAGAAAACATAGAGACAATGTTCAAACGGAGCTCAGCGATTCTGCACAGGTGGACTGGATAGAGCTTCGGGCAGGATGATGGTGTGTTTGACATCCACCTTAAAACGTGTTGACAGCACTTTCTGTCAATGTTCAAATCAGTACTGAATATATAAAAATTGTATGTTACTGGACAGTATAAAAATACTAGAATTTATAAGATATGTAATTTATCTATCTAAAATAATAAATATAATGTATTGATTACTTCCCAATACAAAAGCTATTGCTTAAAGTATTTCTGCTCTATATTTTAGATATTAATAAATGAAAAAAACTATAAATTTATATATACATTTCAGACCAATTACCATAAGTTAGACAAGGAAGTAAAAAAAATCAATAATATCGAACGACTTTCACGCCACCTACTAGAAAGGTTCATAAATTTAGTTGCTACAAAGTTTAAAAAGGTCAGTAATATAATATATTAAAATCTAAGAAATCGATATGAAGGTTTAAAACAATGTGTTTGAATCCGGTGGAGATTCACAGATGGTCTCATATCTAGACGATGAAAGAAGAATAAGCGCTGAGTCACATCGATGATGCCTATTGTACTGGAGGCCTATGTTCATCAATGTCAAAAGCGTGATGATGAGAAGATGATGATATTGTAGAAGATGCATTGCAATTAAATTATCAATGGTAGATGTAGATGATAGGAATGAAATACGAAGTGTGAAAGGATGATTATGGAATGATGTAACATTTTAGGAATATGAAAAGTAAAACGACTATTTATAACGATTTATTTTAAAGCAAAGGATTTTTCTTTGTAATATGCGTTGCCTCTACATGAATACTTTCGTATTCATACTTTCTATTACATCTACATTCAACACCGCACTTAGTAGATCCGCACATCTTGCAAGGATAGAAGCATCCTGGGCATTCCAATTCTAAGCAATCACACATATCTCTACCGGATGCAAAATGCACTCCTTTGTTGTCATATTTTTGTTTATTTTTATAAACATTCTTTTTTGATTTCTTCGCCATCTGCCTCTTGCTGGATGCAATATCAAAATTTTTTAAAAATTCGCTTGAGTCAGCCTTGGCAGGTTTATTTTCACAACTACTGCGTTCCTTTTTCTGGGAACTACTACCCGGAATTGCTACTTCCTCCAAAGTAATCGGCTTAGACTGAGGAAGAATGTTTACAGATTTAGGTACTGCCCCTGTTTTGTTCCCAGCACTGGTGCCTTGCTCCACGAATATCAAAGATTTGAGATTTTTTACATCCTCCAACTCAATTTCTTGATTCTGCTTAGGTAGAGGTCTCTCCTTTTTCTGGGAACTGCTATGCGGAACTGCGACTTCCTCCAAAATAATCGGCTTAGACTGAAGAAGAATGTTCGCAGATGCCCCTGTTATTTCCCCAGAACTGGTGCCTTCCTCCACGCATATTAGCGATATTTGTTTTTTTACATCCTCCAACTCAATTTCTTGATTCTGCTTAGGTAGAGGTCTCTCCTTTTTCTGGGAACTGCTATGCGGAACTGCGACTTCCTCCAAAATAATCGGCTTAGACTGAAGAAGAATATTCGCAGATGCCCCTGTTATTTCCCCAGAACTGGTGCCTTCCTCCACGCATATTAGCGATATTTGTTTTTTTACATCCTCCAACTCAATTTCTTGATTCTGCTTAGGTAGAGGTCTCTTCTTATTCTGGGCACTGCTACCCGGAACTGCGACTTCCTCCAACATACTCGGCAGCGTAAGTGCAATAAGATTCTCAAATTTCCGTTTTGGCACTGCACCTGTTTTTTTCTCAAGACCGGTATCTTTCTCCATATCTTTGAGTTTTATTTCAGTAACCTGCAGACAAGACTACCAAACGACAATATATGAAAATTGTTGATAAAAATGGATAAATATTGTAATACTTACACTTAAATAATCCAACCACTTTTTACAGTAAAATTGACTTGACAGCACTTGTAACCACCACAAAATCAGTGCTGAATACATAAACGCTATATGTTACTAAATTATATAAAATTACTAGATGTTATAAGATTGTATTAATAAATGAAAATATGTATACATTTATACTCTGTTTCATAATTAATTATATTTTAGATAAATTTTTATAAACGACGCATAAATCAGAAAAATCAATAAAAATCGAAAGACAGCGCCGCCTATTAGAATAATGTAAAAATAATTTACTTAAAAATATAAAAATTATATTGAAAATGAACAGTATAATAATTTTATTAAAATTTATGTACAATCAATTGATGATATTAAAATACTGCTGTACAAGTTCAGTCTCAAGTAGATGCGACCGAAAGTTTCTACACGCCAGGCTAACTTCAAAGACCACGTCTTGCCTAATAC
This sequence comes from Nicrophorus investigator, assembly GCA_963457615.1. NCBI lineage: Eukaryota > Metazoa > Arthropoda > Insecta > Coleoptera > Silphidae > Nicrophorus > Nicrophorus investigator. The sequence continues at coordinate 10,030,071 of OY735146.1, forward strand.
AGTTATCATGACTAACAGCACAAGCGTGTAAACGACCAATTACCCTTAATACAAATTTGATCCGCAGAACTAAAGTTCGTCCAAATGTTAATCCGATTTTGTCAATCGCTCATTCAAAATAATTAATTAATTAACACTTCTGAGTACGTGCGATTTCCATATTAAAAACATTTATATTATCTTATATATATTTTTTCACTTCGTTTTTAAGTTTTAATTATATAAATGTTGCATACCTGGTAACAGTTTAATTTATAATTATTTTTTAAATATTTATGCATTTTTTGTTACAGTTTATTTAAAAACCATTTTTTGCAGAAAATTAATGAAACTATTGCAATTATAATTTCCGAGTTAAATTTTCTTAGTTATTATTAAATTTAGTAAATAATAAAAACTTTGTTGAAAGTTTAATGAAATGAGAAGAGTAACAAAATATTGTCATTTGGATACGGTATCTTTTAGTCTTTGCTCTAGGAAGAAGAGTAATTATTTTATTGGCTCGGACCATCCCAGTTGTTTATTTAGTCGTGAGTTTCGGTGGGGGTGGTGGTCGTCAGGTGGTCGACGAAGGGTGGCGCAAGTGGGGGGATTTTCGGCGCAAGTGGAGACGCCGCGCGAATCCTTCGGACGACGGCTGCAGACGCCGCTCGCACAGACACTCAGTCCTGCTTTGACACACGCTCGCCAGGACCTGCCGCCGGAACATCCTGCAGCGATCGCCGCGCAACTCGCACGCAAAACCACCCGACACTCGCGATCCTGCCGTCCTGCAGAAGCGATGCGACGTCGGACGCGAGCCTGAGGAACTTTTTATTTTGCGAACGTGACACACGTGCTCTCCGCTCCTTATCCCACGTCCTCATCTCCCCAGTGGAAACTTTTAATCCGCACTCGCGGGAAGGATTACCGTTACGCAACTTATGCCCGCAGGACCTACAGCGGGGGAGTGAAACTTCATCTGAATAATCACGCGTGAATCGCGCGCGCCAAATTATAACAAAAAATATAAAGAAAAAGAAACTATAGTTTTGAAGCAAATTTCTTCTTGAAGGATCTTCCGAGGATGTCAGCCAAACGCAAGCAGCACAACCGCTGCTTCACCATCGGCATTATTTACATCGCAACCATCATCAGCCAGGGTGAGCTTACATAATGTTTCCCCCGTGTTTCTTGTAAATTTAATTTATCTTTGTTGTTATTATTGTTGGTTGTTGCGATTTTTGGGGGTGAGTTTGACCCAGTATATAAATAGGCATTGAGAACGGGGCGGCTCGATTTTAAAAGCGGAACGATTAACAGGTGTCCCATTCACAACGACGTCGACTACGAAGACGGCGCTTTGTATCGGACGAGTTGATTCTTCCTTCGGCGAGGACCTCGTCCTCCGCAGGCGTCGCTTCAATTACGCGCGGAAACAATACCCTTCTCCGCATTGCATTTAGTTTTATTATTATCCTGTTCACATTCCGAGGACTCGCGGAAAACTTTTTAAACATGTTATCCGTTTAAAACTGCAAAAGGCAATTTGTGTGCGGCCCGGCGCGCTCTCTTCGCTATTATTGTTGCCTGCTTTCTAGTGTGCACAAAGACCGACGGTCGTCCGGTTTATTCTACCTTTCGCTTACCTGCTTTTATTTTCGCTTCTTTATTTATCCCAACCGACTGCCGTCTCCTCATCCCTATTCTACACTGCCGCCCCCAAAAACGCTCTGCATTTTTAATGCGTCGTAAAAGGGGATGTTTTACATAATTAATACTAGCCGTGCCACTATTTTGCTACTGTCCGCCATTCCACTTTCATTACTCTTCTTGCACACATTAATTATTACGATCGGACTCATTTCATTTTGAAACCTGCGACTATCATTTATTCAACGCCAGTTTCGAATATTTGCCCATCTAATATTCCATCCGGTTCATTAAAATCTGGATAATTTTATTAGGCACTTCCCTTTCACCTAATAACACTATTTAATATTATAATTAATTTCAATAATCAATCCAAATTTCATTTACTCAACAAAAACACACAAAAATTATAAATTTCAATAAATTTTATTTTATTATATCTAATTCCTCTAAGCTTTATTAAAAATTAAATTTACAGAGATTTTCATGTAAATTTCTATTAAAAATGAAGTTATATTTATTCTATTTGAAGTAAAAGACTTATGAATTCATGAAAATCCTTTGAGTTTATATAGAAAAAAAAATATAATTTTCATATTTTTAATCAAATCATTAAAAATATACAACTTTATGAAATTTTAATTAATCAACTTTACTTAAATAATAATATTTATTGCAACATAACAATAATAATATTAACAAAAATCTTTACTTAAATTTTCTTATTAATACTCTTAATGTATTAAATTTCTTAATATGCAGCTTTTTAATAAAAGAATTAAATAAAAGAAACCCTTTAGGAAACCTGAAAATTCGAAAAGCAAAGATTTCGTCGTTTCTAATGGAAAATCGATACGCATTTAAACGATGTTAATTGGAGGCCAATTAATGTTTTCATGATTTAAATATTCATGTATTTGGAATTTGTAAACGAATTTCCAACCAAAAGCAACCACCATTTTCCACTTAAACAAATTTATTTGATAAAACAACAACAGTTTTGTTTAATTAATTTTATAATAATTTGAATTTTCTTTAAATTATTAGTTTATTATTTTAAATTTACTTTTATATAATAGCAGGATATTACTTTAAAAAATTGCGTAGAAATGATATTAGTTTTGAATTGATTTTCATGTGAATGCAATTCGAAATATAATTAAATGTGAATAATATTTGATAATTTAATTTAAAATGTGGAAGTTGCGTCTAAACTTGGAGTTATTTGGATGAAATTGCAGGATGCGTTTTTTATGCAGGTACAATAATAAGTTGAGAAAAATTCCTTTAGAAATCTTACAGATTGCTGAGCGCTGCGTGATTTGATTGTCGATTTCGTAGATACAAGTCGCGGATTTAAATCCGGTAATACCATATAAATATATATCTATATATAAATGTATGCATATATCGTGGTACATCGATTCGAAATGGTTTCTGGCTTAACGTAGCGATGATTGTCCGTGGTCGTGGTTTCTGATCAAACCGTATGCGTCCAGATTTGTTTCTGTTTCGTGCGGATTGACTGCTAATCCGATTGCAGATCTAATTATGTGTTAGATAATCTAACTGGTGCGATCTGCAAATTGGATGGGGCAGGCAGAGGCCGCGTTGATTTTCCGTTGAGATAGGGCGGCTCTTTCTCCGACAATCGCATTATCCGTCAGCCCCGGTTCCCAATCATTACCGTCACTTCGCAATTACTTAATCGAACTTAATTGTCGCGAGTTGTTTGCACCGCTCCGTGTGTTTACATTCGTTGCAACGGCACTCAAAGCGCGCAATCAATTTGCAACAAATTATAAATTACTCCATAATTACTCATTTGGATTAAAATTATATAAAATATTTATTTAAAAATATCAATTTTCCTTTCAGATTTTTGTTCAGTTTATTTTTGTTCGCGAATGAAGAGCAAAACGTAAAAGATAAATTCGAAGGTAAAAAGGGGTAACGTGCAGGAATACGTGAAATTTTATATTTGCCGTTTTATAGAGGCAGCTGATTAGATTCTGAGGTAAATCTCTCGAAGTCCCTGCACCGAAAACTCTCCGGTTTTGCTTAAGGGCTCAATCGGGAAAAACCTGAGAGCTGCGTAATGGGATTTGATAATGGTTTTGACGTCGGGGACGGATGGTGGAGCTTCCAACATGCAGAGGTTGTCACAATTAAACATAATCATATTTTTTTTTATAAAAATTCAATTCCTTACGAATAGGTTGATTTTGAAGTGTTGACGTCGATGTGTTGTGATGTGGCAACGTATAATGAGACGTGTGATGCGGTTAGTGGCTCGTGAAATAATCAATTTGATATCGATGGTGCAGGCCGAAAGGGCACTTTGTGTGTGTGCCTAAGAGCGTGCTCCTAATTCAATCCGACGAATATCAAACAGTGTCTTCGATTCACACCAATTTCATAAGTCAATTTAACCGAAACAATTATAAACTTTCATAAAAAATTGTAAATTAATTGTAAAATATTTCTTAGTAAATACCAGTAATAAACATTTAATAAAAAAAATAAAATTGGGTCTGTTTACCCTAAGTTAATAGAAATAAATTGTATTTGAAATATTTAAAAAAATAGTATTATATAATTGAATAAATAAGAAACTGCAAAAAAAAAAAAATATTGTTCTCATCTATTTAACTGGTGTCTAGATCCCACGATAATTTTAAATAAAAATAAGTTTAAACATGGGGTGAAAATAATTCTACAAGTGTATTTCCTATCCCATGTAATCGTCGTTGGAATAAAACTGTGAACTTTTATACATTTTTTTTTCTGTTTCCATCGGACTTGTTTTATAGAAAACATGTTTCAGTTTATAAACAAAAAAAAGTAAATAAATATAGGTAGCGGAATAGGGTGCTCTGTAAGTAAGCCTTTTCAGTTGCGAACAGCCACACATGTAGGATTAAAGCTCGCAGGGCTTTAATCGTTTCAAAAGCTTTGCAGCAGCGGAACCATACCGACTTCTTCATTGTTCCAAACCAAAAGAACTTATTAGCATTAATCATATTTGATGCTCTCTGCGATGCTCCTGAAAGATTTGTTTTAAAGTACAATCATGCTACCTACATAATATTTTTTGTTAGCATATAATGTAATCAGTAGTGTTTCATATATTTCTATTTTCAGTATTTTTAATATTGTAAAGAGGATTTGGATAGGATATACAGGACCTTTCAATTAGCAAACGGCTATTCGTCCTATCATTTTTTTTCGCTCGTTTACTTTACTCTGTTTTTTTTATATACTATTTCCTTTTCGTGTGATGCTTGCCTTCTGTTTTTCCTCCAACGTTTCGCTTCTCATTGCTTTAATGAACGGCTTAATAGATGTTTTATTCACGGTCGTCGGTGAGCACACACATGCCAATAAAGAGGGTCCTTCGGACGGACGCTCGAGCCGCCCCCAACGTCGCCACCCCCAGATCCCGAAAAGCGGCCAACTACCGTTGACGTTACCACTGTATATATTCTTCATGAATATTTACACCAAAGCTGGCGATTGCAAAGCGAGCTGTCTGCAAACAACGTATCTAAACAACTAATTTCCATGCATATATACGGCAGGAGGGAAGAAGGACAAGTGGCGCGAGAGGGCGGAGGGGAATCCCCGTCTCCTTACCACCCCCGTACATTGAACCGTTTAATTACCGCGGGGACGCTGCATCCTAGTTAATAAAAAGAATAAATCAACCGGCAATTAAAACAAACACTCCGCAGGTCAACGACGAACAAACAACAAACTAAACAAAACATACAAAGAACGAATTAACAATAATTTGCTTGTTCTGAAATATACTGATTATTTCAGCAAAATATACATCTTCCTGTAATACTTTCATTAGTTCATAATTATACAAAAAATTGTGTAAAATATAAAAACAAATTTCAATTAAAATTAATCAATATTTTATAAAAAAAAACTTTCGATGTAATTGAAGTTTTATTATTCATTGATAACATTTTCTAATAATACCTAGAAAATGTAACGCTTTTATTTTTTGAAGAAATTTCTATTCAGTTTTTTTGATATTTTTACTAATTTACTATTAATTTATAAATTATATGTTTGTGTAACTTTTGCTGCAATTTAACTTTTAGAATTCTTATACGCAAATGAAGTAAATATTAACTTTTTTTGTCTCTCGACAAATTGCAAATGCCCTTCAGGGATTGTCTATGGCCTTCGAGGATTTACGAAACAACAACAAAGAAACAAAAATAAAAGTGTGGAAGGCGAAGTTTCCACGCTCGTCCTTACGCCGCAGGATTATAATTATTATTGAACAGTTTTATAAGTGTTTTAATTCCTTTTTAAACTCATGATTCTCAACTTTATGTGTCAGGATAGCTAAACATTTATTCAATGACGATCCTTCCTTTTTATCCCACCACTTCCTGCACGTCCTTTGTTATAGCTCCTTCTTTTGTTTGCCGAACAACCAACTTTGTTCTCCGCTGTTTAATTTGATTTCACACTACTTTGATCACTTTTAAAGTTTCTATTTATTTTTTCAACCCTCATTTAAATCAATTAAATAAATTAACAAAATTCATATATTTGAATTATGAATGTAATTAATATTTGCATAATACCAAACATATAAATTAAAGCTAAATTTAAATGAATCTGCATGTTTAACGGTCATTTCGCGTAATGCACGATCAAACTTTCAATTGTGCAGTCGTAAATTAATTTTAATTACATTCTTAATAAATATGCACAAATTGTAATGAATAAACCGTAACGTAATCTTAATATTAAATTTTACGCGGATTAATGCGAATATTTAATTTTAAAAATTAATTTATGAAAGTTATACAACTATTACTAATACATTATATAAACTTTTAGTTTTTCCATCAATATTAATGTTATTTTTTTTTTATTGTTAATGTAATAGTTTTGTTTCATTTTATGCTTTAATTGATGAAAATAATCCTAATATTAAATTGCAATTAAATAAAATTTTTCAATTCACAATCAATTATCAGCACGTTCCGTTCCTCAGTTGAGTCGAACGAAGGGTAACGTCTTTAATTAGTTTTTCCCCGGTTTAATTATTAATTGTCGCGGCCGGTGTCTTCGATTAAAACTGGGTTGAGTTTTTCAATTACGATTTTCCCGTTAAAAGTTAATTATTTATTCTTGTCTCGCTTCACAGATTTTTTTTCTTTTAAATTCTTTTCTTACTAATAATTTTTCGTCCTTTAATCCTTGCTTTGTAACGTGATAATTTTCTTTTGTGGGGCAATAATGATCAAAGCGTATCGGCCGTAAAAGAGGACGAGAAGGATTCTACTTCGCGCACAACAGCTTTACTGTTTATGCAACGTTTACGGAAGGAAGAAGTACCGTTTAACTGGAGGAAACGCCGGTGAACAGGAATCGAAGCGAAGATGTACCATGCAGGAAATCTTTTTGCAAGATACAAGTCTTTTTGAAACTATACTTCTGGTTTTTATTATTTTTATGTTTGAAAAACTTTGAAACCAAGCTTTGTATTTCTCACATTCTATTTTAAATATTTTTACTATAAAAAACACCATCATATTCCACATTAAAATCTATCGATTTTATATACAGTTTATTCCTTCCATTAAATTTTATATTTTATAAAACAACAAAATTCTATAAATTTTAATGAATAAAAATTTATTGTTTAAGAAAAACAGAAAATTAAAGTAAAAATAATGACTTATAATGAATAGAATTTTTGTTAATAAATATTGATTATTGAATGTTAATTAACACATGTTAATGTAGTTTCATTACAATAAATTTTATGTATGAATGAAAACTGAATTTCCTGGTTTACTAATAGTTTACAATTCGCGACACAATAAAGTGACATGTAATGTTCATATGTTACATATGTATATAAATTTGTATGTATATATAGGATCTAATTAAAATGTATCACGTATAAATTCGCGTTTACTTCTTTGCAAACTGAAACTCAATGAATCTCTTTAATTAATTCCATTCCGCACCTAAACGTAAACGTTTTTCGCTCCGCTTGTTACGAAATATACATTTAAAAAAAAAATGCGTTTTACGTGGGCAATTGCGATCAGTAACGTGAATAATGCATAAAAGAAAGGGTAGCGATAATTGGTTGAATAAATAAATAAAGAAAAATAAGTTTTACAGAAGATATCTTAAATTGTGAATTACGACTTAGGTGGATATACTAATTAGCATGGACTTGTTGCGAATGCAAATTCACGTTTATTTGCTTAAGCACGCGATGTTCGATGTTCGAGTTTTATGTTAAGTTTCGGGATTCGTACGGGGCTAATGCAAAGGTAAATTGCGTTTTATGGTTATATCGTAGTCAGGAGAAGCAATACAACGAGCGGGGTGCGAGGGTATCCGTTTACTTACAAAGTTGTTGTAATATTGAAGTGCAATATTGCGGAAAACGATTATATCGGCAGGAGGTCGGATCCCGTAGCAACTTCGGAATAATAATTTGAGTTTTCCTATTTCGCATTAACTGTGAATAACATCGGCGGTTGTGGCTCCCTTTCACCCCATCCAAAGGATTACGTAATCGATACGGTAATTGCGTCGCGGATAATCAGGAAAACCACCAGAAAAATCACCAGCTGCGACAATCATTTCAATATTAAACAATTTCCCTAAAAAAAATCAATTGCTATTAAATTACTATTAAATTTGTAATTCTAATCGCATTTATTTAGGACTAAGTACAAACATAATTATAACAATATCCAAATATTTGTTGTTTTTTTTTTGTAAATTTATTGGAAATTAAAAACAAATTACAAAAACAGCTAATTTCTTATATTATAAGTAACTAAAAGTTAAAGCCTTAATCTTGAACTTTCACAAAAATTAAATTTTTTGTAATATTTTTTTTTTAAATATAACTAAAATTATGTGAAATACAAAGAAAATTACTTTCTTATATATAAAGTAATTAAAAGTAAAATTATTAGAAATTTAAAGCAAATTACGAAAACAGTTATTTTCTTTTCAGAATATTTTTTTTTTGCTAATTTTAACATTTAATTTATTATTTATAAAGTAACAAAATATATATAATTATTTTTTTTTCTGAATTCGGCTATTCAACTGTCTGATTTGTGTATTTCGCCACTTGGTATGCGCAGATTGCAGCAGAGAATATTTGGAAACTTTGCAGTGGAAATATTAGAGCGACGTGTGGGTGATTTGTATGATGTGCTTTTTTCCCCAACCCCTTTCTACGGAGGAGCCACGTTACTTGCGATTTTTTTTGCCACCCTTCGTGCTGCGGTTTCCTGCTCCGTCTATTTTTTTCTCCCTTCGGTCTTCCGTTTCTTCCATCTTCGGTGCATCATAAACGGATTTTTGTTACTCGTGGGGGCTTTTACTTCTTCGAGAGACCAAAAGAAATAGACGAACGCTCGAAGGAAAAGAACGAAATTGATATCGCACAATATTATATAAATCATATAGGCCGGGGATTTTATTGTTTCGAGACTCCGACAATCGATTCTCTTTCTGGACATTTCCAACTTCTTCTCCACTTCCAGCTTGTACACTTCTGGTTTGCTCTTCTCTTTTTTTTACTTTTGATCCTCCGCTTCCCTAAAATCTATATAACAAAAAAAAAACTTGCATTCCTCTAATATTGAATTCTCCGACTTTTTATTTCCCTGAGTTATGGTTACTGCCTACTTCCAATTTCTACCCCTAGCTCAGTTTATTATCTATACGATATTTATTATCTCAGCCAGATTACTATAAATTTACTTATAATTTATTTATAAAAAGACACACGAATTATTAATTATTTTTATTAAAGTTAATCCAAATAAATAATTTTATAAAATATTGTTCTTTTTTTTGGTAATCAATATAAATTAATATTTTAAAGCTCGGTAACAAAACAAAATAAAATAAAAAATCGGCGGCCGAATTGCGTTTGCCGGCGAGCAAATATTGTTTTTGTCCAGTTTTTGTTATTTATCGATGTCATTCACGTAATGCAAAATAATGCATTCGCACGGAGAATGAGCGAAAATTAATAATAATAAAATTGCAAATAAATTGGGGAAATACGGAGGAAATGTTTTGTCCTCGTTCGAATCAAAACTGATATTATTTCAATATAAAAAAACAAAGAATATAAGCAATATTATTTTGATGTTTTTTTTTCTTTTCGTGTTCCTATTATTTTTTTCTTATTGGTGGATGCGCCTGGTTATGAAGGACGCCAATTAAACTAATTGATTTCCGTTTATACAATTGCGTGAAATAACAGTGACGGGATTATGTAAATCATGTATGCCGTGTTGATAGTAAACTGACACATAACGACAACTCGGACTAGTGTTAATAGCATTATCGAACTAATTCTAAAATCTAAAACTATGTACCATGTACGGGATTAACCTCGCAGCCAACATCAGCTCCAAAGCGTATTATACATACACGCACGTATACAAACAAACATACGATTTTGAAATTAAAATAAACTAACAAAAAAAGTATATATAAAAGCGATTCATTCAAGCGAAAAATTTACATGTTGCGCTAGTGTAATTCGCTGTAGTGCAAATATTAATAAATATTCAATAAAATTTTATTTTTGTTGCGTTTAGTATTTACATGATTTTAATTAATAAAAAAAATGAAATAAACGTTTCCGGGTTAATACATCTTGTAAACAGAATTCAAGCCGCGTTTCAGCTCTAATTTACTGACTTCACGTTGAAACAATTAAGCAAATTAAGTTGGTTTACGTTAGGGGTGAAATGAGGAAAAAAGGACGAGAAAATGTTAAAAACACTGTCGGGATTTTTATCGTCGCATCTTGGAACCACCACATTCGTGGTCGTCCTTCGTATACTTTTTTTTTATGGAGATATAAAAGGGAAGAACAAGCAATAAAACCTAGAGCCTCCGTGTTTTAGAGGGGATGCAGAGAGAGCAGAAGCCTAGAAATAAATCAACATTTAATTCACCGTTTGTCGAGCCGTATACATCCTTTTGCGAGTACGGAATCTCGAGGAGGCCAGAAAAATGGGACCTGCCTGCCTTGAAGGGAAAAAATAAAGAAAGGGTGTGTGTTTGTGTGTGGGCGCTTCTAGTTCGTCGTGCAGCAGGCCATAAATTCCCAAAGACAAATAAATTATGAATGGAATCAATACCACCTTATGCAAATAAAACAATAGCAAACAAGGATCCGGCTAGGTTAAGCAAACAAAATGGAATGTTTATGTGAAGATACTTTAAGAAGTTAACTTTTCTTTCACAAAACTATTAAATTAGTCCAGAAAAAAAATCAATATTTTTATTATACTTAAAATTTTTTAATTTACAAATTTAAGTGATATAAAAATTAAAATAAATCTAGACGCAACTGTATTTAAATTGGATTATTGTAATAATTCAGCTCATTATAATAACTGAGCAAATTTCTATTCTCGCAGAAACTTATTGTGTAAGTTACTGCGAAGAGAAAAGTTTTGTGCGAAAGGAAAATTGAATAATGCGACGTTCAAAAGAAAATTCTTAGGCGGCGGAAGAAGAGGCACACATAAAAAAAAAATATATTGCAACACGAGTGAGTGAGAAAAAGAGTGCGTTTGAATCTTTTGAAGCTTATCCAAAATATAAAAAAAAACAAACAAAAATCGCATCCCTTACGCGGTGAAGGATTTTATTCTGGATGGAAGGAATTACCTTTATGAATGAATATCAATTATTTACGAAACGTCAACAAGTGATTCGCACTCAAATAAATCCGCTTGGAATAATTATGTGGCGCGGGCGAACGCTTTTTATATTTAATTTCAATTAGTTTCGCTATGGAAATTAGATTTTTTTCGTAAAAAATAAATAAATAGAGGGATGTTTTTGTTCGGGTCGGCTTTGTGTTATTATTTATTTTTTTTCGTTATAAAATTTTTATTTTCCCGTTAGGTCATTGTTTCTGGCTATGAATTGATCGCGCGAAATATGTATATAAAAAAAAGCGCTTGTGTCGAAATTTTCTGTTATCCTTTGTCGTGACTGTTATTATAAAATAGTAATATAAGATTAATGACATGCATTATCCATTATAGCGTCGGGGCCATTGCTTTTGTGTTATTTTAGCCGATTAACCGGGGCCGATGTCCCCCCATTCAATTTATAATGATTATGTTAAGTACGGGAATCCAATTTGGGGAAGGCCAGCTGCACAAATCCATCATTTTTCAAGAACCCTACCATCCCCACATCCACCCCCAATAACTTCGCAGAATGGAAATAACCCTTAGTTAAATGTCATTCGCTTGCCTCCAAAACGAAACGCCGAACCGTGGGGGGATCGACTTCTTTATTCGACAACCGAACGCGTGCTCCGCACAACATTAACTAATCGTTAAACTGTGTCAGCCACAAAGTAACAACTAAACTTCACATGATTTATCGTGCATTAGTTGACTTGCTTTACTTATTATACACCTACCCGATTGAATATATCAATTCGATTAGTTACACACCCTTCACTTCATTCTAATACTTTATAAATTGATCCTGCAAATATTATATTATAAATATACTAAAAAATAACTTAAAGACATAATTATTAAAATATGTCAACGCTTTTTATATTTTTACAATATATTTTAACTTATTTTTTTAAAATAATCTATAGAAGTTTACAAAAATACTAAGATTAAGTTGTCTTAGATTTATGTATGAAAATTTGTTTTTATTGCATCAATGATATTGTTGTATTTATTATTATTAAATATGTTTTTTTTTGTAATATGTAAAATTAGTGAGGAGAAAATTGGTTTGCATTCGACACGTAACGGGTGGTTAATGAAATAGCAAGAGGACCCGGGTTTTCCAACAGCCACTTTACCCCGGGTATTAAGTAAACATATTAGTGTTTTACCCCGTTCACAGTGTAATATCTTCGGTCAACATTCTCGATATAATTAATGTCGAGATTGTTATTGGGGGGCGGTTCATTATTTCGCGAGCATTAATCCTCGTCGCGCCCTCCGAAGGGTTGAGCACGAACAACAACAAAAAAACAACAGAAAAATATAAAAAATAGGGGGGTGCAGCAATGGTAGAGAATAAATAAAACAACGTGTGCAGAGTCGCCATCATAATAAAACATCACACATTCAATCCAATTACAACGGCAACAGCAGCCACTTTATGGACCGATAAATTATTACCGCGACACCGCATCTCGTAGAATACATAAATCCACCCCAATTTTGCTAAAATATTAAATTCGCACCACTCGGAAATTAATATGGCAGCGATCACTTATTCCGCAAACGGCGCGCGATTCAATATTAATTACAATATCACATACTTTGCGCATTCAACCGTCTCCCGAACCCCTGCGACCCCCTAAAAAACTACCCCTATCAAGGAGTTTCGCACCGAGATCCTGCCACATTTCATGCTGCTCCAGTTTTATTCCTTCCTCCGTCTGCGAAATTCCACCTACCAAAGCACTATATCTTTTGATTGATTGGCACATACTTTTCCGCATAGAATATTTAATACTATTAATGCTGACTCGGAAGTTCATCGTCGTCTTTTACAGTTCACGAAGTACAGAAAAAAAATTATATAATTCTCAAATTACAGAAAATATAATTTGTAATTTAAATTATAGAAATTATATGAAAAAGATTTCAACATTCAATTAACAATATTAACAAATAAATCAACAAAAAAAATTATGTTCTCTACAATTACTAAATGCATTCACATCATAATTTATTATGGATATGAATATTGAATTCTATTTACTAATAAGAAAAGTGTTCAATTTCTGTTTGAAAAAGAATAATAATAATTATTTACCAAAAATTTTCCAAAGGTAAAATGATTTATGAAAAACAAGAAAAAACTAAATATACAAATAGGGGTGAGAAAAATGTATGGAAGAGAAGATTTGCTATTTTTGTTTGATTGAAAAATAATTATTTTGAAATTTTTTTATAACAAATGGTGGATAAAAGTTCAAGTGTTTTCTCTGTGCGATGTTAGTTTTTTTTTTGGGATTGCTTTGTTGAAGTTTCAGCATACGTTCCGGCCCTGAATGAATGGCCATATTCGATAAAAATGTTAACGAGCATTCATTTGTGGCTATTGGAAGAACAATTGTCGGCGCTCGTGGACGCGGCGAATATGGATTGTGCCGGCATAAAATAACAAAAGCGTTTGTACCGGCGGGGAATCCCCGCCAACGAAAACAGTAACCGTTTGATGAGTTGGCATATCCGCGATAGTGGTTTTTTATGTGCCGCCCGAACCCCCCGGAACCCCTTATATAAGTCATTGTCCAATCTATCACCGGCCTGATATATACTATACTCTCTCTCTATATATATATATACGAGCGCATTTTTTTTCGTATTCCGCCTCCCCCTTGCGTTTGCGGTTTTGTGTTGTGTAACCCGTTCTGAGGGGGAGGCTCGTTTGACGGATGAATTTGCCGGCGAAAAAACGGCGGCCGATTGTTTTTATTGGCTGGATCGAGAGGGATGGTTGAGAGAGAGAGGGCAGAAATGGGGGGTGAATCGAAACCCCCACATTGAAATTACAAAGAAAATATTCGCGCGTTATTATACAACATATTTTTTTAGAGCGCGCCGCAGAGCGTCCGGTGAATACAGATTTTCAGATTTGGAAGGATTATGAAAGCGCCCCAGAGAACCGAGCCCGGGGCTTTTTGTTCTGCAGCGATATTCATATTGGAAATTTCATCAATTACAAATTATGTTTCCCGAGCGCACTCTGAATATCAAAGAAATCGTCGAAAGAAATTTGATACTAACGCTTCAAACGTAGTTCATACCCGGCGCATCCACCATATTTTCAAATACTTTTCAATAGTAAAGTCCTTTGTTTTCAATTTTTATTTTCAATTCAATTTTAAATCAATTCCATTTTCAATTTTAAATATAATCAATTACTAAATAATTAAAAAAGAAATATTTGAAATCAAAGAGTTAAAAGCTATTTAATTAGGAAAATGGTTTTGTTTTTTTTTTTCATTTTTTATTTTGTGTTCCTAGCACTCCTAAATGGGGGCGTAAAATAAAAAGAGAATATTTGCACGCGTCGGGGCGTAGCGTAATTTCGAATTAAATTTACAATTTCTGGTGTTAAATCTGCAATCACAGATTTATGTCCGAGTCCAAAATGCAATTAACCATTTGTAAATGCGCGAAAAATGGATTCGTATTTCCGCATAGACCAAAACAGGATACAGAATCACAAACAACGATTTTGGATCCTCCTGCTGCGAATATAAATACACAATTATGTATATGTGAGTGTATATATATATGTTTTCAGGAATGCTGAAATACTGCGACATTTGCTTAAAACCGCCGATATGTGCGTTCCCGTTTTTATGTCTACGATTGCGGCTTTTCATAACGTGATCGGTTTCTTTACGTTTACATTTCCGCTCATTCGTGCGACTCCACATGCTTACCCTTAGGTTCACCCCTCGCATATATTTCTTTGCTTTCTGTATGTATAGATATAGATATACGTGCATTATTATTATTTCGGTGCAGCGTATGTCAGCCGCACCATTCGGAGCCAAGTCACCCCCTGAACATAAAACTAGTATAGTGGAGGGGAAAAAGCTGAGGAAATATCCTTTATGTAAACGTGATGGCTTTGGAGTTTGATCGATGCCTAATGTTTCTGTTCCGAGTTAAAGTTGACTTAAAATTAACGATCTGTCGGTAATGATAATATGCAACTGAGATTAAGTATTCATGAGTAGACAGATCTCACGCACAATTACATTTCCGAACGTTCGACCCAAAGCGATGCAAGGGTTGTGTTTTGGGGGTGGTTTCCGTTTGTTTGCAATTTGCAAAGGCTCATAACCGTGACATGTCGTACGCATATATATGCATACGTGGGACTTGATTGCGATGCATCATAGAAATGCTATATTCGGAAGCCATGACGCGTGTACAGAAGAGGCAAATGTCTCTTTGAGGAGGACTACATAGATCGGGAATGCGAAAATCGTGCCCGCAATACATAATGACTTTCGACACCTGCGACAAACTACGGCCGACTACCCTCGCGGCTCGATACGCCAATCAATCTCCTGTCTCGACCCCGAAACCATCAACAGGATCATTCAATCAGCGATGCTTATCAAATAATCTGCATAAATTATTACCCAAAACCGCCGTTACAACACCCACCACCCGACCTTCTACTCTGTAACACCTAAATTTGATCTGATCCATCATCCGTCCTCAACTTTCATAAGATTCCAATACACTTTTTATACAAAATCGAGTAGACACATTTTAGCTCCTTTATTTTCATAATTTATCATAATATTTTCACTTAATATTTACAAAAATTTTTCATTATTTTTAATTAAAATTTGAATATTACATTTTCTTATAATTTATAAAAGAAAATATATTTTTGATAAAGGAGTAAAAAATATTTTTTACTCTAATAATTTTGAAACTTTCTGTAATAAATGATCCTAGTATTACTGTAAAATATTTTTTTTATAGAAATGTTATATGTTGTTCGTTTAGTGTAAGATGCGACATTTTCGACTAAGAAGTTGGTCATGAAGGATTGTAACAATGTTTTTAAGTGTGGCCCGGTAAAGTGCGGATTAAATAATTTAAGTAACAATTTTATGATGGCATCAAGCCTCAAAATTGTTAGTTGGTCGTTAAGGGGCCGGCTTTATGGGGATTTGTGTTTGAATTTTCTATTCATATCTCGGGATATAAAACCGGCTTTATCCTGTAACAAAATAAGGCTTCTGGGAAAGATAAATTATTAATTCGTTTCTTTCCGCGAACGCTCGCCGCCCCCGTCGTTGCAACAGCGCTGAGCCGCCAAGCTTTTTGCAAATCCACTTACGAAACTTCTCCGTTTCCGTCAGACCTTCCGTTCGTTACGCTCCATGGGAACGCATTTGCCTACATACCTAATAGTTTTTGAATGATTACTCCACTCAATCAATCAGTTAAATATATTTATACCTTTTTATTTTACGTAAATAAAAAATATATGATTAAGATAATGGATTATGATACAATTTTTTTTGGATGAAGCTTGATGAAATATTGATGATCTTGAAATTACTATTTCTCGTAACTATGATGGATTTGGTTGTTTCTATATGTATACACATTGTTTTTATTGTAGTAATTGTAAACGTCATCCAATATTGTTTATTATTCCTGTTAGGCCGTTTCCATTTTTAATTTGTCCATCCGACATGTGGGAAAGCAACAAATAAATAAATACACGTTGCGCGGAATTTCCGCAATCCGCAATTGCGCTCGTAGCATTTTGGCTCCCAGAGGCGGCCGGCAAAATTTAATTCAGTTTCCGCCGCTAAGTGGCCGCCCTCGATGATTCATAAACTTTGGGATTGTGCGACCTAGTTATTATGCAATTCTATATTTTTTTGTTGGTTGTTGTCCTCTGTTTTTTGCGTGTTTATTAACTAACACAAAACAAACAACCGCATGTTTTTTTGGTTATCGACCTAAGCCCTTTTTGCACCTCCTACATTTTCAAGGAAAATTATATTGGTGTTAGTTTTATTATGATGATTATTACATTTTTTTACAATATTGTTAATTTCAGTCGGAAATAATGGGTAACACGAAATGCATAATTATTTAGTGTAATTAGCGACGTGCGTGGTAATTTCCCTTAGGCTTTCTTACGGAGTTTTCGGGAATTTAATTATATCTGTATTAATTAGTAAACTTTTCTCATTGGATACCCGTTCTTCTCGTAACTGTTCTAAAGCAATGTTTGTATGTTTTCGCCGATTATTTTCCCGAGCAGACGAGTGCAGTGTCGTAAAAGGGGGGTAAATTGAAGTCGCGTAAGGCTGTTATTTAGTGCTGGGCGCAATTAGCCACACACGAATTGTCTCGATTTATCGGAGGCGGCGAGGAGGGGCGGCGAAAGAGAAGCAAGCAAACAAGGGGACCGCCGTCTGGGGTGGCCGCTATCTCGCGGACGCAGGCTGTGTGCAAGACGCCGCCCCCCGCGAGCATCGCCCTCGGCGCCCCCGTTGTTACGTTACGTAACGGGTATTACTCATAATTAGTGGGTAATTGAAAATTAACACGAGTGCGCGGGGGTGGAAAATGGGGTTCGCAGCACCCGCGACCGGGTGGAAGGTGGGGAGATTTGCATTGATGCGGGGGCGGCGAAATGCAGCGTAAGATGTTGGGAGCGGGTGGTGCTCGCGCCGGAACACCGCATCCGCCCAGTTGGCACAAGTGGCGCGCGGGGGGTTCCATAATTATTGCTTAATTACCGATTTCCCCCCATCGCCATTGTAACGCGATTATCCTTAACATATTAATCCACATAATCAGCGCGAGCTTTGTGCGAATATCGTGATTATTTTGTGACAATAGGTTTATTACCAAAGCATCTGTCAGACACATGAATGCAACGCACTGGTTTTGCTTACCGCACACACAGAACCCAGCCATAACACGTGTCAAAATCTACTTTGCCTCGAAATATGTCAATTGCTTTTGGCACAATAATTTCATCTGCCTTCGTCCGCACGATCACCTCTTGCGAGGGGGGTTGATCCATTCATTATTTATCCGCAATTAATTTCAATTATTCAGCGATTCAAAATTGCCGCTTCCCGTCCGTCAGTCCATTTGCTCCAACCCCGCGCCATCCACTTTCCCGCCCCCTGAATTATTGCTCGAATTGTACATAATATGCACTGACAAACATAGACGCAAAATAACTCGCAGCTGAAGGATTCATTATTAAGCCGTTTTTCGATGCGCATTCGTCGGATGACATCAATCAATTTTCAATAACAAATTTATAATCCCTCAACGTCACTATATTCTATCTTTATATCTATCATTATTATAGATATTCTTGCAAACATCAGCATTACTTACCTCATTACTTGCAACTAAACTAAAGAAAATATTCAATTTATATTTAACTTTGTTTCTACCAATATTCAATTTTTAGTCATAAAATAATATACTTCTCTAAAATTATTATTTAAAATATTTGTAAGTAAATTTAAAAAAAAAACTTTCAGAATTGACAAAGATTAAGTAGTTTGTAAGATACATTGTGTTGTACGAGTAACGTGGTGAGATTAGTGTAGATATAGACAGTACGAGTTTAGTAAACTCGAGAAATCTGTGTATTATTTAAGAATGTTTGAGAAAGTTATAAAATTTAATTAAAATTAATTCGGTGCGGGATCCTAATTAGGGAATTAATCATACTTGCTGTTGAAATTTCTTGACAATTTTAAATCGATTAAAGAATATTATCTCTAATCCGCGTAAAACTTAGTCCCGCAAAGTTGAAGTTTTCTTGAAAAGTGCACGAAGCAAATTAAGAAATATTTCACGAGATAATATTGTTGCAGGAAATGTATTTTTTTTTCACAGTTTCTGGACTGATTTTTAAAACAGGATAAGAAAGTTTGTGTTTTTGTGTATTGTATGTATTTATGTGTATATATCTGAATATTATTAAGAATGCAATTGAAATTGATTGTATGTGGATTTTGTTTTCAGGAAGTTCATCGGCCTTTGGTCTTTTTAAGGTTGTTTAAAATTTATGAATAGTGTTTCGTTTATAAAAATTTAATGCGGAAATCGATAGGAAGGGCTATAATGATGAAAGATTTAGGTTGGCCAAGGCGTTCCACTGATAAAATGTGGTTACACGTAGGACTTATACGTGTGTCCTCTGAAGTATCTGAAAGTCGCGGTGCCGAATCTTAGGACAAGGGCTTAAATATTTATGCATTCCGCACTTAACTGCATTAAGGTTGCAGGCAAGTGCGACTCCGGGGAAGAGAAACAACTAATAAAATATATCGTACACTTGGGAAATTAATATCAAGTGTCTTAATCCCAACCTTCTGTGTTGCAAACGGCCGCGTTATTTTTCAGAGACTTGTGACCTAGCGTTATGGCGCGCGTAAAGGGCCAAGACGGTGGTTGTCTCTTGTTAAGACAGCCTCAACCTCAAACCCTGTAGCGCCTAGGCTCCTACCAACTCCCACAACCCCCTTTGCTGCCTCTGTTAATTCATCGTCTCCATTTGCATATAATCTGTAAGTGTCATTACGGCACTGCGAACTGCGTTATTCCGGCGATTGTGACAGCTGCTGCAGCCGCAAACAATATCGCATTCTTTATTCAAATTTTCGCAACCGGAAAACTTTCAGACGTTGATGGCTCGCAAATTGAAAGCCTGTCGCGATCCATAAAACAATGCACAACTTATATTCTATTCTATATATATATATATATATACATACACACAAGAAGAGAGAAATATATATGTATCTGCATGCACCGCTGTTTCTTATATGAAGACAGATAGAGGACGAGTGAAAGGAATAAGTGGAAAACGAAAAGGACCTACTAGAAAAGGAAAGGAAGCGCACGTGAAAAAAAGGCGGAAGAAAAACGCAGGAAGGATAAAGCGCAGCGCCTTTTCCTCCGAGCACTCGAGGCTCCGGATTTTGTTCCACCTAAGAGCTTACGTTCACCTCCTTTCCTGCATTCCTACTTTCCTTCATTAGAGGCCCTCTTTAAACTAGGAGACTATTCAGTCGCACTTCTGTTTTAACTCAGCCACCTTATGTCCTTTCCCCCTTTTTGATATCACTCAATTTTATTTAACCCATCCACATTATTACTTACTGTGAAATTTAATTTAATTTTAACGTAACTCATTTATGCAATAAAGTTGCGCTCACACTATATATCAGAAGTAAAACAGTAAAATTTATAAATTAATATATAGAAACTAATATGTAGTAATTTCCAATCAAGATATATTTAATTAATTATTTATTTCAGTTTTCAGACGTATAAAATGAAATTTGAAAATTAAATAATTTCACTTATTTGCTTTATAAATTTGATTGAAAATCGTTTGTTTATAAATCGTAGTTTCCCCGCACGCAATATACTATATTACCTTCATCAAACAGATTGTCCCTTCTCTGCGTTTTTCATTGTTTGCTTGTGATGGGTGAGGGTGTAATGATTTCTATGCCTTTGTCCGGCGACGACATCCTCTATTGGCGAATTATCCTAAGAACTAAGAGTCCCGATCTCATAAATTTGCGGACGCGCATTTATATCCATCTCTTTGTTCCCAAACGGACATAAATTGTTTCCCTACGAAGGGATGACCATTTGAAGATCCTTCCGCATCAAAAAAAATAAAATTTAACGAATTAATTTCCTTCCTGACGATAAAAAAACTATTCTCTTTTCATACGTGTCCTCATCCTGATCCCGGTGAGCGTGTCCTGTGTGTTTTTTCTCATCTGTGCCAACGTTTTTTTTTTGTCCAACCGGGGCGGGAAAAATTTGTAGTACGAAAACCTATAAATTCGGCTGGATCAGTGTTACATCGTAACGTTTTTCAACTTTTATGAGCAGGGTTAAAAATTCGTGCCGCTTGCAGAAAAGTTTTAAAGCCCCTGATACAGCATATGTATATAAGACAGAAAAAGATATTTCCATAAATCATTCCGAAATATATACAACATTCGATAGCGCACACGCCGCACGAATAGCGGAGCACACGGGGGTGGATGGACAAAAAAAATAAATATATAAAGAGAGAAGGAGGTAAAAAGGCGCTATTTCGGGACGCTCTATCGAGCTTACGCTTTCGCTTTTTTCGGGACGATCCAAAAACCTTGCGCTTCCTTTCATACACTCTTCGTACTCAATAATGCAATTATTATTTTGAGCCTCTATTGCCTTCGTTCAAAACGCTTCAGCCATTTTATTTACGGGCATAAACACTGTTCCGCTTTCTTTTATTCAGTCCACCCAGTTGATTTATTCTATTGATACTGCTTCCGCTTTCCAGGCTCGAACAGTTTTCACATTAAATACCAACAAAAAGTTTACGTTATATGTTAACTTCCTTTCCTTTTTTATATACACTTACTAAATAGATGCTTCCACATTATGTGAATTCCCTTTTGTAACCTGTCAATTTTATTTACAAGAAAAATGAAATTTATTTAGCTTTTTCTTTTGTTCATTCAATATATGAAACTTATGTAATAATAATATATATAAAATATCAACTTTTAAAGATATTTTCAGTTTTCAGAATTTGTCCACAAATTTTATTATTGTATAAATAAAATTTATTTAAAAATTAATTTATTTATTTGAGTAAAATAATCTATTTTGAAAAAAGATTTATTTAAAGAAACAGAATTGTTGGTCAACGAACATAAAGTTATGATTATTATAACCGTCATGGTTTTCCAATTTGCGAAAGAGCGGAAATCCCAGAAAGCAGATGCTGTATTATGGAAACCGCACCAATTAGAAGTTCTCAACTTACAACAGTCGTAGAACACGGTTCGGCCGACTAAACTATATAAGCAGCACAGATTAATTTCGGTTGGAAAACAAAAAGGGCGGACGGTTTAAGTGTCGCCGGTAATTAGCATATCCGGGCGTCGGGGGTTTTGGGGGTTGCGTCGACGTTTGGGGCGGTTAAAGTATTTAAATAAAAAGTACTTTGCGCCTTGTTTATCTGACGGTGTGCTTTTTTTTCTTCTCTTGTTTATCTTCTTGTTGTTGTCTATTTCGTTTCCCCTCGTGTGTTACGCCGACAAAGAACGCGCGAAACTTTTGTTTCCACAACTAGTTTCTACATTTTTTTTTATTACGGCACAACTAAATCACAATAATTGCGCTGAACCGCTAATCCGACGCTAATTTTACCCGCTGGCAATTATATAACATACATATTTATAAGGGATGTAGTTTTTTAAATGCATCATGTTTATATTTATCACAGCTGGATTTAAACACATTTTGCCTTAAATATTAACATAAGTTTTCTTATTATATAATATTTAGAGATACTTAATACATAACTTTATCTTAATAATTGAATCTCTATTAGTTAAAGTATTAATTGATGTTAGTTTTTGATATTAATTAATACAATTAGTATGTAAGTGTTTAATGATGTAACACGTTTTATGTGATAAATAGAGTAGAAAAATGTAAATGACTTGACCATGTTTAAAAGGAAATTCGTTTTTAAATGTGTGAGCTGTTGCTGAATATCGTTTGATCCTGTCGTTCACATTGTGTGTGTGTATTTGTGTTTACATTATTTTTTTTGCTTCTTCGTCGTTCCTCTTTTTCCGCTTTCGCCTGGAGCGGAAACGGATGTGACGTTGTGGAAGCGGCGGCGTCGGCGGCGCTACAAGTGCAAGGGCCCTCAAGAATGTGAAGGGCCCTCACAAACCTAAACCGTGTTTATTCGCGCGCAAACATTCCAACTTCCAAACGGCAGATATGCAAGGAGCAACCTGCATCCGTATACTTTATGCTAATACCGTATTATACTCAGCTAACCGGCGACAATTTCGCCCTAATGAAATGTTTTCAACCGACCTTATTAGCCCCCGGGTCGAAGGGTTCGACCGCCCCCGCGTTTTTCGCCGCCCTTTTCAACATATAACCCCCAACCCTAGCGCCGTGTCGCCATTGACAATTTCAAACAAAATTAAACCGCTCCCCTCGTTTAATATTTATTAAACCATTATAGCAAGATTAAACAGAGAGCGCACATTATGGAAAACCCGCCACGTGGCAAAACCATCAATAGCACAAACAATTGATTCGGTGTTTCCATAGTGTTAGTTAACTGCAGAATTTCTTTTAAAGACGCGACATAAGCAAAAATAACTCTGAGTGCGAAGTGTAAGGGGATGAAAGAATAAAACACCAACAAAAATAATCGCAAACTTTTTCAATAAAGGTAAGAGACTGTAATTGCAAGATTGCGCAAACAAAGTTTCTCATCCCTGCACTTCTGGAACTATCGCAGCAGTCGAAAATCTGGCGTTGCTCGAATTAAAACTTGTAATCAAATTGATTATATTTTTAGATTTTTTTAAACTATTTTCTTTTGCCCCTTGCTTCACTTAATTTACTTATCCTGAGTTTTCGCAATCTTCATTTTATAATAACCGTCTACATTAAATAAAATTATTATAAAGCTTTACGCATTAAATATTCCAAACTAAATCACAAACTGTCAAAATCTAATTATAATTTAAGCATATTGTTAGAGCAATTTTATAATTTAAAATAATTAATGTTCTAATTAATTTAGTATACAATTTGCAAAATTTTAAATTTCGATTTTTGATATTTTATGTACGAATTTACATTATTGAAATAAAAATTGCAGTAAATATTAAAAATTAATTAACAACAGTAATAAATTTGGTGAGAAACGTTTAAGAAGTTTGTGTTCCCTATAGAATCAGATTTTTATTAAGGGGTTAAAATTTTAATTAAGAAAGTTTAAGAACAATTTTTATGAACTACTTTTAATGTTGTCGACTTTCGGCGGCGCTCGTTAAATATGATAATTAGTGGCGATTTATTTGTGGGGAGGTGGTCGATGCATCGACGGTGTGTAGATCGTTCGAAATGGAGGAAAAAAAGAAGAACGGAATTGGAGTTATGTTAATTCCGCATCGCGGCTCCGTTTTCCGGCGGATTGGAAATTTTCCGGTCGGAATTGTTTTCGCAGTAATTAAATGTTTAGTCTAAGGAAAAGCTGTTTTTCCTGCTCGGTCCCGGACTTTATAGGGAAACCTATCTCAGACTCTCGACCCACCCTTAGTCTTCTCTCAAAATCCTCGCCACCCTCCTTCGGTATATGTGTGTGTCTGTATCTGTATCTCTGGGGGGAAAATCATTAAGGCCGTTTCCGCGTCCGCGGTTTTCTAGTTAGACCCATATTGGTCTGGGAAGTAGCGTCTTCGTCGGACCGGGTCTCATTCGTCGATGTAAACACTCTCAATACACCCAGGAAACCCAAACTACATGCTTCGTTGGCTCCGTATTCCATCAATCCCTAAGAAGAACTGGCGACCTCCGATATCGACGCTCGCGCTATTTTTATTGCGGGGCCGTTGGGACTTTCCAATCCAACCCCCAACACCCACACAACCCACATGTATCGGCAAGTTTTCCTCCAGTAATTGAATAGTTAAAATCTACCTTTTCATTAGACCTATCTCTTTGCTTTTAATATTTAAACCCCATCCTTTCAAGTCTTTACGTAAGAAACGTAATCTTAGCGAAATGAGTATATTTATTATTTAATAATACCACATACACTAATCATTAAGTAATTACAATTATCTACCTTTATTAATATACTCAATTTTTTATCGTTTCCAACAACAATATTAACTTCAAAGGATAAAATTACGTCATATTTTCATTATTTAATCGCACTCCTTTCATATTACAAGCACATTCAGCTAAACCATTATAGAATTAGCATTAAGTAATAACAATTAATTTTTTTTAATGATTTCCAACAACAGCCTTAAGAAAATAAACTTCAAAGGGCAAAATTACTCGGTCAGGCTTCTTTATATTTTTGGGCCTTTTGCAATTAGGAGGCTTCTGGTAAATTTTAAATAAGGGAAAAGGGCAAATCAAATTCCGTAAAAATTAGCCGGAGAAAATTGAGGAAGCGTATGCGTGTAGATATAAACAAGATTCATTTCCTTTTCGGAAGCGGGTAAAAAATAAGGGAGGAAAAATAAAAAAAATATATATATAATAAATAAAAGCGAAAAAGATAATAGAATAATAATTTTCCGTTTCGCTTCGGCGTGGGTTGTGTGAAAAAAAATGAAATAAAATAAAAACAGCAAATTGTTTTTCTGTTCTTTTCTGTACGAGATTGGCTTCTTTTTTATTTTCACCTCGAGAAGTTGAGGTTACAGATCTGTTTTGGCTTGTATATACAAACATGATTTATTTTTGTTTCATCTCATTAACGTTTGTTATGTTTGGAAAAGTATATTTATTTAGAGGTTTCAACTTTTGTGCTTATTATGGCTTTGTTCTTATATATTTTCTAGAGAAAAATAATTTATTAGTAAAATTAAATCGTAATTTAAAAATTTTAAAACTTTAAATTTAATTGAATTTTTATTACAAAGGGTTTAAAAACAATAAAAAAAAGTTGAAACAACTAGTATAAATTTAAATATGATTGTAATATAATTGCATGAATAAACCACAGTGTACATTCATTTCATTATAAAATAATTATCTGGCATTAAGTATGCATGCATGTAATAAAAACAAAATAAAACTAAAAACCAACAAGCAAACAAATGCTATACAGTGCACATCAAGTGCGGTGGATGCGCCGGGTAATTATTGATTCGTTTAACAGTCAAGTATTGTGCGTTCTCTATGGTGCACCGAAAACTCATATTATTCGTAATATTTTCGGTTTTTACTGCGATCCCGCGGATTAAATTAATTTCGGTGTTTGTAATTGTTCGCGAAAATATTTATGTCCGTAATTGAATCCACACATTGAAATCCGCTAATTAAATTCAATAACGTTCTTCGATCCTTCCAATTTTTACTATAAACAATATTATTTCTGATTTATTTATTTATGACTTTTTACTAATATTATTATTTCAAAGTTATTTAACTTAATTTTACCAAAAATGAATATTGAAGCTTGTAACAATTTACAAGAAGAGGATTTACTGAAGTGCTATATTGAGTTAAAAATGTTATTAAAAAAAAATCGAAAATAACATGATGCAGTCATATTGCTGAATTTGTATTTTGTTGCACAATCACTTTGAGAAATTGGCTGCGTGCTCTACTTTCTTTTTTCCCAACCGCCATCCCCTACAGTAAATGTCCTCTTCAGTGGAATTTATGCATTCAAGGTGGAATTTGTCAAAGGGCCCATAAAATTTTTAATCTTATTTATTGGCGAAGCACTTTTACGGCTTAAAATATTGCCAATTCTATGTGCGCCTCACTCTCTTTCTCTTCCTGGTCGCTCCACATTTTATTTCTTTTTTTTATATATCCGGCTCTTCCTTTTTGGTTTCCTACCGAGGAGGAGCGGCATCGTCCTATTATCCTTGATCGCAGAACGAATGCTCCACTGAACGTAACAATGACGATTGTGTGTGTCCATATTGTAATTGGCCGTCCATAAATTGCGTCGGAGCTTAAGTGTCCTGGCAGGACGTGTAATTTGATATGAATGCCCGGATTCGTCGTCATAAAAAGTCAGGGAGAGGATAGCCATTTATCGCGCAAAGAAATATGGACATCGGAATTCTCTCTCTTTTTTTTATATAACCACCCGGAACAGTATTTCTCCTTTCGGTGAGGGTGGTTTAGACGTGGGGGGTTGAAAGCAGCGGTGTTAATCTTTCGCGAGTTCCGAAAAAAAACCGCCGAAAGAAAGAAACAAACCAACTAATACCAAATAAATATTTGGGCTACAATTTATCACGGTGCGCGCTCCCATCGGCCCTATCCCTTTTCCCGGATTGTATCATCGCGGAGTGAAAAACTTTCGCGCAAATAACATTTATTTATTTCTCTTTTCCTCTCCTTTATTTATTTATACCAATTCCTTGCTCGGTGGTCCTCCTTCGTCCTGAATTTATTTTTATTATCCTAGTTTGATTATGTTTGTTTCCTCAGCCAATTACACTTGCATATATTACGGTGTAATCCCGCTGCGGAATTTGCACAAGCCAGTCTGGAGCGGCGCCGCCAGTTGATTTAATGGAATTTACACGAGAGCAACAAAGAGAGGTATATGCGAAAAGGGCGATACGAAAACAAGGAATACAAAAAATATAAAACTGCGGGAACGGAGGAAATTGTTATAGGGAGTGGGCTTTTTGCGGGCGTTTATTTACGTTATTGCCTTGCCTTCCTACCTTCCGTTCCGATGCTCGTTGAAGCTCTTAATACGGCGGATTAAAAAAAAATAATTACCCGAATTAGCTTAAATTATCCTGAAAGGACCTCATTTCGCTTGTGGTCGAAGGGAGGACTTTGCACGTATATTCTGTTTTGTTGCGCTAATGAAAAGTACTTAAGGAGGGACACCTCATTTTTATATTCCAACCTTGCAAACGTCTGCATCAAACAAAAGATTTATTCTACTTGTATTTACTGGTTCAAAGCCAATCAATAATCTTTATTACTATAATCAGCATAAAGCTATCATCTATTGCGGTGCATTCGCCTCTTATACTTCGAAACTTAATTGATGGGATTTAGGAATAGGTATCGTTTCCAGTACAGTTTCCGGGCGAGCTTGCTTGTACTGCAGTAAACCTTTATTACAACGCTTAATATACAGTTTCATAAATTTTAAACTACACCTCCGAAATTATGCACAGCGTAAAACAATGTAAAAATAAATCTTAAATCATCTATAGTAATTTAAAAAAAAAAACTGAAAATGACGTACAAGTTTATAAAATTATTTAAGTACGACATTCATTGTAAATCAAAGTTAATTTATTTAAAAAAAGGAAATGTTCTAACTAAACACTTTTCATTTTAATAATCTACAATTTCATTTTTATTTATTAAATTGTTAATCATCACTTTAATTTATTTTTTAATATATAACAATATTCATTATTTGATTTAAAAAAATATTTGTTTTAAATAATGTATAATATCTTGATATTTTAAAATGAATTAAATAATAAAATTATATGGTTTTATAGTAGAATAAATTTTGAATGTTTTGAGGTATTTGTTTGTGTGGTTTTACAAGCAGATGTTTACAACTGCAGAAGCATGAATTTAAATATTGAAATGTGTGTAGATTGGATATGGTGTTGTACGCTTTGGTTTAAAACTGTTGTGCGTCCAGGGAATGGAAGGGTGTGAGAGAGAGGAAGAGAAAAAAAATAAATACGGCATTGAAATGAAATTCGGAGATGCAGCAACAACGTGAACAGGGGATGGAAGCATCCGCGAAATCTCGCCCTGTGCATGTGAAATGAAAGGGAGAGAGAGTGTACCATGTTAAATATGTTGCTCAGTCCCTGAGCTGTCATAACAATGTATTTTAATATAACATGCATGTAAAGTCGTGAGCAGCAACACATGTAGGGAAAGAGCAGTGCGCCAGGCACTGACTGGTCCGGAATAGTCGAATTAAGCCTGCCGGATATTAGTCTCGGGACAACTAGGTAACATCCCCGACTTGTTCGACTTTAAAACCACCATCTTTTTCCATTGTTTCCTTCCGTCGTTCAGTTTATTGCTGGCTCTCTCATTCTCACCCGAAAACCCTAGGATAAGGGGACAGGTAGTTAGTTAGTTAGTCCCATATGTTCAATAATAAAGCGAAGATCCTCGCTGCGAAGTTTCGCCTCACCCTATCCCCGAAAAGTCCTTTGCTGCCTCCTTTCGTCCTGGCTCCCGGGACCGCACTAAAATCCCTAGTCCTAATGCTCTTTGTAATGCACATCATTCCACGAAGATTATTCACTTCAAAAATGGGGCGCTCTAAAATCAACACTGCACGTTTTGCTTTAAACATAGCATACTGTGTCTGTTCTCTCTCTCTCTCTACGCTATGTACTATGTATGTACATACATATTTTGCGGGGTTGGCGGAGAGCCTTAATTACTTCCAGTGCGCGAAATTTTAATAAAGAAACACGGCTCCCGGCAGAAATGCAATATTGTAATGGCAACCGTAATATTTCTATTACAATGTTACTACTATATTAGTTTAATTAAATTAGTTTTGTCCCGACAGTTAATATATCTCACTCCAATTACGCCATCCTACTGAATAATGAATCAGTTTCCTACTCTAAATGCACTTAGGGCGCTATTTTTCATTCTCCCGCCATCCGGCAATCTATTAGGCATTACGTAATAACGCTGCGCCCATCGCTGAACGAATTACATCACATCGAAAAATCTATGTATTTACAGTTATAAGTCACACGATCTTAAATACTATACGCATCCACCAATCTAATACCTGGCGCATCCATCAAGTCAATACCAAAATACCTGCCACATCTCTCATTTCAATACTTTCATACCAAAATATTACTTATAAATTTTTTTAAATTTCCACACATAATGGATATAGAAAAAGTCACCCCTTCATGCTGTGTTGATTAAAAAAATGTACGTATACGCACAAATAAAAAGCGGTTGTTTCCGCGTGGGGGTTGAAATAATGCACGCGCTTGCATTATTATAATTTACGGCCGTGGCCCCCGCAATTTCGGATCGCGATAAAAGATTAATTGCCGAATTTGTCGATTGTGTATTATATGTGAGTGAATTCGGGGGGTGGTTAAAACCCCCATCGCCTCGCCATCAATTATTTATTATTTAATTATTCTGTATTCGTTTCGCTTTTGACAACTCGCATTAAGTTCCGCCCGATTCATATAATCAACCAGAAGTGTTTATGAATTTTAAACTCACTCTGTCACTTCCATTAATTCACAATGTTTTATTGAGCTATTTCAACTTAAAGCTTATAAATTACTTTTGTTTTAATTATTTAAAAATATTTAATTATAATTATATGTAAATTAAAATAAAACAGTAACTTTACGAAATTAGTAACTTTTTATAATCATGTAAACTACTTGTGAAGTTATTAGACCCATATATAATATAAGTTGGTACACTTGTCACAAGTACTTTAGTAAAATTTTCTATGTAATATATCATCAATACTTTACTTGTGGGATTTGTGCAAGTACTTAGTTAAAATATATGGTAGATAGTTGAGAAGTTATTTGGAAAGTATAATGTTATTATTTTTAAATTACCATGAGATATTTGCAGTGAATGCGTGTTATATTAAAATCGAGTTTCTAGAGGAAAGTGTGGATTAAGTTTTTTGCGGGTCGGTAATAAATTTTGAAATATTGTTTCCGGGCTGGGCCCGTGAAAGTTTTTTGATTGCCCTAAATTATTAAGTCGGGTGAATAGGGGGTGAACGTATGTGATTCGAAAGGGAGGCGGTGTCCGCTGCACCTGGGGCGCACCAGAATCGTAACACGACTGGGGGTGGCTGTTTTTTCGGGGGCCCACGGATGGGCACGTACTTAGGCGTGAGTGTGCATTTTATAAAATGCGAATTTGTAGTGTAATATGCATGCAAAGGCCGCAAAAAAGAGAGAAGAGGAGACGAAAAAAAAAAACGTTTCCCATGAATTGTCGGCGGCGTTTGTGGCGAATAAAGAACGGCCTATAATATGAAAGTATAATAAGCACTTGGAGCCGCGAGTTTCCAGTCGTAAAGAGCTATTTAAAATTTAACTTCCATACGTTCCGAGCGCGACATTTCCATAAATAAAAGCGCACAATGTGCATCAATTGTTGTTGCGATGGATAGTTAGGCCCGAGGCTTCGTCATCCACCGCTTTCTTTCCTCAAACTTCAACGGATGAAGGGGAGCTTTGGTAGTCGGGTAGCTATGGTAGTTGGGGGAGCTATGGAAGTTGGGGGAGTTTTGGCAGTTGGGGGAGTCAACTGAGACGGTTACAGAATTAAACGAAATTTCCTTTTGGTACATGTGTTCCTTATTGTAGCCGGGATGGCGTCTGCTTGGGTTCAAAAACCCATACGTCTTCCATCCCACTTAACAATACACCATATTTTATTCATGCGACAGCAGATGAGATCAGCGCCACAGATCCTCATCATAGCCACCACTTTTATCCTTCGATATTAATCTGTAATCCGCATGAATATTAACTAAAATCTGCGAGAACTGTCAAGAAACTCAATTAAATTAAAAATTCAATAAGACATCTTCTTGTTATACAAAACAATATTTGATCATGGTTGGGACACTAATACTTGCTTTGGTACATCATATATATTAGCTATTTATTATTGAAACGTAATCAGCTTTGGTTACGTATTAAAGATCCGGACCATTACGTCTATTCACTTTGTAATGAGTTGGAGACGTACGATAAAAATAGTCTATTGATCTCCTGAATTCATAAACGCGTTTCGCATTTGATGCACCAACATTTAGGAAACAATATTTGGTGTGAATTATTCCACGTAAAAAATGAATACATAGTTTCATTTTAATATTTGCGTGATTCCAACAGTTTACGTGATTGTGAATGAAACCTTTCAAAATCATTTTATTTTCCACAATTCATTTATATACTGTTAATGCTATTATTTACAATAAAAAAATTGAACTATTTTTCATTAAAACTTCATTTAAATACTTTAATTGGTATTTCAATATATTTACTAATTTATTGTATAAGTTTTTTTTTATATCTGGATCATGTTAGCTTGTTAACAAATGTTTCATGGGTTCTTTAAGTATTTTATTAACAACGTCTATATTGTGAAAGGGGTAGTATATTAATCAGGAAAATAAATAGGTTTTTGGTATTTCATCAGCGGCGCAGGTAGGTTGTAAAAAGAATTGGCCCGAATCATGGGGGAATAGATTTGTGTTAAGCGAATGAAAAATGTTGGTAGGAAAAATTGTTTTGCGGCCATGGAATATTTAAGGGTGGTCGGCATCAGGGCGAGCCCAGTACAGGGAGGGTGAGATACAGAGGGCAAAAGAGACAGAGAGAATGAGGGGAAGCCGTTTTATTTGTAATTGGATTTCGGCGCAAAACAGTTTATCTTTTATCGGGACGGAATGAAGTGGACAGAGTGGTTTCTTGGAGTAAGATCAATACAAATGTCTTCTAATGCGCCAATATATCTGCCCAACGTGTTACTGATTACTTTTCCTCGTTTCGACTCACTTTCCCTCATGGCGTCGACCGACCACCCTACGCGCCACCCCTTGGATAGGTTGTGCCCACCGTACTATTACTTATTCCGGTAATCTGTTTATTTCTGCGCGGCTATGTAATCAAGGCGCTAATGGGTTATTAGAGTTATAAATAATTTTATGTTGTTTGAAATGAAAACAAGTGGCAGCCACAGGCTGCTCATATAAGGGAATAAATTAAAAGGAGAGGCGCTTCCTTTTAAGTGCGCGTATATTTCTTGGAAAAGCTCAGCTTACTTTGCTACCAACTTGTAGTTGGCGCCCACCGCCCACCGCCTCCAACCCCCATCTCACTTCATTCAGAATTACGGCGTGAGTTAATTCCGAGCATAATAACTATTTACTTTACGTTATTGTTATGTTAGCCGCTTCCGTTCTTCATCTGGCAATGGCTTAATTAAAGAAGCGCAACGTTTCCGATTTCCGGAAAATTACAAAAATTCAATATATTTATATATAACATAAAGAAAAACATTGACTTGAAAGAATAATTCAATTTGGTTTAGTAAAATTTTATTAATACTGTAATTATTTTGGTGCCCCACGTTGGGAGCCAAATTACAATATTTGTAAATATTTAGTGTAGATGTTGAAATTGTGATTGGTTGCTTTCGGTCATTCAGGTATGCTTATGCAATACGTCAATTATTTCGTTGATGGCATCTTATACCTGGGGTATCCATTGTATAAGCAAATAATAACCGTGCTAGTGATCCCGTCGTTGGCGATCACTTCGCAATTAGCACACCGTGTGAATTTCGGAGGTGGCATCGGACGTGATGCAAGATCTCATTTGCGCTAAGTCACTCCGGCGCCGCCGCCCCCCGAGGGACCGCCGCCAGCCACAACACATCGCAGTTTACTCATGCACGATAATATATTCGGCACACAGGGCAACAATGGCTCAGTCGCTAATACCTTACCACCTCTGATCACGGTTCAGTAATCGATTGCTAATATTTATGCCATCACGGACGGATATATATTAGTTACGTAATAATGCACACAATGCCGTGCCGCCGGAAGCCCAAGATTCCGGGCCCTGGGGTGGATGTGCCATCAGCACGATGCCAACCCCGAGAGCATTAATCACGCCAAGATTGTGTTACCTTTCAATTTTTGCCATCATGTCCATTGTACTACCCCACTGTTATATAGATTTCTGATAGAATACCCTTCCCCATTCAACATTCGAGTACATTGTCAGTTTTATATTTAAACTAAGTATTCCGGATTTTCAACAATATTCCAATTTATTTTAACACCACAAAAATTTAAAATTAAATTAGAATTAAAATCTTAAAGTATATAGAGTATTAAGTTACTTTTTCTGTTTAAATTTTTACATAATAAGTATAAGCTAGTTGGAATTGGAAATGTATTTAAATCCTTTAAGATATATGCTAAAAGTGAGCTGATAAATGATTAATTTTCTGAAATAGAATATGCGGCATAATAATGTTCGCTTATTTTCTAAGGGCTTATTTGAATATAAGAAGGAGGCGCGATGGCATTCTGAGTTTTCAAGTAGTTCGCGGATGCGGAATATATTATCCGGAGTTAGAACGATATCTGCGGAAAAACCAAATGCAAATACATTTCTATCGCACTCAATTTTTTCACCGATTTAGTCACTCTATTTTCAATATGATGTATTTTTATTGAATGCACTGTAATAATGGAATTTACTTGTAGCGCGATTTTTTGTTGCCGTTTGGTTTCCGGCGAATTTCCCTTACAGCGCGCGCGGAAAATTCGCCGCAACGTGATTTTCCTTCCAACCTTTCTCTTTCCTTTTCTCTCCTTCACATAATACACATTTTCTTTCCCTCTTCACCTCATTCATTCTTTTGGAAGCGGTGTTTTTTTGTTCATATCTCATTAAACAATATATTTTATATGGCAATATCCGGCAACTATGGGGATTTTATAGGGCTTTTCGCTTTCCGCCCAGAAAATGCGTACTTCTTTATTAAATCATTTAAGGAAAGGGCTTCGATAAAATTAAGTTAATACTGGGATTTGTTTTTATTCCTACTTATTTTTTAGAGGTTTCCTACTATTGTGCCTGGTAATGCAACGTTATCACGGCATGTGTACGACAAATGATTTCAATTACTATTTCTCATCTTGGTACCTATGGATTACGTCAGAACGTGCCGTTCTATTTTTATTATTTTTCTTTCTTGCTTGTACATCGAAAAACTGTTATGTGGAGGTTGGGAAATTTAAATTGGAAAAATGGCTTCCGTGAGATTTGGACATTAAGAACTATTGAGTTGCATTGTTCGCCCGGTCGTTAGGAACATAATTTCTAGAATTGATGACATTCCATTACACGCCATCGCTTTCATATATATTTATAGCTCACCCACGAAGGTCTTCTTCCTCATCTCCTCCCTCTTACCATTTACCAACCCTCACCCACATCCAATCCAAAATTAATTACATTCACAAACAAACCCGATAAATTGCCTCCGACTGTCCGTGAAACGAACCGAATAAATATGATGAAACGAAATCGAGCGCAAAAAAATATTATATAATATGTGTGTTTTATATACGGGAGATTATGATAAGGGTTGGAAAACTTGTTAATGTTTTAAGTTTTGGGAACGTGTCGCTGGCATTTTTGTTCCCTCACATAATGGATAGCTTGTTGCCGTTTGCTATTTCATTTTATACTTCTCCGCTTGTTTCCCTTATATATATTTTTTTGTTATTCTTTCTTTCTCATTCGGTTCTACGCCCCCGCGGTTTTATTTCGCATTATTTTCGCTCCTTTTCCCAAGTTATTTGTCGCGCTTTTATTCGTGCGGTCTTAAGAGATCAGAACGCGCAATTTATTGTATCAGATGCGGGGAATATTAGCATACGGTTCTTTGAATCAATATTTACATGAATAATAGCGTAATAAATTTGTTCGCGCCATAATTTATGAGCAAAAGTTTATCTCGACTTTGGGGATGGGCACGAAGGGTGCGAGGTATACACCTACACACACAGAGAAAGAAACACAAGGGATGAAAGGGAGCGAAAAAATAAATATATATATATATAAACAGCCACCCACGCTTGAGGATGAGTTTCGTAAGCAGGTGGTGGCGAAACTATAACGTCGCGAAAACTGGACCGACATCGCGGTATTAGAAGTTGAAGGATGTATGGGCCCGTTCCTTAATTCCACTGGAATTAGGGAATAAATAACGGCTCGAAATTATTATAATTAGCCCTAAACCTTCTAGGATTAACGCTCTTAGTAGAAACCTGATACAAGAAAACTAAAACAAGTATTGCCTTTTTCGCTGTTGCTCTTTTCATGTTTCTCTTTGTTTTTGTTGTTGTTGTTGTTGTGTACGTGTGTAGATTGAATCGGAACGATGGGCAGGGCGCGCGTGATCGGGTTTAGCGATCGCCCTTAAAGACACGTGGAAATATTTCTACGTGTGACATTCTCGTTTCGTGCCACCTCGTTTCTTTCGCCGACTAGAAAACAAAGGGTAAAAAGCACATTCCGAACGAATCGACCTTCATTATGGTAACTAATTTCATGAATGTGCGTGACCCCAGCCATTCCGCTGTAATATCATAGTTCTTTTTTAAGTTCTTCTTCGTCTAAATATAGTTCCATCCGCGAACGAGCTTCTCTTCCCCCTACTATGTATATTACGTAATAGCCGGTTATTAGACGTTGTCTGCTCGTTGAATGCTAGTTGGAATTAGCCAACAGTTCCGACCGCGCATTCCAATTTCGTAATAAATGGAATAAAGAACACGGAAAACGAGCAATTTTATTACCCAATCCAGCGGAGCTAAATATATTTTTTTATCTAATATCTGCTTTATCGGTAGTTTACTATTAACGATCTACTATTTCAAAAATGTATTAACCAATTGTTAAGTAATTAAGAAGTCAAATTAATTTTCTAATATAAGCTATATTGATGTGGGATTTAGGTTATGTAAGAAGGCTGTTTCGGTCAGTATTCTTCAAGCTTAGTTATTAATGCGGTACGTCGTTGTATGATCGTGGTGCGGATTTAGTGCGGGGGCGGCATTATGATTACAGGTTTAATCTGTCGGCCCAGCTCTGGGACTCGGCATGTATCGAATAGTTTGCGGTACCGTAAAGTTGGTCCCCGGATGTGCCATAAAATACTTACCGCTAGAGCAACCCACAGAAACAGGAAAAAAAAGGATTAACAGCAATATGGTGCTGTCGAAACGAAATAAACCATAAAAAAAGGATTGTGAAAGATTAACAAACATATCAGATATATGCTATATGGTACAATAACAAGAATATATTTCTAATGTTGTTAGTTTAAATAATATTTATAATTTTGTATTGTAGTAGTGTTTAATGGTAAGTTCCACGTTGATAGCCATTAAAAAAAATAATTACCCCATTTTCTGGTTTTTATTCTATCTTCTTTATCCATCTCAAATAGTTACATTTTACAATGATACAAGAATGTACTTTATTATGGAATTTGTTTCATATATATTATTAAAAATATTTTTATTAAACTTATATTTTTATAAACTTATTTCAATCAAAATATTTAAATAGATGAAGATTTTGTTTTGTTAGTAAATACGTGGGAATTTTTTTAGAAAGGATTGATGATATCACCAGAAGAAAAAAGAAGGATGAATATATTGTGGTTAACAAAAGTAAGTGAAACATGTAGGTTTTTGGACATTCAATTAGCAGATGGAAATAGGGAGTGCGGTGTCCACGTGTCAGGAAGCTGATATCCTCTGGATGGCGTGTTTTTGAAATCTATTTTAACACAATGGCATACGTACACGTCCTGCGGGTATTCTCGGAGGCGGCGTACGAGTGTCGTCAAGTGCCCTCCCTGAAGCGGCATTTGAAAGATACCGGCCGTGGGTTTACTTCCTGAGTGACACATTGCCGCCCGGAATACGTAATATCCGGTGGCTGAAGTACTACCGTTACGCCGTTATGCCATCTCACGCCGGCATTCCGTTTTCCGCCGGCTCCTTTCTTACATGCACAAACAAAACGCTCAGGAAGCGACAACGAAGCAAAAAAGTTTAAAAAAGTAAAATAACAGAAAGAACGAACGTAAAGAACAAAACTAACGTACGAACTATTTAATTCATTCCTTCAAAAGCAGACATAATATTTGCACTTGGAAATGTGACACATCCAACAGTTCGGAATACTCAATTCGTATTCCGCTACAATTTTGTCAAAATAGATTAAAATACAAAAATCGGTAATTCATTCTTGTCCTGATCTAATCCTGACAGAACTCCAACCAAAACATTGTTTAATTCCAGACCTAGTTATTGTTTCAACTTAATCCTTTTTGCTTTACGAAATTGTGTGCCACTGCACATAATTTCGTCCTTTTGTAATCCAGTGACACAAAGAAAGCAGAAATTGAATGAACGCAGACACATTATTTTATGGATGCATTCGTTGCGATTTTTCGCGGAAAATGCACAATGCGCGGATTCACACATGATATCAACGTTCGCGAATCGATTCGTCTCGTAAGTTTTCTTCAGCAATATGAGTTGAAAGCAGCAACTTTAAACCTATTTTAAAACTGTGTTCTGCAAGAGTAAGCTTTTGGTGGGAGAGCAAAAGAGAAGAAATAAAAAAAACCAAGAATGCGAAAGGAGCAGAAAGTTCGTTTTCGTGGCACAATAACGAAATAAAATTCAGCATGGATTATTTTCCGTTATGTAGATGGGATTTTGGTTTACGTGTCTCCTTCATCTTTATATAAATATTTTTTTCAAATTCTTTCTTCTTCCGCCGTCTGCGGGTGGGTTTGTGTGTTAACGATGCGGCCGGATGATAAATGATCGGTAAGGAGCTGTCTTTAATATCTGGCATCGATAGGAATATAAGGAGAGTTTAAGGGAAACTCCATAGTTTTGGCCCAACAGTTGGGGCAACTATAGTCACAACTAGAATGAACTTTGATCAATGTGGAGATGGTCCTGACACCAATAGCACCAGTGATCTGTTCCCGTACTTTTCCGAGACAAAGGCTTAGGCCCTCCACAATAGGATTAACTTCTCCATTTACTGATTTTTTTTGCTCTCATCCCCTGTTTAGAACTTAATCATTTAATCAAGCGGCAATAATCATTTTCTGCAAAACTTATTTTAATAGCAGCCATTTGGTTGGGGACCAAATACAATACTTTATGATCTCGAAATAATTTCGATTTGTTTTCCACTAGAAATTATAATTTCAATATAAAATCAGAAACGCTTAAAATTGTAATCAACAGATTTTTCCGTCCGCACAAATTGCATTTCATAATAACCCATTTTGAAGTGTAATTATCATGCTTCATTATAATCCAATACCAATTATTTTATACAAATTATGTTAATAATAAAAATATTTATTTAACAAATAATCGAAATCAAAAACATTCTTTTATTTAATAATTAAATCTTATATATTGAAAAGTATTAAAAAGTATATATCTTACAATACTGTGAATAGTAAATTGGATTTGAATAATTCTGTAACGGAATTTTCCGGATGCAACAACACGAGATTTGTATCGCGGGGGTGAAATTAATGCGCCGAGAGATTGGTTTGCGAATGGAAATGTACTCGTGGCAGTCATAGAATGTAGAATGGGGTGCACGTCATCGATATAGAAGCGGGGGCTGACTTCTCGTATGATTTATCGGTGTTCTGTCTAATATCCTCTGGGGCACGACCGGGGCCCCATTCTGTTTACACATGTCTTTACCCCGCTATAACTCACCCTGGGACGCGTCACGATCACCTTAAACTGCAATACCGGAAATGAAAAGAACAAACAGTTAAACTTTATATATATATATACACACATTTCTTCTCTTTTTGTTACTACATCTAGATTAATATTAGTTTTTCATGATCGTGATGTAATGTTAATATAATTGTAAAGTTTTCATTGTAAGTGAGATCGAGGGGCGGCATTAATTCAATCCCAGAAGTGGTTTGTTTCATTTAGGCTTAAGATTCCGGCGGCGGTGGAGGATTAAAAATGGAATATCATTTGTAATTATTTGGGTGGATTTGTGGACAAATATTTATAGAGGGGTATTCGATTAAAATTTTGATTTATTTTTGAAAGGGGGATGGCGGTTTTGATTAATTTAAAATCGAGCGCCGCAGCGTTTCCAACCACCCCTTCAACCGTTTGTTTGTTTCGGGGCTATAAAATGCAGGTTGATGCATAAAATCTTCATAAATTTCTTCGCGATCTTTGACGTTTCATTTGCGAACTGTCACGCGGCCAATTTTGCAAATGGAAAAATTACGTTATACACAATTCCACTTTTGTTTTTTTTACTGTGTCGAGTATATGTCGTAGCACGCACGAGAGGCGGCTGATTAATAAGTTCCCACTGCCGCCCCCTCCGACTTTGCAATAAATTTAAATCTCCCGAAATGAAGCTAAAGGTTCGGCAAAAAGTTTGTTTAAGAAGAGTTCGGCGGAACGGATATATTGGTCTGCACTTTATTACTCACCGTCGTCAGCCGCAAAGAGGCCTTCGAAGAAACCGCCAAAAAAAAATGGACATCGAGGTATATCTGCGACGGTCGCTAGTTTTGGTGCAAAAACCAATTAGGGCTTCGTCGCACTATTTGTGCATTTAAATCCGAGAAACAAAAAGCGACAAGGGACGTAGTTTAAATCCTCCCCCATTCTGACGGCACCCTAATTCGCTATTAATCGCACCGTTCCTAATTTGACAACGCGTTCTTCCTTCCACTCGTGTTGTCTTTTTTTAATATACAATTACAAGAAGGACATGCGATTTAAGGTTAGCCTGTCAGACCTGTCACTTCTGGTCCTCTCTTTGTTTAATTCCGTTTCACTTATTGAATGTATCTTTTTTTTAATATACGGAATACGGCGCGTATCGTCCTGACAGTTTCTGACAGGTCCTTTTCCGTATATCATAAAATACCTTGCGACTTATTTTCCTCTCCACATCCTTTAGATTTATTCTTCTCATAGCGAAAGTATACAATTTCCAATTCTTAAATATTAATACATACATTCTAGTATTAAAAGGCTCAATTTATCCTTTATGATTTAATTTCTATTACAAACATTAAAAAAAAAAGATGAAAATCTTACGAGGAATGAGTTGTGCGCCATTTTGTAAAATTTTGTTGTTTTTGAAAATTATATCTTTGTAATCATTATAAAACATGGCTATAGGAAATACAAAACCATAAATAGAGGGTGGCGGTAAATGGATTATGAGGTAATATTAGATGGAGCTTGGGCTTTAAATTGCGCGAGGGCGGCAAAGCAGCGTCCGTGATGCGGCGAAAGCATTTGATTACTGGAGTCCAGTTAATGTGTAGCTGAATTATTTGTGGGCTTTATGATTGTTATTAGAATGGAGTGGCGGAACTGTGATTACGGTTATGTTGGGAAGCTCACTCCAATAATAAACAGGGCAAATGCATTTCGACTGTGCATTTCTATTAATTCCTTTGGTGGTGATCTTCGACGTTGACATCAACAGGATGGCTTTCGCAAAACCGTCCTGAACATCCAACCCAAAACCACCCCCCAACCCATGAGCTGATGATGAATAGGTCAACGTCGCTTCAGTATTCTGTAATACTCTCTTCTCCATCCCCCCATTTCTCCCCCTAAATTTTTTTGTTGCTTTTCATCTGTTTATTTTTTGTATTTCCCGTCCGCTCTGTCGGGTCAACTTTGTGAATGATTTATGTCTGTCGGGAGATATATCGGTTCCGTGGTCGGGTGCAAATTTCATAAGAACAATTTGTATAGTCCACATATTTTATCACCTGGCGCTTCGCAAATCCTATGAATCATTCGCTACATTCAAAAGACTGTTACACAACTTCTGTGTTTTTTTTTCTTGTAAACATTTCAAACCACTTCAAAGTTTTTTTTTTTAGAATTATGGTTATTGTTAACAACAAGCCTCATCCATCGTTATAACAATATATAATATTATATAATAAATATTTTTCCTATATTAACAACTTAAAAAAATAATTATTTTAACTTTAGTACAATTTTTGTTAAAAAATAGAAATTCTAAAAGTGGTCCAATTAAGGAAACACATAAAATTATAAAGTTTTTTCTAAAGGAAATGGAAAATTTTGATATATGCAAAGTGTTTTATTTGATCTAATTAGTTTTCTTGTCTAATGTTCTGTATAGAATGCAATCGTTGGTATTGCCTTAGAGATTAACCCATTTTACTCCAGTTTCCGTACTTGAATTCGCATCCGTGATTTGTAATCGACTGCACCGAAATTTATTATGTGCGAGCGGTGATGCAATTAAACGGGACTCAATTGGCGATCCTTTAAACACAAACACACAATCACCAATTAATGCGGGAATAGTCCCAAAGTGAGTTTACGACACGGATCGATCGACCCGCGAATTGTGATCTGCGATCCGCGATACGTGATACGTGACGGCGGTTTGCGTACATCCCCAACCGCACACACACATACACACACGTACATATATATGTAAGTATTTACGTACGTGTGCACACACATACACATGCATGCATACACCCTAGTTCAGCCACTTTGGCCACAGTCTCATCACTCATCGCATTCCTCTCGAGTGCACATTACTGTACTTCCCCGTTATCTGCAAACTTTGCATGAACCTCTTCACAGCCAGGCGGGCCACCCTAGCGGAATAAATGGCTGATTCGTTTTTTTTCTCCCTTCACTCTCTCTCTCTTCTTCTATATATATTTTTTCATCCCTCCTTGTTCCTGGTTCTTTTCATCCCTCCAGGAACGCACAAATAAGGAATAAGAAGGCAGAAAACAAAAAGGGAAAAATCGTACACGTGCGAGGATCCGTCCGCCCCTCTTGTCGCGGTGACAAAATTATGGATATCATCCTTCGCGCGAGAGAAACAAACGCTCTGAAAAAAAGACAAAATAAGAAAAAAAAACGAATAAATAAAATGGAAAACTAAAATAACAACCGGGTCGGAAAAGCGAAAACTAAAATAACGTCAGGAGGTATGAAATAAGGGTAAAACAAATACGGGATTCGCCCAGAGCGCGAGGTTCATAATAAAACAATTACATTTTTACGTTATTTGCGCGAAAACCACCCTTCCGCCACCGTATTTGCCCTTTTTTCCCTTTCATTTCGCCTCGCGCGCGCACACATACGTGCATAAAAACCCCAACAACTTTGCATATTAATTACCCCCATTACGCATTTAACATCTCTTTCCGTGCTAATTTTCTAATCAACATTCCTATTTCCCCCTATGTATATTTTACTATGCCACCGGGATGCCGACGGTTTTTATGTTCTTGTTTTTTTTTGTATTGCAGTCAAATATATATATACACATTTTTTCATTGTTTTTTAATCCAACCCTCGTTTCGCACGGAAGGGTTGTTTGGGAGATTTACCCCGGCTGCTCGTGATTATACACAAGTATTTTCGTGTAATTAAAAAATATGTATATGATACGTTTAAAGTCAATGAAAAATGAATTGAACCAAAAAAAGCACGGCCTAACAAACGAAAAAGAAGAGAAGAGAAAAAAATACAACAAAGCCCCCTGTGTGTACTCTTCTTTTTTTTTTCGTAGAATGAATTTTACATTAAATTCTCTGCTAAATATAATAAACGGTAGAGGGATGAATTCGGATTATGAAACTATGTTTGAAGGAATTCGCTAACGACTTTAAAATGGCGAGTTTGCTGAGCATTACTTATTCAGCACTTTCTCGATTATTTCATCTAAACCTTTAGCTCTTTGCCCTAAATTGCCTAATTACTTCATTTGAATCACTTTTGTAGAAAAACCAAATTAAATAATTTAACATATTTTAACAAAATTCAGTTCTTTAATTTTTGATAAATATTTCTATAAATTTATTTCTTAAATAAAAATTTCGATTATGATTATTTGAAAAAATTTTCAACTTATTATTTTTTCCAAAAATGTGGTACTCCATTAATTATACATTCGATTTGTTTGAAGTTTTGTTTATATAGTATAAAGTTTAAAATTCATCAAATACAATATTAATAATAATAATTTTTATTGGCCAGAACAAAACAAAATTGCTACGATAATAATAATTAGGAAAAATAACTGACCAAAGGGCTATCGACCGTAGTCTTTCCGCCAAACTGTAATATTATATTAATTTTAATAAGATTTATTAATTTATTATTTATGTTATTTCTTTCTCATCATAGAATATTTTTCAAATATCGTTCAATTTGTAATTCTACTAAGTTAAATAATTATAATATGTAAAATGCAATTTATAAAAAAAATG
This sequence comes from Nicrophorus investigator, assembly GCA_963457615.1. Taxonomy (NCBI): domain Eukaryota; kingdom Metazoa; phylum Arthropoda; class Insecta; order Coleoptera; family Silphidae; genus Nicrophorus; species Nicrophorus investigator. Next base: position 10,073,762 of record OY735146.1, read on the forward strand.
TAATAATATTTTTATAAAAAGAAATAAAATTTAGTTTTTCTGTGAAATTGAAAAATAATAAGTTTTAATAAAATAATTTTGGTGATTAGCGTTCGACAATCGCAACTGCAGATGATTCACCCGCACAATCGCCTAATTTTTATTGTTTTCTGCGAGACGCACTATTTTCGTGCCCAAATAAGGATTGTTTAAACGCAGCTGCAAATGCAGGTGTTCAATTTTTATAAATAATCTCATTTTTATTACATTTTTATCGCATAAATTTTATGTTGGAATTGCTTTAAATAAAAGTTAACTAAATTAATATATAAATTGATTTTTCGATAATCTCACAATTTTTATTACTTTTCTATCGTTTTAATATTTTCATTTGTAATTAAAAAATATCGAAAAAGTACAAAATTTTTATTAAAATAAATTTGTTTAAATTAATACATTCATATTATAACATAATCTTCATTTAAATAAGATAATTGTATTATTTCCCCTCTGATTATAGAATATTTTGCAAATATCATTCAAAAAGTAATTTACAATTAAAGCTACAATCTCCACGCTTTATCCAATTAATCTTAAAAAATTAGATAATTGTTATAGATTCAATTTTTATATTTAAAAATCGGTTTATTATTTAAGAAATTGTATATAAAAAATAATTTAAAGTCAAATCAATATATTCGAATCGAAATCGAAAAGCATTTTTAAGTATCAAAATTGTTGTATTATTATTTTAAAAGATACGCAGCCAATAGTCTACGTGACGACCCGAGCGAAAGAACCAATAGAATTGTTAACAACGAACAAATCCGCGGATTGCCGAAACCTCGCTGTGATTTGTAGGTGCAGATGATTCACCCGCACAATCGCCTAATTTTTATTGTTTTCTGCGAAACGCACTATTTTCGTGCCCAAATAAGGATTGTTTAAACGCAGCTGCAAGTGCAGGTGTTCAATTTTTATAAATAATCTCATTTTTATTACATTTTTATCGCATAAATTTTATGTTGGAATTGCTTTAAATAAAAATTAACTAAATTAATATATAAATTGATTTTTCGGTAATCTCTCAATTTTTATTAATTTTCTATCGTTTTATTATTTTCATTATAATTAAAATTTAGCGAAACAGTACAATATAAATTAAATAATCCGTAAATATACGAAATCATTTATAATTTTTATTAATGAATTATCAATTACAATATTTACTATTTTATTTAATTTAATTACTTGCTAAGTTTCGATAAGCGTTTAAATAGCTTATTTTTATTTCAACGAACGAGTACTTCTATAAGTCACTTGGCAAATAATGCTTTTCGAAACTACTCAATTTTGTAATTCTACCAAGTTAAATAATTTTAATATATAAAATGCGATTTGTCATTTAAAGAAATATTGAATTACATTAAGTTTTTAAAAATTCACATTTACATTAATCAATGCAAGTAACCATAATAAAAAGTTAATAATTTGTTTAAAAAAAATATAATAATATTTATATAAAAAGAAATACAAATTATTATTTTTGAGAAATTGAATAATAATAAGTTTTAATAAAATATTTTTCAATCGCAACTGCAGATGATTAATCCGCGCAATCGCCTAATTTTTATTGCTTTTCGTGCCCAAATAAGGATTGTTTAAACGCAGCTGCAAGTGCAGGTGTTCAATTTTTATAAATAATCTCATTTTTATTACTTTTTTATCGCATACATTTTATATTGGAATTCCTTCAAATAAAAATTAACTAAATTAATATATAAATTGATTTTTCGGTAATCTCTCAATTTTTATTATTTTTCTATATTTTAATTATTTTCATTTGTAATTAAAATTCAGCGAAACACTACAATATAAATTAAATAATCCTTAAATACACGAAATGATTTATAATTTATATTAAGTAATTATTAATTACAATATTTACTATTTTTTTAATTGATTGTTTATTACTTGGCAAGTCTCGATATGCGTTTAAATAACTTATGTTTATTTCAACGAACGAGTACTTCTATAATTTACTTGGCAAATAACGCTTATAGAAGTTACTTAATTTGTAATTATACTAAGTTAAATAATTATAATATGTAAAATGCAATTTATAAAAAAAATGTAATAATATTTTTATAAAAAGAAATAAAATTTAGTTTTTCTGTGAAATTGAAAAATAACAAGTTTTAATAAAATAATTTTGGTGATTAGCGTTCGACAATCGCAGCTGCAGATGATTCACCCGCAAAATCGCCTAATTTTTATTGTTTACTGCGAAACACACTATTTTCGTGCCCAAATAAGGATTGTTTAAACGCAGCTGCAAGTGCAGGTGTTCAATTTTTATAAATAATCTCATTTTTATTACATTTTTATCGCATAAATTTTATGTTGGAATTGCTTTAAATAAAAATTAACTAAATTAATATATAAATTGATTTTTCGATAATCTCACAATTTTTATTACTTTTCTATCGTTTTAATATTTTCATTTGTAATTAAAAAATATCGAAAAAGTACAAAATTTTTTTTAAAATAAATTTGTTTAAATTAATACATTCATATTATAACATAATCTTCATTTAAATAAGATAATTGTATTAATTCCCCTCTGATTATAGAATATTTTGCAAATATCATTCAAAAAGTAATTTACAATTAAAGCTACAATCTCCACGCTTTATCTCATTAATCTTAAAAAATTAGATAATTGTTATAGATTCAATTTTTATATTTAAAAATAGGTTTATTATTTAAGAAATTGTATATAAAAAATAATTTAAAGTCAAATCAATATATTCGAATCGAAATCGAAAAACATTTTTAAGTATCAAAATTGTTGTATTATTATTTTAAAAGATACGCAGCCAATAGTCTACGTGACGACCCGAGCGAAAGAACCAATAGAATTGTTAACAACGAACAAATCCGCGGATTGCCGAAACCTCGCTGAGATTTGTAGGTGCAGATGATCGCCTATTTTTTATTGTTTTCTGCGAAACGCACTATTTTCGTGCCCAAATAAGGATTGTTTAAACGCAGCTGCAAGTGCAGGTGTTCAATTTTTATAAATAATCTCATTTTCTCGGCCCTAATGGCTAAGATCAAAGTGTGATTTTATTACAATTTATAATAATAAAACAGTTTTCATTTTAGTAAATATAAGTATTCGATATACAAAAATATTATTATTATTATTATTGTTAAAATTAATGGATCTTTTATGAAAAATTAATAGAAGAATTAATATAGTAAATTCGAAATCAAAGTTGGAAATAAGTTTGGTTTAAGCGAATTGTAGTGCAGACTGGCTTTATTGTTCTTCTGTCTGAAAGAGCTTACGGATTTAGCGGAACATTCTGGCAGGTGAAATGCTTCCGAAATTATTCATAATAGAGAACTGAGTAGATCCAAAGTACAGCTAATCGATCCAAGCCGAAGGGTTTCCTTGCGGAGGTTTTTTTCCTAACTCCAGGGGCAACCTCTTCCTCTAGTGCAGGGCAATATATTAATCGGCGGTTGTATTGTATTCAAGGGATGAGCCCTTAGACCCTCGGTTCAGTTCTTTATAATCGGACGAGTGACATATATAGGGCGATAAAGTAGCCGAACCGCATTGTTTATGGCGGTACTCGGAACGGCCAGAGGTCTTCAACATTTCATCCGCAGCCGCGAATAAATGGTTTCCGGAGTGTGGAACACGTGCTTCGATAACGTATAGCCTCATCGGAGGCTATTCACTATTCGCAACTCCTACAAACCGTCGGGCCTCGCAGCAGAAATAAAAAAGAGAAAATAAGTAAAGAAAATAAAGGGAAAAGGAAAGCGACAGGAAGAAATAGCGCAAATAAAGGAGAGGAGAAAAGGAAAACACATCCACAGATATATCTCTATGTATTGGAGGAGAATTTAGAACTGCTCGCAGCCTCCATTATTCGAATTGTATCGACTACCTGTAAGTCTAGATACGAAGTGTTTAAATTAGGCCCTAGCAACTTTCCACGGACGCGGCTTGAAACTTTATTGCGGTTTTCCCATGGAAAGGGTCCACCTCTTACCTAAATGGAAAATTATGCAACAACAGATGGCCTTTGACAGATCCTTCCACACACATGTATTGAGATTTTATTTCACTTCCAAACTGTTTCCATTATCTATTTCCACAACTCATAGAAACTTATTACACAACAATTCTGATTTCATTAACACCACTTAATATTCAGTTTTGATTCAATTTCTATATTCATGAATTTCTATAAATTTTATTTTTTTTAAATTCCTATTACATTTCCTATTTACTAAATTAGTTTATGGTTTTAGTTTTAAATAAATTAAACTAATTACAAAATAATTTAAATCAATTAAAACATTATGATAATAAATTGAAATCAACGATTAAAACATTCCAATTTGATAAAATAATGTATTTAGATTAACGTTAAAATTATATTGGTTATACAAATTATATTAAATTTGCTAGTGATGAATGATAAATAGATAATGTTTAGGAATTATTGATGGATTTGCTCGAATATTCAAATGCATAGGTAACGAGCAGGTTGATTACGTCAAAGTTAATAATATGCCGTGTAATGCGGGAATAATGGATTTGTTCCATCCGCGACAGCTAAATATTTTATTATGTAATGGAAGAATCCTGTTAACCGGCGTCACGTGTACACGTATTAATCGAAAGCTCCCCGAAACTTGCTTTAATATATATATATATATATATATATATATATATATATATATATAAATTTCAACTTGTTATGATCGAAACACCGGGACCGGGATCCGGCGCCGAACAATACGATTGTTAAAACATAGTAGTAGCTAATCCCCGATGTTAATGATTCTCATTGTTCCGTGCCCTTTGTTAATGAACGTAATATAGCCCAATGGAAGGGCACATGATTCTTTCACAATTTTTTTTCTTCTCTCAATTTTCCCACCAGACAACTAACGTAGTAACTATATCTATATATATAAATATATATATAAGGGGATGAACGAAAAAAAAGTACAATAAGGGCGGAACGGTCTGGGCCCATCGCTCACGCCTCTTGTTGCTGTTTAGAGTCCTGTAAGTGAGTAGGTGTAACGGGGGTGCTCGTTATTTATCACCGAAAACTTCCAACAAACTACTATATTTCAGGAACCCTGTCCCACTCTCCGAATGTGATTCTCAGTTCGTCGTAAATCAAACACTTATATAAACGTCTGGGTCCAATAGTAGGCGCAAATATTAAAAAAAAAAAACATTAATTTTTTTGCACGAAGAAAACTTAGATCTTGTTTCAGTTTTTAACTCCTTAAAACTTTTATACTTTATTGTATAGTTTTTCATACTTGTTAATTTGGTATATCATAATGTTTTATATAACCTTTGCTTAACTTATTTTTGAAATTATTATTTTAAGGGCAAAAGCATATTAAAAATTAAAATACTGGACAAAGGGTGATCCTGAATATGGGGGGATGAGGACAAAGTTACAACGCATTCAAAGGGGGGTGTCTCCTTCACTCGAAGAGGATTACAGGAGATCGATTCCATTCTGGCGTCGCAGATCGAGGGGGGCGCACAAAGGGGGTCCGCTCTTCATTCCGCCCTTTTATGCGCTTGTTATTCTACCCTTTATATCTGAAGTGGCCACTTAATGTGTTTCGCAGCGCCAATATCCAGCTTGTATGTGCATAAACACAAACCCCCCATATCCCAACCCCCCAACGAGTCGATCGTGGTCCCCCCTCGAACAGCATTTATTTCGTTTCGCACACTTTGACCCCTCGATTACGCAATCCATCACGATCATCCGCACGCGGCCGTGGCGCGCTGATGTCTTCCTGTCGAATCATCATTCCGAATGTTTTGCCATTTTTCATAGCCAACTGCTGGTGCACCTCGACCCTTTTTTTTCTCTCCTCCAACGCCATTGCATTTCACACTCGAAACAAACAAAAAATAAAAACGAACATGTACAAAACGCGCGGGGGAAACTTTTAATTAATAACCCAAAACTACAAAAAAATAATTTATATAACGAACGCGAGAAGAAAATTGCTTGGAAATATATATTTTTCTATTAATATAATAAAAAATTTAATTTGACAGAATATATTTAGTTATTAATGATACTTGATTATTTAAATTTTATATGTTAAGTTTAAGGATTGGTGAACGTGTTATTATATAGCGCCCACAGCTTAAGGGGAAGGTGTGCGTTGCACACAATGCACAATTTATTACGACGATGAGGAATTTTCAAGCTTCGCTCTTCTCTGGTCCAGTTAAAAGGGAAAACGTTCAATTAATAAGCGCCATAGACAATGAAGTAGAGAGAGAGTACTATGAATAGATGAAATAATGTGTATTTCCGTCCTTTGTGCGGCTTGGAATTAGTACGTTCTGTGAATTAGAAACCATTAAATTGTTATGTCCTGGCGAGATCTCTGCCACACACACCCCGTCCTATTCATCGAGGGTTGCACATAAATTTATTATAGCTTGGTTAGAGGCAATTCCTTAAGGGCGCAAAAATGTTGAAATATTGCCTAATTTTTATTGGCACAAAGGAAAAGCGCCTTCTTCATTCGATTGTAACAACAATGGGACCCGGCTGCCCCATAAATTCACCCGCAAATCTTATCTCCCCCACGAATGAAAACAATTGTACACATTTAGTAAACACTCCGCGCCCCCGAATCACCCACCCCTTTTCCTGGGGGGGTGGTGCGCATAGCAGCATAAGCACAGCTTCCGAAATATTGCCACCAGTATATATAAACCGTAATCGATACTTTTCTGGAGGAAATGCTATTTGTGCAGTGACAAACATCCGGTCTAACTCTTACTTACGCTATTTTCAGATCGTTGCAATCTTCCACCAAACCGACTTAAATAACCATTTCTTTCAAACTTCAAATCCACTCGAATCATTTTCATCGATCATTCACAAATATCCTTAAACAAATTCAACTCTATACAAACTAAAATTAATTTGAAAAAAAAGTAAATAATTTTCATATTTCAAACTCACAAAATAAAAATATATATATTTTTTTTTAACATGACCTTGAAAGCTATATAGAATATATTACTGTCGTATATGAGTTATTCATAAAGCATTACAGACCACGCTTTGTTTTTGATTTATTTCTGTATTTGCTAGTCTTTTGTGGAAAAATTTTGTGCAACTGTTCATCAGTCAATACATAAATAAGTCACGGCTCGACAAAAATAATAGAATTTCGGGATTTTCACAGCATCGACCGGTATCAATTTTTAAATAGATCCCATTTGTCCACTGAAAAAACTATCCCCTATAGATCAATTGCATATCGCTACCACCGTAGTCAAGGCACATATTTCCCAGAGATATTTTTTGCCACGTATGCGTATTTTTTGTCGAAATAACCAACGCGTTGCGCGAATGGTTAATTAGCAGCCGGAATTATAAAATATACATATTAATCAAAAAACGTCCAGGGGATAGATTGTGTGAGAGAATAATACATACGCTCCACGAGGTTTTGCCATTGTATCGATATTAATATTACCTATTCGTATAACAATTTGTGTGTCGCAATTATTAAAACGAATTATTGGTTCCAGCATTATATTTATATTAATTATGATTCGCATTGTGCACAAGCTCGTTCGGTGCACAAATGAAACATAGAAATGGAATGTTTGTGGCAAGGTATATGTTTCCATGTTTTGTGTATAAAAGGGTGTGAGAGATATGCAGATATATCGAAAAATTCAAACAATAATAGTATCAAAATATGTTATAATCAATAGAATGATTACAAATAACAGCAAACAACATTTTCAAAATATTATTTCTCATTCAGAATGCAATAACATTTTATTTAATTTAATTGATAATTTAATATTATTTAAAGTTTCATTTCTTTATTTTAAAACTTAAAAATTTGTATATAAAAGCATTCTTAAACACGAATAGTAATTAAACCGTATATTGCAGAATTTTTATATTGCCATCAGCAGATAATTAGAATATAATTAATCAGAACTTTGAAGTTATTGAACATCGGTGATTAATTTTCAAAACGTAATTAATGAGAGTTTATTTTTATTGTTACCGTGCGCTAATGAGCGGTGATACTCAATGAAATCAACGCAACTATTTAACCTTTGGTACAACTTTAACCGCGCTCCAGGTTATGCGACGCAAAGCAGATATCAAAACTATTACTAAGAAAATGAAGAAACACAAGAGAAAAATGGAATTGTCTGTATTTAATTTGCTTCCATTCTCCTCCGTTCGTCTAGGCCGTTTTCGTTTTCATTAACTTTCATTGTCGCGGTGACTGTGGTCGGTATTTGTTACAGAGAACTTTAGCAATTATCACTTTTATGTTGCGTTACATTTTGTTACTCCTCGAGAGGAACTTTTATGTTAGTTTTGCGGCGCAACTTTAAACATTATCACTTTCACATTATTTTCTGTTACGTTAACCGCTCGGAAAGTTTAGTTTTATATATGTATAAAATAATATTACGTCTGCATGTGACTCTTATGCTTATTATTTTACATTGCACTTCTAGACTTTAAAATTACAATTTTTTAATCCATTAAGCAATGCTATTTTACATTACGCAACTATACTTTAATTATGACACATTTACAATTTATTAGGTAACTGAATAAAATCGAAATCCAATGTAAATCATTGTTTATTACGTATATATTTTGTATAACATTGTATATTGTATCAATTAGTTCGGATGGAGTTTTCATTTAAATAAACAGTATATTTTATGCAGACGTTTTCGGTTGGTTTTGCGAGTTGGTTTTGTGCTCGTTAATGTAATGCTCTGCTTCATTTAGAATTATTTATATAGGCTACCTATCTTTGTTTCCGAATTCCGGAATTCTATTTACCGTGGATAGAATCGACGGGAGAATTCAATTCCGATATAAAATTAACTATTTTCCTTTCCGCTTTGGAAATGATTTCGCTCAAGTTTGCAATTATACTTCCGAACGAATTCCTTTTTATGTCCGGGCAAAACGTAAGTTTTATAAAGCCCAGACATTAAAGCTCTGAACTCGTTTAGAACAATACTATGTAAGTCTAATAAGGGGGGCGCAAAAGCAGCTTTTATCGTTACCGAATGGCATTCGGATGCGCACGGAATGTGCTTATGTAAGTCCCATAACGCACGGGATTATAGTTTCAACGATACGTGTATTTGCCGAATCAAACCACGTTCCAATAACAAAAATATTTAAAAAAAACAAAATAATTTTATAAATATAAAATCATGAATTATAAAATCTTAGTAAAGTAAAATTTAATGTTTATATTTTTTGCTTGAAATATTATATAATTGTATTTATTTGTAACATTATTGCGAGATGGTGAACAGTGTTGGATTAGTATTAAATTATACAACATTGAAGTGGTCTGGATATGCATTTGCAGCTCGTAATCATTAGCAGTGCGATGTATGGAAATTTATTCTTCCATAAAATCTCAGGTAGAAATGCTCCTGTTAATGTTATGAATGATGCATTGATGATTGAAATCCAAATTGGGTAGAATTCTTCGCTGCATAAATGGTTGGAACTATGAATTATTGAATGGAAACAACTTGCTCGTTTTCGTGTAGTTCTGCTGGAAAATTAAGTTCGGTCCTGGGTTAATATCGGTGGAGCTTTAATAAAATTACATTATCCGCATCCGGCGATCGGAACCCGATCCAGGATTGCCGAGCAAAAACGTTTCAGCTGAAAATCCGGCTGTAAATTCGCCGACAAGCACTGAAGAAACATTTACGCCCCACCGATATGACACTGTGTTAAATTACGCTGAGCTAGTCACTGATCTCGCCCTATTTCATCCCCCCTAACCCTAATCCTGGTCCCCCTTTTAAAACCCAAACACACGGGTGCTTTTCGCCGTCCATTCAAGAGGGGTGAGAAAATTTGAAGACGCGGAATAAGTATAAGGATAGAAGAAAAAAAAATAATAATAAAGAGGAACCGTGTATATTTAATATTCCATTCTATTCCTTACACTTATTATCCTTCCAGGAGTTTCCCTTTTTATTTGCACCGCGTAATCCCCGGAGCCGTCCAAACTTCAGCTCGATTTACATGAGGTGCCAATTCAGAATAATAGATATTACATGGAGCCACTCCAAAGCCGAGCAGCCGACGTTCTTCATCTTTATTACTCCATAAACTTATGATGGAAGGACCCCACCGAAATAACCCGCCACCTCCACCACCATAAAATTATTACATTCCATTCAAAATGAAACCGAAACACTATCAAAATAAACTGAAATTAAAAAAAAAACATCAGAATAGAGGAACTGCAGCAATTAGTTTTATTTTCTTTTTTTTTAGTTTCGAACCCTTGTTTATTTTTTACTCGTTGTATTTTCCTCTATACACAGTGGTAGTAGTCTGTTTTTGTTTCGCAGCTGCAGCTCCCTCGCATCCGAAAATTGAAATTGAAAAGCTCCGCATTTTCAATGGCAGCTGCAGCCCTGATATTAATTTGATCATTGCGTGGGTTCCTTTTAATTCAAACACACGAATTACCTCTGAGCTCGTATTAATTCGATATATTGCTTTGCTTCAGATTCAATGAAAATACGAGGATTCAAAAAAGGGTTTTGTATAAAGGATGTATAGATTTGCAAGGTGAACAGGTAAATCGCGATAATCCATGGGACGAGATTTATTCATTATACAATATTTTTAATGCAACTCCATTAACGCTCCTATTGTATCCACGGTTAATGCACTACGAGCGGCGTAATCCTGTTTTCAAAACTAGCGCCAACGTTCGCAAATTTTCAATGCTGTTAACTGTCAGAATGACGAACACTTCCAACCTACTTGATTTAATACGATCGAAGCGAAACGCTAAGGTATTATTGTTACGTGATATCGAATTACATTCAAGCTAATACTACATATTATTATCAAACCATAATTAACACTGAGATGCTCACCATACTATTTCCAAAACATATGCTTATTTTTTAAGTATTAAGTTTCCAGTAAATTTACTTATAGAACTAAAATATATAACATTATTTTTAATTATATAACAGTAATTTTGCACATACATAAAATTATTAAAACTACTTTTGTTGATGTATGTTAATATTAATTTATTACCAAAAAGTAACTTAGAATGTGTGAAAAAAGTTAAAGCAAGTTCTAAAGCTTAATCCAGATATGTTTTCACTTCCAGTAATTGAACAAATTGTTACAAGCGAACTGAGCTTAAGCTGTTAGAAGCTCAATAAAGCCTATAACTCGTGGGCAAACTGCGGGCGCGGGTAAGTAATTGAGCCTCGTAAATAAAAGTAGATTGAAAGTAATCATTTTTAACCTGCGCCGAGGTTAATTCATCCTATCGCAATATGGACGTGAGTCGAGTAGGATTTTTAGTTTTTATTATTTTTTTTTTTTGTTATTTCCTTTCGAAAAAGCCCGTAAAATTCCCGTTGCTATATAAAAGCAGTAAAATTTTAAAGTTCCCGCCGCCACGGTAAAATAAAATATATTTATCACCTTCACTCCACATGGATTTTTTCTTTATATTTCGCACATCTTGTATAATTTCTTAATTTTTCTGTTAAAAAATATTATTATTTTTATAGTTTATCACGAATAAAAATTGAACAATAGAAACATTAATAAAAAAAAACTGCAACAAAAGCTCATTCAACATCAATTCCATAGGACACAACAATTCAATTAATGTATATTGTTTATATAACAGCGGCGTTCGGTTATTGTATAATAAAAAGCTTTTGTTTCAAAGTTAATGTCACCATTTACACAAATTAATTAAATAGAAGCATTCAATTTCGAAATATGATCCACATTCGATTTAATGGATAATTTGAAATTCGATATTTTATTGAAAATGGGATATATTTCATTCACAATTTCAATTTTATTTTATTAATTGTCTAAAGTTTGAAGGCAAACTATAAAAATTTGTTACATCAATACCTGAAACGAAAAGAAGTTGAAAAATTAATTATCTGAAAATAAAATATAATCAAAGTTTTAATTTCAATTGTATGTATTTTTATTAGTTTGAACAAATATTTTTATAATTCAAAAATAAAAATGTGTTAATTTAACATCATAATTTTGTATTATTGAATCCAAAGTTTTTTATTTGTTATTTGAAGTTCAAGTAGAAATGTTACATAAGATTCCAATATTTATATTTTAAATTCTCTATTTTAGTACCTGTGTTTTTAGTTCGTAAGTAAGGGGTTGTAAATTATGAATATATAAAAATGGAAATAAAGAAAAGTTAAATTAATTTTAATAAAGTTTATATTGACGATTGTTACTCTTGGAATGTCCACAATTTAATGATTATTATTATTATTCTAATTTTGTATGAAAATTTTGGTGGAAAGTTCTTAAACAAAACTAACTGCAGTTTATAACTATGCTCATATTATAAATAGGCTACAGTAGAAGTAGAGGTTGTACAAAGTCCTGGATAAATGCGAGTGAGGAGCGTGTGTTTAGGTGTGCAAGGGAAAAAGCGAGCAGGAGAGAGATGAAGTTGTGCTTTATGTAACGTAATTAAGTTAGATTGATTTATTTTCGTCGAGCCATTTAAGATGAAAGCAGCATTCGTTGTACATTGTTAAATTTAATATATTATCGTAAATCAAAATTCCAATAGCGGCGAAAGAGAGCGGCGGTCTTTTGTGTGTTTCCCTGTGTGCGCGAATACATGAATGGATGTGTTTGTGTTTGAAGGGGTGGTATATGTGTATATAAGAGCGTCTCTCGAGTGTATCAAGCGCTCGAGGGGTTGAGTTTGGAAAACATTTATATTGTAATTAAATTAATGGAATTAGCGTGGATCGCTGCAGGACCGGACTCGACGTTTCAACCCCCTAATTATGTTAATGCATAGAATCCGCAGTTTATAATTCCCCTAGGGTGGATTTTAAGCCGATCCGCTTACAAAATGTAATATTTTTTATTTCTTGAAATTTACTTTTATTTAAATCTTTATTAATTAAGTTTCCGCTATAATGTGTTTATTAAATATTTAAGTTGATTTTAATTTCGTAGCTGCATTGCGGATCTGTGACCCGACTCGGACTCACTTCCCAGAATCCTAATGACTATGCCGAAAATTTTACAGAACGGATATTGTATTAGCCGCCATATTAATATTCATAAAGCGGTGATAAGTTCCTCGTGCTGCAGGATAAATATTTGTTTATGTGCTCGCCACTCTGTTTATTTTATTTTTAGTTTTTATCGTTTATCTTGCTAATATAATGTTTGTTGTTTTAGCTATGACCGATGACCCTAGGTTTGCCGAGCCTATTCCCAATGTGACTGTAGCCTTAGGGCGCGACGCCAGCCTTCCGTGCGTCGTTGAAAACCTAGGCACTTACAAGGTATGTAGAATATTCCATCCACAATTTATGTCTTATTATATAGTTTTTTTTGCTCCGCTTTCATATTTAATCCTGCACTATATTACGTTTAAGCCGACCCGATTTCACCTCAACCGAAGATGTTGAAGCATCTAATATTCATTGGGCCATCATATCTGGAAATTCCATAAAGCATCCTCTCACATCCCCACGTTCATTATTGTATTCCCTCGGTAAGATTTTGAGCCATCAATTTCGGTGAGCTGGCGCGCGGAACCAATTAAGATCCACGTTCTAATATCTCCGAGAAAATTGTGATTTCCGGTTTTCCGCGCCGGATGCAATTCAATTAGGCCGTTTCTTAATTTATGTCCGATTCGATCGTATTATCAGAGCAATTTGCGTTTTGACCGATGGCGGTTTTCAATTCCCGCCCGGCATTGGGTTTACTTTGGTCTGTGCGTTCGCCGCCACCGCCGCCCTCGCCGAATGTTTACAAATCGCCCACGGCCGTAAAACAATAATTGCACTACAAATACCGTCCAGGTAATTGATTTTCCGGTTCAATATTTACGATCGCAAATCCGATATTCGGTTGGCATTTAGACAGTTCTTCAAACTTTACTACTGTTATTTTTTTCATTATCACGTAATTTTCACCATCAATTATTTTAATGAATATTTACTATTATATAAATTTATTAATTAACATTCATTAAAATTATATAATAGAATTTATATAAAAATATATACAATAGATGGATTTGAGAGTAATCATAAATAATATATAAAGTTTTACTTTTCTCAAATTGTTATATAAAAAATAGAAAGTTTATCGAAAATACGTCAATATTAGATTATGAGAAATTGAATGAGGGTAAAGATGAAACTGCAGATTCAACTAGAAATTCGAATCGTGATGTTTATATTTCCATTGGTGGATGCGCCGGGTACGTCGATGAAATTTAAACCCTGCATCTTACGTGACACGTTTTGAATGGCGGCGGTGCGGACAAAAGGGAGAAGTAGCAGATGATGAGAGCGTGTGAAATGTCCTGTGCAGATTGCTGTCACCGTTCCAGCCAATTATATTAACCTGGAAAGTTGAGATGTCTTGCGGAAATTGCTGATGAAAATCCGCCAGCGCGAGTTGCGTTGTTTTCAGCGGAAAATTAAAAAATGCAAATAAAGAAAGGACTGATTATGGAGCTAAAGGAAAATTATATATGGTTGGAGGGTGGAATGTGGGGTGCGATGCATGGATTGTAATTAACACGCGCGAGTTCCTCTGCCGGCATATAAAATTAACTTCTCGTTATGCAATTGTGCTCGAACTATTAATGTGTAGCCAGTTGGAACTCAACATGGAATTATATTCAATACAATTATGGAACGGCAGCTAAAAGAGCAGTAATTAGTTTGAACTGATTTCGAGCCCCAATAAATGTTTGAATAACAATATAAATCCTCATCCTTTCGTCCTTCGTCCCGCAGACGGCTCTTCACTTCGTTATGCGGATTTCATCCATGTATAGTGTCCGCGGTTGCCTAAAGCTCCATGAAACAACCGAGATAACTCGTTTCAGTTTAACTCCGCGCTTAGTTGGATCTAAGCTGGTTACATTTAGCTTGTATTCAGTAACAATGTTTTGCAACAGTGCTTATACAACTTCCATGTGTTTTCCTTTACGGGTAATTTGTGCATCGACATCTTTTTAAAAAAAAAATTAAACTTATTAATCATAATTGTATGTTAAAAGTTAATTAATTTATTAATACTACTAGAAAGTAACGAAAAATATTACGAGATTGCTTCTTCAACTCGAGCATCAATATAAAAGTACATAGCCAATAAAATAACAGCATCTTTACGTCTACATTACTTAAACTTTAAGAGCTTTGGAAATACTGCTCATAACAATATAAGGAAAATACAATCACAGAGAGACAAATAGATAAATGAAAACCCAACTTATATAAAACGACACAAAGTAACGTATATTAAAGTTAAAAATAACTGTTTTAATAATTTGATGTTATTTTATGCTTAGAAGCAAAGTGTTTTTTTTTGATGGGTGCTAGGATCATTGATTTTATTTGTATAAATGTTGATACGAGTTTAATGTATTTGAAAGTGAACGGATGCTGATCCATCAATAAGGCGTGTTTACGTAATGGGATAATAAATTGTGCGTGTGAAAGGTGGCGCGAGCAAACAAAGGGTGTTGTTTCGGAGAAAGAGAGAGGTTTTCGAGGTGATTTGCATGGAACGAGGTTGTAAATGCTCGTATTATTCGGATAGTTAATTTCTTTCGGCTGGGGATGCTGCGTCTTAATTTAATTCCTAACCGTCGGGGGGATTATCTCCAGAAAAGCGGGCGGAAGGGGTGGCGGAGCAAAGGACGCCTCGAGAGACTAAATTGGTGGGCGTCGGTTAATGCGTCCGTTTGGTAATCAACAAGTTAGTCTATTGTCGCCAGCTACAGGAGAAACCCATTGCAGTGAGGGCGGCGGCAGCCGGGAGGCCATCAAGGGGGGCTTAATAACTATTTGCCAGGCAAGTTACACCTCGGCACCTCGGCCAGAAAGGCCGGGAGGCACGGAAACAGCTCCAGCAACCAGTCCCACGTGTTTTTGATTGATTGTAAGCTGCAGGGGTGGTAAAGGGGGTTTGGAGGAAAACGGCGGCGACCCTGATTTCGCATCTTCATCAAGCCAATTTTCGTCGCTCATTCGATTATCCGCCGCTTCTGATCAAAGCCCCCGCGTTCGCGATATTTATAACCAATTAAGTCGGTGGCGCCGGGGGGCGAGTACCCTAAGGGTAGCGTTCATCGAAAATGGGGGGTACCGCTTCGGAATACATTAACAATGATAATGCTCCACGCCGCGAGGGTGTAAATATCCAAAAGATAAGTTACATTATTTCCTACGGCGTCTAATCTTCGTTAAGGGTAGATCTCCCCCCTAAGGCGGGGAATCCCCGGCTTTAATCGTTCGCAGATTGCTGTCACACCCTCTCCCCTGGAATTGTTATCGGCTGACTCGGTACTCCTCTAGTTTCGCACTTTAATTTTCTCGCTGTTAGTCGCGACGTTGAGAGAGGGGTGAGGGTGGAGATTTCGACGGGAGGTCCACCAATTATATTTAATGCCGATGAAGCATTGCTGGTTCCCCGTTCGCGACGGTCCATAATATCTCTTCATTTTCCTAGTTAGCGCTCGGAATAAATTGTTTCATTATAAATTTATCACAATCGCCAGGGGTTGCTCTACCAGAAAGGGACGGAAATACATACAAAAAAAAATATAAATACAAAAATAAAAACGCGAAACTCCGGGGACAGAAAAACAAACATCAGCGGTGGGAGGAAAAAAAAAACAAGTATAGAGAGCCAAATAAATATTAACTGTCCTCCCATTTCGTTCTTTTTTTTTGAAGCCTCCCCTGCAATTGGTATTAATAAGCGGCGAAATATTTATCAATTACAGTGCAATCTTCGTGCCTAATCAATATTAATTGCCGCATAAATCTGGACGTGATTATTTGCCCTTCCAGCGTCAAATTAACAGTTGCGCAACACTCTATGATATTGAAACTGTATCCTTATTATGGTTATACGTATCCTTATTACGGTTATCCTTATTATAGTTATCGCATCTTCCTTAAATGCGATTCTCTAGGAATGGTCAATAATGGATTAGGTTGGAATCGTCCGGATTTCGAACGACATTAGATTCTCATTCTTAAAATCCTATCCTCTCCCATCCAGGCAACAGTTATATTTCAACTGCTTTGTTTCATTACTACTCACAAAAATACCTTATTTCCTCATAGAGTTTTGATTAAATAATATCCATAACTATTACATAAAAGATTAATATTTATAAGATTATTATAAAAAAATAATCATCTATAATTAATTAAATAATCCACATAGTGAATTAATACATTAATAATATTATGATTTGCATGTACAAATCAAACAATTATTATGATTAATATATGGATTTGCATTGATCGAACATAAAGAAAAGTATAGAAAACTGAATGTAAAAAGAATTTTTGATTAATTGAATGTCGGAATAAAAAAAACATATGTAATGACATTACATTACAAACATTGTGCGTGCACCTATCTCGTATTGGAAATCGTTCTAGTAATGGATTAGACATTCGGAGGTTGCATGAATGGATACATAGGAGTTCGAATTTCTATTTGAACGTTCCGACTTTGAATAAACTAGTTTCTAGTTAGTTACGAAATGTTAATCTGTATACATTTTAATTATAAATTAAAATTATTTTAAATTAAGTGATTTTCTTTTATATTAATAAAAATTCTATTAAATTAGGAAAAACAGGAATTAATTGAAATTCAATAGAATTTCTAAGATTATATTTCATTTAGACGAGTTACGAGCGCTATCCGAAAACATACTTTAATCCTGCCGTTTATTTTCGTGTACCTATATGATCATAAGAACGAAGGTCCTTTATTGTTACGTCTTGCTTGTATTCTATACAAAAGGTATATTGCGATCTGCACGTAATATTTGTCCGTAACGGCATAAAGTGATCTGGGTCAATAATCTCTGGGAGATTGGAATCCTGGGGATCAATCTGGGTCTTCGGAATGAAACGGTCGCCTGAAAGGA
This sequence comes from Nicrophorus investigator, assembly GCA_963457615.1. Taxonomy (NCBI): domain Eukaryota; kingdom Metazoa; phylum Arthropoda; class Insecta; order Coleoptera; family Silphidae; genus Nicrophorus; species Nicrophorus investigator. The sequence goes on from OY735146.1 coordinate 10,091,834, forward strand.
AATTAACTACCCGCATTTGCAAGTTCGCTCCCATTGAAATCGCGCTTCTCCAAAAATAAAAAATAAAAGAGATAGAGAAAATTTTAGCGCGCGAAGAAGTACAGATGAAAAAAGAAAACAAACACGCTGCGAATGTACCAGAGGATGAAGCCACGATGATGAGTAAAACGAACGAAGGAAAAGAAGAAAAAATTAAGTGTATATATAACATGGGGAGAAGGAAAATGAGATGAATGGTGTGATGAAGAGAGAGATATAGAGGGTGTCGGAGGGAGGGTCTTTAGTTCGCCATCTCTGGCGGGACGAAAGGGTTTGTGTATAGTCTGCTCGTTAGGGATGATTAGTGTATAACCCGTGCACTGTTAATCTTCTTACATCTCGTGCATTTCAACGGCGTCGCGGACAAATTGCGATTATTTATAACCGGCGTTTCATGCAAAAACGGCACCGGCATTTTAATTACCGGCAGGGAACGCATCGATCGTCATTTACTTTATTAATGGGACAATTACAATCGATACCTTAACCCACCCACAGGCGGCAACTTTAAAAAAAAAAGAGAACTGCAGCAGGATTTCCACGTTCTGCAAATAAATAAATGTTACAAAAAAATATTGGAGAAAAGAAAAAATATGTGTCTAAGGGTGCGAAACTCGGAAATAATGGGGTAGCACTAATAAACTCCGCAATACTTTTCACCGTTTCCTCCGAACAAATGGCCTCTTCGCGAAATATGTCTAAGTTTAAAAATTGTTTGGAGAGCCAATAATTGATTGGTTTAGTGGGCATTATGTATCCCGTGGGTGCGTTTACTGTAAATCACATGGCTTTCCCAACTTCCCCGGCATTTCCTGATCGATTGTCCCATTCCGTTTTTAAATAAATATAATGAATCGCATCCCACTCCCAGATTTATAGCTCCCGAAACAAGTACATTTTTTTTATATTTCCAAACAGTTTCGTTGAAATCGTATTCGAACGTATTTGCTCTTTTAAATAATTAACAATTATTTCATTAATCCAAATTTTCAACATAAAATAATAACATTTATATTTATGTTTTATTCTATTAGAATATGTTTGTTACCAATACTATTTGGTACACATAATTAATTCTGAACGCTGATTATTCGTAATTGCTGAATTATAATATAGAATTAATTGCAGTCGAAATATGCATACTATAGAAGTCAATAATGAGAACAATTTAATAATTTAGCAATTAATCTTGTATTAATAATATTTACAAAAATAGTAAATAGAATTATTTATATTTTAATTTTGCTTTAAAACGTTAATTTAATTAACCGTTCGAATATGAGTGGCGGATATATCCGCCATATATAAACAACGCGTTCTTAAAAAATATCCGTACGTAAATAATTCAAATTATTCATAATTATTGTTATTATCTATAAGTTTATAAATCTTTTATTACTATTTTTTCAATTAAAATATTAATCCGGCTTTGACAATGTGAAAATGATTCAATTCGAAAATTTGGGGTTTCGATGATTCCAATCAGGAAATATCACGTTTCTTCTTAAACCCAATCCGTCCAATTAATTCGTTAATCCTTTGCGCTCCTGCAATATAAAACGAATATTATTTAATAATGTTTCATCAATTTGATTTTTTTCATGAGAAGAAATTTAATTTGAAATTATATTTTTTTTAAATATTATTTTGCTATTTTTTATAAATACTAAAATTTGTTTGTTTTAACATTTCTTAATATATTTTCATGTTTAGTCAAAACGAAGATGAGAAAAGCGAAATTAATTTACATCAAATAATAAAAGCATAGGGGTTGGAAAGGAATTGCCGGAAGTTGTTCGTAACGCAAACCGGAAATAAAATAATTTAAGTGATATAATACAGTTCATTTGCATCAAATTTTCTTTGGCTTGGTACATTTGCCGGTGGCGGAGACTGATGAAAAAAAGAAGAAGAAGAAGAACGAAAACTGGAGCGCGGGTCGAGAGGGAGAGGTCGTGCAATGCGACAAATAACCTTTATTCCTGTTTCCTGTCTTCCGTCGAGGCGCCTCGGAGCGCCTCACCACCCCTCCGCACAACTCCCATCCTCATTCCCATACTCCTCCTGACACTCTGTTACCCTTTCCTCTGGCATCATAAACCCGGTCGCCCAGGTTTATGATGCGGAAATCTTTGAGCATCCAAGATCGCATGCATCAAATCGAATCCCACTGCAAACATCGGATGCTGCAGCGCTTAATTAATAATCACATTAATGAAAAGCAAACACGCGCCATACATGCATTTATATTTGCTAAAATAATAAATTGGGGGGTTGCGCGCTCCACCGCCCCCACGGCTCTCGGTAACCCGGTTTATTTATTGCTCGCAATTACGCTGTATATATTTTTTCCCTGCCGCAAAGGCTGTATATTAAAAAGGACTCTGCGATACCATTCTCTACTCCTGTTTCTTCCTTTTTCGCTCGCTTCTTCCTCCACCCCTTCTCTCTCTTTTCCTTCTTCGGCGCCCCAAAAGAAAAAAAATATAGGAAAGAGGGAACGAACCGAATGATTCATCGTTACTTGTGTGATAAATTCACCACTAACATAAGTAACACGTTTCTGTTTCTCAATATATTATAAGGGTAGCAACCAAGCCGCCCTTTGGCTTCCACCACTAAAATATTACTCCATAAATTATATCAACTAGCAAAGTATTACTCTCTCCTATATCTATATATATGAATATAAGGGTGGCATTTTAGGAAATATTCGATGAACATTAAATAAACAATAGGGGCGCGGAAGAAATCCGGCGGTGGCGGTAGAGGAGGCGGCGATCGGAAACGCATCAGCACGCAACTTTTCCATTCGCTCGAATCACTTTGAATACACAAATAACTCGCAGAGGCTCATGCATATATGCATTACCTCTTCAGCATCTAGCAACCCCCAGCAGCAACAATAACAACAGCAATACCCAAGTCCACTTGAGGGCAGTGACCAAAGCGAAAATCATTTCCGCTGAGACCGAGGATATCATTGGAATAAATTCTATTATGTTTCCTGCAACTCCAAATAATTGCATCTATGCTATTTCGGAGTCGATCTCAGTAAACTAGATCCTCAACTTGAAAACTTTTTATTATTTTTTGTTTTTATTTTGTATCTTAGAAATTATTAAAACAGTTTTAAATAATTACGAATTAGAAAAACATACTGATACGTGCATTATATTTGAGATGAAGGTGAAAGCTCGTGCTGTCGATGAAAACGAAAGGAAACGCGAAATCAACAAGTCTGCAAAACAAATCAATGAAACGTTTGGATACGGAGAGAATAAACAATGAAAATGCGAACAAGGGGTATATATATTTCAACGAATCCGAAGATCCTGGCTTCAAAGCCAACTGTTTTCGCAGCAAACAAATCATTACATCTATTATATAATTAATTCACAAGCTACATTTATTATTTTCATAAATATTTATTGAAATATTTTTGTTATCAAATTTGTTTTACCAATAGTAAAACATTTTATAATTGTAATTACAAATATTTATAATAATAAGCATTGCTATAGAAATAATATGTAAATCAAGATTTACTAAGATGATTAAATCAAAAATATTTTATCTTAGTAGAAACTTGAGAAGTTCTAACTTATGCTGAAAAGGAGATTTTGGGAACAACATTTGCAGTTTGAAACTTTTTCCAACATTGTTATCTTAAAAGCCTGCGGTGTTCAAATTTAACTAAATTAAAGTACATAGGAACACTTAGAATTTATCAAGGGTTTGATCGAAAAATATTTTTTTGAGGTGAATGAAGTAACTAGGATGGTGGAATCGCGATGGTCTGGTTTCGTCGAGGTGAATTCGGGTTTGCGCAATTGTGCGGTGCTTAAGTGGCGGCAATTTGTGATAAGGGATCGGTTATTGTGTAACGTGTGGCGTTGATGGTGGGTTGTCGCAGTGTGGAATAAAAAGATAAGGTCGGAAGATTGCGGCCCGTTCGGCAGTAATGTGTGTTTTAAGTGAAATGATTGGGATAATGTAGCTAACGGGGGGCGGCTGATCATATCGCCGCGAGTGTTGGGTGGTGACGGCAGAGCTGCATTGCGTGCGAATGCGTTTTCAGTGGCGGAACACCTCGGGCGACCGCTGCCGTCTCCGAATCCTCGGAGTAACAGAAGTTACATTCTGCAGTCTGTGGGGGCGGCTGTTACTTTAGCCCAATTATTAGACGGCGCTTATTATCTGCCGCTCGGATATGATAATGGGGCGCAGCTGTATCTTCTCGAGTTATGATAATGTTTTCACCATTAACATAAAACATGTAACTGGAAGAGGGTGAGCGCGGAATTCCGAGCCGCTCGTTTTCGCTTCTTCCTTGCTTTTTTTTCACCTGTCTTTCGCACTTACCCCACCTGTCTCAATTACATTTGGTATCGGGTATTTGAGTTTTACGTTTCAACGGAGACTGAGCTGCCGCCTCTCGGAGGGTGGTAATGATCTGCGGTTACACCGATGGCGACAAGAGTGGCACACTTTGACCCGACACATCCAACCCCCTTGCTCGTAAGCAAGCCGTGCAGTTCTCAGCGCGAGGGATGAAACAAAAAAAACAAACAAAAACAAAAAGAAAGTGCGTTTAATGCCACACCGGTCTTAAGGGTTGCGAGCAAAGCAGGATTCGTTCTGTGGTTTTTGTTGGGTGGTGGAAAATCCCCATCCCAGACGCGTCTGGGTGATGTAAATTTTCCAGAACCCCGCCGAGTATTATTCTTGAAAATTTCGACTTCATAAATATTTTTGGAATGTTCTTTCGCAACTTTCTCCAACTATTTTCCGCGCGCACATTTGCGTGAATATTTGAATTAACGACGCCTCCTCCACCTTTTCATCCACCTCTTTCTACAATCCTTGTTTATCCTAACTTTTTTTGTTCGCGCAATCGTTGATGTACATACGGAGAAACACGCGCGTTTCTACCGTGAAATAAAAGCGGAAAAGGATCAGGAGGAGCGGCATGAAAAGAGGAAGAAAAAGGAGAGGCGGTAAGAGGAAAACGCTTTCAATTCCACTCTGGGGCGAGAAATACATTAAGTTGAGAGGCGCTGTCGATATTTATTCGCCGTCTGTTTACTCGGTGGACTAATGTGCTTTACATATCACTGTTGTTTGCGATTGATGCTCGCTAGATTCGCTAACATTTTAAGGATAATTTGCATTCTTTTGAATAATCTCCTGGCGCGTTTGTGTCCATGTGTATGTCTGTGTGTTTTTATTTTTTCCTCTCCCCGAAAGATTTATCTTTGCCTGGAGGCAAATTGTATAAAAGAGCTTTGCCTTCACTCGGATTACACCCACTTTATTTCCGCTCAAATTCAGTGGTCTACTGAACAATTCTCATTCCTTTTGCTCTCTATTCCTTCATACTTCCTCAGACATCAAAAATCATCCCTTAACATTTTCTTCCCCCGATTTCAATACAATAAAAACCACAAGCAACACTCAAGGTCATTCAACTTTTCACCTTGAATACTCATTGAAGACATAGTTCTAAGATAAATTAAACTCAACAAGTACTCAAGTCACAAAAAACTTGATTCAATATAATCGATTTAACTTTAGTCCGTTTGGTCAAAAATTTAATAAACTTCGAATATAAAAATCTAAAATTTATTATAATTATATTAATCACTTCAAATGAAGTTTTCTTAGATCTTCTGACAAAACAGTAAAGTTTCTGGTAATTCTCGAAAAGAGCTGTGGATAAGAGAATAATACAAATGCAGCCTGGTAATCATGATAAAACGATCGTTTCCTTCGAAGTTAATTGAAGTCATGTTATGACTGGTTCTAATGAAATTTTCGTAAATGATTTGCGCCATTAGAATATCTCCAGTCTTGGGAGTTTTACAGCGAGCACATTATGCCTTTATTGTTAGCATCTGCGTCTGCTGCTCTAGCCGAAATCGAAATGCAACTCGTAAAGGTTTACACCCTTAGAGCATCGTGCAAGGGGTTGGCGAGGGCGCATCGCAATTTCCGTCGTCACGCATCGACGGCCAAAATGAATCAGACACCTTTATTACTAATTATTTACTTGAGCTGCAATATTCCATGTGGACAAAATTCGTTTTATACCATCTTCTTATACTCTTTGTCTGGCTATAATTTGAATCCGATTTTCCGGCGTAAGGAATTTTGCGTAATTAGCGATGTGCATGACTAGACTAGACTAGACTAGAATTCCCGATTTAATAAAATTTAATTATATTTGGGAAAGCAAGTGTAATATTTCATGCAAATTCAGCAATTTAAATTTAATCACGTCACACCGAGGAGGACGCAGCAATAACGCGATTTTTTTTAAATTTGTTTTTATTTCATGCTCCTATTCTGTTATTTAATTTACCTGAAAAAAAAATACCTATACGTGCATAAAACGAAAATACGATGGTCAAGTGTCAATTACGTTTTCCTAGTGCGCAGAGTGTTTCCATTAAATTTAAAATAATATTCATATTAAAAAACATGATTGGTTTTCGAGTGATTTGGATTTATTTTTTATATGAATATTATTGACTGCCAAATTTAAAATAATAAATAAATTTCGAATTAAACATGGAGCATTCTTTGTGTTTTTGGAAACTCAATAATTCACTACGGCCGAATGATAAAATTTTTATTCAATTTGAAATATATATCACCAAATTGCGAACTGCTCAATATTCATTACAGCTTGGTAAATAATATATGTGATTAATTAAAATTGGATTTGCAAAATGAGCGACGACTAATTACGACCATATACATTATGTGTGCGTGCGTTTTGGGTCTTGGCTTTTCCAAATTCCATAACACTTAACGTATTTATACAATTTTATCAATAAAATATTTAATTCTTCATATAATATATCATTATTATGGTGAAAGTGTTCTGACCCTAAAATGTCAATATTTTGTTAATCTTGAAATGCAAATGGACTTCCATTAGGGATTTAGAACGAAACTTTTAGCATAGGAATTTCACTTTCTCCCTTCTTCGTCTTCGTTTCTTTTTTCATTATTTAAAGTGGGCTAATTGTCGCATAAATGTTGCCGGAACTTATTCCCTTGATTCTCCTCCGTTTGTTATTCCTTTTCTCCCTTCGTCCTCGTTCGTTGTCGTCTTTTTCTGTGCAAGTAATTTCGTGTGTTTGCCCTCCTCTGTGCGAGATCGCCTTTTCCCTGGTGGATGCGAAGGGCACTCGAAGAAGAGCCGTCCGCCGGCCTAAGGGCAAAGCGTACTCAAGTGTGCTCGTACTTCCTTTAGACAATGCAGACTACAAATTGCGCAGCAAATAGCCTAGCAATCTGCTTATACACAGATATAAAACCACCCAGACTCCTATTATTATTTAGTCTGCAGGCAAAAGCTCTGAGTCTACTCTTTTTTCCACCCCTCTCAGATGCCTGCCGATGCAATAAAAGAAGCGCGCCGATTTTTATTGCGTAATCGGGCCGGTTTGTTTGACGTCGCTTCCCTTCTTTTCGCCGCCCCTTTAACTTATTTTATTTTTATTTTACTCTTATCCTTTTTTGCTTTCCTTCGCCTTTTTGTGGCCACCCGTGAATGGGTTTAATGGTGTGTTGTCAGAATTAAAAACCATTCTTCTTTATTTTTAGGTGGCTTGGATCCACATCGATCGTCAGATGATCTTGACTATACACCGGCATGTGATCTCGCGCGTGCCAAGGTTCAGCGTGTCCCATGATAATGCTAAAACTTGGCTTTTGCACGTCAGCAGCGTCCAGCAGGAGGACAGAGGTTATTACATGTGCCAAGTCAATACCAATCCGATGATTAGCCAAGTTGGATATCTGCAGGTCGTGGGTAAATACCATCCCGCAGTGGGATTAGCCCTTTCGCATGCAAATCGAATGACGAAAACCGTGTTTCAGTCCCTCCGAATATACTGGATTCTGAAAGTACACAATCAACGGTCGCCATCCGTGAGAATCAGAATATCAGCCTCACCTGCAAGGCCGATGGATTCCCAGCACCGAAAATCATGTGGCGTCGAGAGGATGGACAAGCCATCTCCGTCGAACGTCGCAAGAAAGGTAACATCAATTAGCAAAACTTTAGTTTTATTTATTTTTTTACATATTTTATCTTTTTTCTCTTTACTCCTCGGTCGGATTCAATGAAAAATTCATCCGCTGATGTATGCATCCTACCTTTTCCCCATCTTAAATATTTATGGATGGGATACACCCCAGACGGGTGCGAACTTATTCAACGAAAAAGCTCCCGTTTCCAAAATAAGAAGATAGAAAGAAAAAAGCTAAGAGAAAAAACACGCAAAACAACTAAAGAAAGAAACCGTCATACATTATGTACATTCCTTTAAGACTATTCAATTAACAAGAAATCCACTAAATTAGAAAAAAAAAACACATCAGCTATTGCATGAAATTCCTAAAATGTTTGTAACTTAACTGAATTAAAACTTTAAAATATCTTAATTTGAAGTTAAATTTAATTTCAACGTAATTTTCAATAATAAATATAGTTATGATTATATTTAAAGTTTGTTTGTGTTTATATATTAAAATTTCAGAAAATGTATATGATGCAAGGAATTCTTCTTTTTTCTTAATAAAGTATATGGTGGGTGAGTGATTGAAGAACAATAGGGATGTGGATCAAGCTGTGCAGAGGCGGTTGCGTGTGTTATTAAGACAACTTCCGAGTAAGATTTGCACCGATGAATTTAATTAGATCAAATCTCTGTGGGGTGTGGGGCGTAAATAGTTGTTTTAAGTTTCTTAATTAAGATGTCTGGATTGAATTGAATGGGATTGAAGGCCTTATATAATAGCGAGGTCGGGTGGAGGCGGCGTTCCCCAATATATAGGGTGTAGACGTCGGAGAATACATTAGATTGTAAAGTAAGTAGACAAACATCCGAGTGAAGGAGTCTTTAATTAACTCCGGCGACCTGCCGGAATTCGGTGGCCTCGCATTCATCCGCCGCTCCCCGAGCCGCCCCACATCGGAATTCCTCAACGCGTTGTCGATATTAAGCAGCAATTCGATTAAATCGCGGCTTCGGTAAACCATTCGAGATTTATATTTGTCCGCCGCCTGCTGTCTGCCGCCCCCGGCATCCCGCAACTCGAAGCCGTTGACATTCAACGGGGGCGCAGAGAAACAACCGTACACAGTTGATACAGCGATACGATACACCAGGGGGCTTTTTACCCCCTGTTTATCAGATCGCTGCTCGGAATCGGTGTGTACGGGGGTTTGGGGGTGTCGGCCCGCCACGGAAAACAGGAGTTATACGTGTGCGATCGCCGCCCCGTCGTTCGCGCCCTCCGAAAGCTGCTAAATATTGCAGCGGCTAATCTTGCACATTGCGAACGCCAAACAACCCCTCGACTTTAACAGTTCTTGCGCATTGCGAAATATCGTATCATTTATGCAAATAAAATGTGCGAAATAAGGCGAGCCGTCCCCCCTTTTCATTCACACTCGAGCATACACCGAAATTATCCAATAAGACGCCCTCAACCCTCGTACAGAAAGAACGAAAAACACGAGAACGACGAAGGGAAAAGTACAACAAGTTAATTACATTTCTTATTCATATATTTAACCAACCACCGCAAAAAAATGCCACCCCTAAATTTAATAAATAATTTCCTCATTTTGTCTTTCATTTCATTCAACATTATATAATTAAAATATAAAATAATATTCTTCTTCTTAGCTGAATTTAATAATCCTTAATTACTTCCAGTCTGAACTATTTTGATTGACAAACTTGCTGGGGTTAATCAAACTTACTAATGTATAATATATTACTAATAATTATTATTTACTACAAACTAAAGTTTCAAAGAGCTAAAATACATAAGCACGTTCGCTGCGAGGTCGATTCTCTATAATATTTCAAACCTCAATAACCTACCACTTCATACGTCAAATACATCAACAAAAAGGAAGTGAGTTTTGTAGTAAAGTTACATGAAATATTTTCAATATTCTTATATACAAGTTGTAAATGTTATATCAAAACTAGGATTAAATATAAAAGTATATGAAAAATAAAAGAATGCACAGGATGCGTCGCATTCATAACATCATAAATATATAATTTTCCTTATAAAATTTTATAGTAACATCTGTAACTTTAAAAACTTTTAAACTCCGGTAATGTATTTCATATTTACATCAACTTTGCAATAAGTTTGATTGAAATAATAAAAAAAAGTTAAAGTATCTGAATAGTCATTTTCATGTTTCTTGACATGCATTTTGTTTCTCCTAGAGACATATACAAACCGTTCCATTTTCTTCTCGAATAAAGAGTTTGAGTAAAGTGTAAGTAATATGGCATGAAGAAGATCGTCGTCCTCGCGAATAGAGGATCAGTTTGAAAATTACATGACTTTGCTCCCTCAATTTTACCATGACGAGTAAACAAGTTTGTAATAATTTAAAATTATGCGGTTTTCATTCAGTGTTTCGACAACCCTGAGTTTGTAATACTTCCAAAACTATATATTATTTATATCGTGCTTAAATAATGCACAAATTTATTATGCAATTCGCTGTTTTCATTTTTGTAAGACAGATTTAATGAAATCTTTAAACAGGAAACAGAACCGAAAATGTTTTTTAAAAGTCGTATCCTACGTTTTCATTTATCAAGGCTATGACAAAAGACGGTATTCTGCAGGGAAATTTCATCCTATTATAAATTTCTCTGGGAATAAAAGTTTAAGATAAAAAAATATATATCTGCACGTATAGAAGAATAAGGAAGAACGGCTGTTATTATCCCAAAACAAGGCGGAGTGCGCTCAACACTGGAGATGGTGATAGCTATCTCCACCCCGCGCGCTTTCACTTGGGGGATGAAAATAATTTCGGTTCTCTAAATTTTTTTTTTGTATCTGTTTGTGTATTCTTATTTTATTTTCCTTGTGTATTTTCCGCTTCGGGAAAACGGGTTAATTATCGGTATAATAAGGTACGAGTCGCACTATGCGAGATAGGAAGGAGAGATCCTGAACGTCTGTCGTGAACATTGCACAGCCGCATAATTAATATCCAGAATGTATGAAATTCAATTAGATCTCAAGATCTTGGGCCCTTCAGACCCCTCCTAGGCTTTAACATGGAAATGTGTTCCGCATACAAACACAACCTCAATAATACATACACCACTTTTCCGTTCATAAAATTAATTAATCATATCACTTTCGGATTTCGCTAATCGTGTACATAATTAATGGAAGATAAAGAGAGACAGAGAAAAAAATATGTAAGAAGGAGATACGATAGTTAAGCCGTTAAATCCAGTGAATTACGAACGGAACAAACAGTATTGGTGTTAAGTTTGTTGTCGGGGAAGATAATCTGGTAAGCTTCGAAAGGCCTCGGGATATTTGAGTTTACTGCCGAGGTGAACGTTTTCTCACAAACATTTATTTAAATTTCACGCAGCAAACTTTGTAACTACTTTCAATGTGAAGGACAAAAAAAAACATAATACTCCTATTTAATACAGAAAATAAATTTTGACATAAAAACTGCGTTATATATAAATATCGCGCTATATGAGGGTTCACTATAATTAATCATAGAATCAAAGTGGAAGACAATACAACCGTAGGAACAATAGCAGGAATCGTGCGCTTAATTGAAAGCAATTTTAGTTGAATCTCAAAGCCTCTAATCCCGGATATAAAGATTAGCGTTAGCTAATTAATAATTGCATTTGTGTGGTGGAATTAGATCATTCTTCTTGTATTGTTTGTTGCGCTTGATGTTTCTTTCCCTCTTTGAACGCACATATATTTTTTTGGAGTTTGTTTTGTAATCTTAATGAAGGGAGTGAATTAACGAGAGTGACGTGTCTTGTTGTCGGTTGCATAATGGAGATTTGAAAGGGCATTAAAAATGTAGAAGGTCGTAAAAAAAGGCAGGAACATAATGCAACCCCTTTGGAGCTGTAAATTACAGCGTGAATGAATGAATGAATTTCTTGTGTTGACTTATTAATCCTAAACTTTACTAATTATTGAATAAATTTATTATAATTATTATTTATTAATCCGAATTAGTAATTCTTAATCTAATTGGATTTCGATCAGAAAGTCGAAGTTGATCGCGAATCAGGGGCATAAAAAATGAAATAATGAAATTTATTTTTGCTGGTTCGAAAATTGCAGGACTTTTATTGATAATCGCGTCGGAATTAGTCGTTGGGGGTGGCGCTCTTTTATGAACTTCTTAGCGCCGGCCGCCCTTTAATCTACTGGAGGGCGCTGTAATATAGTGGCCATCTTCTAACTTAATTTATGGCTTACAGTTAACGTATACGACGGGGAGCAGCTCAATCTGACCCGCATCAGTCGAACGGAAATGGGCGCCTATCTCTGCATCGCCACCAACGGTGTCCCACCATCAGTCAGCAAACGCATCATCGTCGACGTCGAATGTAAGTCTGATAAAAATCCTCACTTATTACACCACATTCTTAACACTCGCACTCACAACGCATTCCATCATACTCCAAACATTTTTTTTTGTATCAATCACAATTTTTTTTACTCACAATTTTCTTTCATAATTTCATTCACGTCATTAATTTCATAAAAATTTACGAATTATAGTGAAGAAATTTTCCATTCATTTTTTTTTAGATAACACTACTATTTTCATTCACATCATTAATTCCATGAAAATATATTATATAAACTTTATCGTTAATAATGGACAAAATACTATTTTCATTCATAATATCATTAATTCAATGTACCAAATTTTACACATCTACTATTTTAATTCATAAAATCATTAATTCAATTTTAAACTCATTGGTTGTAATTGCATATCAATAATCATTTTACAATTAAAATATTTTTATTGAAATACAAATTTCCATTTTTTTTTCAATTTAAAATATTAACACGAATTCAAAGTTTTGAACTATTTATAATTATAACACGACAACTATAGCATGTCATGGAATTCATTACAATTTTCAGCTATGAATACATCATTGAATATCGATTGAATTCCAAACAAATTTAATAGTTTGAAACAGTTCTTTGATATTTTGCACAAATTCACATTGACATAAACAAAATAATTTCATAAAATTTCAATTTAAAATTTTTTTTTTTTTATATTGATTAAAAAATGAAAATGAGAAATTTTATATATATATTGATATAGTATATACGATGTTATTACATATTATGTAATTTATTTCAGAAAATATTGTTAATGAGTAATTAAATTGTACGTGACAGAAATATTAATATTTATTTTTATAAATCGAAGAAACAGAAAAGCAGACAAACTTGACGTAAAATTTGTATAAGCTTTTGGAACGTAATGTCTTTAGTTTTGACGTGTTTCTCATGAGATATGCATCAAAATGAATATTTAAATTAAAGCTGAACGAGTAAAGAATATCTATATAAAGCATATTTATGGATTTGGTGAAATAAACCTTCAAAGTTGACGTGATGATATCCGAAGGAGCAGTCTCGGTTCCTCGAAACTTTTGTATCGTAATGTCTTTGAGCACCCGCATAGTTCTTTTATCGATCACACTTTACATATCTGCGCCTTTCAATCCAGACTTCGCGAATTTACTTAGCACATCGTTGAAAAAAAGGAACGTAAAAAGGATACAAGGATAAAAAATATATATAGACGACGACCTCGATCATTGCATGCCGTTCGATCATTTACACCGTCTCGACTCCTAATCAATCACATCGCGCTTTTTAGTTATTAGGAGAAGGAAAAACAAACAAAACACCACCGCAGAACATTCGATTTGAAATTAGTTTCAGTTTGGAACTTCCGGTGATACCAACCCCCTTTCGCGATTCATCACTTATTTGATGAATCCGACCTCGAATCGCTCGGAAAAATCAAGAGTGAAAAGTTTCATCCCCTTTAAAAAAAAAAAATATATATATAGAAAACAAACAAAAAAGTATCATTTATCCCATCAGTCAACTGATAATTACCGACAATGCGGAATACAACTAGGTTAGTGTAATGATCAATCTGGTCAAACTGCACGCGGAATAATTTCAAATTTGTCTGTCACAAAAATTGACAGATTTATGCGTCGCTAAATTCTCCTCCACGTCACGTATTTTCCACATGCAAATACATTTATACCTGCATACAAAGAGATTATTTGAAAATTTAATTTTATACTTTAATTTAATTTTTTTCCCCGAAATAATAATTATTATTCTTGTTTCAAATTAATTTATTAATATTTATCAAATTCTATTTTTTTTAACTATTTTTATTTATTCGATTCGGTTTTCAAATTAAATATTTTATTATTATCAATCTGGGCCCTGTAATAAATTAATATCGGCAAACAACGCAAAATATGTGCATAGAAAAAAAAATAAAATTTTAAAATACGTTTCGCGCTGTTATTGCCAAAAAAGCCAATCTACGTGAATCAATAAATAAACATTTAGTAATTATTTAAATATTTATTTATTTCCATCGGAAATTATTCAATCGCCTACGATTCGAAATTTACAAATATTTGCATAATGCCGCCAATTAATTTTATTAATTAAATATCTGCCGTATGAAAACCAAAATTGGAATTTTTTGTTTATAATAAATTATTTATATTAATAGTTAAGTATTAATTATAAAAATTAAAAAAAATATATTTCATTATAATAATTAGTAAAAAAAAGTTTTGTATTTAAAGGATTGGATTTTGGTTGTAATATCAAAAAATCTGTAATTCTAAAGTTTGTCTAAAGTTGTATCAGTTCAACGAAGAGGAAAGTCGAATGGTCGCATTATAACTCTTAACGTTTTTGCCTAAGTTACGTGCTGTCAATTTGAAAATAATTAACCCGACAGATTCAAGAAATGAACCACACTCCCGCGCCGCCAATAATCAAAGTTCGCGTGAAAGTTTTCGGAAAAGAGCAAAGTTTAGAGGGGACCATTGCGAACGGGTGTCCTCAACCCTCCTTGGGGGTATCCAGTAAGATCGATGCCCCATTCCCAGTTTTACCACCCCCGAGCGTCGGCAACCCCTGTTTATCATAATTCGCCCGCATCCGGTTTTGCATTTCCACGGAATCCCATTTTTATTACGGGCTCCTGCGAACAAAAGACCTACACAAGGAAGGGCAACAAACGCACGTAAAATGAAGTAAAATAAACAGAACGAAAACGAAAAGTGGTGGAAAGAGGAGACGGCAAACACCTACGCATAGAGTAATTATCGCGTAACAAAAAGAATACACCCTCCGAGGAGCCGTTGCGCAACAATAACAGAATCTAATTAAAGAATACACAGGGGGTGGAATATCCTATATAAGCAACAAGAGCAAAACAATATTGAAACGAGAATATGATTTCCATGAAGACATATTTTTGAGAAATACCCTAACATTAACTAATTAGAATGATTAAAAAAGTTCTGATCTCAACAGCCAATAAATTTGTGATAAATTAAAATCTGAGAAATAATTCATAAAAATTATTATTTTTTTACTGAAATGGGGAGAGATTTAGTGCTAACATAATGGAATATAATTAGGTATGGCATAGGGAGGAAACGGAATACATTACATGTACATGGTTGAAATAAAAGTCACAGGCCGGTATAACATGCAAATCGGAAGGGTTACGATATTTGCATTTCGCCGGCCTTAATTCATTAATTAATTCTTCGCACGTGGCGGATTTGCCACATTTAATTAAAACCCCTTTCGCCGATTTATTGCCATTATAAATATTAACACTATTTCATCCACTCGATAAATTCGCGATTTGCACCGTTCGCTCGTTATTATTTTTTATTTATTTATTTATCTATTTATTTATTTTCTGGCGTCGCTGTGCATTTTGCTCATTTCACCCCCTACAATTTTTTTCCGTTTCCAATTTTTTGTTTTGTTTGTTTATTCGTTTGCGTTTTGCTGCAGTCGTAGTCGCTGTTTTTGCCTATTAGTTCGTTCTTTTTGTTTCGTTTTCGTTATGCCTCTTTCTCTCTCAACCCTACACGTTTTCGAAATTTTATTTGCTGCATAAACAAAAGTGCAACTAATATTTCCAGCCTCGCAGCGCAAACACTCACATCGAGTTATTCAATAATTGCAATTCCAATAACGAACATGGTTCGGAGAAGGACAGGAAACGGAAAATGCGAAAATAATACAAAAAAACATAGTATATTCACACAACCGCAGCAAGGCGGGATGAAAAAATCAACCGAAAACTGGTGGAAGCAAAAAAAAAAACATTATATAACACGAGCACCGACACTCCGGGATTGGAAGGGGTTGGTTACAGCGGCAGCAACAACAAACGGGCAAAAAAAGAGAATTGAGAGCGCGGCATAATAACAACGGCCGCAAACGAGGATTGCTTATGTAACGCGCATCACGCCGAAATCACGGAAACAAATATACATATATATGTATGTACATACGCGAGCGCACGCAAATTGTGTACGAATTTGGTTTATGCCTCGTTTAGGAATTAGTTTTGAATACAATTAGTTGTTGTAATATTCTCTATCCCAGCTTATTGCTCCCGCATACATTATTTATGCATTTAACCTATATTCCTCATAATTTAATACTATAAATCAAAATGCGGCCCCGTGTGGATGTGCATGCACGGATGGTCGCCTCGTTGGGTCAGCTTTGGCAATGGTAGCTCATGTTTTAATTACGTATTCCTGCTGCTTCTCCACCCAAGAAAACAACACGTTCGATCTGCGTCCATCCCTGTTATGTAATCACAAGCCCCTGCGGTTGCCGGTCCCACCTCGAGGTGTTGTTCTAATATTTATTTACAATCAATCCCCTTTGATGTTTTCCTAATTTTACAATATCTTTTTAGCGTAATAAAATGGAAATTACAACATAAATCTGCTTCATCATTGCAACATCATTATAATATAATAAAAATAATAATATTAACCCGACTATAGAAGTCAATACATTTATGTATTATGGACATGAATAGGTTGTGTATTTACATGCAATCCGTGATGTTATTCAATGGGCAGCTTTGCGGAAAGAAAAGCCATTTATAGTAGTATTAAATGCATCAACAGATCGAAAATCATTGAATTCTCTATATTACGAAGCTCATATTATTGCCAGATTATTTTATATTAATAATAATAAGCATTTAGTATACGCCTGCATACATAACTATTGATTTTGAACTAATTTAATTTTAAAAACACTTACACGCAATTTATTTATTATTAATATTTTTTTAATTAATTAAGCAATAAAATTTCCGTGCCTTCTAATAAATGTATGTCGGAGCACGCGTACACACCTGATCAAACATCTTATGTGTTGGTACACAAAGAGACAATACTATTGAAACCAAATATTATAATTACTTTCAAATTATTTGCGGACCTCAGCGCGAGACAATACCATCGTTGTCAAACATCATTGTCTTCGCGCTGGTCATGTTGATATTCCATCAGAATCACGTGAATATTTAGATCTGTCCAAACACCAGATATTTGCTTATTTGCTGTTCTTTTATAATAATTGCGACCCAATTGGGTCGCAGCTCAAGACAATAGGACGAGGATAGAAAGAACACTATTGTCTTCATTATTTGTTTATTAAGTACACGTGTCGAGGACACGCACACATTCGGGAATCTTCTAGAAGGTAGGGGATTCCTCTGGAATGGGTGTGAGGGAAACAAGGCAGCAGAAGGACCGGCATAGAGACATTCAGATAGAGACATTGAGAGAAGAATGATCAGAGAGTTGCCAGAAGGGTCGCTGGGCTTGGATCTCTAGTCCTAAATTTGTAACAATGACTTCTCCACACGCCTAAATCGGAATATAATCCTGACGCTCCGACATCAGAAGTGGGATATACCGGAGAGGATGTTACAATTGACCCTTTGGAGCGACCCAAAAATTTCTACAAGTTGTATTGAAGAACAATTGTGATCAAACCATGGGAGGTTTGTTAGTGCAGTTCCCACGCTTTAACTCATGTGTGTTAGCATTCGAGTTAATCAAACTGAAGCAGCAAATTGGCTTATTAAAAGTTGACCTATGGACAAGAGTTGTGAGGAAATTCGTGGAAAATTATTTTACGATTCGTGTTCGTTAACCCTACTGATTTGATGGAAATTTTCGAGGAAAATCTAGAGAAACTGACGAAGAACTAATTTCTGTGTTGGATTGCGGGGACAATAAGCAAACGGCCTGCGCTATTTCGTCTCGATCATCAAATTGGGCCGAAGCGTCGAGCTGTTGCTGTGATGGGTGAAAATCGTTTTGTGAAATATCATCAGTGTGGTAAATTTGGAAATGGATCACACCAGTGTGAAGCAAGACGGAATCTACATGTTACCCAGAATCCCGAGGAACCAATGCAGCGGACTACCAGTTCAATAGTTTGTTAAATGTCTTGAGAAGGCCAGGAGTGGCACTGCCAATAGGGTTGAGAGGGTTATCAATGTGTGCGCTAAGCACAAAGGCTGCAAGATGGTAAGAGGATTCCATTTATTTCTGACACGTGCTCCGACTGTGAAAAACAAATTTGCTGGTGAAAAACAAATTTTTGGTTACTTTAAGGAGGGACAAATGTTAGCCGGGGTGTAATTCGAAAATATAAATGTTGAACTAAACTTTCACTTCATTGTTGATGACATTATTTAAAATGAAGTAATAATTGGCCGAGATTAGATCTCACAAAATATTAATTTTAGTAATAAGTGTTTGTCATTTACTTGTGAAGGTTTTGTTCATGTTTACGAAAACACCATGGTTGATTTTGAGAATATTATCGTATCCTGAGATGAGACACCGTGGAGTTATTTGTTGTTTTGTCTATATGGAGTCTCAGTGGGTTTTTGGGGAAATGCTAGTTAGAGGTCGGCGTTTGAAGTTGCTTATTTGTTTAGCGTATTAGATGTAAAGAGGCGGGCTGAATACAGAATTATATTAGAAAAATAGAAAAGGGCGGACTTGAATTTAATTATTAATTGGGTTCAGAGTTCAGCGGGGTCGTTTAGTTAAAAACCAAACTTAAAGTTCTGATGAGATACAAAATTAGTAACTTTATACCTTATAAACTCATTAACAAGAAAATAGGTAATGCAATTTTTATTTTATTATTTATTTTTTTATTTTACTTATTTTTTTGGTTTTGTTTTATTTTATTTTCTCTCAGACACTGTTGAATAATCTCAGATCAGGGAAAGTGTTTTACTAATTGTGAGTTTAAAGAGGTTTTGTTTGGAGCATATATTAATTTACATTTTATTGCACACAATGCAAGCAGAGCAAATAGTTCGGGCGAGTGAATTAAGCAAACTTAAAGAAAAATGTTTTGCTTACCATTAAAGCAGAAAATAATAAAACATAGGTATTCAGTCTTGCCAAATTACTATTTGGTACAGATATAAAATCATTTGAATTCAATGAAATTGTACACTCAGGTATTAATAAACACATAAACTTAAATGAGATCAGCGAACTAGCTAGTGAAAATATCCCCAAAAATGCACAAAAGAACAATAATAGTTTTAATATTGGGAAAGCCTTAGTACAGCCGTACGTTGTGGGTGATTTTGTTTACGATAAATGTAATAAAAGAACGTTTTCACAGTTGGACAAGTGCAGAAGTTTACTTTATTGATGGTTAACTCATACAAATATTAAACCGCCACGCTAATCTGTTTGTTAGGATGTTTCTAAACAGTTTATAATCTGAGCAAAGTCTGAGCAAAACGTCACGTGAAAAAGCGATGATAGTCTATTGGTGTAAATAGGCTGGTCTATCGGGTAGGATAGACCCAGTTGGTGTAAACTGATCTGTATATCGCAGCGAAATCCTGTTGTAGCAGGTTGAAAAAGCGATGATAGTCTATTGGTGTAGATAGGCTGGTCTATCGGGGAGGATAGACCCAGTTGGTGTAAACTGATCTGTATATCGCAGCGAAATCCTGTTGTAGCAGGTTGAAAAAGTGATGATAGTCTATTGGTGTAGATAGGCTGGTCTATCGGGGAGGATAGACCCAGTTGGTGTAAACTGATCTGTATATCACATTGAAATCCTGTTGTAGCAGGTTGAAAAAGCGATGATAGTCTATTGGTGTAGATAGGCTGGTCTATCGGGGAGGATAGACCCAGTTGGTGTAAACTGATCTGTATATCGCAGCGAAATCCTGTTGTAGCAGGTTGAAAAAGTGATGATAGTCTATTGGTGTAGATAGGCTGGTCTATCGGGGAGGATAGACCCAGTTGGTGTAAACTGATCTGTATATCACATTGAAATCCTGTTGTAGCAGGTTGAAAAAGCGATGATAGTCTATTGGTGTAAATAGGCTGGTCTATCGGGGAGGATAGACCCAGTTGGTGTAAACTGATCTGTATATCGCAGTGAAATCCTGTTGTAGCAGGTTGAAAAAGTGATGATAGTCTATTGGGGTAAATAGGCTGGTCTATCGGGTAGGATAGACCCAGTTGGTGTAAACTGATCTGTATATCACAAGAAAATCCTGTTGTAGCAGGTTATTGCTAGTTGGTGTAAACTAGTCAATAAGTGACAATGGTAATCTATTGGTGTAGATTATCCATTATTTGACAGATTTGCTTTAGTTTATAGGTTTAATAAACCGCTGTTCTGATGGCCCGATGATCAGACTGTGTAGTGGCAATGGTTTATTTATTTGTGAATAATTGTTGATAAGTCAGAATGGACGAATGAAATTATATTATTTTTTGTTTGTTTTTATTTGTTGATATGTCAGGATGGACGAATGATTTTTGTTTTTCTTTGTTCTTATTTGGTGACAAATAGTACAGAATTATAATAACGCACGAGGACGTGCGCATTGTCAGGATGGCCGTGTCGGAGCACGCGTACACACCTGATCAAACATCTTATGTGTTGGTACACAAAGAGACAATACTATTGAAACCAAATATTATAATTACTTTCAAATTATTTGCGGACCTCAGCGCGAGACAATACCATCGTTGTCAAACATCATTGTCTTCGCGCTGGTCATGTTGATATTCCATCAGAATCACGTGAATATTTAGATCTGTCCAAACACCAGATATTTGCTTATTTGCTGTTCTTTTATAATAATTGCGACCCAATTGGGTCGCAGCTCAAGACAATAGGACGAGGATAGAAAGAACACTATTGTCTTCATTATTTGTTTATTAAGTACACGTGTCGAGGACACGCACACATTCGGGAATCTTCTAGAAGGTAGGGGATTCCTCTGGAATGGGTGTGAGGGAAACAAGGCAGCAGAAGGACCGGCATAGAGACATTCAGATAGAGACATTGAGAGAAGAATGATCAGAGAGTTGCCAGAAGGGTCGCTGGGCTTGGATCTCTAGTCCTAAATTTGTAACAATGACTTCTCCACACGCCTAAATCGGAATATAATCCTGACGCTCCGACATGTATTTATTATTTAAAATTATTAATTAATTTATATTTTATATAATAATTACGTTGACATTAAATTTATAATTAAAAATATTTAGAATCTAAAATATAATATCTTTAAGTAATATTGTTATTGTCGTAGTTTCAGCTTCTAGTTTTAGATTGTACCATTTATCCAAGTGCAATCCATAGAGTAAGATAGGTCGTACACAAGCTTTCAATATTGCAACCTTCATCTCCAATAACTGGTGGTAGGCCATCAAATAAACCACTTTAAAACTTGCTCTCTTTATATATGTTTTTTTTTTGGTCGGTATCGCCCTTCTTCCAATAACTATTTCGGGATGGCGCATTATCGGGATCGACTGCGAATGCGAAAAGCGAGCGCAAGGTGAGAGCATCCGCCAAGAATTCTGTTTAGAGAAGCTCCAATGTTCATTAATATTTAAGTATAGTTGGCCATATAATTCCATCCAAGAAAATTGTGCCATTTGCTCGCAGAGTGGTGTTTACGTGAAGGGGTTCCGCGCAAGAGATTTTGAAATATTCAACAGCGCGGAACTGAAAAAAAAATGAGAAGATGCAAGAAAGATACAAAAAAATCTATAGGTTAAAATCGATCTGAAATTGAAATTGAAAGTGTGGAATTAAAAGAAAAATGTAGGAATATAAATGAGTTGAGGATGTATTGAATTGAACTGAAATTATAATACGAGATTTATAAAAGTATAAAAACTGGTTATTATTGAGTTGGGAGTTAATTATTCCCGAATCGCCAATCGGGTCCTTCAAATATTTGCATTTGGATATTGTGTGTATTGTGAGTGGATAGTGTCAAGTTTGCTTGAAAGATTTGTGTTGTATGTGCATGTATCGGGTGAACACAAACTTGTTTGCGCAAACTGTACGTGTGTGTGTGCCGAGGCAAACGTTTACATGTTTGCTTTTGTGCAAATCCTTCAGATATCTACGGGGATTAGGGAAACAATCTAATCAGCGGATTCGATTGTGGCAACTCTTAATCTCGTCACACCCCATCCACAGCATCCCGAATTTCATTACGCCATCAACTTGCCTCAACGCTATTCCTTTCTTTCCATCTATCCGCCACCCCTAATTCCTGCATCTATTACCTTTCCACCCCCACAGAGAGGGCGTTAAATAATTGCATAATAATAATATAAGAGCATTCCTTCATTAGTTCGCGACGACGAGTTTTGCGATAACTTTTAATGCAGTTTGAATCCGGGCGGCGCGGCAAATTTAAAACGCAATCCCTGTGCTATTATAACTCCGCTAACTTCGGAGCATCGGCATTGTTAGCGCGTCCTCGTTGTTACCCATTCCTTATTCATCATCACCGCTTCTCATATTTTTTTTGTCCTCCAAAAGCAGTTTCCCTGTGATCGGGCTAATTAGTTAATTAATTATCGCGCGACGTGATGCAATAATTCTGGTGGTCCGATGAATAATAATAATAGTAATATAATAATAACAACGGTGGATTTTCGACCCTTTGCGGCACGTTCACATTTCACGCCCCATTAAAACTTCGGTTTGCGCCCTTTCCTGTACAACCGTCATGGATACATTTTATTTCAGGCGGCTCGCTCTAATTATGCAATCGACGTTTCCAATTGCCCCGAATCTGATTAACAGTTGCAATTAGCTAACCGGAAAGATCCGCTGATTGGCGCTTTTGTCTATTCAGTATCAATTCTGCTCTCTCATTTCATTTTTTATTTTTAATTCTATCCCCAATTGCAATATCAATTAGAGATGATTTAATATTATGTCATACAAAACTCTGATTTTACTATATTAGTTAAAATAACAAATAAATTTAAAATTAAGATTTTGTTTATCTGAATTAAATTGAAAATATTATATAACAATAATTATAATGTGATTTAGTGTAATATTAATGATTAAGTACAAGTTGATTAAATAATGATATTGAATCCAACCGCACAATAATTTTAGTATTTCGAGTTATATAAATATTTATTTATTAATGCAATGCACGCATGGTCCTTTGCAGCCGATCGCACATAACATAATAATCGCATATTTTATTGAATTATTTTGGGGGGTTAAATTAATAAACGTGAATGGTCCTGGAAACTGAAAAACATCGACGGTGCAACAACAACTGCAGCAGCAGGAAAAAAAAAATAGTAGACAGGGAAACCGGAAACAGTTGCGGTGGATGAAAAAGGTACGCACGGCTCGTATATTGCATTTTATCTGTTTGTTTTTGGTCCCAGCGCCTCCACCTCCGGTGAACCAACATCAAAATAAAAATAAATAAATAACCGACAAACACAACAAAAACAACAACCAAAAATGCACACAACGTGGCGGATGCAAAACGCAGAAATAAAACTAGTGTACACAACAACCTGTATACATGTCCGTTTGATTGGTTTCCTATATAATAAGTTAATGCTATTCACAGGCGAAATGAATTGGAAAATGCCAGCTTTAAATGGGAAAACGAAAATGTTGTTCAATGGAAAAGAAAAATAATTCAATTTATTAAGCAAATTAATTTTCTTCATTTTATTTTCCCAATTTACCATTTAATATTTTCAAACTTTTCACCAATTACATTATAAATTTTAATTTAATTAAATCAAATCTAATTATTTGAATTAATTGAATTAATTGTGAATTATGTAATTTAAATTTGGTATTCGATATTATTTTTAATGTTGTGTTGAAGTAAGAATTTTCCGGTTAGTTTGTGAGGGTTTATTACCGTTGGAAAACTATATAAATGTATTTAATGAATTATTCAGCAAGTTGAAATGGTAAAAAGCGTCTGCATCAATCTGGTTTTGCGAGATTCGTGTTATTATTAAGATTTTATAGTGAGAATTCCGAAATGGTCCGTGAATATTGACGGAGCGAATATTTTCAGACATGAAGGCATAAATATAAACCGTGCTGATAAATGTTTGCCGTCGATGCTGAAATATTGAAGTAAAAGAATCAGATTAAACGGTCCACGTGCATGCATTTTCTATACAGTTCTCACACAGCGATCGACCGTAACAGGAATTGTAGTTTATGATGACTTTTTCCTGTAAAATCAGCAAATTGATACTGGTTCACTATCAAAAAATTGGGAAATTCGTAAATAAATTTGTGAAAATTCATAGAAAATATGTTTATAATAATTTAAATAATTAATAATCTTAGTTAAAAAAATGTATGTAAATGAAAGGAATAACGTTTAAATGATCTTGTTTTTAGAGGTAATAAAACATTAAGGAATCAAATTTATTGCGAACAAAGTTATATTTAATTCATTGGAGTAATGGAAAATTAGGAAAGGGCGTGTGAGAAGGATGCCGGAAGTAGATCGGAATGATTGCAGGCAATTAACAAGGTGCAATGAAATCATTGTAAATAATTAGGTTCCGCGTTGATTAAACGCACGTTTTATGGTTGGGGCAAGTTCCGTGGGGTTTTCGGTATTCTGGGAGAGTAATTTGAATACGTTTTAAGTGCGTGTCGGCTCCGGAGGCGGCGGTCGGTCGACGGACGCAAAGGAAGGAGGTGGTTTGAGGCCTAGGTTGGAAGTTGGCTGCGGCAGTAAAAATCGGCCGCAACCGCAGAGGGTAGCGGCGGCGGCTGCGAAAAGGTGTGGGCGTGACCCATTATCGGGCCTCAAAGCGGTTTATAAATATTCATTATGGTCGAAATCGACGGCGCCGTTTGCCAAATTACCGAAGTTATTTACTTAAACTTGGATGTTTGCCTAGGCACTCAAGTAAATTACTGACCTATTGGATATCGGCCGTCTCGGAACCGGATGGGTTTTAGCCCTTTTCTCTCGCCGTCAGCCTTCTTTGCTCTTTACTATCTCGTTCCATCTCTCTCTCTCACACTTTCATCTTTTTTTCGTCGTCGTGGCAGGCGGTTTAAGGGCTGCGTCGAAACACTTGAGTTAATCTTGGGGGATTATAAGAGGCGTCGGAAATATACTTGAAGTCAACAATAACATAAATTTCGATGCAAATTGCTCCGTGTTTGCCATAAGCCCGTAACCCTTGAGGACTGTATTCAGTGTTGGGCTGCAGCCCAAGGGAAATAAACCGCCCCCGGTATATATATACATATATATAGTGAAAGAGGGGGGTAGGTGCGATACACAAACCATATTCGTCAGCGGCACAACCTGAAGATGCCCCCCCGCGCAACCTAGGTTTGACTCGGAGACAACGCACATAAATTACCACGAGAGGTGTACAACCGCCCCTTCCTAGCGGGAAAGAAACTTTCGCCCGGAAAATGCAATGATATTATTATTATATCTCTTGGAAATGGTCGCGGGGCACACAACACCCGGCGATTTATCTCTCAGGTGAACTTAAGGACTGTAAAGCGCATGCCGGAGACAATTGTCCTCCCACGATTTATACACCATAAAAGTATACGGCCAACTGTAAATTATATCCTCTCTACCGAATAAAACGACTGAAACAACTAAGAATTTAATAAGCCTTTGCGAAGCTCCGAGCGCGACAAAAAGACACCATCCAACACCCGGATACAATAGGATTATTATTTCAAAGTATAGTTCTTAAAGCAATATTGAAATTTTATTAAAGACAAACTTTTCCCTACATTAAGAATACATTGTATATACAAAACATAAATTGTTACCATTATTCTATTGAACCTATAAATTTCTATTCTAAAGCAAATTAATTAGAAACAACATTTATTATATAACAATAAAAATATAAAAAAATGCAACATTTATGCAATTTGATTCCGTTTCGATTTTAATATATTGAAATTATTTTATTAAGATTTAATAGAAAAAATATTATTTTTGTTAACTAAATGTTTATAAATTTTGTGTTGTTTTTAATATTCGATACATTTTAATTCAAATTAAAAGTATTTGATAAAAAACAAGAAAATTTAAACATATTGCAGCACGAAAATAAGAGCATTTCGCATATTCGATAAACAATTCCTTTAAATAAAAATTTAAATAAAATATTAATAATATTGGTAATAGAATATAATAATAATTTATTATTTTTTTAATTAAAATGAAAAAAAATAAGCTGGTTTTTTGATTTAAAATAAACAATTAATATTTAATTTAGAAAGTAGAACTAAATTATATAAACAAAAGCAAATAAATTAAAAACTAATGATTTCTAGTATGCTAGCGCATCCACAGTATTTGCGAATTTGCGCTTAAACGAATGCCATAAAAAAGGCGAGTCTCATTCAGAAGGCTTTATTGATGTCGAGCTGAGTAATGAGAAAATCCAGAAGCGTAGAAATGAAAAATAAATAAAAATAAAATACAGCAACTACACACAGCGAAGAGGACATTTCGGACTTGAATAATTGAAAACAAATGAGCGTCAAAAGAGGGTAAATTGAAAGTATGATTTATGCCGAAAGTCAATAATTAGTCTCGCGGCGGCGGCAAAGGTGAGCGACAGCACTTGTTGATCTCCCGTGGTGCCGGCAGCCGCCCCCTGCTGTTGTTTCAACACGCGATTCCTTTATTTCGCTCTTCTTTTTCTTCCTTTTTTTTCCAATCGCAATTACATCGGGAATTTGTAAATAAGAACAGCGCATTAAATGTCAATAGGTCGACGATTTATGGGCGGAATCAATTTGAGACGGAGGTGGCGGCGGTTTTCTCACTCCTGAATGGAGGCGGCGGGAATTGCAACGTGTAGGGCAAATAAACTTCGAATCGATTCCCAATAACGCCAGTTATCGCTTACGAGCCATTACACACGTTACATATCAGTGCATATATCGCACTGACTACTCCATTTCTCTTATGTAACCGCTGCCGCCGCCGTGCACTTTTGTATATTTTTATCGCCTCCACCTCCGCCGAAAAAAGCCATTCCCATATAAATGCCAGTTTGAGAAAAAATAAATAAAGAAGAAAAAATAGCCGCCCCCGCCGCACGGAGTTACTTACATTAAACACTGCCAAATTGAAAATACTAATAGTATTTGCGCTTCTCTATTTACAATCAAACTGCAGCAGCCTTTCCTCCACCGGAAAAATAAACATTAACCCCACTTCGCTCTTTTTATATATACACCCCCGCGCCAACCCATCTATATAGATACAGTTATATAAACCAGTATATATCTGTAGATATACATTATTTACTAGTGTTTGCAGAGGTGAAAAAAATAGGTTCATTTTCTGATAAAATACATGACACTCTTGGACCACTTCCGGACATCCAATCAATAGTAATCAATGTTCTTTATAACCAGAAAAATAATATAACAAGAAAGAAATACACTATACAAACACTGAAGAATCGAGTTGCCACTGATATATCTTTATACATTAATCAAACTAGTAGACAAGGCAAAATCGAATAAAAATATCTTATATTTACACTAATTCAAAATCAACATTTTATAATTATTTTAAAATTGAAAATGACAATACTTTATTTAAATTATGTAATATTAAATAATAATAATAGTAATTTTATTTTACAATAGGAAATAAAAATATTTTCTGTAAAGCAATATTATTAATGTTTACAAATAATATTAGTGATTTACATTTTTTAATTATGTATAGAGATATTAGGATTATTTCGACGTTGAATTTTCATAAGCAAAATTTAAATGAAATTCGCTGCAACTGGAAAAAAAACCATTACATTCAATATTATATATTTATAAGCTTTTAAAAAGTTCCGTATGAAATTAATTTTGTCTGACTGTATCTTTATATTTACATTTACTATATTAAATTTAATAAATAAAATTCATTAAGAAAAACATATATAAAATCATATAAAAGATGAAATTGAAAATCTAAATTTAATGTTGATTTTTTTTTTAAATTTGTATATTACATATATTGTATTTATAATTGGGAAAGCGGGTGGAGTGTAATGCAAATCTGTAAGGATATTGAATTGGTGATGAATAGGTTTTATCTGGATCTATTGGAGAAGTGTACAAATGCTCTGATCCTATTGAAAAATAGAAGGATTTGGTTTGGTATTGTGTAATAAATTTGAGTCGTTCCAGGAGCAAATCGCAGTATTCTTAGTTTTAATGTTATTAAACCGGAGAGGATGATGCTGTGATCTCATTAAATCCCTCATTTTACTCGACTAGTTTAGCCGCACGCTGAATAAACTTATTATGGCCCTGTAATGATGCACTACTTAAAAACTGCTAATTCTCCACGCTAATTAAGGGTGTGTTTTAAAATTTACTATTTGTGTATCAGTAACCCAGTTTCAGTACCGCAGCTTGTCGGATTACGAAATAAAAGGAGCGTCTGCTTACGTAACCGGCAACCGGATAGCCGCAGACTTTTTGCGCCCGTCTAAATTTTAACTAAGTTGATGGAACGACGTCCGGTTTTCAACTGGATTGACTTTGTAGACAGAGCATACAAAACTCGTCAACACGTCGCAAATTAAACACACGTCGACACGCTAAACACACTGAAATTGCATAAATTTCATTCTCGCATTTGCACCGCTGTCTGTCTCCGTCCCAACGTTATGCAACCAAAACTTTCTGCCCAGGAAGTTCTGTTTCCGAAGTAACAAAAGATTCGTCCATGCATGTTTTTGATAATTATCCTGTTCCAAAATCCGCACTCCATCCCCAAATAATATAATTGATCTGTCAGGTATTTAATTAATTTTCAAGTATAATTTACCCTTTACCTCATTCAAATCCATCCTCTCTCAGGTATAAACCCGAGACATCGCCAAATTTTCATCCAATATTTGCTTTACAATGGAACCTGCCACGTCCACGATCCGAATCCCAATTTTACAATTCTGTAATGAAACACTTTTCCGCAGACACGAAATCTGATTACTTTAATCAAAATATATAATTAAATCCACAATAAATCAGAAACAATACAACTAACATTTTTTTCCTAACAAAATAATGAAAAGCTTCAGTATCAAATTGCTTTGAATATCGAATATCCAACTGTTTAATTAAGTAACAATTAATAAAGCACTCCTAAAAACGAAACTGAAACGAAGCGAGAGATTGAATTAGCCCTGTATATTTTTTTCTCTTTCTTAAAGAAGTTTCTTTCTAAATTTCTATCGATCCTTTATGGAGGCTACATTAATAATATGGGGAATCCCCCAAGCAAAACACTTTTCTTAGAGCATGCTTGAAACGCGTGCATCATTGATGAGACCTGGAAATGTGGAGCACGCAATTAATTACAGGTTTGTAAACGTTTCCGGAAACATTTTCGTTTTTTTTTCTTCTTCATCTATATATGTTTTTTATTGTTGTTCAGAGGTTTGGGAAGGCTTGCATTTTTCAATGCGACTCCATTAAATGATTTACAAGGCAATACCTTAAAAGCCAGTTTACAGGTTTATGTGTTTTTTTTTTACAGAAATTGGAGGGCTTTTGCCATCTGATGCTCCCCGCGTTTCGTGCATTCATCTATCTGCGCGGAAGTCCAATATGTTTCCTGA
This sequence comes from Nicrophorus investigator, assembly GCA_963457615.1. Classification (NCBI taxonomy): domain Eukaryota; kingdom Metazoa; phylum Arthropoda; class Insecta; order Coleoptera; family Silphidae; genus Nicrophorus; species Nicrophorus investigator. The sequence continues at coordinate 10,121,803 of OY735146.1, forward strand.
CCTTTAGGTCGAACTCATCCGCTCCGCATTTTAATATGTTATATAACATATTTATTTAATTCGACTGTTACATATATTTCTCGCATATTTCCAATTCATAAAATTAATGTAAAAAACTAATCTACTGTCTGATTTTTATATAAATATTATTAATATTTTATAATAACAAACATGTATTTTTTTCTGTTACATAATTGATGGTATATGATTTCCAAATGGAAATTAAATTACTAATATTGGAAACGAAAAGCCTAATGTAGATGTAATAATCCATCATATTTTGTAAATACCGAAAAAAACTATGTTTTTCCGTGTGGAATCAGTTGGAAACAACACATTGTATAGATATTTGCTTTTTTTATGGTCATTACAAATGGCGAATAAAAGTCACTTTTAATTAGTTAATTAACACTTTTAAAGTATCAACATGCTAAATATCAAAAAAAAAGTGGACGGACTATGAAATAAAAAGGATTTAAAATTGAAAATTAAAATGCACATTTAGTTAATTAATAAACAGTTTTAAAATATTAACTTTAAAAATGATATATTTACGAGCAAATAACAATTTAACGTCGCAATAAATGTTAATATTAACAACTTTTAGTTTTAATAATAATATTTTTATTGCAAATTTATAGATTTTTTAATTATAAGAAATTAGTTGTAAGTTTTTCTTATTAAATAAATACGAATTATGGTGTGAGAATCTTTTGAAGTTATTGTGAGCTGTAATGGATCGAAGTGGTAAAGTTTTCTCGGATTTATTAAGAAGACATAGCGACCGGAGGGTATTTTCAGACGAAGTTGTGTCTTTTTTTATAATTCGACCGTAATTTCAAGAGAAATAAAGAGGAGAAGCAGCAGAAATTGACCGTAGACTGAAAAAAAAACACAAACAATCAGTTAATTAGCTGGGAATTAGCTTAATTTTCGTCCCCAGTTATTTATGCGGCTGCATAAAAGGGGACGCTTCCGTTTGCGGACGGGTATTCCCCTTTGTACCCGACGACGCTCGAAAACCAAAGCACCAAAGAAACACTTTCCGTAAATACAATGCAGCAAAAAACGGAGTTAATTCATCGTAGCACAACGTGAAATTCATCATTCAGTTACAATCCTGCAAGAATAGGCGGATATAAAATAAAAAGAAAATAACCGCAACAAAACAAAATTTCCAATCACAATTACGAAACCTTTTCGAGGCATAAAATTTAATTGACAGGAAACAGGAAAAACTTTATGTTTTTGTTTTGTATGATTATTTATTTTTCACCCTGCCGACTGGCTATGATACAATGGCCGTAGTCGAAAATGTGTTATAAACTTGCGACTTTAATTAGGTTCCGTTGTTGTGCTGAAAACAAAAATAAAACGGCGACGGAGAAGTCCCTTTTCAGAGCGCTCATTTTCATAATGCCAGTTGGGAATTGAGGCGGCTATAATGCGCTTTTCATACCATACTTCAATTTATCATCGCATGTAAAATATATATATATATATATTTTACGTATAAATATAATAATGATGATGATGACAATAATAATAGTTGCATATATGTAATTCAAAGGGAGTCGCAAGAGAAGTTTCAGTTCAGAAGTTTATTCTCGTTTTATGCAGTTAAATGGGATCTGGGGTTGGAAGGAATCGAGGCGGAAGAAGACGTGGACTGGGTGAGATGGCTGTGTTTTCTTCCATTATACAAGGATCGATTGTGTTCGCGTTCGAATTCAAATGAAATCTTAATGAATTCGGGTCAAGTCGGATTATGTTCGATTTATATAACCGGGACCGGAATTCTGATTAACTCCGGAGCTCCGGAAATATGTACTTTACCTATATAAGTTTTCTGATTGATTTTCGTTCTTCAAATTTACACAACGTGTAATCAAATCTGCAAACAACAAAAGAAGCAAATATTGGATTATTGTGTAACGGTCAAGATGAGCCGTTACACAATTCAGATAGTTGTGTTGTGTAAATTGATAAGTTGGCTCAATTATGCTGAAACTCAAGTATCTGAAGACAATTAAGGCGCGCTAAATAATGGATGAGGCGATTGCGTTTCCTGCTTCTGCATTAGCAGGAAATCATCGGAACCAATCAACCTTCGCTTTGTTCCTATCCCGGTGTTAATTACACGGCCATTTTTGATTTTTTTTTAATTAAGCCACGATTTCTAAAATGGGAATCGATCAATTCAAGAGATCTTTCATCTAGCGTTGGCCCTTAATTTTTGCCCTTGTGCGATTTTCGCTATCCTACAATGTTTGGTGCGGCATTCTAATTAAAGCCAAACATTAAAAACCATCCCCTATTTCATCCCCGGACAAAGAGTATTATCGATCGGAGATTTCCTGTGTTGAAAGGGTTCGTTAATCAGACGCTTTCGCTCCTGATTTGCTTTAATTAGTAACGAAACATCAATGCATTCATGTTCGAACGTCGCGACGGTTCAATTGGAAAATCGTTCATTTTCAATTGAATTCGTACGCAAATAAAAAAAAAACATTAAGTGGATTGCCGATGGGTAAAATGCGGCGGGAAAAAAGCAAACCGGATTTCTGTTGTATTTTTAAAATCGCACAATTTAATTCCCATATCAAAGAGGCATATACATACAAAAAAATATAATACATTTAAATCATTTTACTATATTTTTGCATCATTTTTGTTTTATCCCAATAAATAAATGAAAAATAAAATATTTTTTATATAGCCGATTTCCCTTTAAGCAAATCCAACATTTAACAAAATAAAACAAATAATTATTTAGTTTGAAAATATAAAATTTTAGTTATTGAAATATATTTATTATAATTAAATTTATCATATTTTTTCTTCAAAATTGAGTTTTGTTCTATATGTCAACACTCTTCAAGAAAGCAGGTACTTGTTAAGAACAAATAACGCAAGTTTGCTTGTTATTAACCTCGGGCGGTTACCGAATAAAGGGCACTAGGATATTAAGATCTCCAGAATTTCTCTTGATGTGCAGTTTCCGGCTTCAAAAACTCTGCATCCGTAATCTCAGAGAAGTTGGTTTGACTTTGAACTCGACTAATGGCACTTCCAAATTCATCCTCAGTACTTAAATTTCTGCACCACTTACGTCAGATCAGTCCCAAAACATGCACAAATTTTACAATTACATAATTTAAAATATTGATTTTCAGATAAAAAAAATGAAATTAATTAATAATGAGATCGAAATATTTTTTAATATTTACTGATTTTACTAAATGTTTGTTAAGAATGGATAGTAAATATTATGGGACGTAAAACAAGAAAAACAAGTTACATAAATCGTAAATTTTGATTATCGTATGAATGGGAACGAGTTTCGCATAAAAATATAATAAATGAAAATTATATTACTAGTTTCGTACGTGCTGAAAATTATTTTTTTATAACTCTGCTAGCATAAAAAAATGTTTATATCGGATATAGCGAGGAAAATTGATGGTTTCAAGTGGACATCCTATTTTATATACGTAATTTATTTTTTTAAACACACATATATTGTGCATTTGTTTGCGTAGCAAGGATAATCGCTACGGTTATTAAATTACGGGCCGTAATTAATGAGCGCATGAAAATCTGAATAGTTTTCATTTTGTCCATCTTGCTTTTCCAACAGATTGTCCTGAGCGCATGTGAAACGGTGCGCATAATCAAATTACCATCCAGATCCGCAAAACTTTTCCGTATTGTGCATAATTAATATCATTAATAAAATGAGTTTATCGCGAGTCGAGTGTGTAGCTTAGAGAGAAAGAGAGAAAACGGGGAATCCCCGTTGAGCGAAACAAACAAAATATGTTATCGCGAGCGGCCTCTTTCTGCACTGAGAAATTAATCATTCCCAGTTAGTTTCTCTTTGCCACCCCTTTTGTAATCCTCGGTATCTTCATTTAGTGGAACGTGTGCGCCGAACACCCCCCAACCCATCCCTCATTTTACATAAACACAAAGGGCGCTCGCAATCCATTAGGCAACAAAAAGCAACTAATTAATACGCGACCGCCGCCAAAAAATCGGAGATTACGTAATTAGGCGAATCGGTGCTCTCCTCCGCCATGTGCGTTCCTCCGTTTAATTGGAAGGCCGCCCCCGATTTATTTCTCCTTCGTCTTTTTTCTTTGCCTTTTTAACCAATTTTATTTCGTTCTATTTACGCTCACTTTGTTGTTCGCCGTTTTGCATTTTCCATATGTCAGAAGACGAGTAATAGCACGCCGGCAGACTTAAATTTAATTAAAGCATTTATAATTAATTAACAGCGCGTTTATAAAAGTAACCGAACCACATATATACAAACACCATTTCTTCTTCACAACACTCCTTATAATTGTTTATGAAAAATACTTATATTTTAAATCATTAACAAATTAATACTTTATTTTTATATAACTTTATCTGCAATATGCAAATTTTAGTTATCTTAAAGCGCGCCGTGCAGATATTCCGGTTCGCTCAACTTCAATAAGAATCAAAGGAATGGTAATTGCAAAACAATAGAGTTGCACATGTTTCGATAGCATCCCTTCGAGCGAACAAGAGTAAAAATTCCATTGTGGACTGAAGAAGAAATTAAATATAAAAAAAATAAAAGGAAGTTCCATTAATTAACTCGTGTGCTCATTTTCTCGCGCCGTCCCGTTTTCGCTATTCCTGCCTGTCCGTGTTTCGCTTCATAATTTCTAATTAATGATATATAATTAAATATACATTTCAAGTGCTGTTCTCATTTATTCATTTCACGGAAAAGAAAATTTACGTGAATTTATTTCTGTTTGTTTTTCTTCTATTTTCTATTTTTATTTTATTTCACAGAGAAAAACTGCAAGGGCCACTTTTTTACTTCTTAAATTTAATTAAGCCGCTTCGCATTAACGACGACGGTATTTACGTAAGCATAGTGAGAATGAGATAGAGAGAGTAAAGGAGACATGGAGGGAAAGCGGAAAAGCGACGGACAGAATGAGTGGAGAGGACATTTCCAGTTTTCATAAAAGTTTCATCGGCGCCGGAAACAATTTTAATGGTCGCCCCGTGTACCATTGGCCGTTTATCAAATTAAAACCCGGAAAAATCTTCTGGCCCCGTTATGCCCTTTAACCTCACTTTTTTTTCATCCCTTCCGCTCTCTTTGGATGTCGGTGCACATGCATTCGCCGTGTATAAAAATTTACTTTGAAAACTCAACCCGAACTTCGGGGTGCGCCATAATTGAATTACGTAATAGTAAGTTTTAATTTCATAATATATTATTATGTTGGCCGTTTTGGATTCTGAGCCGGAAGTTCGCCATATAAAATTGGGGGTGAATTTATTAATTATTTAGGATTGCGCTGGGTTGATGAGTTTTCTCGGGCGACATCGTAGGAACAACCCCAGCTTTGGGGGCGGCGGGCGTATTTGTGGGGGTGGCACAGCGGACGATCCATCGATTCACCGCTATCTCTGCGTTTCGTCCAGCTATTCTGAACGTTTCACACACACATTTCTGCCGTATATGAAATTGTGAGCGCGTTTCGGATTTTACCGCCAATGATGGAATTTACTAATAGAGTCCTGAATGCGCAAATATTTCCATCCATTGTTCATTTTTCTTAGCAAAATATTATTGCTGCACCACGCGGAATTTTTCGCGCCATAAACCAAATGCAATTCAGAAATAACTCAAAATTCACAACTTTTATTAATAATCCCATCTTATATAATTCTCAGAAAATCATAAAATTTTCTTCAATTTATTTATATATTTCATTTTATAGATAATTTAAACTATTTTAAACTTAGTTATTGAAAAATACGTTTCCTTAAAATACAAAATCGATAAGCTATTAGAGACTAGCAGGTTATAAATTTGCAATTAACTTATTTGCCCTTTGGTGTTTGTCGTCAAAGGTAACCGAGAAGGGAAACACTTAATCGGGACATTAAAGTATACGCCGTCCGAGGAATTTCTTTTGACAATTTTATAAAATTATATAACACCAAAAATGATATTCCTGAAACAGAAACAACAATTCATGACAATAGAGAATATTGAAATTACAAATAATGAACATAAATAATTCCATGTTTTGTATTAACAAATGTTTTAATATTAAACCAATTAACATGCAATAATTCTATACTGTCCTAAAACAATTTCTAGTAATTAACTTTGCAATAGTTCACAATCGAAACAGTGCTTCAATAATGTAATGATTGTCCCTTTTCACTTTGACATAAAACCTCGTTAATTATACAAAACATCATTGAATTTCAATGAATTCTGTAATGAACAATTATTTATTTTGATAATGATTTTTCAGAAATTTATCTAAATGAAAATATAATTTGAATTAATTTGTGAAATAATTTTCAAAGACAGAAAGCGTTGAGATGTTCAGCTAATTGAAATGTGAATCGTAAAGCAATGCATATGTTCGTCGAAATGAATGTTCAATTAATAATATAATGTCGGTACGACCATTTCGGATAATTGACTCGACGAAACGGTTTCGAACTGCTGGAAGGGCGCCGTTAAAGTGCAGGAAATGAAGAGCAGTTTGCGAGCTTTAGGACGCTTTAAATTTTGCCCCGCGCTTTATGTAAACGTTTAATGATTAAGCTTTATTATATATACTTAATCGTTATGTTTATTTTATGATTACCTGTATAATTTATACTTTTCTCTACTTATGTTTTTTTTTTAACCGAAAAATTTTATTTACTGTTCACTTTAACGATCTTTTTCAAACTTAAGATTTAATAAATTAAACGTGTCCCGATAAAACTCATATTTTTAATCTTTACGTGTTTAATTTTTTGTCGTAATAAGAAGTATTAGTCGTGTATTTAGTTACACGTTGTTTGTATTTTTTTTGTACTTTGCGTGCCGGTAAATGCAGATGCATGCAAGAAAAATAATCGCCGTGTAAACGTTGGGGAATTTCGGAGGTTTAATGTTTCGTGGGGGGTCTTACAAGCTGTTTGATTTACGTAATCGCAGATTCGGGTTATGCAAATGATCGCGCGGGGACGGTTGGAATAATTAATAATAATTAAGTTGCTCGGTGTGTCGTAGATTATTTACGATTAGGTTCCATTAGGTGACTTGTTTGAGGATAGGATTGGAGATGTTGTAGTGTAAAGCCGATTATTTTGAGATCGAAGGGAATGGTCAAAATAATACGGTTTTCTGGTGATGGAGTGTTGGGCGTGCAGTTGAGGCATGGGCTGAAGTAGGTATGGTATCGGCGTGAACGTAGTAACCAGTGGCAGTTTCTGGCATATAATATGTCGCTAATGGCATGGTCGTTTGGCCCATGATATGATGTTATTATCATAGGCCTGCAGTGCTATCCGGCACAGATCTCTATTGAGGACGCCGCGCAAATTCTCTCTCTACATGATTTAGTTCAGTTCCATGTACAGAGTTACAAAGTCTCCTGTATAAACATGTATACTATATCAATACGTCCCGTTACATGAACAGATAATAAATTATATCGCCTATATAATTAGGGGTTCGAGGAGTGGTTTTAAGGGGTGCGGAAGAACGGGGTATGAAATTTATTATCGATATTATCCCCAAATTCATCCCATGAATAGCTAAGCTGTAGTAGGAGTATAGGTCGTAGACCTATAGCTGTGATGAATTTTTTAACTTAATTCGTGTTTGCTTCCAGTTTCTCCGATGATTTGGGTCCCGAATCAGTTGGTTGGAGCACCGGCTGGGACAGATGTAACGATCGATTGTCACACCGAGGCCTATCCAAGGGCCATAAGTTATTGGGTCTACGACAACGTGATGCTTCTGCCTACCAAGAAGTACGGTACCGAAACGATGGAGAACAGTTACAGGGCCCACATGAAGCTGACGGTGCGCAACCTCCAGGTCGGCGACTTTGGCAACTACAGATGCATATCGAAGAACTCCCTTGGGGAGACCGAAGGATCCATCAGGCTTTACGGTAAATCAAATATCCACTTAAAATAAAATCACACCCCCAGCGCTCACATATATATATGTACACATAAGAGCGTACCACTCAAATACCCTAAACATGTTTCATCCCAACCCTGGATCCGATCAACCGGGAAATCCCTTCTCAATGATGTCAAAACGTTTACCCATTTTCTCCCATAACATTAAACAATTCACTTTATTTCCACCGTTACATAAAAACATTTACGCACAAACATTTTACCATCATTCACAAGTCAAGCAATTATATTCTATGTTATTTACTCTTAATATAAAAAAAAACTAAATTTTCAAAATTTTTAAACTTTCGAACTACGTTCAAAAACCGTTTAGATATTAATATTTTAGTAAATATTTTATATAACAGTTTCAGATTATTATTTCAATACTTAAATATATAGACAAAACTGTTATTTTTATATTGATTGTAAAATTAAAGGTGGAACTTATATATTAATAGAAACGTGTAATAAAATAGACGTTAAGCGAACGGCAATTTGCAAACACAGAAATGGCGGAGTGGCTTATCTGGTAATGCGTATTTAAACAAGGGAAAATTTACGCGTTCCCAGCAGTTTAAGAGTTAATAAACGATGCACACGGAATGCGCGAATGAATACATTCCATCCCTTCGCGAGACTTGTTTGTATGTGTGTATATATATATATATTTATTTTTTATGGCCCCGATAAATCTGCCCGTAAATAAATCATAAACATAATATGTGTAAAACATTTACGCGCTTTTCCTTCTCATCTTAATAAAAATTGCCAACTAAATCACTTTAATGGCTCTCGTTCATTGAGTATATATTCCCACTTTCGGATTTATAACATAAATTATTTCAAATAATTATTTCAATCGTATTTTAAATTTTAGTAATTTATTTCAATTTTAAATTTTATTAACTTATTTCGGCTATAATTTGAATTTTACTAAACTTACAGCTCAAGAATATAAGAAACTTAACCATTTCCACGTAAACTGTTTGCTTTTCTGGGCTTTTTAAATTCCGTCGTGTACTTTTCTATTCACGCAATCCTATATATACACGTGTGTATATAAATGTACATTGCACTTGTCTGGTTTGGCCCCAGAACGATAAAGTTACAAGTTAGGGAGAAACTTTAGTGTTTGCATTTACGTTGCATGTGAACAGTAGGCAATTGTGGATGTTTGCACGTAGCTGCACAAGATTCAATTTCATTAAAGTATTTGTTCCCGTTAACGTTTGCGTCTTAAACCGATGCGAAAAGAACGCAACGCATCATAACTGGTAATGAGAAAACTTGGCGATTGTTGGCATCTCCAAAGACTTCAACGATACACCGAGCATTTAATACCTGTCACTTTGGGGGATGGTAAAAATGGATGGGGGGATGAAATTCGGATGATTGATACCCTCATAAATAAATCCTTGCATTTTGCTGAATACGCCTTCGAACGAATCTACAATTCCGCTAAGTGGAAACCATGATCTTATTATAAATTTATAGGATAAATGGTAATTTCGTAGTCCCAAAATGAAATATCATACATATTTACGTTATAAATGATTAAAAGTGCTAACAGTCACAGCCTTTTCATTATTTTTATATTCATTTCAATCCGATTCTTTTTTGTTTCAAATCCACTGATATAATAATAGAATATAATCGAAGGGATAACGGTAATGATAACATTAACTAAATTGTTATTACCCTGCGTTACGTTTATAGAAAAGAAATCGCGTTCCTTTTTACGTGATTTGTAATATATATTTTTTACAGCCGCTATCATATTGTTCTTCTATTATTATTATTTTTGGGGAGAACCGAACGTTATTGGTAATAATGATCTTGTGTGTCGGAATGGTTTTTATGGTTGGTAATTGAATTGATACGTGCATCGGAGAATGAACACTTATCCGGTTATATCTGGCTGGACGTTTTTGCGCCGGATACGAATCCGCACATTAAACATGATTAAGTTCAGCGTATTGTGCCGTAGACCGGCGGTCTGTTTACGGCTTTAAAAGACCGTTTTATTCCCTTTTGTACGTGTGCAGCGCGCGTATGAATCTTATCAAAAAATGTAATTACTATGTAGTACGAAAAGGTTCGAGCCACCCCCTAACGCCGAGGGTTGGCGATGCCTAATGGCCCACGAATTCTACCTTATCGTACTATTACACTAATCTAACAAAGAGTCCCCGATTTAACCTGAATTTTGATTTTATTATCTAACAAAGTTCCCTTTTTTATACAACTTCTTTATCTACAGGACAATTTGTAACAGTTGTTTATCTGATCCATTACATGATAAATTTACTATAAATTACATATTTTACTACTTTTTCCCAATCATAAATTAGACTTATTTAAGCTTCAATTATAAATACAAATGCAAATTATATTTGCAACTTGGGATATTATAAGAAACCTTACAAGTGTTATCTCAATATCTTTATCTAATTTATTATTTTTATAAAATGAGATTACAGAGATGTATATTTTTGTTCATTTATTTTAGAGAATGTTAGATTTGAGTTCGTTACAGTTGTTAAAGGATGATTACAAAAATAATGCTGCATCTACACTATGCGCGACGTGAGACATAAATGTCTGTCAGGCGTAGCAACAACTATTAGTTATCATGGATTCTGTTGACAATGGAACTGAATTTCATGCTGTGCTGCCATGTGTAGATATTAGCTGGTAGGGATAATTATGACTCACGTCACGTAAAGTGTGGATGCAGCAGCATAAGACAATTACTTTTAACGAATATTGCACAATCAAAATTAATTAGAAGCTTTCAAAAATTAAACATTTTATTTAAAAACTGAACTAAAACAATATATTGCTAAATAAATATAATTTCTATTTATTTGTAATTATTACAGAATGTTGATTAAATGCAATTTAGAAAATTAAAATAAATTAATTCTTCAATAATGGTTATTTAGAAATACTCAAGTAGTGCAAATTAGGGAGAAACCCAATAATGAAACGAATTCTGGTTTGTGTTTGCAGAGATCCCGATGCCATCAACGCCGCCCAGAGCCACGGAAATGAAAAGCAGTTCAAATAAAGAAAGTGAGTAAATTTGTTTAATGCCGGGGGCGGTTTCTTCCCTCTTCTTCTACATTTTTTTTTATTTTCACGTTGGGAGAAAAAAGGGGTGGATGGGTAAAATGGCGGGGCGGTATAATTCTTTTTTCTAGTGGTTAAATAATTCAGGAGAATAATTGCGTGCAGTCCTGGTTTCGTCGCAAGGACCTCTCTTCCTCTTGGGCTCCGACGTTTTATTTTTTTTTTTGCTATTTTTCTTCAGGATTAATGTGATATCGGCGCAGAGCTTCCATAATTGGAGTTGGCTGTATTCTGAAGAGATGAATTTATGACGTTACTTAATTAGATGTTTCCAGGCTTAATACTGCGTGGACCGATTATTATTAAATAAGAATCCTGGGTTATTTTGTATTCGGAGGTACTGTTAGCTAGTAGTAGTTGTAGATTAAAGTCGTAGTTTGGAAGCTTGTTGGAAATGTGAGAATCCTCCTGGCAATTGCACGAACTATACCGGAGGTGCAGGCTAAGAGGTGGTGGCACTAATAACATGGATGTACAGGCGTGTCATTCCGTTTGAGCTGCCGGTGATAAATACCTGGGCCAGGGAAAGAAGACCAACTTTGGCATTACAATAACGCGCTCGTGTAATGGGCAAAGTTAGGGTTAAGAAGGGCGCTCGGGCTTATTCTCTGCGGTGATATTCGGCAACACAATGAGGCCGTAGTTTTTGCGAAGAACCTCTCTCACCTTGCCGAAGCAGAGATGAAGGAGGCGGAGGTGAGATGCTGCAGAGAAGGAGGAAGAAGAATAAGAAGAGAAGGAGATGAGAACAAGAAGAACGGGACGAGTATAACAGAGTTTAAAGTGTGTTTCTATTCTCCGGGGCCGTCTAACTTTTCGCAGCCCCCTTTACTTGTTTTTTTTTTTCGCGAGGCGCGCCGCCCCCTGCTCACACACACCCAAAATATGTACACCCCCCTCATTCATCATTTTAATTAATTTAGAACTTTCTGGGCAACGTGGACCGGGAAAAAAGGCGAACCAGAGTAAAAAAATATATATAGATATATACACACACAAGAGGAGGAGGAAAATATGAAACCGTTGTATATATAAATCATGTTTTGTGCCGGTGTTACAATTTTTTCTCTCGCATTTTTTTTTTCTTCTGGCTATTGTCGGGGTGTTGACAGGTGGTTCTTATTACAGACACGGGGAAAAGGAACGTCAGCAGGCCGATAGGGCAGGACGACCGGCCAAAGGTTGTGATGGTTTCATCGTCGGACAAGCGCGATTTGCAGCCGGGCCCTGTTGTGGATAACGGCCTCAGCCTGTACACGCCACCAGGCCCTCAGGCATCAGGTATTAACAACTTAGCACAACCTAGCAAGTCGCACCTCCACCTTCTCTCTTATTACTTAACACCACAACTTTCCATCACCAAATATATGAAAATATGAAAAATATATATATAATACTTCTGCACGGCAATCCTCCACCTGCACCCAAACTCATCATTACACGCAAAATGGATATTTTCGCACATTTCAAGGTCGGTATTTTCCTCCTCCTCCCAAAGCACACACGTGCATGGCTCTGCGCCATTTGTATTCATGTGTCACAACTCTATAACGGCAGATTATCTGCGGCCCGTACAGCCGGTGCCGGATATTGATCTTTGAGAATTATCCATATCTCTAGTCGTTTGGTATGTTGCTTGTAAACCACTGTAATTCGAACCACCTGTTACGCTGACGTGCACCTAAAATATATATCTATACAGATCACCACCCCCGCACTTATTATTCTTCTTATATTATTATTTTTTATATTTATCCAAAATCCAAATTGCTTCTTTTCTGGACTCGCCAATTTTACCAGGGACACAATATTTATGTAACCGACATTAATGACCTGTCGTCATTTGATTCCAATCGCCACCGCAATTTGTGCTACCAATCTATTATTCAACCTCATCACTATTCCGAATCGAGCTCAAATCTTCCCAATTACATGGGCACATTTCTGAAATGTTAATTAACACAAAACACCCCTATTAAATACGTACATACCATCACACCATGCATCCAATTATTTTTAAACGAGCATCCAAATATCTTGCAACAAAACATATAATTATACAATTTATTTAGAAAGTACATTCTAAATTCAAATAAACCAATCCGCATAATTTAATTATAATTTATTTAACCAAATAATATTAATTACATTAAACTCATCCTTATTTATTTAATAAACATAAAGCACTATACACATGTTTTATTTTAAAGATCATATTTCACGTATTCAATACAAATATTATTATTATGATATTTTCACCTATTACAAAAACTAATAATTCACAACATTTGTATTTGTATTTCATATTGAAAATATTATACTTTATAATAATAAAATTTGAAATGAGATTATATTTGTTAATTTCTTAATGTAGTTTGAAATTTTTATAATGGATAAATGCAATTTATATTCAGATGCTCTTGGATTTGTTTTTTAATCAAGAATTTGCGATGTGCAATATCTTTGTTTCAAGATATTCATTAGGGGTTGTAATGCTGAGGAGCAGTAGCCGTGAATACATTAGCCAGGGTGTCTGCATAATAAATCAATGCGAAAGTAGAAACACAAGTCGTCCATTGACAGGCGACCTCTTATATAAGTCATACATTTGAATTTGCATTTAGATTCCGGTGTGGGGGGTCGCCTGAAAAAGCGGTGATGGACTTTTAAATCGGCCTCTTAACCCTCCATCCAATGGTGTGTGTGTGCACAAAAATCGTCAGGAAATCGACTCGAAAATATCGCGCGGATTTTTCACGCCTTTTGAGTATTTTCTCGTTTTGTTCCTCCACTTTCATTCGCTCCAATCATGAATATATCATCTCCGCACCAGACAGACGTATGCAAGCTACGAAGAAGAAGAAAGAAAAACACAAAAAAAAGAAGTGAACAACCCCTGGAGTCTCACCCTAATACACTCTTTTATTTCAGCGAGCACACACTCTCTCTCTCTCTCCTGCTTTTATTATCATAATGTACTTCTCTGTTGTTTCTGTTAACAAATGCCGACAGCACATGTAAATAATTCCAGCAGCAAATACCACTATAGTCCTGACACCGGCACCTCTTCAATTCATTACGCAATAGACACTGCTTCGAATTATATAACAATCCGCGTGGCCAATCGATGTCGACCGCTGTACATGTCGAACATGTTGACTTTCAGATCGGACAATGTATAATTACCACTACAACATCAACATATTTATATGCAAACAAAATTATTTTCAACTACAAAGAGACTAAATTAATTTTAATACTTATAACATGGATTAATTGTAATAATAATTGAAAACGTAATTAACTAACAGTTAGGATAAGTTATATAATCATTTTCATTTCATTAGCTGTGCGTAATTCCATTTTCGATTTTGCACGCGTAAAGATTCTACCCTGCTTACATACATACACAACGGTCTAATTAATGTTTTCGTTCGCTGTAATTAAGTTGCAAGTTCGTGAATTTTCCGGAGCGATTAAATGCAACGGAAAATTAAGCTTTCAACGAGTTATGTTTTCAATTTGTTTAACAAATCTTCAGCGATTTCAGCGAAATTCTCATTCAAACTTAAATCGTGCGGTTAGTTTAAAACAAAATAAAAATTAATTTATTTTCTAAATTAATGAGTTATTATATTCTGCTTATAAATAATATTTTTAAAACGAAATTAATAAAATCAGAGTATTTTTAATTGTAAATATTTATAAATTCATATATTGAAGAAAATTGCAGCAAAGCATAAATTTGTATGAGAAACTACAGAGCAATATTTCAACAAATATTTTTTTTACTGCAGCACTTGATGCAAATTATAAGAATAAATCAAATATATTGATTATGTTTAATTATAAATATTCATAACAACAGTAAATTATTTAAGTAAAAATAATTTAAAATATTCATAATTTCTTGAATTTATTGATTAAATAATTAAAGCACGAGTTATGAAATTGTAGATATTAAAAAAATCGATGCGTTCAAGGTCATGCGCTGTTCCGCTAGGTTCTATACTTTGGACTATATACCAAAGTTTTTTTTTTTTTCAATTATTCTCGTTGGTAATTATTTAAATTTACTGATTATGCAATTAAAGCAAGCTGAAATTATTGGTATTAAATCCCAGCGAAGTTGCGGTTACATACGGGTCGAGCCATAACTCGCGAGCGTTTTAATAAAGTCAGGGCTATAAAATAAGCAAAGTAAGATATATTTTTTAATATTATGACGTTTTC
The DNA here is from genome assembly GCA_963457615.1 of Nicrophorus investigator. NCBI lineage: Eukaryota > Metazoa > Arthropoda > Insecta > Coleoptera > Silphidae > Nicrophorus > Nicrophorus investigator. Next base: position 10,137,154 of record OY735146.1, read on the forward strand.
ATATCCACGTTTGCAGTGAAGCGCGTTATCTTAAGGATCTTCAATTTTTGCAGCGGATAGACATCGATTGGCGCAAAAACCGCAAGTGTTGCATATAATTGGCAGAGCGAAGCACATTTTCGAAACCCTTTTTCTTATTTGTGCAAACCATTTCCCTAATTTGTGTGTTCTGTTACAGGATGCGTGAGCATATCCAAGTGGATGATCGCCCCTCAGATTGCCGTCGTCACCGTGCATTTCATATTTTCCGCTGGACCTTTCATTCAGAACTAACCACCTCGTACATCAAAAAGATGTTAGTAAATAACTACACGACTGCTCAAACTGCATATTAAAAATATATATAAATATGTGTGCGAGGAATACCAAAAGCAGCAACAAGACAAACTACATTTAATGCTCAGAAGAGGAAAATATTAACGTATGCGAAATATTAGCGCTTTCCGACATGTCACTATTTTTTTCTCTCTGTCTTTTCATCGTTTAATGTTTAAGTTGTGTTTTCCGCACTGCTAAGCACTGCACACAATTTTTTTTTCCATCACGTGCTTTTACACCGGGAAAAGGTTGGTGTCGGATCCTTTTCCAGGGTTACTTTTTCCTTCCATTTTTATTTTGTTTTCTTTTTCATTTTTGCTGAAACCAAAGACGTATCACTTTGTACAACCCTACTAGTCCCTACCAACACGTTTCAAACAAAAGCCAACAACTAAATGGAACCGTCAAAATCAACATATCTATATGCGAAATTTCAAAACGCCCAAAGAGGTTTGTTTCTCTCTGTTCTTTTTGATATAAGACGATTATATTCGAGATTTAAAAAAATTATATATGAAAAAAGGATATGTGAAAACATATGAAAGTATTTAAAAAAAAAATTGAGAAAAAAATTTGAAAGTGAAATATATTTTAAGAATCGCGTACACACACTTGTGGATGAACTGAAAAGACAATCTCGTGTCCACTTCGTAGCAAGTTTCTGAGATCTTCTTTCCGTTTTCGCTAAACCAAAAAAAAAAACAATTATTAAAAGTATATTAAACTATATTAAATAAAATATTCGAAGAAAAATTATATATAATGATACAAGTGTGCTCTTGAGGCTTAAACATAATATATTCAATGTTAGAACCCAAATATATTATATAACATATATTAAGTATAACATATTTAAGGAGTGTAAAACCTTTATAGTAATGCAAAAATTGAAAGGTGGAGCTCTCCTTGATATACCTTTATGATACACTTAAAAACACATTTTCCAATTGTAAATAACGAGAAAAAAAAATTAAGTATATTTAAAGAAACAAACATATTAAAAAAAAGCTTAATGTAAAAATATATATATATATGTATTTAGCAAGACCCTGTGGCTTAATAAATACGAAAAAAAAGTAATTAATTATCAAGGGGATATGAAATAAATTTTCGTTGGGGCACAGAGCACATATCAACTGCATTTGTTTTTAATTTTTTTAATTTTTTCCGGGGGTATATTTTTAGGCGACAGGGTGCATCCTCTATGAAAATATATTATTAATAATAATAATAAAAAAATATATTTATGTTTAAACGTGTAAAGAGAAAATGAAAAGAAAAAGAATGTTGAACGATCGTTTCGAAGTGCCAAAAAAAAAAGAAGATTGAAAATTTAAAAAAATATAAAAATAAAAGAGAGGAATATGGTAAACTAGGATTTAGCGTAATAATACTAATACTACTAATAATAATAGCCTTAACATTAAAAATTCTCAAAACTTCAGTTAATGCAAAAAATAATAATAAATTATATAACACGCATCCAACGAACGAAATAATGCAAAAAAAAGACACTTGTAAATCTTAACTGTTTCCTTCTTCTTGATTTCAGAATTTATCCTTGATTTCAGTTTTTATACTTATTTATATTATAGGTCAATTATGGATTTTAGACATTGTTATTGTTTATTATATTCTAAGGATGAAAAATAAATTAAGTTAAGTATGCGAGAGTACTCTGTTTTCTTTTTCTGTTGCTACCATTTTCTCTTCCTTTTATCCTTTGACGATGCTCACCCTCTCTGCCCAATGAATCGGACATTTCGCAACTCACCCCCATCCATCCCCTGAACTCATTATTATAATGCGCCCGATGTCTAAAAGTTTTCAAACAAATTAAACGCCTAATTTTTACCCCTCTTCCTCCAATAATTATTATTATTCCCTGCACAATCCTCCATTAGTAATGAATTTCGAGAGACATTACATTTTCCAACCCTCGTCCATACAACGAGGTATATAATTACATCAAATCAATTACGTAATATTATTTATGAACGAGGAAAGTGAAACAAAGGTAAGTGATTCACATTCAAAAAATACAATTTTAATTTAAACATATTGAAAAGTTTACAATTATAAAATAATTATAATAATTAATTATAATATATATAAGTAATTTATTATTTAAAAAAAAATGTAATTCAAGTTATGTAATAAAATGTGGAATTCTGAAATTCAGCATTTACAATTCGCTCCATTTTGTCGTAGATAGATAGATACATGCACGTAGTTTTTAAATAAAAATAAAGTTACATCGAAAGTCGAGAAGACAAGGCTGAGAACTTCAAAGAAAGAAAGGAAGAAAAAAAAGTATATATAGGAGAAACAGGGAATGAAACAGAAGGAGAAGGAATATTTTATTTTATCATTTCGCTAGGGAAATGCACGTAGTGTATGTTGCGTATGCGATTTAAAAGTACTGAAGGGAACAAATTGTGGCAACATATATTATTCACATTTTTCTTCTGCTTTATTTATTCCTTTGCCCCTTTTACTTAGTTTCGCTAAAAATAGATGCGTCCCATCGGCACAACAAATGATAATTTGAATATTGCATGTCTCCATTTATAAACGTTTTATCTATAAAAATAGACACGTCTTCATTAAACCAAGTAAATTATATTAAAAAGTTTGTATTAATTATAACGAATTCATCAATAAATCTATAAAATATAAATATTTCATTAAACTAACATCTAATCTATGAATACTTTCATAACTTGTAATAATATTCTAATTTATTAATACAATTCTGACCCATAACTTTCTTGTTTTAGAAATGCAACATACTCTGATCTAAACTAATTCCAGCGTACCCAATACCTGACCTATATTAACCCACTACAACATATTGAATTCCCACAGGAATCTGTAAAATATATAAATCAAGTAACGTAACACAACTTCTTGAGTAACCTGGAATTTCTTATTTCAGTTAAAATTTAAATCAAATAAATTAATTGTATGAAAAGTATTGATAATTGCAATAATAAAAATAGCTTAAATTAAAATTATTATACGTAACAAAAAAAATATGTAATAGTTTTTTTTTCAAGTCCGGTTGTAAATTGTTTTGCAATTAGATGACGGTGAATGGCATAGTTTAGCGGAAAAGGTTGGTGTGCAACGTAGCTGGCCGCAAAAACGATTAAATTTTCGACCTGTACATCCCCACATGTAGGGGTGAGTGTGCAGAGGAAAAAAATCAAACATACACACGCACCGAGCGTATATAAAAAGCATAGCTGTAATTATCGGAGCTGGAATTGCAATCAAAGAATTCGGCATGAAACAAGTTCGTCCTTTTTTCATAGTTGCTGTTGTTTCAGTTTTATTATTATTTTTTTCTCTTTTTTCATTATTATTATTATTTTCAGTGGCCGCTTTGTTGTGTCCGCTTTTTGTGCGTGCCTGAAATATAGAATTTAATTATTGGTCGCTATTCGAAATTGTCTTTTTTGTTTTTGCTATTATTATTATTATATCCTCGTTGATATTTTTTTATTGTCGTTTGTTGTTATTGTTCTTCGATAATAATATAAACAAATAGCTTTTCATAACCATAAATTGAATCATCGATTTATTTTTGTAATATTTACAACTAAAATTTGAAAAAAACTATATATTGTGTAATAATCATTACGTAACTTTTCCTACATAATCATAGCACAAAATAAAACTGTACTTATTTTTTTTATAAATTGAAGTAGTTTAAATAAACTTTATCCATTTATTTTTAAATAAATACGTTTCTATATTTTTTCCTTTTTTTTTCCCAGGTAATAATTATTACGTAACTTTTCCGACATAATCATAGCACAAAAAAAAAATTAAAACTGTACTTATTTTTTATAAATTGAAGTGGTTTAAATAAACTTTATCCATTTATTTTTAAATAAATACGTTTCTATATTTTTTCCGTTTTTTTTTTCCAGGTAGAGGAATTACACATAAAGAAAGTTAAATTGTGCTAGTCTATTTTTTGAAACGGCGAAAGTCGTATACCTTTGCTCATTTACTGCCAAAGCGCACACGGAATGTTAGATTCGAGTGGTTAATATTTTATCATGCCTCTCTCATGTACGCCACTCCATAACACATTCGCCGTTTTTGCACACACGGAAACGAAAATGTATATATATACACCCACACATACATATATTTTAAAGACTTGCGCTTTATTTCGGAAATTTTCTTTGAACGCAATTTCGCCAGGACGACGGAACGAGCGGAGCGCGGAAGAAGAAAAAAATATAAAGAAGATGGAAAAACATTTGCCACTCGATCCTTAAAAACGGATCCAAACTGTCTTTAGCCGCCCTCCAGAACCACTTGAATCCACCCGGGACGCCTGAAAGCAGCGCCATTTTAATTAACGCATCTCGGAGAAGAAGAACACAGAAAAAAAAAAGAGAAACGTATAAACAGAGAGATGAAGGAAAGAGCATATATATGTATAAAAAAGGCACTAAGCCTAACTGCTAAAGGAAAGTGACGGAAGCATAGACAGAGCGTGTTCGCAATCACTTGAATTGACAGCTTTACGGAAACAGAGGATTTGCCTTTGTGTTGTTTTTATTTATTTACTTTACCGGGTACCCAGTAACTCATTTGGTAAGTTTTTTTTACGAATATTTTACCGCCGGTTTAATTCGCAAATCCGTGATCGTAATATTTCTGCAATCTGGAAGCGGCTTACGCGAATTCCAATTCGATTTCCTACCCAATTACTTCCTGATAAATATTGTTTCTGCTGGTCAGGAAAAACAACATTTGAAAAGGATTTCCAGAATTACATTCTCTATTTTATAATTTAAATAAACAATGTTTGTAGTTGTAAAAAACATATAATTATTATGTGTTTATAGGAATTTTAAAAAAAGACTAAGAAACAGGAGTTTTTGAGGTGAGACTGTATAAATAACGGAGACCACCCGTAATTAAAGTTTTATGTTAGCCTGCGCGATGGATGGACCGTAGAAAAAAAAGATGAAAGGAAGAGGAAAAAAAGTGGTCGAGAGGAATAATTAGATTGCAATCGTTGTAAATTGCAAAAACATTTTTTAGCTCCTGTTTCTGGAGGACCTGCAGAATAGGGTTATCTTCATTAAGTTCATTATGCCCTTCTGCGTTCGAACATTCTTTGCATCTGGTGTTTCTCAGTGTCCGGATCGATGCTTGGCGCACTGCCGTAAGCACTTATAAAAGCCCTTGCTATCCAACTTTTATCGGTTACATGATTGATGTCCAAATTGATAATACGATACAGCGACAAATGCCCTATCCCTACTGTATTATGTTGTTCCTTCTTATTCCTTTTTTTTTGTTTCTACCCATCTCTGTCCTGGGATCCTTCGAGCTGGATCCAATTAATACACCTGAAATTCGTGAGTGCTGCCTTTCAAGAAGCATCAATTAATCAGCTGCCCGAAGAACTTAATTACTAAGCACCTACCACCCCACCTCTAGCGTACGTAATCCGTATTCATTATTTAATTTCAAAATTTAATAATCTTTGATTCGCAATTAAATTTTAATTAGCCATTTCAATTGATCTTTCTTTTAAAGCATTTAAAGGTCATCCTTTCATTTTACTTACAAATTAATTCAGAATAAAATATTAAAAAAAAAATCTAAATATTTATAATTATATGCAAATTAAATTAATATGGAATTTCAGTTTTATAAAATTGAAATTAATGTATTAAATAATAAATGAAGGATTAAAAAAGGTAGGTGGGAATCGCATACATATTTAAAAGGCTTAAACTAATTGATTAAATGATTCCGAAGAGCAAAGTTTGTTATTTGCCGTATTGACAAATTTATCGGGATGTATGTCAGTTCTGGATGAATATTAAATAAAGGGATTTGCGTCAATTAGCCCGTTGCGGAATTTTTGATACACATTAAAAACGGGACATAAATAAAACAAACTGCAGCAACGGCAACAAACAAACAAAACTATATCTATATATACATACATACATAACACCACCATCAGGTCTATGTGCAACCGCTTTGCCATGAACCACCAACCCTCTCATATTTTCAAATCGAAAAAAAGATGCGAAAAAACATTTTGTTTTTAATCTGAATTTGTAAATGTTTTTGACAAAAAAAAACACCACACACATAATATGAGGAACAAAAAGAAAACAAATACACGCTACAGCAAAAACCGAACTCAACTCGTTATTATTTAATGACTCAATTTGTGCGCCTCTTTTAATTAATAAAAAAAATATATATACGTGAGCGCATTCCCGTCAGGATTGCGCGTCATTTGCGTTTCATAGGTTAAATTAATCAATTTCGGATATGGTTCTAGGGCAAAAATGTTGTTGTTGTTAGTTTAACAGTTTATTGAATGTGTGGTCAGTTTTTTTTGGAAATAAATATTATATTTACTATATTTTTAAACTTTTATCTTGATTGAACAAAATTTCATTTCGTAATAATGTTAATTTTCATTACTTAATTATAAAAAAAGTCAATAATTTTTGTAAATTAATATAATAATTACTATACATTCAAACTTTTATCTATTTACTTTTTTAAATTTGTGTGGAACAAAATTGTATTTTTTAATAAAACAATATTTTTAATAAATGATAAAAGTATAGTTGTCAATTGCTCCATTTTTATTATTTTAATTTTGTAATTAATTATTGTATGAATTATAATTAAATTAATTTAATAAAAAATTAATTAATAAAACTAAAACTATATTGACTTTTCTAATTTAATAATAAATTAAAAATGACCATAATTGAAATGAAAAAAGTTTAAATTATAATTAGATTAAATTGATGGAAAAAAAAAATTAATTACAAAATTGATCAGGTGAAAAATGTTGTGGAAAGTTTTGTAATTATTTGATGTGAGTAGCATGATGATAAAGTGAAGTTATGTAACGTGATGTGATTAATAGCTGAGTTGATGGTCAAAGGTAATGCAATGAGTTTAATTTATTTTTACTTCTCTGAGCGTAAGTCAACACGCGCGATGTTGCACAAGTTGCATAAATTTTTCAACCGGCGCAAATTGCATATTACGTATTGATGTGATTTCGGGGGCGGTTGGCTGCATTGATGTCAGCAGTCCCCGGGTCCCCTGTCCCCTTATGTTTGCTAGCCCCCCTATTTCGTGATTGGTGGCTGCAATCGGACATTAGGCATCCGTGACCGTCAGCCCGGTGGGTTAGGGCCTACTGACGGTCAGCCGCGGGGGCGGCGGTGACGGTGGCTTACGCGGGGACTCCCCTAGGAGGAGGACCTGGGCCGACGATTTTAACATTCCGCTCGTCTCGTATCTCGCCTGTATTATTCATGTTCCACGTGCTATATATTTATGTATTTGGGTGCAATGTCGGTTTCACAGACTGCGTCCGCCTTACGCGAGATGGCATAAAAATTCGATGTAATAGCTTATTCTATGCATTTCTATGATACACTCTATTCCTTTTGTATATCATATATCTTTATATTCTATTTATAATGTTTATTGCGCCCACGGGGCGAACGCTGAACCAAAATAAACTGCGCCCCAACAGTTCACTTCCATCCCGCCCACGCAACCAACCAATCTCGCACAAATACTTCCACCCACATTATGTAATAAAATTAACTTTCAACATACAATTACACTTACTATTTTATTAATAGATATATTTTATTAATTTACTTTAAAAACTTAAAATTCAATTAAGCAAAAGGTATAAAATGAGAACGAATTTAAAGATTTCATTTGAAAAAAAAAGCGTTTTTTTTAGAATAGCCGAAAGTATTATTATTAATATAAAAAAATCAAATTAAATGTAATATCATGATTGTAATTAATATTTATCTCGTGAAAATAAAAGAAAAATTCTGGTTCATGGGTGTAGAAGAACAGTCGTCGGAAATGGAAGACAAGAAAAGCGGTGTGTTTGCAGAAGGGAGCAATTTAAAAATAATTCATATTACAATCAATTTGTGTCTGCGCCGTAATTGTATTTGCATTTAATTTTGAACGATTTAATTTCGTTGGAGACGGATGAAAAAATGAAACAGTTGAAAGGAAGGACATGCAACGGGAAAGCAAGAAGAAAAAATAAGAATAGAGGAAAGAAGAGAAATGAGAGGGATGCTGAGAAAGAAACCGACGGGAAAATAATGTGAAATAATTACGACGAAGGGAGCAAATAATGGGCGTAACTCGTAGGCCCTTGGATGAATTACGTTTTATTTAGTCGGTTCCCTTAACTTTTTTTGCTTCTTCTCCTTTCGTTCTCCTCATTCCTCAATTATAGCGTTAATAATAGGACTTTGCCTTTTAGCGGATTAAAATTTCATTAAGTCAAGTTTTTCGCTAGAAATGCACGCAGTTCGAAATTGCTTATTGTATCCTCTTTAAAAAAATTACCTTAAGGATTTATGAAAATCCTAGATTTAAAGTATTATATAAATAATAAAAATAAAACAATTTTACTTTAATTATTAAATTATTTAATTATTTTATTTGTAAAACTAATCTTCAATAACTAGTTACGGCTGTTTTTGGAATTGTTTAGTAATTGTCAACGTAATAATTTTTACTAAATAAGTAGTCCATTAACAATATATGCATATAAAGTGAATACAAAAGAGTCGACGTGAGTAAATTTCCCACCACACAATTTACCTTTTAATTATTTTGCTTTCATGTTAAATTATTTTTGTTTGTTTTGTTTTGTTACAGTTTTCGCTTCTTTTCCATTTGCATGCCTTTCGTGCGACGGGAAACAGGAAGGCAACCGCAAAGTGCAAACCCAGGAAATGTATTAATTTTCCGGCATTAGCACAATGCCATTCGCGCTCCCAGACCATTCTTCCATTCCACACTTTCGCCGCGCGAAACTTGCAGCAAAATGCAGACACAAAACGCGTACGTGTTTTTTTTCTAGTTAATTGAAAAAAAAAGCACAATAAAACAATAACAAAAATAAAACACGTACATTCCTTTGATATGGTGATTAGCACATGTGCGTGTCGAGCAGTGTACGTATGACATGGTCAAAACCTTGACCCAGAGGACTTCAAGTGTAAATTTCATATTTGCAAACAATTGCTGTTTTTTTCTTTTACTATCATTGTTAATGTAATGCTAGCATATTGGCGGTCATGAATTTTTATGCACCTATTGCGACTTGATTTACTTCAGCTCTGCAGATGATATATTTACTGCATGTATTGAACTTCGGCTTGGGAAAAGCAGGATGCAGAGCGACGCCCAGCGTGGATAAGAAAAAACAACTTATTTATTACGCAATATTCTAACAATGGATCGGAGCCTGTTTACTCAACAATGGTCCCATTTCTACAGCACTAGAACTAACACTTAGGGGAATTCTCTCACCACCATAATATATATATACACAAACATGTATAAAACGTGCATATCAACAGTTTTCTCGGATTTTAGAAATATTATTTTAATTAAGTAATGCTTTCATATTTTACTTATTTATAAGAAAACTAACAAATAATTTTCTGTTTGCGTTTTTACTAAATTTTTGAAATATTTTATTGGCTGTTGATGTTGATTTTTTAATAAATAATAGAAAATGTTTATGAACGTACTAAATTATCCAAAAATAATGTTTTTATTCAAAATATGCTTTTAGATTGTTTTAATGATTATATGCATATGTATAATATAATTATGATTAACATCCAGTATTTGCTTTTGAGGAAGAGATTATTTATGTAACGCGCGTTTGCAGCTCAAACAGTCGTAATTCTGGTAATAAAAGCTAATCAAATACCCGAGTTGAGTTATCTGTTAATTAGGGAAAGACAGGTTTAATAGTCCGGTCTGTTTGTACGTTTATTTTCTCTCTTCCGTTATTTGTGTGCACGAGCGTTTTTTTTTTCTTCTACTCTTTCAGCTTTCGTTCTTTTTGATCCTTCGCCGCTCGGTGTTGTTGGTCCTTGTTCATGTCGGGGTTGTGGGAGGTCGGAGTCGAATTATCCCAGACGCGGGGCAAAAGAAAAAGGATGCGGACGACTGTTTCATGAGGTTTTATTCGAAGGTTGAACTCAACAAGCGGGAATCGTTCCGTCGTCGTCGTCGTCTCGCACTCTCATCCGTTCTACTTATATTACAATAGCTGGGGCAGCGTTTAACCAAAGACTTTGAACGAAATTGCACCATAATCTGTGAAATACTGTTACTGGTCTTCCCCTATTTTTATTTTTTCTCTTGAACAATTTCTCTGCCGCCCACGCGATTCAATAGAGTTTCAAGTCAAAAAGGGAGGAAAAACAAACGAAAAAGAGGAAGTAATAAACATTCGTAAATATCTTTGTGTATATATTAATACATATATAAAAAGCGTATTTATTTGGCTCCAATTTTCTTTATTTTTCTTTATTTTTTCCCATCCGCCTCTAGGTTATAAACGTGAGCATTTATTATTTAAGTACCCCGAAGGCCAGCGCGAACAAAAAATGAAATAACACGAACGAGACTATACGTATGCATGCATATACATTTCAGTTACGGAAACAACAAAACAACATTCTAGAAATTATTCTCCTGTGCGGATGTACCGACAACAACAACAACATCAATTTTTTTTCTACCGAGATGCAAACATACCTCAATGATAATAATATCAAATAAAGTAGTTTAAAATTACATAATCAACAACATTAATTAAAAATATTTTTACGACATCTTCAAATTATATAAAATAGATTTCCAATAATTTTCTTTCCTCCGAATTCTTCTGATAAGAATGAATATTAAGTATAATTAATTATTAGTGTAACATAAATTAATTTATAAAATATCACTTTATAATTTAATTAAAATATTCAACGAAATTAATAGTAATTTTTAAAGAATAAATAAAAAAAAACTGATTAAAATGAAAAATAATTTAATAAAAGATTTAGTAAAGTTTAAAGGATAAATTGATGTTAAGCTATTGATTAGAAATTTGTAGAAGCATTATAGTTTATTAGAAAATTGTAAAATAACATAATGCATAATTTGACATCGAATTGCGCATTTCAATCACAATGGTTTCGGCTTTAATTGTATGTACACGCATGGCATGAAATGCGTGCAGATGAAATAACGCAGGCCAATAATGACTGGAAATGCTCGCTTTGCCTGAGGTTCTGTTCATTTGAATAAATTATGAATGGGATTGGCAATTTGTTTCGGAAGCCTTTATTGCGCGATTTCCCATTTTATTTTTGGTACGTGAAGGCCAATTAATTAATTGATTTAACCCAATTATAAATTATTTCCGCATTTTTGTTCAATTCACAAAAAAATCACCGCTAACGTCATTAATGCCACATCACCATCTATCAAATTTATAGATAATATCTAAATATATTGATAGAGTTAAAAATACTCAAAATAATTAAGCATTTCCAATGATTTTTTATTGAAACCCCGGCGCATCCACATATATTTTATGTAAAAAAATAATATCTTAATATTTGAATTACAAATTTTTATTTATTTATTTAATAAATATTGAATTGTTAGATTGAAAACTTAATATTACTTTCACAAAAATATTTTAGTTTCCACATTTTATGTGTAGGGTAAAATTATCAATTATTCATACTATTATTTAACTGCTATAACATTATAAGTATAATTATGTAATAATTAAATTGCTTTTGTAGATTATTCAGTTAATTGATAAAATGGTGGATGCGCCGGGTTTTCAATTAAAAACTGTCATTTCTCCTCATATAAATATTTAACAAATTAAGTGCTTATATTTTACAATTAATTACAGTGTTATATAAAATATTTTCATTTTTTTAATAGATTACTTTTTTTTCTATGATTTTGACTGAGGAATATAAATTAGTTTTTTTTTTGTTATAAATGTAACAAGAAGTAAATTATAATGAAATATATATGTAAATATACGTTTGCTGAGAAAAAGAAACCTCAATATTAATGTTCATGCAACATCTGCTGTTGAAACCTGCATGATGTTCTTGTAAAAGGTGGTGGTCGGGAATTTGTATGTGGGTCTTTTTTGGTCCTGAAAAGGTTGGAATATTTCGAATCAAATTATTTCCTGCAAATTCTCTCTTATATAAATAATTTATTTTTTTTAGAATTAATTTTAATAAATTAATCCAAAATAAATATATTTATTGTAAGAAAATATAAATTTAATTTTTGAAATTTTGTTGAATAATAATAATATAAATGTAGTTGCGTCAAATGGATGGAATGAAGAAGGAAGAAGCAATTAGAAAAGGGAATAAATGGTGATGCTTAGTGCATGTAAGTATGATGCATACGGAATGCAAGCAGACACGGATGGAGGAGTTCTGGAGACGGCCGCTATTTGTATTTCTTTAATAATTAAATATTAAATTGTCTTGAATAATTCAGGAAAAATATGAAACGTTCATGAAGATAAATTAGCTAAATTAGCGACGGGCAGGAACGATCGCGATCGCGCGGCGCCCGGCGGGCTTTTTGAAAAATGGCGGGAAAAAAAACAAACTAGAGCAAAAAACAATAAATAAATATACGCTGCGCTATCTCTCTGCAATTTTAAATATACTCTGGGGTAATATCTTTTCATTAACTTTATAGCATCGCTTCGGTTTCGCGTTATATACATTTTCCAACCCCCTTGTTTCGCCTCCGCTGTTCCTTTTTTCCATATTCCGCTCGACGCGATTTCATTACGTATTTTTTATTCATTTCTTGCTTTAGGTTTCTGGAGTAAATAACACTGTTTAAATTAATGCATTTTACATATTGATTTCCAAAATAATCACAATAGTAAATATTCTGGAAAGAAAATTTCAAAATATAAATCAATAAATACTTTTTCTAGTCTGTTTTAAGAAATTACCGGTATTTCTTGCAAAAATTTACCGGTAATTGAACTCAGAATTTAAATTTTCCTTTCTTGTTAATCGTTCATTGATTATATATATTTTTAAGCCCGATTTGGAGGGAGAAGGGGTGGCGGCAATAAATAAATGGTAATTGGTCTTCGTGGAATAATTACGGAAGTATCATTGAATATTTCGGCAACACCCCAAAGGCTTTCGGGGGTTTGTTTAAATTATAAACGAGCTGTTTGCGAAATGGGGTGTATTACAATCCTGTACCCGATACACCCCCACGCGCTAAACAAATACTCATCCGAAATGAAAAATTATTAATGCGTTTCGCCTCTAAGCTAATTCCGCTATTTGAGCGAATATATACAAATATATTTTTTTTTATCAACCCTTGTTTGCTCCATCTTCTCGTAATTAAAACATGGAAATTAAAGAGAGAAAAAATAAATATTCGGAGATTCGCAAAGCCGGTATATGTATATAATATTGGATAGAAAAATTATGAAATACAAATATGTGAATGTTTAATTTCCGAAAGCCGAAATTCGGATGGCAAATGAAATGGAATCCATTTCGCCTCGCGTTTCATTCAATTAATAAACATTTCAAAACGTATCGCGATGAAAAATGACGCGAATTTCGAGCTCCGATTATGAATTTCTATCGAAATATGCGATCACATTTTAATGCAGTATCTTCGTCGGCTGCAGCCGATTTAATTGAATGATTATCGTCGATTTTTATTGACGCCACCCCCGACGTCCATATAATGCCTGTATATTTACGTGCGGTAATGAATTAAATTAAATAGCGCGCGTGTACATTATGCAATTAAAATCCAGTTTGCGCGATCATTAAATTATTTTACAATTTCATATGCGGTCGCAGCTTTACGGATCACAACTAATTTAATTATGTGTTATAACAATAATACTTTATACAAATTAATAATTTCTAAATCAAAATTATTTTTTTAAGTAATTAATATAAAATCTATTTTTATTAATATAATTATTATTTTAAATGATTGAATGTATAATTTTTGTTTTAATTTCCATAAATATTGAGCAGGTAATAAAATATTGTTTCGATTTTGTTCGGGATCGAAGTGGGAATATAAACATGTGAATGAATATACATACGAAACGAGATCGTTTATTTTTGTTGCCTCTCCTTCATCTTTGGTCGCACGCGAAAGCAGTCATAAATTTTCCGAATTCCGCTTTATTTTATTGCACTAGGTGTATAATAAAATGAAATACGGTGAGAGTAACAATATTGTCGCGATAAAGGAATTGGTAATACTTATAAAAGCCATTCCAGGATGGGCGCGTCGTTTTATTCCTGCACATAATAGCCGAAATCTGCGAAGGACGAAAATGAAAAGCGGAAAACCGACTAAAAAAAAAATAATATGAAGAAGAAGATGAGGAAAATGTGCGAGGTGTGGGTAAGCCGGTTAACGAAATCGAATATGAAAAGGAGGATGGTGAGAATATAAAAAAAAATATATAGAAGAAGAGAAGGAATGAACAAGAGATTGAAAGTAAGTCAGTAAGGGAAAGAATACGCCCGTTAATATAATCCCCGAAGGACGAGGGAATATTGAATATATTTGATATTTCTGATTTCGCATACAGATTATAATATACATCCAGGCGATGTCTTTCTTACTTTATCCACTCCGGTCCATAAATAAACCGAAGGCAAATTGCGTCATCATTTTCCGCGTGTACACTCGTTTATTCCTCTCTCGCCCTTATTCTTCTGATGCTTGTCTTTTTTTATTCCCTTCGCTTTTCGTTTGACGGTGTCTGAGTCTCTTGAATTCCTTTTAAGAAAATAGCAATATTCAATTCGCTACACACAATAAAAATGACAACCATATATTGGGTAATGCGACGGATTCATCACAGTCCCAAAGCGTCGGAATTAATGGCGCCGCGACGCCGCGATATGTCCGCAATTTTTCAGTCTCCCTTAGAATCGCGAAGATTATTAGGGTGTATGTCGCAACTACAACTAGTTTGATAGGTCGGAAATTGTAATGTTTTCGAATTATGTAAATGTGAGGTAATATTTTGATTATTCATAATCGTGGGATGGCGTGTATCGACAGAGGTTTCCGATGCATAAACAGGACCTCGCTTTTGGTCCTCGTCCTAATGCGAGCGCGCTTTTGTCGGATCAACTGACCCCAGCATGAATAAAAGATCCTGTGACCTTTTATTACTGCCGTTCGATTCCGATTTAATCACACTAAGCCACCTTTACTTAAATTCCATTTCCCCAATGTTTACATCTAAACAATAATCATACATTATTATTACAACCATTTTAATGATCGGCAACAACATCAAACAGATTACTATTTATTATCCCTGCTCAACTGATTTACATATCACAACTATTAATTATATTCAGAACATTACCTAATTCAAATCACACAATTAATAATTAAATTACTAATTAATGTCAACATGTCAAAAAATATAACTGTTTTCAATATAATATCAATATTTGAAGATAATTTATTTGAAAATTGTCGGAATTCTGAAATCTGTTTTACGTTTATTTACTACGTTTCATTCATCTCGTTCATTTTTCATGACTGGAAACGATTTTTTACTACATTCCTTTGTTTTCGTCAATGAATGGATTAAAATTACAAATTTATTAACAGGTTGGTTGCATATTTTTTTTAATACAATGGAAATTTAAAACTTAATTAGTTATTAATTTTTAATGCATTTATAAAATGATTTATAACTATTAACACGTTTTATGGCAAACAGAAAACCAGGATGCAAATACTGAAATACGTGTGTGAAACAGAAACATAGGGGTTGGATTGGAATGTTTGACTTATTAAGAGCGAAAGCAAATATTTTAAGCGGTACAACAAACAGCATCTTAAATCGCACTAGACTCTAACTCCTGAACTAACATTGCCTGCGACTAATTACTTAATTGAAATTAAGCGCCATCGAAAGCCTCTCACCCCTTGGTGGGTAAATGTTTACGGCAATTTGCCGATATGTGTTTTGCCCATCGGGGGGGACAGTAAAATTTCCTCCTCAATCGTCCCCCATTGAATTATAGCCACCTCCAAAGAAAGGGCAGGGAAATTGGAAAGATATTTCATTATTTTTGTGCGATCCCCCTTTTGTTCGGGCACACGCATACGCTGAATCAAATATTTAATGCATTCCGAAGAGGCGTATAACAGAAGAAGAAGAAGAAAATCATAAGGAACAACACGTGTATACGGCGAGAACATGGAAAAGAAAAGAAGAAGGAAGAAGAAGAAAAAAGATGAAGTGTACATAAAGAAACGCGATTCGAGGCTTATTAAAAATAAAACTCCATTTCGTTTGCCGATTCGCCTTTAACAACAACAAAATAAATAAATAAATCAAGGAACACGGCAAAAATTTTCTTACATTTCAAAACCTGTCTCTGGTTACATACAAATAAATAATGGAGAAAAACGTCTTAAAGCATCTAAAACGAAAGCAATATTTTTATTTGTGGAATTACTCAAAAAACAATATTAGTAAAGTAAAAATGATTATACAATACATAAAAAAAAAACACAGATTGACAGCATCACAAAACGAAGTTATTATATAACTTCTTAAATTGAAACAGAAAATATAAGCTAATCACAATTCAATTTACAAAATTTATTAGATATACTCACATTTATTACTAAATTTATAATTATAGTACTCATAGAAGAGAATATTATATAAGATGGAAAGCTTATTTCTCCTATTAAATAATTCTATACTAATAATATTTGATTAACGTTTCATATTTTATACACATTCTACAATTTGGTATAATTTAATTTAATATTTAAGATAGAAAAAAAATATATTTCAGATAATAAATTTAAATCAATATATAGAATTGAGTAGATATAAAATCTTGATTTTAATTTAGTTCGATTTGATTTTGGTGTCGGGCGTCGAGCTGTGAGCGTTTCGAACATCCTCTCGCTGATTCCTGTAGTAAATTGACTAATGAAAAATCTATTGATTTCAGTCTGACGGTATAAATGAAGCAGTCATTTTATTTAACTGAAATTTCTCAATAAAATATATTTAATATGAAGATTGAACAAACATTTAATCAACTATTTTTCTTATATAACATTTTTATAAATGCAGAAATAACAGAAAATTATAATTTTAAGACTATGAACTGCAGTAAAAATAAATATAAAAAAGTGCTTTGAAAATTTTAAAGTTAATACAAATTGAAAATTTATTATCGTTGATTTTATTAATTCCTGATAATTTATAATACATGAAAAAGCAGAAATTTATAATTTTAAGACTAATTTATATTAATGTTAGGAAACTGATAACAAAAAATGGAAATTAAATATTAATATAATAAAATTATAAATTATTGGAATGGTAGAATTTTTATATATAGTTATGTTTTAATAATTTGTTTTAGAAGTATTATGTAAGTTTGTTGTTGGAGGCCGGCGGCAGATGAAAAATGATGAATTGAAAACGGAAAAGAAACAAGCAGAATCAGATTGAAATGTCAATTTGTATTAAACAGTAAATCTCGAATGGAATCGGACAATGGGGATTGGGGATGAAAATGCTCACTTCCTGCGGCAATACATCCGAGGGGCGAAAAGAAAATCGACAACGCGTCGAGGGGTGGCGCGTTTTCAACGGATGTATGGAGAAGGGAAGAGAAGGTTTTAGTTTTTGTTGTATTTTCATTAAAATTTAATCCTTTTATTATTGGATCTGGGCTTGTTTCAATAAGCAGCGGCGGATGGAGGATGACGGCAGCACCGAATCAACGTAAGAATTTTAATTCATTTAATCGCAATGTACATACGCCGGTAATAAGATGAGTGGCAAGTTGGTGTTTAATCCATTCCCGGCCCGCCGCAATTCGAATGGTGTATGTGTGTGTGGGGTGTTTCAACCCCTCGAGGGGTCGGCTAGATGGATTGGGTTCGATTCACCGCCCCCTCATCCTCTTAACATGTGTATATATATTATATGTGTGGTGCAGTAGTTCTCCGTTAGGATTTGGGGGATAATGTGGAACTGAATTAAAATCAGACTATGATAGTGTGGATGTAGTTTGGGCCAGAGAAGTTTGTTCCTGAACAGTGAATAGATCACCCCCATCCCATTAATTGACAGGATCATCAGATGAAGGGGGTGGTCCGATGAGGTCAATCCACTAAACCCAGCACAATCGGACTGTAAATAAAATCCATATGGCAAAGAAAAGTTGCTCAAAGTTGATGGTGGAGGCGACTTCCTTTGCTGAGGAAAGGATTCTCCGGTAATTAGTCCCGTATTCGACGATGTATTTAAGTGTCGGGCGGCGGCAGGGGGTGGCGTGCAACTGAAAAGCTGCTAAATACGCACACATCTGGCTCTCTCAAAGCGGCAACTTTACACTCGGAAATGTTACCACTCATTAATTCAAGCTTGTGTTTCCATCTCCCCCAACCCCTTCCAGCACACAGGACTTCCGGAAGTGCCGACGAACGTTGATCCACATTAGCAGAGCCCTGCAAATGTACGTCACGCACATCTCATAACCGGACAAATATTTTGATATGAGATTAAATGCAACTAAACCCAGTGGCGTAACATTACAGACACATTTTATTCTCAATTTTATTCACAATTTTAAATATCTTTAATTTATAAAATAACACAAATCAATACAAATTATTCACAGAAAGAAATCGTCTTGATGCCATGATGTTCTTGCGTGTTCCAAATAACAATAAAGAACAATTTGTCTGAAAATACAAAAATTATAATCATTGCAAGAAAACTCGAAAATAATTGAAATACTGAAATAACAACGTGCAAGAAGTTGGTTAATTAAAAATTCGGGTGAAAGAAGAGAGGTTGAAAGCAACAACAGACAGAGAGAAGAAGAAGAAGAAAAAAATTGAGAAGAATAAGAAGAACAAGAAGAACAGACATAAAAACTTTTTGCACGGCACGAGGGTTCAGTCAATAAATTGACCATCGTAAAATAATTACTCTCAATTTCCAGAGTTTAAGAGGTGAATCGATGTTCGTGTCTGCTCGTTACTCCTTTTTTTCTCCGCTTCTTTCTCTATCTTTCTCACACCCTTCCATATTATTTTTTTACCCTTCTTGTTGGTTGCTCGTTTGCTCAGCAGAGAACAAGGTTCATCCAGTTTTCTGTATGTTGGCGGCTATCAGAGTGTTAGTCACGTTTTGGATTACGACCGAAAGTGCGGGCCCTCGAGGTTCATATCATTTCACAGAGAATGCACAAAGCGAAATTTTTAACTAGCTGCTTCGAACTGGCTTCCTAATTGATCCGTTCCCGAATACATATATATTCGAGTGGCCCTAGGCCCTACGGACGGTAAGAACTTTTAATCGAATCCTAGATCCTAATCAGCGTTATGATTCCCGTGGACTAGCGTATTCTAAGACCGTTGTCCTACTTAAATCACGTTGCTTTATTGTTAAGCTACGATTTACATGTCAAACAAGTCAATATTAGATTCCGCACGGGGGAGAACTGTGCTGGGCATTCTGATGAATTGTATGAATAAATTGGGCGCCCGGGGAACCAACATCCAAACCACCACCCCCACATCCTCTTCACCCCTCTACGACGACAATTCCATCCAACAACCATACAAGAAAACCACGGAATTAACAATTTCCCTGAATCAATATTCACCGCGAAATATTCATACGCCGCCACTCGAATCACACATCCTTTGATGAATTCCCCATAACACCTAATGAACCTAGAGCATCTATCTATTAGATCTTCATAATATATTACAACCCCAATTGCGTGTCTCCTATACAGATTATTAATTACCTCTATATTCAAATTTCATTATTTTGAGAGTACTCTTTTATATTAATTTTTAGTCGCTGCTAGTATTTATTATCTCGGATTTTTAATAAATGGTGCCGTTCGTAAATAAATTAGTTTTATACAAAATTTATTATACCTGATAAAATTGAGTTAATTATGGTTTCAATATGAAAGTCCTTAACATTTGTAAAAATAAATTTGGAAAAAAAATTTAATGTAAAGTGCTTGTGTTTACCGTTTAAAACAGCAGACACCGTGGAACGTGAAGTGTCCTCTTGCAAGGACCTTCAACGAAGCTGCGGCGCGCTTTACTTTACTTGGGTGGAATTCGTTAATCTCGTTTTCATGATCGTGCATATAATATAAATGTTGCAAATTGGCATCGCACTCGCAATTTTAATTACCGATGTATTTGTCGCGCGCGTACAGCTCGTGAATATTTAAAAGTAGCTCTAAGTTTGCATTAGAGAGAAAGAGAGGGTTGAAGCAGGGGGTGGAATTGGGTTGCGTCGGTGATGGGGGTGCACGAGTGCGGGTCGCTCCGCCGCAAGTGGGGACTGAGATCAAAGAGGACTGCCGGACCTCCCATTTACGGATCCGGAAAAGGATTGACAACGGGAGAAGCGACACATTAGATTCCTTCAGTGCGTGTGTGCAGCCTCTGAAATTCCCTAATATCTCATTTTCTAGCTACAAAATGTAGATCAAATAGTTTTCAAAGGAATCATGTTAACAGGCCCGAAATCTTATGCAAAGTTGAAAACGACCGGAAGTTAATTGAGTTTGCCTACGCGGCGCATTTCTACGCAATTATTTCACTGAATTTGGAACATTTCCGGATCGACCGGAAGACACGATTCAACTTTTCCGTATCCTCATTTTACAACTTTCTTATTTCAGTTTCTCAAATTAATTATAGTCAATTTCAAAATTCTTTTTTTATCAAAATTGCAATTTCTCAAAATATTTCACTCAATTTAATTAATGAAATATTTTTTTACCTATTGTAGATGTAAATTTATATAACGATAATGTCTCAAAACCGACAGAAGTATTTTATAAAAAAATATGCTAAAACTCCTCGATAAGAAATATCAACATTCGCATATACATAAGTTGCTGGATTTTTATGTAAAGTAAGTAAAAACCTATTAATAGATGTCCGGCATTGTACACAAACAGAAACCCAACTGTTATGTAATTTAGGAAATGTTAATGTAATATTACTGTGACATATAATTATTAATTTTTACAAATAAACTTTGAGTATTTCCATAATCTGTATAATCATATTAGTATGTGACAAAAACGCTCTTACTGTCAAATTGATCTTAAGATCTTACGTCAAAGAGGAAACTTTTTGAGTTATTAGATTTCTTGTCCTTTCTTCCTTGACAAAGACTACATTATTAACAAGGTTTGCGAAAATACAGCATTTCTTTTTTACTTAAACAAGAAACATATTTATTTCTTTTTTTGTATTTCAATGCACCAATTATAATTATTTTAATTTTCCAATATTTTAGTTATAAATTTATTTAAAATACTAAACTTTTCATAAATTTTCAAAATAGCAAATTTGTTAAGAACTGAATATTTCAAAATAACTATATAAGTTACAAAAGTAATAATAGTTCCAAACATTTGAAACAAAAAATATCGTTAAGAAATTGCAGTAAAGAGGAAATCTTTTTTCTTATTAGATTCCTTGTGCCATGTTTAGTATTTTATGTAAATGAGGGACAATAGGTGGGGGAGCTGTAAAGAAGGAAGTAGAAGAAACAAAAGAAGTTGGATTGGCTTCGGTTCTGTAGTGGAGATCAAAGGAGACAGCCGGACTAGAAGGGCAAGGCTCCGGAAGGATTGACAACCGGCGAGGGTGGATTCCCGGCCGAGTGTCTTAAGCGGCGCTTTCTATTTAGCCGCCTCCGCTACCGCCGCCGATGTATTCCATAAAGATTCGAAGGGCTATTTGGGGCCGATTGGTATTCCGAGCACAGGTTTCGGCGAACAGACCGGCCTGATGTATCGGTGTCACCGATCCTGCATATTTAGTGGATTCGGTTTCGTTGCTTTCGTATTCCCAGTTGTCCGATCGAAGCGAGGGTTATCGGGCGAGTATCGAGGGGGCGTCCGTCCGAAGGGGCGCAAAAGGGCGTTAGCGGCGTGGGCGTCGGGGGCGGCCGCGTTTCTAATTACGAGGCGACGGGGCATCAACTTCGTGGGGCCCAAACATAAACTAAATTAAAACTAAGCTCGGGGGGCGGAAGGTGAGCGCGCGTTTACACATTACACACCGTTCGTCCGTCGCAATATCCCATACCCATCCCGAGGACCCTAGGCCGCCCTTTCTGTTTTATTAACGCCACCCAAACTCTCTCTCTCTATTCTACCGTTTGGATTTCTTCGCAATTAGTCAGTTCTCCACACATTAAAGTGGATATACAAGGGGGAAGTAAAAGAAACTACCTACTCTCTTCCCATCACCTTTCTTTTTTTCTCATCGTCTTCTTAAGCGATTCTGCACAAAGCTTGCTTTATTCACATCGATTCCAGCTCCAAACTTCTTCTTTCTACAGAACATATGGCCTAAGCTTAACAAAAACTTAACCTACCCTAGGTCCGTTCATACATCACCTAGGCCTTCCTTACACACAACCAATAATTAAATTTAATTGCATGTTGAACATTACCACCCGGCACACACCTACATCATTCATCCACAGTCCAGATCGATCCGGAGTCGAGACCTCACGGATTTACTCCCGATCAAATTTAAGAGTATTTACACTGGTCTTGAATATTTTACGTCCTTCATTTAATATTCCTTCTGACTTTTGCGTTGGGGGACCCGAAAGCATAATGTGGTAAGCGGTAATCTCGACTATTTAGCTCAGGGATAAAACATCCACGTCAAAAAAAAAAGATACTGAAGATATGATGATGATGGGAGAGCGAAGAAGATATGGGTATAACTCCCCCACTTACGTAGGTATATACATATATTTCGTTATATATATAGTAATACGTCACGTGTTCATGGCAGTACACATAAGAGAATGTGACGCAATAAAATATATCCTATCGCGCGACTCACCAGTCGCGGCAATTTACCCGGAACGTTCCCGGAATATAAGAATCTTCAGTCAACCCATAAAATTCGACTCCGAGCAACACAATTTCCTGACCATATTACACGGGAATACTCCCCTTTTAAACAAGTCGACTTTCTCTCTCCAACTCTCTCTTTTTGTTTTACTCCCCCTATGCTCCCTTTCTTTCTAACAGTTTGAGCCACTTTAACAAATAAGGCAGCGATTGCTCAGGAATAATACGATGAGAATCAAAGCGGGAATCATTTCATTTACTTAATTGGATTTTCCTACTTCAAAGGGAACTTTATAATAGCAGCAGGAATATTTTATTAATCGTACTAAAACTATATTTACACACCTTATTGTAATGGAAGCTAATGTTCAAATTATATACTTATTGAAACTGCAAAATTATAAAAAAAAGATAATAAACGTAACTTAAATTATTGTCATGAAAGCTATTTGGTACTGGAGTAATATTTTTCTAGTGGATTTAAATATTTTCAATTAAAAAGTTTTAATTGAAAATAAAAAAGAGCATAGAATATCTCGCGCAAAACAATAAAACTGTTGATTGTTTGATGTGTTTTTGTAAATTCAATTAACCAGTGGACTGTGGATGTGTGCTACGTGACAAATATGAAGTGCGTTTAGGATTCAAAAATGGATTCGTTGAAAATTCTGATATCGCTGAAATGGGAATATCACTGGCGCGGTGAGCGCATCCATCCGGCATGATTTGCATAATCGAAGCTCTCGAAGAATTGTTTATTTGATAAATGCACGTGTAATGTATGAAAGGCATCGGAGTGGAAAAATCGAAGACGTGTGTGTATATTTAAGCGGGGTAATGTAGTGTTCGTGAAGTGAATTTCTACTTAAATTTTAATAAAAATAAGTTGTTTCAGGTGTATTGTGCATTAGGAGATGAGGATTCCTCGGTTGGCTGATGCTACCGCAATAGAAAGCGTAACCTGCGAAAGGTTGCGGTGGTGGTGTAGGGGGGTTTTCCGCTGTTTAGATCTGATCGAATTCCAAGGTACACACCTACCTACACATCCAAATACAACCCCCGAACGCTCGCGTTTCGTTGATACGAGTTTGGCAAGGGACGTGCGGGAGGGATGAGGTTTGTAATAAAATAAAGTGGGCATAGGGGGGTTTCGTGATTTGTGATGCCGCCTTCTGCCTTGAGCATTTTTGCAGAACTACTTGTGCGAGTTTACGTCGCGTAATCACTGTAATTGCTCGACGGATCCTTGTCAGCCAGCACATCTGCATTCAGTTTGCTCGTTCAAAGGGGATGCTGTCCCTTTGTCTCGCCTGGCTAAGAAACGGCAAAAAGTAATCATTATGCAGGAATACAGCCGTTTCGAAATGCGAGCAAAAAGAAATGGAAAGAAAGTCTGAAACAGAAAGGGAGAGAAAAATAAAAAAAAGAAGTACGTGGCGTTGGAGAAAGAAATGTATGGTGTACTGGTAAGAGGAGAGATGATGAGCTTGAGATCAGGATGAAGGCGGGTACAGGAAAATCGCTTGCGAAACGACAACATCAATAAATTTTAAGTGATATTTGGATTTGGATCGATCTGGGTCCGGGACGAGCCTAGCCTTAACCCATCAACTCCCTACCCCTAGCGAAGATGTTTTGATGAAGACGGAGAGGAGGTCGCCGTCGACTACATTTTTAAAGAATCTGCTACAGCCTTCTCTCTCACCCCGTGCCCATCCCCTCAACGCCGTCTTCTACCTATGCTTACTCCAGATGCTTTCAGGAAAATTGGCCGCTTTCAGAAATATAAAAATACCATCTGCTCGTGGATATTCGGACTCAACGACAAGCAAATTCTCTCCACACCTCCCAATACATCAATGATCCTCATATTCAAACAATCTTTAACCTCAACCATCAACAAGTGATCCCATCTTACATATTTTTTATAACCTTTTTTATTACAAATTGTACACAATCTCACATTAATATTCTATATTTTAAACTTTTTTTTATTACCACAAGTTAGATAACAAACAAGAATATTTTGAAATTGAAGCAGTAGAGGTATTCATAAATGTGTTAACTACAAACCTCCTTGATAATATCTTAATAAACCACCACCGACAAAGCTCCTTTATTATTTAATTAACACTACCTGCATAGTACATTCCAATTATGTAACTAAGGAAAATTACCAGTTTCTTGCAATAATCAAGCACAAAGTAATTTTAATTAGAACAGTTTGTAAATAATGAGATTGTTAAATGAAACATCAAATTATTCGAAATTTAAAAAAAACAGTTTTCTTTCGAATCCTTTGTGCCAAGTATATTGGAATTATAGAGCAACAAGCATTTCGAGCTAGAAGTGGAAATGAGTTATGCGAAACGGGAAAGCGCAAAAGAGGTCTCAATCAACAAGTAGCGATCCTTCGTTATTCAATATAACGATTGCTATGCAAAATAGACATACTAATGAAGTACCGATCGAGTGCCCTTATTGTTCACCTAGAAAATAGAAAAAAAAGTGAATGAGAAACAAAAAGAATAAAAAATCTCTTCATTATTATCGAGAGACGTAATTAAAATGTTTTTTGTCTTTTCTTTATATTTCATTGTCTTTCCTTTTTCTTCACTCTCCAATTTCTTTTCTTTATGAATCTTTGATATTCGCCGCGCTTTTAATACTAAATTAATTAATAACCTCAAAGAATCATCGACTTTCGATTAATAAGCAATAGTTTTATGTAGAAAGAAAAGGACGATCAATCATTGTGTGACGTTTAAGTTTTGCGGATTAATAAATTCCGTCACCCCTTTGCCCCGGTTTTGCCCCTTTTTGCCCCCTGAGGGTTGGAGGCGGCGGCGATCGCGCGCGTGTGTCGCTCGTAACTGCCGTTATTTATTTCGTTCCATGTGTCTTCATATCAAAGTGTCTCTCGGTTTCCTTCCAGCCGCAGTAACAAATGCGAAACCACTTTGGCATCTCCCTCGGACAATAAAAATGGCGGCGGCCCTTCCGCCGGAAATTGCGTTTTTTCTCTCTCTCTCTCTAACATTTCTTCTTCGCACTTTGAACTCTTCACCTTTTCAGTCTTAGAATTTGATTGAGAAATAAACTATAACAATGTTAATTCACCATTAAGTAAATTGCGTAGCTGAGAAACAACAACTACAGGAGAATGAGAAAATGCTTCGGAGCGGGGATCTTACAATTCGCGTGTGTACTCATGTGAAAACTGCCTTTTCCGCTGTGTACTTAAAATAAGAAATATATGGAATGCCTCAAAGCGAATGTCTTGTATTTCATGTGTGCACTGGCGACTTTGCCAGTTTCCATCACCCATGTCAAAGACATCCGGTGCATCGATGGGGTCAATCCGTCCCCGGTGTAGGCTCCAAAATCTCATATTACAAAATACTTGCTCCTTGGAAAAATCGAATTTTCCTCCTTCGCGTTTTTCATGCTTTAGCGGTGGGCTTCGATTACATAAATTCTAATTAGGCAGGATGATAATAAACTGGGGGAGAGCCGGAGCTTTCGCTGCTCTCCTCTTCTGCTTTTTTTTCACGCTCTCTCCACCCTCTTGTCTGCTGCCACGTTGTTATATATTTTTTCTCTACTTTGTTTTTCAAGGGGAGTTGTAAATATTTATGAATTATTATGCCGAGCAGAAGTTTTCAGCGGTCCTAATAAGTTTCAGTAATATAGTGTCCTGCAGTTCGGCAATTTCAGAAGGCTGGGATCTATTAGCTGAATAGACATATATCGAAGCGGCAAGTTATTTATCCCGGGGGTTGAATATCCGCTTGATTCTTCTTCCTCTTCATCGTTTGCTTTTATATTTATTCCGCGTGTCCCCTTTCCTCCTTCCTCTTCATCTCTCCTTTGCCCATCCCATACGACTCCTCCTTTCGTCCTGCTAGTCCCACTGAGCTCTGTGTGTCGGGGCGGGATGTATATAAAATTCGTAGGAAAGATCAACGACATCTTAAAGCAAGGATGGCAGCCTCTGACGTGCATCACCATCATATATCTTATTCCTTTTGGGGTTTATCTGGCTACAACTTAAGACTGATGTGAAATATATGCCCTTTTTCAATATTTTTCCTGTTTGAGCAATTGGGGACGCGACGAGCGCCGCCTGTGTAACAGATGGGCTTTAATGATGGCTTTATTGCCGCAATTCGTTTCGACGAATTCCCTTATTTATGCCATTAGCGTTACCTCATTCATCCTAGTCCGCGACAGACGCAAAGGTTAATAAAGGGACGAACGTTAACGACGGAAACGGACGCCACTAGCTGACATATTACACTAACACATCAGATGTGTCTTCGTCCGACCTCCTACAAAAAATATATATCCCATAAGTTATAATTAAAATATAATTCTTCAAATAACTAATTACATAATTAACATCACTAATTTATAATAAAAAAAAAACATTACATCTATAAATACCAATCGCAGTCTTTGTTATTTTAAATAAATTATATTATTTCTAATCGTCTACACTCGTAACGGAATTTTATATACATTCATGGGTTAATTTAATTAAAGGTTAAACTATAAATGTTATAAAACATGTAACTAATTGCTAAAGTTATATATTAATGAATATTGTTCTTTTTAAAGATTGTTACAATATTGGTATAGGTTGGATAGCTTTGGTTTGATCGATACTCGAAGAGCAATTGAATATTTTATGCTCGGAGTGTTTCCCATTTGCCAATGAGACATCGTTTCGAATTGAAATGTGCATGTTAATTTATTAATTGTAGCCGTGAAAGATTTGCGTGCTGCCTCTGAATCGGCAATTCCTTTGGGGATGTGGTGGTCCCTCAAGGGACCGATTGACCCTTTCCGTGTGCGCCGGATGTGTGCGACGGACCACCTCTACCGCTATCAAAAGAACACGTTGGAAACCCAGAAAATATAGTTCTGGTTAATATGATGAGAAAACGAGGGTGCGGGGTGTGAGGGAAAGGGCTTAAAGGATAATTTGATGGAACACAAATTGCTTCGCTGCTGATTCAGATGAAACGGGAAAACGCCTCCGGCTGCCAGTTGCAGCTTATCACTTAAACGGTTGCTTAACATAATTACGAACAGGAACAGGTAGTAAATTGGGAGGCCGAGCGCGCGCCCATCGTCCCGTCGGGGAATCCCACAATCTTTCAATTTTATTATTACCGATGTTATAATATAAAAAAGTGATAATTTGTGTTCTGAAAATAGTAATTACGAAAACGAAATATTTTTTATCTCGGTTTTGTTTTGTTAAAATTTGAAGCTTAAAAGTTAAGCTTCGAAAACCGGTTTTTGTATAAACTTTACTAATATTTGAATTAAAGGTTTAAATGTAGATAGATTTGCGTAATTCCGAATGCGTTGGAGTAATGAGGTAAAAATTACTCTCGAATATTAATACTAGCTTTCCTAATATGAATGCATTAGTTGCGCCCGATAGGAGCGCTTTAAAGTTGAGATTAGTGCAGCGGGTATTAAAGGAAGAAGCCGCCGGTAAACAATAACATAATGCATTATTAAGCAACTGCAGAAGTACGAATTCAGCGCATTGTGGATGCGAATGGATGCCGTGTTATTTAGATACTCCCAACTCATGCCAATTAGTATAATTCCTCCTGCGTCCTTCCGTCTGGCTAATTGGAAGAAAATTAGTCTGCGAATCGCTAAAGCCGATAAGAGCATCACCGAAATCTTCAGTCGATGGACCGAAACCGTCGAGAGCAACATTTAAATTGAATTTAATAATTCACCGGCCCCGGCGCCGGGCAGAAACGTTTTTTCAATGGCAGTTGACAGTGCCGTTGGGAAATTTTCCGAAATTCCCGAAGGGCCACTCCGGCCCTGGCCGATTTCGCGACACGTTTCCAGAAAACACGGACAAAAATAATAATAATAAAGCAGTAAAAAACACACGCAAAGCCATCGATTCGAAAGAGAGAAGGAGTGGAAAAAATGAGCGAAATCCAATCCGGGTCCTGCCATTACCTAAAATAGGGTTTTGAGAGGCGGCTTAAGGCCCGCACTATCTTTGTTTCCGACACGATGATTCCTCATTCAGTCGAGCTGATGCGATCGGGGCTTTTGTTATGATTACGAAGAAGCGCGCATCCTCAACATCAAATTATTGAATTCACACCTGACTGCTTCCACTAATGCGAACTTCCCCATTTCCACCAAACAATAATTTTTAAAAAGTTTCCTTCACATATTTTCTCACATCCAGAAAATAAAACAATTAAAATTAAAACATTTTTATTTTAGTCTTAAATTTAACTTCAATGTTATACAATTTCTAATTTAAAACATATTGTAAATTTTAAACTGAATCAATATAATTGTGGATGTAGAACCAAAATCAACAAAACGAAAAAAATATCTGGCATTTAATTAATGAATTTTAATGCAATCATTGCGTGCAGATTTTCATGCAGCAAAACGCCCAGCCACATCGCAAAATTGATATTTAATTAATCGCAGTAATTGCGAATCATTCGGTTTGTGCGTTTCTTTCGTTCAAATATTAATGGCATTATTGCTGGAAAGCGTGTTATTTCAATTTTTGATTTTGCAAAAACCGCAAAACAATTATGTTAAATAAAGAAAATAAATTGGTACAAAATTATGGTTTACAAAATACTTTTACTATTAAAATGAAGTTACGTAAAGATATTTTCAATTATTTTAGAAATGAAACGATTATTTATATTTTTTCATATTTCTTCTGCTTATAATAAGAAAAGGGATTTTTTTGATTAAGTTTCCAATATTTTTAGAAATAGAGTTATTTTTAATAATTTAGTATCAAATTTTATTCTTTGGTTGGATGAAGGTGATAATACACTAAGAACATTAAGAAAGGATATGTTATGCGACATATTGCATTTGTCGAGTAACATCGGAGTCCTTCCAGTTTCTGTATATTAGACCGAGGCGCAGAGCTGCCTCCAACGGTTAATAAGAAACCGTTAACGATGCTGCAGAGCGGTGGAACTGGACCACTCGCTGCTTTATTTTCACCGCCCTTCCCCTTGCTTTTACAATATATAAACCGCGCAAAGTGATGATGAGAAATGGGGGGCGGCTGCATTTTTCAAGTCGACCGCAGCACACGGAACACCGCAAATTAAACATAAATCAATATATGCGGAAGGAGCGACAATTCTTGGGAGTGCATCAGTAAAGGACGAAGGACCGGAGGGGCTTATTTATTTATTTGCCGCCAGTATCGGAGGACGGGATGAATCTGTCACTGTCAGGGGGTAACGGGCGCTTCGTGGAACGCAAGCCATCTCATCTTCGTCCTTCCATAATACGTCCGTTCTACTCCACAACACAACCCAATAACCATTTACTCATTATCCTTTCTACTAATTCAATCCTAGTGTACATTAACTAATCCAGAATTATACCCATCTTTCACACTGCTGACACTTCCGCCCCTCTGATACCGCGATCATTACTTACGATTCCCTTTGCTCAATTAAATAAACACACTTACATTTATTATTAAAATTCCCACAACCTACATTCTACAACTTCCGACTTACATACTTTTAACAATTCGTTACATAATTTACTTCTACAGCACACAATCCACAATAAACCATTGCAAACTCCATAACTTGGATCTGACTTGATCAACATTTTATTAACAAAACTCCAAGCTTTCCTAAGCATATACTGATTGATAGTGTTTTTAATACTAAAAAAGCAATATTTTTACACTTTAATTAAAGTCAACTAATCAGGCTTCCATATGCAAGTATCTACATATTGGTAGCTAATACCATTTTTTTTGTATTAAGCTGTGAAAGTGGAATTTAGTATTTTTAAGGGTTGAAAAAGTTTTATTCAATTACTCAACAATCACGAATACTAATTACAATTATGAATATCCAAATTAAAGTTATATGTATTTAATATACAATTGCATAATTGTCATAATATACAAAAAAAATAAGTTTGGGATATAATTAAAAATAAATTAGATATATTTAGTTACTAATTAATTAATTAATTTAATACAATAAGACGTTTACTTGAATATTAACTATTGCGTAATCCTGAAAGTCTCTTTTAACGGTAATGTAACATAGGCAATCATATTTACAAGAATGTTAAAAAAGCATTGAAATTTAATATTTCTTTCATAATGTTATGTAATATTTATGATTTAATAGTTATGGTATTAACAATATAAAATGAAGCAAAAAAAAACTTTCTTAAAGAAGCTGTTATAGAAAACGTGTTACTTAAGAAAATTAATAACATCTTCTACCTTCTTACTTTAAAGCCCAGACGAAAGGGTTTTCACGTCTGATTGCCCTTTTTGTGCAATAAATGCAAGAATCATTAAATCGTGCACCGCGAGCTTTATGACCGCTATGAAAATAATAATAAAAAAGGAAAAGAACAAGAAGTTACAGCACTTGCATTTGTTGTCCGACATAAAACATTATTTGAAACAGTAAACTGTGCAAAGCACTGCAGTAACATGAATTGTTTATTAATATTTAAGTGAAAATTAATGGATGCTATTTAAATAATTAAAATGTTTAAATTGATAAATAACGGAATGTTCGCTGTTGTAATATTAAATATATTTATAACTAATTTATATTGAATACTAGTCAATTGTAATGTAACTATTAGTTAAATAATCAATTCTGTTTCATTAATGGTTCAATAATTGAGATTGATAATTGTTTTGTACGTGCGTTGCATTGTTATGCAACTTATGTGAACGTTTGGTTGCATAAGCAGTTGCAATGACAATTGCCGGTGCGGTGCATTCTAATTCGATCGCCATAAGTGTTGATAAGTGTCGCTACAATCAATGTTAATCAGTTGCCCTCTATGATACGTAAATAATAGCCGGTGAACAGCAAGTAACAAATACTCAACATCTTACGAAATATGTCAGACGGTGAAGACGATTTCATGTGCGAAGACGAGGAGGACTATGGTTTGGTAAATAGCAGGAACAACTCACCTAACCTATGGTGACTGTTTATTTTATACTATACATTCACGTTCCCTTTTTGCAGGAATACTCAGAAGATAGTAACTCTGAACCGGACGTGGATTTAGAAAACCAGTATTATAATAGCAAGGCATTGAAAGAGGATGACCCGAAGAGTGCCTTGTGGTCGTTCCAGAAGGTGCTGGATCTGGAAAAAGGAGAGAAAGGAGAATGGGGATTCAAAGCGCTAAAGCAGATGATTAAGATTAACTTTAAGTTAGCCAACTTTGATGAAATGATGACTCGCTACAAGCAGCTGTTAACTTACATCAAGACCGCCGTGACCAGAAACCACAGTGAAAAGTCCATCAATTCTATTTTAGATTATATTTCTACATCCAAGAACGTAAGCATCTGTGTATCATATAAAGTGCAACTAACTAAAATCTGTCTTTTTAGATGGATCTTTTACAGGATTTCTACGAGACTACTCTAGAAGCTCTTAAAGATGCAAAAAATGATAGGCTCTGGTTTAAGACGAACACGAAATTAGGAAAACTGTATTATGATCAAGGAGATTATATTAAATTAGCAAAAATATTAAAGCAATTGCATCAATCATGTCAGACAGATGATGGAGAAGATGATCTTAAAAAGGGTACTCAACTACTTGAAATATATGCATTAGAAATACAAATGTATACAGAACAAAAGAATAACAAGAAACTTAAAACACTTTACGAACAATCACTTCATATTAAGTCGGCAATACCGCATCCTTTGATTATGGGAGTTATTAGAGGTAATTTTTTATTTACTTATAAATTTCTATCAATATCAAAATATTTTCAATTTCAGAATGTGGCGGTAAAATGCATCTTCGTGAAGGGGAATTTGAAAGAGCTCATACTGATTTTTTTGAAGCATTCAAAAATTACGATGAGTCTGGAAGTCCAAGACGTACAACTTGCCTCAAATATCTAGTTTTGGCTAACATGTAATTTTTATTTATCTCTTAATTTACTTCAATAACTTACTGTGCTTTCAGGTTAATGAAATCTGGTATTAATCCATTCGATTCACAAGAAGCTAAACCATATAAAAACGATCCAGAAATATTAGCCATGACGAATCTCGTCAATGCCTATCAAAATAATGATATTAACGAATTCGAGAAAATCCTAAGGCAAAACCGTGAAACAATTATGGACGATCCTTTTATTCGTGAACATATTGAAGGTAATTGAAATTTAATTCAAAGGTTTTCTATAAATAACGCTTTTCTTTGTAGATCTTCTAAGAAACATCCGTACCCAGGTTCTCATTGAACTCATCAGGCCTTACACGAGAATACAAATTCCATCGATTTCAAGAGAACTAAATATCGATGAAGATGATGTAGAAAATTTGCTAGTTTCATGCATTTTAGACAAGTAAGTTTTATTGTACTTTCATAATTTTCAATATAATTAATCGTTATTGTTTCAGTACAATCCAAGGAAGAATTGATGAAGTTAATCACGTCCTTTTCTTGAATCGGGAAAGCGTCAATACATCAAGATACAATGCATTGGACAGATGGAACAGCCAACTTGCCGCACTTCATCTTTCCGTTGTTAATAAAATGGCATAGACTCATTCTAGTCGCCTTATTCGGCAAAGAAGAGGCAGAAATATATTAAATATTTAGCAGTCTCGTTTTACTAGGCTAATGAAAATCATTAAAAAAACTATGCCAAAATAATACGGATAATGTTTAAAAACTCCGGATTTTGTTGAGCCCTTATACAAATCACATTATTCCTATATTTAGACTAAGTTTTGTCAATAACAATTTACAATCATATTTTTAGTTTATTATTATGCATCAATCATTTATATCAGAAATCGCCAGGGATATGTAAGGGCTGCTATTTATGTATTAAAACAGCAACTTAACGAGATTTCTTATGTACTGCAAATTTACAAATTTTATGATATGTAAAATTATTAATAAAGTTTACTTTTAAATATTTATTAATCATAACAAGAAGATTTCCTTAGTACTGAATATATTTACAAGTAATAACATCAATGTAACTTTTTTTTTGGTACTGCAGATATTTACAAGTTTTAACATGTGTAAAATTATTAATAAAGTTTACTTTTAAATATTTAACAAACGAACAATTATTTCTTAGAAATAAATCACTTGTTTAATTCAGTCGTTCCAACGTTTAAATAATTACGAGCGAGAAAAACTAATTGAATATAATTATGTTCAATTGATGTTTACTAGTGAATCTAAATAAATAAAGATTTTTATATACACGGAAATTTCAATAATATTAAAACGCGTTGATTTACACAAATAATTTTAAAAAAATATATAAAAGTGAAAAACTAAAATAGTTTATTTTTTTCGAAATATATAAATTTAAATGTGTGTAAAGCGAAATATTCTTAATTTTTGTTTCATAGTTTTGTGTATTGATTATTTGAAATTAATATTAGTATTTTTTTAAAGTATTACTGTGCATAGATTTACTTGTATACAGTTTACTTAATCTTGAAGTATTTAATTGCGCTGACTGAAACTATTTTTGTTTCAATTAATTAATTTTCTTAGTTAAAGGTCACTGGCAATTAATAAAATGAAACAAAAAGTTAAAGTCATTAATACTCTATGCATGCTTTATCCATGTTCAAGCATTGTTCCGAATTTCGCCAAATATTGTAGCAATATAACGCAACATGCAAATTATTTTTATTAACGCAACAGCAATACTAATAACTTGGAAACCGTGACCAAAGGACAATTGGAGTGGGCATTAGTTGGTAGTCATAATTGTTGAATAAACAGATTGCATAAACAATTACACGATATTATTTCCATTAAGTGAAAAGGAGGCTTTCGCATTCCAACAGTTGAAGCGTTCAATTGGAAGCTACTGGTAATATTTTATTGTTATAAATTAATAAATGTATAGTTTTATTTATAAATCTTTCTGAGTCAACATATTTTTTTGTTGAACTGCAAGAATTACTGCAATCCCATCCGGAATGCGTCTTGAGTTTACAGTTATTATATTTGGTATGCAAGTGGTAAGCATGTCATGCGCTAAGCGATTATCGGCCTAAAGAACCGGACGAGTACAGCTTAAGTAGAGGCTATGCTAAAAAAAAGAAAACAATGTTAAGTAACACGAATTAAGTTCAATTAGCGTTTGTTTGAGCAGATCTGGATTGAACTAAACGACTGGAAATGGGTGTAACTTAAAAGTGCGAGAAGAAAGATGAGTGAAGAAAGTTGTTGCCTGCCAAAATTCCTGAAGAAGCTCCGGCATTCCATTTACCCGACGGAACCGATTGGCTTGAAGAATAGTGAATTTCTGCGTGTCAATAGCAACAATATTCACATACTCCATGTAAAGCCTGATAAGCAGGTAGTCAACAAGAATTTAAAGCATGAGGTAACTGAGAAGAGGCACAGTACAAACAGGAACTCTTTAACCGAGGAATATTGGTTCACACGATGGAATAAACCTTTGAGAGCAAATCCCTGCAACTGCTCCTTCAGGAGATCCCAGAGATATTCAGCAAAATTCACTCAAGTCTCCAAGATAACTAATATTGAGACCTTTGTGGAGAGGTTAATCCAGGACACTGTTTTTGAGGCTTTCCAGGAATATAGCATCAGTCGAAGTAAAGGCTGTGACAATCTAGCATTCCTGAGATCACCAGATGATGAAGGGTCCGCTGTTCTTCCCACTGAATGCACCACAATCACTCTACGCAACAAAAAAGACAATTGCAGCCATAAAAACCAAATATTAGTTAATGTAAGTTTAATTAAATATACTTTTTATTTTAAATCTAAATAATTAATATTCTAGGATAAGCCTATGATAATTCTATTGCATGGCATTGGGAGCACAGCAGATGTATGGTGGAACATAATGAAGAATCTCTTGGGAAAGGGCTTTGAGGTGGTTGCCCCAGATATGCTAGGGCATGGATATAGTTCAGCACCAAACAGGAGAAGGGCTTATAGATTCAAGAAACTATTGAATCACGCCATCGCCGTTTTTGATCACTACGCTCAGAGAGACGAGACTAGGAAGTTTATTATAATTGGGCATTCCTTTGGGTAAAAGAGATTACATAAATATTTACAAATTCCTAACGAATATTTACTTTTAGGTGTAGCTTGGCTACAGCTCTGTGCAGGTATCGGCCGCAACAGATAGTGCAGTTGGTGTTAATTAGCGGTGGAGGCCCTACAGCCCTTTCAGCGCCCATTACAGGAAGCGAGATCTCCGTTTTCAGCTGGTTGCAACTACTAATAAGTCCACTATTGTTCTGTGGTATTAAAAGGTACAGTACATGTACAATTTTCTACTCACATGCCAAACTGTTTATTTTTATTGTGATCGTTGTTCGATTAGATGCGCTGCGCACAAATGTCTACGATAGCTTCGCATACAAATGACCCTTAAATTAAAAACATACAAAAGTTGAAAGTTTCGGCGATGCAAATCAATATTTCACTGAAAATTCAAAAATTAATACGTTTAGTAGAATATTCGTTTTGCATGTTTTAACGCTCATAAAGCATTGATCTGTAAGAAAACACTGTTAATTTAGATCTAATTGCAATTTCGAAAAAAACACTTTCCCAAGAATTTGAAGTGTGTGAAATTGCATCGATCTTAACCTTTATCTGTGAAAATCAATAACCTGCGCAAATAACGATTACAAACATTTTAAAAAAATCAACAAATTATTCGTAAATTTAACAAATAGGATAATCAAAATAAATTCTAATAAAATGGGTTATTTTTTATTACATTGAAGTGAAAAAGTAAAATTTTGTATCTTAAAGCTGTGCAAAATAGAATCGGCGTTAACAGATATCATCTCGCATAAGCGTCTAATTGTAATGTTTATTTTTTAGGAGTTTATTCTATGCCACTAGAGGAAAGCACTTTAAGCCTTGTGATTCAGACTCTTCCATACCAAAGTATGTTCTGGACTATATCAATTTCGGGCAGAGTTGGCCCGAGGGAGATGCAGCTTTTCATCGAAGGATTCTTATTCCAACCTTACTTGTCCATGGGTTGAACGACACTGAGGTGACTTTGGTGCAAGAGTGCGAAATGGAACGAGTAAGGATAACTTCCTCTTTGGTCATATACAATGACTAAATATATCTTTTTTTTACAGACGATTCCGAGGGCCTTTCTGGAACTAATCCCAACAGCTGGTCACATGTCGCTCCTGGAAACGCCGGAGCACTTGGCTCATATGATTCTGTGCTTCGTAGATTGGTGGTCCAGATGATGTTTTTCTTCTTGCACTATGCTTAATTTTTCCATCCATTATTATATTCTGTTTTTTTTTATATATCATATTTTCCCAACTCTTATATTGACTGAATAAATGTAGTTATATTTTTTTTTGTGGAAATAAATTATTTTTTTATTTAAACGTTAGGCATTATTCAATGGGTTCTCTGGGGACTTCTGCCATTCCTTGAAGATCATTTGCTTCAACTGAGATAATCTAAGAGAAGGATTCTCAGACTTCAATTCAGCTAATCTTCTCTCCTCAAAGGCATTATAAGCAGCCTTCATCCTCTTCTCTGGATGCTTATCCAATTGCTCATCTTTTGTACTAAAAATAAAAGAGTTAAAACTAGAAACTAAATGTATATAAAGTCATTACCTCAAGATATTAATAGCATCAGTGATAGATCTAGCTTCTTCGCCTTCTACTTCAAGTCTGTTAATATTCTCCTCCACAGGAACATCCAGATGTGTCTCAATTTTCTTATCCTCCTTTTTAGTTTGTGCTTGAACCTGGGCTTGCTTCATCGCTTGTATTTTAGCTACAGTTACTTTAGGAGATGGTGCAGGTTTAGAAACCTTCTTGATACTTGACATCTCCTCCTCAAGCAAAGCTTTAGCTTCAGCTTTCTTCTGGGCTTGTTCAATCTTCTTTTTCTCTTGCTCTTCCTGAGTAGTAATATAACAATACACCAACTTTTATCTATTATTAAAGCTTACCTTCCGCTGTTGTTTCTTTATGGCCCCTTTGTCATTATCCATCCACATAGCATCCTCATCCTGCTGTTTTTTCTTCTGCTTCTCATTTTCCTTAGCAGCATCTTTTCTGGCCTTAGCAGCCACAGACTTGCTATTCTCTCCTGCGAACTTTTTCGGCATCTTGTATAAGTTTTATAACCTAAAACTAAACACGAACTGTCAGATAATAATCAAAACAGATGTATTGTGCGAAGACCGGTAGCAAGTTTCTGAATATATTAAGAATACCATCCAGTGTTATTACTACGAATATGTCTAAGAAAGCTTCAAAGAAGGGCAAAACGCAGAAAGAACCGGACGTACGTACCTTTTAAACATTCGCACTTATAGGTTAAAATACAATAGTTTCTCTCAAGTTTTACTTACATTCCTATTAGGGTGTTGAATTTCTGACGTTATTTGCTTTGAACTGAGCAAAACTTTAAGTCAATATTGCATTGACAACTTTTATCTAGATTCAAGTTTATTTATAGATTTATCGTTTTCTGCACATCAGGTAAGAAAACAACATCGACTATTTGTAACAAGATATAGTTTTAATCAATGTAAAGTTTAATTATTTGAATATTAGTTCTACAAAGTTTTCTTTATGAAAATTCTAATAGGAATTATCGATTTTCTTATTTGAAAGTTAATGCAGTTTCAGAAGTCTGGAAAATACAGTTTCCTTTAGAGTGCCATCTTTCAACCAATAACCAAACCTTTCGTAGTTCAACACTTTCTGCGCTGCATTCGCTTTTTAAAAAGTTAATGATTTCATTAAACTTTTAAACTTTTTAAACTTTTATTATAAATTTGAATAATAAATTATTATATTTTATTATTGTATAGTATGTAATTTTGATATTAGTTTTAAATAATTTTATGTTTCAGGTGGCGGCTAAGGTTTTTGAACCGATTTGTTTGGATAAGTCGAAACACATCTTAATT
The DNA here is from genome assembly GCA_963457615.1 of Nicrophorus investigator. Lineage (NCBI taxonomy): Eukaryota > Metazoa > Arthropoda > Insecta > Coleoptera > Silphidae > Nicrophorus > Nicrophorus investigator. The sequence continues at coordinate 10,176,321 of OY735146.1, forward strand.
CATATCTTAGCTAAGCCTGGTGCTAAGCAGAATTCTATTACTGGTGTGTATTTGGAAAGATTTTCATCTATGTGTATTGATGGTATTTTTCTAGATATTACAGAAGAAGGTGTAGGTGTTCAGATTAATGCGCCTCCTGCAGAGGGTGAGGCTAACACTGAATTGGTCAAGTTTATATCCAGTGTATTGGGAGTACGGAAAGGAGACGTATCTTTGGAAAAGGTGGTATTCATTAACTATTGAAATGTCAATCAGTTCATCACCTCTTTGTTTTAGGGTTTTAAATCGCGGCAGAAGACAATTAAAGTGCTATCGGACACCACGAGCTTAGACCAAGTGAAGGAAAAAATCAATGCCGAGATGAAACGATAATTCTGATGAAATGAGTTGATATTGTTCGAGCTGACGTTAATTTATTATTTCGTGTTGTTATCACATGAATACATCAAATGGTCGAAGCACTCATCCAAGTGCAAAGGGTTCGGACGCTGCCGTATTCAAATAATAGTCTCCTCGAGCCCTATAATTAAATGTAATTTGAATTCTATGTAATAATAAAAAGTTCATGCTTACTGGTTGTGAACTGGATAGACACCCATGTACGAAACCGAGTTCTCGCTGCAATTCCCAGCTTGGTATTTCTCGTAGCTATCGCATCTGTGCGCCTTGAACCCAGATGTGAGAAGGGCTTCACCATAATAATAGTAAGCTCTGTAATGAGCACAGGTGCCCAGTATGTCTGGACCGCATCCTGGTTGCCGCATACCGCCGCCATTGGGGAAGTAATCTGCGTGACCTATTGAACTCTTGAATCCTAGGAATCCGGCGTTCGTATGGATGACCTCAACGAATTCAGCGTCCGAAGCGTCCAGGCGTGTATCCGGATGATCGTCGACAAAGAACAGAGGTTGAGCCGGATCCAAAGCCACCAGCGCACTAGGCTTCACCTTCATGTTGCTTCCAATAGATCCAATGAGTTGTCCTCCTAAGCTTTGACCAACGATAACAATCTGCCTAGCTTCAATACCATTTTTCTCCATCAAATTGTTAATAAAATTGCCCATGATTTTTCCTACTATAGGAACTGAAAGTTTGGCGACCGTGTAAAACTCGTTAGCAGGTCGGAACCAATCAATAACGAATACGTTAACATCGTACTTAGATAAAACTCCATCTTTGGTGAAGATATTCGTTTTGCTGGTATGCGATCCTCCCCAGCCATGCGTTGTGAAAACAATGTCCTTCCTAGGATCGAACAGATCGGACTTGATGAAGCCATCGAACTGTTCTACTTTTATCTCGATCGGGTTTGTGGGGTTCGTTTGTGTATAGAAAAATACAGTCACGTCCGATATGTTTGCCACTGCACCTGCGGCCCTCTCATGCAAATCAACCAAATGCACCGCTCCCGATTCATCTTCCATTACAATAAACCTGTGTCCATCCACGCCCGTCCTCTCCTCGTCACTGTAGTACTGCCTTTGAACATCTGCAAATTATAAGCGTATCTAATTGTTTCGAAATTAAATCATTGAACCGCAAGTTACCTGCACATGCAGCAGTTACTGCAGCGAACAGCAATACTAAACTTCTAGACAGATTCATAACGACCTCCGTCAAACATTATGAATCCAACTTACTTATCAGTTTGCTTATATACCTTTATTTAACCAGAAAAAACATATACAATTTCACAGATTACAAACGCAAAAATATTAATTATTTATGGAACATTATCTGCGTGGATTTGATATCAGCCATCGTGATTTTTTTTCTGGTATCGTTGATCATTATCCCAAGGCAAATGGCTTTGATTTCGCTGTGTCCAGATAATAATCTCCATTAGCCCTATACAAAATAAACATCACCAATAAAGAAAAAAACGACTAATAGATTAAACTTGAATTAAGACTAGAAAATAAATTATGCGAAGTATAATCTCAAGTACTTTAGTTAATTCACTGACAAATAAGTTTAAAATATTTATAGTACGTAATAACAAAGTTTCTTCAAATTTCAGAACTATAAAGAATATATAGATTATTCTTATATACTGAATATTTCGTGTTAAAGTAATCGAAAATAATTATTTGGTTGAAAGGTTTTATCAATAATTAATATAGTTTTTGATTTAATTACATCAAACTTACATTTTATCTGTGAAGAACTCTCCGAGTAGAGATTCGGAGTCGCAACCGCGATCCAGCTGGAAGTCTTCGTAGCTGGGACAGCGTTTCGCGACGAAACGAGATGTTAGGATCGATTCGCTGTAATATTTATGAGCTCTAGCATGAGCACAATTCCCTAACAGATCTGAACCACATCCGGGCTGATTCATTCCGCCACCGTTCGGGAAATAATCCGCGTGCCCTATGGAACTCCGGAATCCTTGTAAACCTCCGTTCGTGTGTATAACCTGGACAAATTTAGCGTCACTAATATCCAGCCGTTTCTCTGTATCGTTTAACCAGAATAGAGGAAGGGCAGGATCCGTGGCTATGATACGATCTGCATTGCCACCCATCGCAGCACCAATAGCTCCCACAACGTGGGCGCCTAAGCTGTGCCCGCAAAGATGGATCTGCTCGTAACTCATCCCGTATTTTTCCATGAGATTTTCTATAGCATCGCCGAAAACTGCACCTAGTTTAGGGACTGCAACTACGGAAGTTGTATAGAACAGCGAAGAGAATTTGCTCCAATCTAGTAGGAATACATTGACGTCGTGTTTTGATAGGATTGCGTCCCTTATTGGCACGTTGTTGCTTCCCAAGTAATTCTCGGTATAGCCGTGGGACACGAAGAAACTGATTTTGGTGGGATCGAAGTAATTCGTATCAATGGTCAGCTCATCCAGTTTCACCTCCACGCCTTCATACTTATTCCGTTGCGTATATAGGAACATCTTAAGATCGGACATGTTCACCTCCACGTTAATTGCCCTCTGTCGCAGATCTATCAAACGCCATCCCCCATCCTCTGAAGCGAAGACTGTGAACCGCTTACCATCTCCGGTCTCCTCATCCGCGTAATAGCGTCTCACGACTTAAACGTAAAAGTTTTAAATTACCTACGCTATATTTGATGTGATAAAGGGTTTACCGTGGCTTTGGACGAGCGCCAGCACAGTACTTAACACAACGACTAGTTTCATGATTACTAAGTTTTATTTACAAAAAAACTCTAATTGATACAAAATTTTGATTTTATACGAGTAGATATAAGCCGTATCAGTCGACCTTTGGAATATTACTTTAATGCGAAAGGTTCTACCGCCGCCGTGTCCAGATAGTAATCTCCCTTAGCCCTGCGAACAAAATAAAAACAAAATATAAATTTATATTTACAACAAAACGAAAATAGATATTTCTGTTCCCTTCAAGACTCGCAGAATAGAGATAAACGAGATAAAATTTAATCCCTTCCGCGCCCCTCTCGCCCTTACATAACTCCGGCCCCGAGGTCGGTTAAGAAAGGAACGGCGCAGCCTAATCCCGGCATAATCCTAACTCTAATCTAATTTTAACTGAATTTCCTCTAAACTTCAGCCTCTAATTTCTTTACAATGAATTCATAGCGGATTCTAAATGATTTAGTTCCATTACGAACGAGCTGAACAATATTTTTTGCTCTGAAAGTAAGTTGGAAAAGCGAAAACATGTATTTTACATTTCCTCGAGGAGGGCGAATTAAGTAAATATAAATTTCAGCACTTGTCGGAAGGGAGCGAGTAGTATTACCTAGTGTCCAAAGGGAATTCCCCCATGAGAGATGTTGGGTTGTGGTCGCAGAGGCCTGCTTTAAAGTTTTCATAGCTATCGCAGCGTTTCGCTAGAAATCCGGACGTAAGTACAGACTCCTTATAGAGGTTGTAAACTCTGGCATGAGCACAAGATCCTAGTAAGTCTGCGCCACATCCAGGCTGATTCATGCCACCCCCATTGGGAAAATAATCCGCGTGTCCGATGGAACTACTAAACCCTTTCAAGCCAGCATTCGTGTGGATAACTTGCACAAACTGGCCATCAGTTACGTCCAGCCGTGTTTCGGTATTGTTGTAAGTAAACAAAGGGAGCGCTGGGTCCAAGCCCAGGATGCTTCCAACTTTTCCGTCCAACTGGGCCCCAACACCTCCGGATACGTGAGCTCCCAAACTGTGTCCAGCCAAATGTATTTTATTAAATGGAACTTCATTGAAGTCTGCAAATTTTCTGATAAACTCAGCTTCTATCTTGCTGACACCTGGTGCACAAAGCACAGCGGTCGTGTAAAACTCCCTGGCCTTCGCGGAATCGACCAAAAATACATTAACGTCGTGTTTAGACAGAATGGCATCTCGTATGGCCCTATTGGCTCCGCCCAAGTAATTCCCCCCGTATCCGTGATTAACGAACAAGCTAATCTTCTTAGCATCAAAGTATTGCGATTTAATAGCCCCGCTGAAACCATCAGCCTTAATCTGAAAGCCATCCTGAGTATTCGCCCTTGTAAACAAGTACACCACCAAATCTTTATCCGAAACTTCAGTATTGGGAGGCTGGTGCTTTAGATTTACCAAATGCACGCCATCTGCTTCATCTTCCATCAGCATGAAGTGATCACTTATAACTTCATATTCTTCAGGCACAATTCTACCATTGGCTGCAATAAAAAATTGATAATAACTGATTATGTTTAAGCTAAATGCTCACCGCCATAGGCGACTGCAAAGATCAAAACCAACTGAAGAAACATTTCTGCTAACTACTTCAGATCAACGACATCCCAATTTTATACAAAAATAATATCTAATCGTGCGATAATGCATCAGACAATGTTTTAATTTTACAAAATCATTGTAAATCTGGATTAGAGATGTCATCTTGATTGATGATTGCGATATTTTTTGCGTAACTGCGATTTCCACTCTTCCAAAATCTGTATCGATTAGGATTTATTTTACATTTAATCTATACGACAATCATTTATGTCATACTTAGATAATGTATTTCTAATTACCACATACTAAGTAATATAATTCAAAAATTTGGATTTTTCGGTATTTCAGTTTTCAAATTATTTGCAGTAAATTTCGAAATTAGCATTTTTCAGAATTTCAGTTTTTCAATTTATTTGCAGTAAATTTCTGAACTTGGATTTTTTGGTATTTTAGTTTTTCAAATTATTTACTGTAAATAATCCACGTTTGGTAGATTATTTGATATTTCAGTTTCTTTAATTATTTACAGTAAATTTAGAATTTTCCAACTATAGATTAAATAGAAGTCCAATTATGTGTTTTTTTTTAACAAATACGAAGAAACCTTTAATTGCGTATTGGAAATGCAGGTAAAAACGTTAATTAATCATTATTAATTGCAGCTGCTAAGGCGATGACAGGACGCAGTCGACGCGCCTTCAATGCCAGATTTATCCAATCTGTCCAATTAATTCCATTTGCGTTTGTTTCATCATTTCGCCTTTTGATGTTTGTGACAAATCTCGGAGCGTGCTACTAGGAGACTATAAAGTACAGAGTATTTGCAATGAGTTAATAATAGCAATTAATAGTAGATGTCGCGATGTCTATCAAAGCTGGCGTTTACAGGCTATGGATACTTTTACAAATATGTAGATGTCACAAATGGATCTGAACCGATCAGTTCTGTGGCGTTTCCGTTAAACATCAAATTCTGCTACCAGGAAAGTATGATGTACAGAAAGTGCTTCATAAAATTTTTCCATTATAAAGTTACAAAAGTTTATAGCAACATTTGCGTTAATTTTTTTTTATAAAAAAATACTTATTTTTCTATTAATGGGAATTAAGAGTATATCAATATCTATAAATAAATCCATCTGACAGTTTGTTTGAGTATTTCTTTGAAAGGTAAAGTCCCTTTTTATCGAAGCGGAGTTTATCAAGATCTCTGATCAAATTTCCCATTTTATACGAAGCTGTCATCATGAATCCAATCGAGGCATTCAATCCCACTGGGATCTTCCTATTCGGGGAAGTAAAGCCTAGTGCGGTTTCGCGCGACGGAAAGCTTTTAAACGTAAGATTAAAAATTAATTATGAAACTTACAAAGGGTGCGGCTGCGACAAAAGCCGCGGCCGATGCAAATGTGGCCTTCATCTCGCCTGGATTAATGATGAGATTCGGCCCCTACATTTTGCTACAAAATCAGGCCATCATTTTTATACTTTCCCTTGCAAAATACACCTTTTTAGACTATTTATTATTCGCCTATAACTGATTTACGAGGCTTTTAGTCTGTAAAGAATTTATTATTTTATAATCGCGAATCCAATTAAATAGTCATTATTTTGACCGATTTATTATTTATATTATTATCAGATTAAATTCATTATATAATTAATCAATCATTAATTTCAATTATAGGCGGATGAAAGAGTTTTAGTTGGAGATTGAAATCCGTCGGAACAGTGGGGAGCATTCATCGTTAAGTGAAAACGCGTTATCATTTTCTCGAAGCAGCTTCCTTCTCGCCTCTGTATTAATTGAGTAGATTAATATTTTCAAGTGCGTCATTGTGGTTGTAATAATCCGTGAGATTAAGTTACTTAGCGAATTAATGAAATTACGTTGCAGAGTATTTTAGAACGTATATTAATTGTTTTCTTTTATTTTTATCATGCATATTCAGAGATATAAGTATAAGAAATCTATAAGATTCATAATAAGGGTTAATATAAAAGATGGATTATCCTAAGGAGAATGGTTCCTTGTCTTTGGTGGCGAGGAAATAGTCGCCGGAAGCGCTGCAAGTGAAAGTTTGTGTTAAATATTGCGTGTGTAATTTGTAATTTAGTACTTACGTCTTGTCGATGGTGAATTTACCAAGGAAGGATTTGTGGTTTCCACTGCATTTTCCTTTATCGTAGTCACCGAAGTTGTTGCAGAGATGAGAGGTGAATCCAGAATTCTGAATGGATTCGGCTAAGTAGATGTATGATCTGGAGTGGGAGCAGCTTCCGGTAAGATCGGCGCCACATCCGACTTGCTTCTTACCACCATTGGGGTAGTAATCAGCGTGACCGATGGAACTGGAGAATCCGAGAAGTCCGGCGTTGGTGTGGATGATTTGAACGAATTTGGCATCCGATGGATCAACGCGATTATCGGTGTTACCCATGGAGAAGAGCGGTAGCGCTGGATCCAGTCCGATGATGTAATCCGCCTTGGTCTTCATGACAGCACCTGCACACCCGGAGATGTGAGCTCCCAGGCTGTGACCTATCAGGTTGAAGTTGTTGCCGTTGAGCCCGTATTGAGTCATCAGCTTGTTGATGAAGTTCCCGACGATCGTGCCGACGTCACGAACGGAACCCTGCGCCGAGATGTAATTCTTGCTGGCGGGCCCGTGCCAATCAACCACGAACACGTTCACGTCGTGCATCTTCAGTAGAGCGGATCTGATCAGCGTGTTAACAGGGCTCTCGTGGCTATTCTTCCAGCCGTGAGTAATGACCACATTCTTCCTTGACGATTTGTAGTACTTCGAGGAAGTCATCGTGGTGAAGTCAGCGGGTTTGATCGTTTCCGGTGCTGAAGGATTGCTCTTAGTATACAGGTAGATAGTGACGTCGCTGATATCGGCCTTCCTCTCTTTCACGGCTCCAACCAAATCCTCTCTGTGAACCAAACCCTCATCGTCCTCCCAGTAAAAGTACTCAATCCTATTAGGATCCTCCTCCTCCGGGAAGTAAAGCCTTCCGCGACCCTGCACTAAAACCGCAAAACTTATAATCGCGAATCTTCAAAAAGAATTATCAAACTTACAAGGACCGGCGGTGGCAAATCCTACCAAAGCAATGAACAAGAAGACGGCGGCTTTCATCTCGCTCCAATTGATGTCACGATCCGCTACGGCCGCTACTCTTTATACCCGAACCTTATCACCTTATCGCCAAAATCTTCATTGTTTAAGCCAACAACGATCCTTATCACATTATCCTCCCGAATACAAACAATAAAAAAAATACCCTGATTTAAACCCGAATTCAAAATTTGCATTAATCAATAATCCGTATTCAAATCGCCTATCATCTAATCCATTTAACTCAAAGTCCGTACAAATTCAAACCTCAAAAACTTAATATTCTATAAAAATTTCAATTTTAATTATTTTTTGCGCATTTATATTGTTATTTCCATTTTATCAATACACGAATCTAATCTAAATGTGTAGTATTAAATCTGCGTACTCGATTTATCAGGTATCAATTAAGTTTATATCAATGCACCATTTCCGCTCCTGCAGTTTTCGGTTCCAGTGTAAATTGTCGGCATCGTTAAGGCAGTTTAGTTTTGTAAATGGCTATGCTCTGTAACATTAAGATGGGAGCAGAAAATCCCGCAATATAAACCAAAATAAAACAGAAACTGCTCTGCCGCAGCAAATGAAACGGAGAATCACACGTAGAGAGGATGAAGAACACAATGGGGAAAAAATAAAATAAAAAAATAAAGAGGAAGCTGAACCCGAGTTTGGGAAGGAGTAAAAGGAAGAGAACAGGTGGAAGGATGGACCGGGGCGTAATCGATGTCCTGCGGAATTATTCAAGGAAAACAATTAAAGTTGAGATCAGGTTACGGGAAACGCATTTTGTTTTCATTAACTGAATGGTCGATTATTAATGAGACAGATGTAACTGTGTTAGATCATATTCCTGTTATTGAACGTTCCGATCAGTTGGTTAGTTTCATAACCAAATGCGACTAAAAAAATTATGAGCGTTTGCGCAACGGATTCGTTAAGTATTCCGGCTGTTACCTATTCCACGCCTCGGCGGCATCGTTTTTCTTGCACACTTAACGATGTTTAATGTACGATGGAAGTTGTGAACATTGCTATTAACGATTTTTTTTCTTGAAATGCCTATATTTGGAGAAGATGCTGCTTCTCAGACATATTTACCGAATAACTCATTCACTGATTTCAAATATTCAAGGCCGATCACGTATAAATAATAAATAATCAATGTTTAAATATGCAGCACTAAAAAGTCAATATTTATTAAAAAAATCGAAAGTCGGTATTTAAGATGATTTCTATTTTTTATATTATACCTATGCTATTACTGCTATTATTCAAATAAATGGACAATAAATTTATTTATTGATTATTATTATAATTATTATTATTATTGAAAAATAAAATAAAGCAAAATCATGCTTAAAATATGGAATATTATCATTCAATCAACTTTTTTTAAACTAAAAATACATTTTAGAAATAGAAACAAGCGTATCTAAAGATTATTGATCAATCATAGATAAGTAAAGAAAATGAAATTCAAAAAATTACTCAATTATTACAAAATTTTCTACTTTTATTTTTATAAAAAATATGTATGTATTTACAAATGTGTTTAAATGTAAATAAATTTAAGAATAGAAAATTACCTGTTGAGATTTAGATGTAAGCGTTTGGTGCGTGTATAGAAGAAGATTACATCTTAAATAAGGATGTGTTTACGAGAAACGAAATGAAAGGATTACAGTGATTAGAGTAAATCTGCTGGTAAAACTGAAACAGATACGTAATATCGTCGTAAAAAAATGTATGTAATTGGAGTGTAAAGGAGAAGTAAGAAGTCGAGGCCGTTTGCAACAAAGAGAAGAAGAAAAAAGCGGTTATGGGAGAGCTGGAAAATGGGTATTGTCGAAATGCGCTCCGCCGCGGAGGCAAAGCACCAATAAAACAGCGTGGAAAAAGAGCAAACGATGCTGGGGGAAAATTAGAAAAGCCGAAACAAATTATAGCTGATGCGAGGTGCGAACGGTCGCATCGATCACCTGGGGCTTTCCATTAATCGACCATCGATTGCGATGCATTTTATCCGCACCAGGACTTTCAGCAAAAAAAATCCGTTTGCCACGTCTCCAAAGGCATATGGAACAATAGGTCAGTGTGCTTCTCGCCATTAAGTAATTCCACTCCAACGTTGCGGTGAATTACCTTGAGACAACAGAAATAATTTCGTAAAATTATATTTTTAATTTGTTTTCTGACCGGTTCGAAGAGTAAGGATGCTCTGCGTCTCGGAGGTGGCGGATTCGGTGTGCGAAGGGCGTCGCCAGTAAATCAGCGAGTCAATCTATTTGTACGCACGGCCAAAGAGAGGTCTAAGTGACTAATGGTGTCAGAAACTCCCTTAATTAATTCACCACACCGCTGCTGATAACAGAGATAAAACCACCCTTGTCATCCCACTAGATTCGATTCCCTGACACTTTAGTAATTATTAGAAGGGATCTACCAGAAACCGGAGAGTGTGTGAGAAGACCGAGAGACATGCAAGGAGAGGAAGAGAGATGCAGAGAAAAACCAGATAAGTTATTGGAATGCCATTACACGGGGTGGCTCTCTCTCTCTTCGACGCTGTCAACCAATTAAAATTTCCAGATACAACGTGATGATAAGACGCTATTTTCTAATATCCTCTGTTTTGTTCCACCTCCATTTACCTTTAACCTATTGTTTGCAAGAAACAGAAATCTTTAAGTTATCAATAAATCAATTGAATATTAATTATTTATGGAGCCGTAAATGTTGATTTAAAAAAAATAAAATTAATATTACTTATTATTGAAAGTGTTGTTAGGAAAAGACTGGTGTATAAAAGAATAATAAAACAAAATCATCATGTGTGGGCAAGGGTTGGAGTTAAGACATAAAACCAAATAATGGGAGTAAATTATGGTCAGGTATTACAAGCGTGTAATTATATGGAGGGTTATGCAAATAAACGTAAATATCTCTGGGGTAGGGTTGGAACAAGAACGAGAAATTAAAATGATCACGTGTATTCGTCTCGCTCTTCGGAGAGATGCCGAAGAGTTGTTGTTCTTCTTCTTTGGTGTAAAAGTAAAGGCGCATGCATTTCCATCGGTGGTTTTCTTCTGGTCTGTAGGCAAGAAAAGCATTCTCTATCGCCGCCAACTTATTATCATCACCTGCTTGGCTCCGCATGGCGCCTTCTCGTCCCACGCGCTCTTTCTCTTTTGCGCTCGATCGTCTGACTCGAAACACATTTAATAACAACTGCCACCAATGGCCCAACACGGGACAGAAATAATACGCAAATCTGGCTGCACCGCGTGGGTGCCCTCAAAGATTTTATCGACTTCGCATACCTTAAAAAATATAAAGAAATAAAGAACACACCGAAGAAGAAACAAAAAAAAAAGAAAAGAAGAACCGTGCCTCTTTCGGTACTATTAACATCGTTGTTTTCGACCCTTCAAGGGACGGACCACATGCGTCGATTTACCTGACCAATTAATAACACCATCGATTCCCCGAAATTAGCCCCACGGTACATTGGGTGTGCACCTCTCGATGTGTATGCTCTCTTTTATTTTTTGTAATCCTCCTACTCCTCATTTTCATGGGCTTCACAGAACGTTAAACACATATCAACTACAAATTAATTGCCCGACCGTACGAAAACGGCTCGGGGGTAGAAATAAATTGATTTTTTTACCAAATAACTAATTGAGAATTATTAACTATAAAATTATTCCACTCGACCTTGCGTACAGCATCCTCCCTTCATTTTTTTATGGTCCTCTCGTTTCACCGTTTATTTACATAATGACCGAAATTTAATAAATTTAAACCGTAACGCGCGCGCTACTTCAGCAGAACGAAGGTACTGCACACACACAAAATTGACCGCTACGAAGTCGACCATAAATTTCAAACCATCAATTTTATATGCACCCATTACAAATATTATTAAGCAAATAAATTACGTTTTGTATATTTTTTGTATGTACTGTTGGACGTTTATAGAGCAAATTGCATATAGTTTGCATAGTCGTTTATCATAATCTAAAATTTTGTTTAATAATTTGGATACGTTATTATATCGATAATATTTAAATTGTGCAACCTACAAATTTTAGAAATTATAAAAAATACAAAATTGTCTAAAATACATAATTTAGAATTGTAGTGGTTAATATGATGTACATACAAATATTAGTTCAATAAAAATGAGGATTTTTTTAGGATTTTAAACGAAATTGTGTTATGTTATATCCGCACTATGTGTCAAATGAGACATAAATGTCCATCAGGCGTACCAATTCCCATGTACACATTCAGTGGAGTGAATGTGCAATTGCTACGCTTCAATGTTATCGAACTCAATGATAACCAATAGTAGTTAATACGCCTGATAGACGTTTATACCTCTTGTTAGACGTAGTGCGAATGTTCTTGCCATTATAGGATATCAATATTAGATAAGTTTTGTGAATATGCCATTAATTATTTTAAAATTTAATGATAGGGCAGAAATACTAAGGTCGTTGACTTTTAGGGCAGTTCAAAGTTAGTTATTCATTATTGGAAATATCGATTACATTTTACGGTATTTATTTTTGAAAATAAATTATTATGATGTAATCGGAATTGATTTGAATTAATTGCAGTGGCAAAAATAAATTGGATTCTGATGAATTCTATTGTGGTTGACCTGCCTTTAGTTTGTGCGCGTTGGAATTTGCATACCTATCGGTGTCTAATTTCATCCAATTAGGTTGGATAAAATGGGTAATAATCCATGCACCAGGAAGAATAATTGGAGACCTGTGCTGCGGTCATTCGAATTCGTTTCGAGGGTGGCGAAAGGTGGCGGAACGCCGGGTGAAAGGTGGTGAATGTGGAACGGTGGCAGCTTCGTGCCAGTCGAACGTCGAATGCAAATGAAAAACGAGGACAACGCCAACAACACCAGAAACGACAAAGAAGGGAAAGAAAAAAGAATAGAAAATAAGAAGAAAAAGGAACTACATCAACGCGTCCAGCGTTTCTCTCTATGGGAGAGTTGGAGTTGTGTGGGCAACAAAAGCAAAAGGGTACGACTTCATATATTCTGATATATACTGATGCATAGTGATATATACTGGGTGTATCATTAGTTAGCGAGTACGTGAGAAAGGTTTGTTTAGGACGCGTCTAGTGTCCTATCGGTATGCTCGTACGCATTCATTACGACCCGCTATTTGTTTAGGCTCAAAGGGCACGATGGTGCTGAGACGCATGGACCTAGGATCTTGGCCATCTCTCCTTGCTACTCTTTTACTCTTTCCCATCTTCAGCCTCATCTTCATCTCTGCCGTCTCTGCTCGATTACACAGCCGCACTGCCAATAACTAATAAAGTATGCACTCCTGACGCCCACGAGGATGCCTAGATCTGTCTCCGTCTCCGGCCGCCAACTGTTTCCTTCTTGAGGCTTTGGAAGCCGTCCCCGTCGGCCGTCGACCATCGGCCACCTGCCAATCGACAGGGCGGGTCGCGAATATTCGGTCAGCGGGTGGTCCGCGGGTCCTTGGCCCACCGGGTCCAGCGGGGGGCTTGAATGGCCCGCGGCGTCAGCGGACCCGCGACCGCGGACCGGGACGTTGCGGGGATCCGGCCCTGAGAGCTGGCTGCACACGTTGAACAGACGCCAACATGATTTCTTCTGCTGCGTTCGCGTACTCCGTACGACGAAGAACGGTTCTCGCGTGGGCCGAAAATATATTTCCGGATCGGACGGTGGACTCTGCCGATGATGTTCTTTAACTCTAAACTCGCACCGATAAACGAAACATTCCACACAAAAAAATTAGAAGAAAATACGATAATCTTTACCTCAATTCAAATTACAACCATCATCTTAACTAATATAATAATATTAAAATATAGTAATTTAGAAAATTTCGTCCCGAGTCGAAAAAAAAATTAAATTAATTGATAAAATAAATTTATCCGTTTTCTTTTCTAAACTTCTTTCCTTACTTTATTTTAAATACTAACTTTGTTCCCTCCATGGGAATTTACGTTTATTTGCATATAACACGTACCATATAATTACATAGTTGTAATGTCTGACTATAATTTACTCCCATTTATTTGTTTCCATTTTTATGGTGCTCGCTGTTTTATGTAAACTCCAGCCTTGGCCCACACACACAAATTAAGTTTATTTTTTATTCTTCTTCTATTCCAGTTTCTTCACTTGTCTGTAAACGAAGAACAACTACAGCCTATTTACCATAAATTACTTGTTAGAGATACACATGAAATACGACTGTATTACGTTTAGCAATAAATGTAGGTAAACTAAATAATTTATTGATAAGTAAAATATATAATTTATTACTTGTTTTAAAAATTAATATTAATTAATAAATTTCTATTAGAAAGTACATGAATATATTTATAATAATAAATTATTATTAATTTTATTATAATTAATGTCTTTTATAAATACAAATAATTATTTTATTTAGTTCTTAAAAAGATATTTAATTTTAAATTTTCCGTTTTTCGGGAAATAAAGATATTAATGTTTTTTAATTATTGAAAGATTTAGATAATTCAATTTGTAGCAATTGATTTGTGTATATAATATCTTGATGTTGTGTTAAGTGAAATGATTGAAAAACATGTTTAAATGTGAATAATTGCTATAAACGTAGGATGTTTGATAGACTTTAAGTATTACATTAGACGGTACTTAGAGTGATTTTTTTTTTTAGGAAAGTTAAGAAGTTGTTTTGGAATCTGGATGTGCTCGAGGCAGCTGGGCTGGAATGGCTTTGAATGTATGATCAATTTCGCGGAGGTTAGTATGTGCACACGTTGAATAGAACGGGATTTCTAGTTGGCGGTTGAGCGTGGGCCGATAGGAAAAATATATTTCCGGATTCAAAGTCGGCCGATTTCTCAAGGCCTGCCACCGCCGTTCGCTTCTTCTGCGACATCCAGTATCGACAGGAGAGATTTTCAACAATATTTTCTGGATTCCTAGGATGGACTATGGATAGAGGCAAAGAGGAGACGCGGCCGCCCACATGGATGATGGGCAGCATTGTGTTCGTTGGGTTCGTGTCGAGAGATGGACGGACACCGAACCGGGGGTGTTTGTGTCTGTGGCCATTGTGATTCGACGGTGCGGATGTTGGCGTCGCCATTAATTATGTGGCCGTGTGGTACTCTCAGGTGGTGCTGCTGCCCACTCCGCGCTGTAAATATCACTAACAAGCTCAATATTGTAACAATTGTCGACAAAAAGGCTACCTGGTTACAATGGATAAATTTATGAATGCGCGACATCACACATTTGTGAAGTCCGGCCGCAATTTATGAACGAGGGGAAAACCGTAGATCTAATGGCGCGTGGATAATTTATTTGAATAACGCGCATAAATAACTCAGTTAATCAGTAATCGATTTCGTGCGAGGGGCGGTCAACACCCCTCTCACAGCCTCCTCCACGTGCGATGCCGGGGGGCGGCGGCGGTTGCGGCTGCAGCTATTCAATTGCCGCAATCGTGTTTGACAATTCCTGGCCTCGCGGCGCGCCGAAACTCAAACAAATACAGCAGCCGCCCCCTTTTGCTTAACTCGCGTGTGCTTCTTGAGCCGATTACCTATTCTTCCTTACATTTCACCCCGGCCTATCAACATTTGCACACTCTATTTGCCCCAATTGCACAAACTATCTCCGCATTCCACGCTATTTTAATCAAATCACTTCCAACTCACGGCGTTCGCGTTTCCCCCATCGAAAATTACACACATTTTACTGCTACAGCTTCATCTCCAATCTTATTTCCCAATCCGAAATTCTAATACCAAATTGTGCAAATTTACAACTAACATTATTACACATCAAGCAAACCATTAACTAAAATTAATCATTACATATAATATTACAAAAAAAATAATATTGGTAAATATTGAAAAATATAGTAAACCATAACTATTATTAACAAAACATGTTTCTAAAACTGAATTAATATTGTTAAGCAAAATCATGGTATGTTAACGCAACCACAAGTGAACGGCAGCTGGGATAACACGTGCCCGTCTCTCCTCTAATTCCTTTTGGACAGACCCTGGAATTGGTATATCGCAAATGCGGATCGGATCGTTTGTTTCGGAAAACATTAATTCCGAGGTGAAAACGCGGATTTACAAGCAAACTATCTTCGATTTCGATCTGCTCGTTGAGCTGTCCAGATAAATTGCAATTTTGTTCGTTTTTTTCTTTACTTTACTTACACGATGTAATAGTTGTAAAATCAATAAAAATAAAAAAGTTGTGCGGAAAGCAGGTCATAGCTATTTGTGCTCTAAGCCTCTTCATGATGGGATCTTGTACAACTATTATATGTTGTATATCGATAAATAGACCCTTCAGATTTGAAATTTCAATTGAAAAAGAACACAGTTTTATATACTCAACTTACAATTTTTGTAATTGATATATTTTTTGGTTGATTCATAATTTTAGATAAAAAATGTTTAAATTATGAAATTTTATGTATTTCAAATACTCAAATTATTTATTCGTTAATTAATTAACTTTTTTATATAAGTTAATGTTAGTATAATATTGATGAAAATATGATTAATTTATAAATCATGAATGTATATTTTTCGATAACCAAATTAAGTTTGAAATGGTTGAAAGCCACTAATAAAATGTTAACAACAAAAACAGTATTGAGATTAACAGCAACCGCAAATGAAAATATGTCGGTGAGTTTTGCGCGTAATTGCATTCGCTTTATTCCCGTTATTATGATATCCATGCGGGAAATTATTAATTGTATGAATTTGTAATAGCGACGAGTTTTCCCCCAACGGAATGCGGCGTTGGTTTTTGTTTTATTACATTTTTTGTTTTTAATTTTGATTTTTTGGACCAAAACTAAATGGAATCAGTGCGCTTTTGAAACGTTGAAAATTAGCCGGATTGATTGTAAATATTAATCGGCTGGATTGCGCCGCAAAAACAATTAATACCATAACTGGATTGGGATGGGCCAGGCACGATGCTGTTGTATACCGCACGTGTTTCAGTTTATGTTTCAGTATGAAAGAGTGAGAGAGTTGAATGTGATTGGTTTTGCTTGGTAAAAGAGGTGCAGTGCCAAGGATCAGGAGTCCAGGGTGGCAAATTGCTCCCGGTTTTTGTGGTTGTTTAACATTAATTGCATTTAAATGAAAAGGCGGGTTTGCTGAGCACGGTAGCCGGTCTTAAATTGAGTTGTTTCGCTCAGGAGATTCTTTACTGCAAGACCTAGTACCACCTCGTCCTCTCTTCTTCAACACACATATACATGCATACAAACTCTGACGCACACAAAGAGCACGTATTGTACATTCTTGTAAGCGGGAATTATTACACGTGTATTATCCGAGACAAAAAAAACACGTGAAGAAAGGACATAAAAAGGAGGAATTTTAAAGGCAGGAAACTCGAAGGAGTCGAAACGCGTGCGTACGTCTTACGTAACCAATTTCGTGGGAAGTCCGTTCGGGAACAATGCAGCTTTTCAGTGACACGTTGACCCTTCGATATTTTCTCCTTATACTGCCAATGGTAACAATAAAGTCCAACCGGAAATATGTACATTTTTCTAACAAACTATTCTATATAATTCGAATTGAACAATTAGAGAAAATTCTCCTGAAATTTTAATTAATTTATATATGTTAAAATGTATGAAATATTTAAAATATTTGTGAATTACAAATTACAAATTATTAATAAAAAATAGGATTTTCATAATATTGCTTTAGGTAGATTTGCATGATTTGTAGCTTAGCTCTCGGTCGTTTATCAAACTTAGGTACGTGTTGAAAGGACACTTCGTACCTTTTTATTCAATTTGGTAGATTCGCGATGATTTATGTCAGCGTACGTCGCGAGGTGATGGCTTTTGAAAACGTGCTGAGCTGCGTACATACATGTAGCAAAGCACTGTTGTTATTGTTGTTACACGTTATTTATTTGCATTTTACACTTGTATTCTTTTTTCTGTCTTCTTTCCCTTCGCCGGCGCTGCAGGGGGATGAAACGCTTAAATTAGTTGCATGTCAGTGGTGGCTCAGCAAAACGGAAACGAAATCGCTCTAAACCGTGAGCAATTCATCAAGCTGTATGGCGAAGTCGTCGTAAACGTATCTGCATGTCCATTCTATTAAGGCCGGAGCTGAAAATAAACGAAAATAACTTTTGGTTGGACTGATAGGAAAGCGTCGGCCATTGTTTTGCTGTTTCTGTGTTTCCCCCAACTTTGTTTTCAATGCCTATATTAGATAGTATAGCGAATCGTTCGTTTCGGCAACATTGGAGAGTCTGGGATTCATTAACACATATTTTTTAAAACTTTTTATTCCTGCTCCTGCTGCAGACTGCGAAATTGATGCGCGCTAATTGGATTGACTATGACACCTGGACAAGGTGTTACGGATCCGCTATGGTATTAAGCGCAGTTTAATATTGCCGGCACCCACGAAGTTATGTCCTGATTAAACAATAACTCTTAATAATGGATATTAAAACTAGTTGAATATCGCACCATGCCTCTCGTACATTTATGAAACTTTGCTATCAGCTCACAGCCGGATTTTCATAACTGAAAAAAATGAAATAAAAAATACAATATTTACTAGTTTCGTGTAATCTTCGAATCTCAGAATGAAACATCTGTAACAGTTTAGTCACTTAATTGATGGTTCAAGCAAGAAAAGGTTGGATATACATTTTTCCATTAGTCATCAGAAATGATTTTGTCTTTTCGATCCAATTCGAGTTGAATGAAGTTATTACACGGAACCCTAAGCAAACACGAAATGCTTTATTTACACTCCTGCCTGCCATTATTATTATTATACCTGCACATACGTATGAAGTCTTCTCTTTTTATATCGGTACGAGATGTGGGCTATTCAAAAGCTATTCTATGAATATTGAAGTGAAGGTGTGATCCTCGGCCGGGCTCTAATCTCTCTATATATGGTCGTGGGTCTAAGTGTCCCGACGTCTCGTGAACGTTTTCACTTAATTGATTGTTGAGAAACTGGCGAGTGAAAAGACGAGTGGATGCTGCTGCGAGGAGGCAAGGGACGAGGTTGAAGACGGGGAAAAAGTAGAGAGAACATGTACTAAGGTGGTAGCGTCTGCTTGTGTGCGTACGTGTAACTCTGTAACTCTGTGTGAGATAGAGAGAGTGTAGAAGGAAACTCGAAAATAGAAGATGATGGTGTAGAAACATCGGCAGGACACATTTAATCTCGATTCGGAATTTATTACGCATGTACGTCCACCCACGGGCGCCACACAAAATCCGGATTTGTTTTTAAAACGCTTTTCCGCCGTTCGAGATGAGACGAGCAACAGGAGGGTCGAATAAATAAATTATTACTTGTTCCAAGAAAAAATACTTACACTTCATATTTTTTTAAGCCCATTAAATATAATCACATAAGCTTCAAAATACTCATATTCACTCCTTTTAATACCTGATTCTACAATAATCTTTCATTAATTCATTTTTTTTAAGACAACTTTGATCCTCCTGTAATCGTTTGTACTTTATAATAAGATAACCATTAATAAATTTTAATAACTAATAATAAATTTGTAATTATAAAAATAATAAAATTATTTTTCAAATATGTAAGAAGTTGTAGTAAAGTAATCTAGATTGGTAATAGGATATGTAATGGACATTTTGTGTATGTAATATTTGTCTGATCGAGATGGAGCTTCAATATGTCAAAGGGAACAATTAAAATTGCGATGGTGGAAGAGAAGATAAGGTTGCGACAACAATAATTCAGTTCTGCGATCAGATAGCTGCTTATGGCTGTTTGCGATCATATGGGAAAATCGCCCACCAGCCGACGACTGAAGACCAGATGAGAGGCGAGGATGGAAACGCAGAAAGGAGTAAATGGTAGGAAAGCTCGTTAACATTATTTATCGTCCGGATCGATCATTGATCGATTGATCATAGATGTAAACAGCGCATCTCGAATACTGTTTCCGAACATCCTATGATGAATCGTCATCGAACCATCGGCTGTCCTTATACCTCCATGGATGAAAGGCCCTGACGAGAGAGAGTCATGGATATGAATATATATATATATACATACATACATACAGATGCATATGATTGATCTTCGATTGTTCGGATGGGCCGGACGGTAGCCTCAATCCTATAGAAAGAGATAAATTGCATGTCCGAGTATTTAAATCATAATTTATAAATCTGGCTCCGGTTCGATTCAAGATTCACTTTATTACTTCATTGCGTAATGCGCATCGCAATTACGAGAGCCGCTGTCCGTTCGCGTTTCCACCTTATTTCTCAGCGGGTCCTAGGGGCTTCGGTGCTCTGCACGTTGATATTCGCTCCGAGTATTCAATTAGCGTTGATGAAATTTTAAATGGATTCACTTCGTGTTACCTTTAATTACCAGGAATCCGCGCAACTGGCGATCGCCGTTTGTACAGAGGCATTGTTGAATCTTCCGTCCATCCCTTGATTGACAAGCACATGGATGAGCGGTGTCGCTATGCTCGAACTGGGGATAATGCAATAAAAGCTCTGAAAGTAACAAGCTTCATTAATACTCCACTATTTTTCGTCATGTTGAACATCTGATCCAATCCTATCTGTTACAATTAAAAGCTGTAACATTTTTTGAAAATTTGTGGTAATATTAACCACAATCCGTTTTAAAATCATATAAATAATGGTTTAGATACAATTTTGGTTTATGATGTCAAAATAGAATATTATATATGTTTATAATTTGTAAACCTATCCACTACACGTGAAAAAACGAAAGGTAGTTAATTAGTAGTTTATGAAATATTATTGCACTCTCAAATACTTAATGCCTACTTAATTATCCTTCATGAAACACTGCAATTACATTACCGCATTCGTGCAGTACTCTGAAGAAATTTATTAACTATTAAATACCACCTAAGAAGTATATGATTTAGATGTGTTAACAATCTCAAATAAACTTATTTTTATTAAACCGGAATTTAGTACAATGCATCCAGACATAATAAGTTTAATTATAAATATTGTTTTATGATTAAGTATACTTTTTTTGTAAAAAGTAATTTATTTATTGGCTATTTTACTTTACAGTAGTTAATATCTACTTAATTATTATTCATATTTATATTATTTTAGTTTATGATCCTGTAATGAAGAATTTATTAATAGATCTACTTATTTGTAAAATCAAAGTAATTATTTTTTTACTGTTACTGTTACATAATTATCCTTCATGAAGCTCTGCCATAATTATGACTGCTATCCGTGAAGTGCAACATTTATTAACTATTAAAGACCACCTAGTAGCTAAGTATATGATTTAGTTGTGCGGACGGGTTAAGAGTCTCAAGTAAAGTTTTCATTAAGTCGGTATATAGTAGCAAAGCGTCGAAAGCATCCGGGCATGAAGAAGTAGAAAACAGGAGCTTAATTATGGCCGATTTAAATTTGAAATGACTATGTCTGTGCTCCGGTATTATATTGCCCCCTGGATATTCAAATCGGTCACGCGCCCGATTCAATCGAACGGTCGTAACTCCTCTGTAACAATTCGAAACACGCACCGAAGGACTTAATCATCCTAAACACAAATCATTCATAATCACACACAGTTAGAAGCAACTTTCGAGCTCTCCACTCCGCTACGCCCGTTACACAATGCATCGGTGATCATCGGAAACAGTAGTATCCATTACACGAATATTATTGTGTGTTTTATTTGTGTTTTCGGAAATAATCGGAATCAAGTTTCCATCTAAGATAAAACTTTAGGCCTAACGTATTTACAATCCTATTGATTTAATACCATTCTAAACTATTTATTATTCAAAAGAAGAAATCTTATAAATTATTTGATTTTAATTAAATTTTTACTCCAAACAATTTTTTTTTTGCAATTAGTTCTAAGTTATTAATCATATTGGAGTTCTGCGAACAATTAGTAAATGTGACATTATATAATTTATTGTAATTTTCATTTTCTTTTAAGAGGAGTGTAAATAGGCCCGGATTGAAATTGCATTGGGTGGAAATAATTTCACGTTCGCAATTACGCTTTGTGTTACAGTGTGCATGTAATTAAGTGTAGAGGTGTTAGTACTTACAGATGGTGGTTTTGTAATGGTAGGTGTTCGTGGAAAAGCGCGTGTTGCGTGTGGTTCGCATGTAGAAAATGTTTGCAGACGCAACATCTGCTAGTAGCAAAACGAAACTTTGTTGTATTCGGTGAGCCGGGAAAATTTTCGGTGGATTGAATTACACCCAGATCCAATCATGGAAAGCAGGTAGTGGTAGTGGAAATAGGCAGCACTGGCCAGGCGATAAACTTCCAGGGGAGATCGAATAACTTCAGTGTTTTTTCAGAAAAGGGTTACGTGAACTGTACAACCCGCTGAAAGGCTGTAAAAATAACGCGATGATTTATGGACAAGATTTTTCATTTTTCAAAACAACAAACCGTTTTTATTTATTTTTTAATTAATAATTAAATTTTACATAAATATAATGAAAGGGCAAAAAATGTAAGCCGTTTGTTTGTAAAATTAATATATTTTGTCTATAACTATAATGGAATTACATGTATATTATTGTTTGTATATAACAGTATTAAAATTATTAATTAACTTTAAGTATATAAGTTCCTATTATCTTTTGATGTTGTATAACATTTTTAATTGCAGCAATTTATCCTTTAGAGTAAGCAAATAATTTTGTGTACAACCTCTGTGGTATCGATGTCCTTTTGAGACGCAGATATAATTAAATAGGATTTTAACGAGGAGTGCCCTTTCTGACTGAAGGTCTTTCGGATCAAAGCATTATACTCGAGAGTACCAGGAAAATGGAAAGCCCGTTTTATTCAAGTTTATTACAAGGATTACATTTAATGAGATCTATTTTAGGTAAATCTAATTTAGCCTTTGCAAACAAAATAATTGTATATCATTAAAACTAAATGACGAATCAAATATTTACTATTATGTTTTAGATATAATCGAATAGGATTATAAAAAAGTTTTAAATTTAATTAAATTTTTAGATAATTTATAGTAAAAATGAAATATATATGAAAAGATTTGTTATGTTTAAGAAAGGGTGGGTTAATGAAAGGATCATATAAAGAGGAGAATTAAAGATATCTGTTACGTTTTAAAGGAGGAGAATAAAAAGGAGGCAAAAAGGAGTGCGGCCGCACCGTTTTCAATTTATTATCGGGGCATAAAAGAAAGGATAAGCGCAAATAAATAGGACCATTTATAAAGGATAATGTTATTGTGACGTTTATTAATTGATATGTATCTGGCGAGGTGGGATGAGTTTAATATAAACGTTGCACGTAGATGAAAATAGAGAAATGAGATTAAAACAGAAGGCTAATGCCTTACCGGAGATGTTGAGGCGGTGGCGGCGGTAGCGGTGGAGGCGGCAGGAGTGACGGTAGCAGCCGGGAAGAAGAAATCATATTCTTGCCTCCGAGATAATCATCTCCATGGAGCATTTTAGAAACCACTTTGTAAAGTGAAACGAAATTACATTTAATTCCATCGTTGCTCTTAATCGAATCTTTTAGTCATTTGTATCCTTTTTGTTACCAGCAGTAGTGTGTCACTTCAGTTTCTTCTGTCACAGATTTCATTCTCGCATTCGGTTATAAACGTCATTACTACAACCGTCGTTATGACAATTCACATCTCTTGAATAATTTATATTTATACAGATTTTATTAGCTTTCTTGTATCAATTACGGCATCGAAAACTACGCTATGATATCTCATCGTAGAAGTAGCAGCAACAACGAAATAATACCGAAACGGTGGTTATGTAACTTAATATTATATGAGTTTTAATTTCATAGGTATCGCTTAATCAAAAAACGTTTTTTTTTATAATTCTGTTACTGAAATTAACTCAGATCTAAATTTCTCGTTTATTCATATTATATTGTATATATTTCTGATAAAGTATATTTATTTTATAAGTATAAGAAAAGTGATCTAAATATAGAAAATAATCATAAAATAATATTTGAACTTTAAACTTTAAGTTAAGTTTTTAATCCAATGTTTTTTTTTTGCAGAAGTAATAATTGCAATTTAACTTTATTAACTTTAACAGGATGATAATTTTGCGTGTTAATGTTAAAATAACTATGTATTATAGTAATTAGCATCTGCAGATGTAAATAGCGAATTACTCGTTTTATACTCCGGTATAATTTTCAAATGACTCAAAGTAAGTGTGCCTTCTTGTTAAATGCGAAGATAAAGTTAAAGATTATATTATTGTGATGTTAGTCTTAAGTGATATTAGGTAGTAAAAATGAAATTGGAAGTGACTAAATTGTATAAATAAGAGGGAAAATGATATAATGGAAATTGAATCTTTAAAAAGCTATGGGTCCGAAGTGGTTGGGTGTCGATGAGAGGCTGGTCGTGATAGACTAATCCAAAGAGATGTTAGTCTTAAGCTAGCTGATGGAAAGAGCGGTACGGTGCGTGGACTCTGGCAGCTCAGTCATGCGGCGTCTGTAGCCGTGCGTGTTTCTAAACCACGAACCATCCGAAGACATTATTAAGGCTTTCCACCTTCTGGATCTCGAGTGGTACAAAGGAAGTAGACGGAGGAGAACCTTCCTACTAGAAATGATCCTGTGGTGGATGCTGGCCGCATCCTGCGCGCTCTCGGACGCCGTGTCCAGGAGGCATTCATACTCCCCGTACTGCAAGTACGATGTGGAAATCGTGAACAATGACACTAGGCTGAACGCGGAAATCGAGCAAGCGGACTTCGTGTTTTCCGGAAAAGTGAACAGTGAGATCCGATATGGTCCGAACAACCGGACGATGAGTTTCGGGGTGAACGTGAAGAGGTTCTTCAAAAGCCCCGGTAATGTGGAAGGCTTGAAGAGCATCCGCGTGTTGAAGATGGTGCGCGACGGGGAAGGGACCAAGTGTCGACAGGTGGTGCGCTTCCGGTACACGGCCATCTTCATCGGCCGGAAGTCGGGAGAAGATCAGGATGAGGACGTCCAGCTCTCCATCAACCCTGTCTCTATAACGCTGTCGAATCTGGACAGAATAAACGCAGCTACCAAAGGTAAACCAAATGTACACAACCTACATCTGAAGACATCATTAAGAGGACCCCCGAAAGCGCTAAAACAAATTTTCTTTGATGGACAATCCCAGTTCTAATTACAATTTACCGAACCTAATCCACAGGTGGTTATTTTATTAATCCGCGCTGGAAATAAAATAGAAAAAAATATACATCCAATTTAAAACGCATTGGAATTCAACCGAAAATAAAGAATTTCCAATTGAAATTATATCAGCATTAATTATTATTATTAATTAATAATATTTACGAAATGATAAAAAAAAAGCAAATTGACCATAAGACAATTATTATACACAATTTCAAATATCGAAATAAACAAAAAGATAATAAATAATTATCAAATTTAAATCTTATTAGAATTCACATTATGTAATAAAAATAGAAAATAAATATACTTAAAATTTTAATTTTTAATTGGAATGGAACAAAAATAACAAATTAAAGTAAGCAAAAATTATAAAAATAGTTTTAATAATTGTAATCAAATTGTAGATATTTATTTTGTATGGAGAATGTTAAAATATTGTTGTTGCATATTTTAATGCAAGTAAATTTCACAGTGTGGAATTAATAATTGTCAACAAAAGCCAAATTAATTATTTAAAATGTTCGTTAGTTTAATATATGATTAAAATATATAAATAATGTATATAATAAATATATTTCATAAATATTCGTGATTAATTTTGAAAATGAAAAAGTGCGGCTAAAGCAAATTTAATTAAATATAAATTTGTAATTCCTTTGTTTCTAGCGAAGCTATCGTATCAATTATCAACATTTGTTAAAAGCAAATATTTACACGGAATCGATAAAAATTAAATGAAAGGCGCACGTAATAAGTAGAGGCCATTTTGAGTTGTTCAAATTAATTGTGATTGTTTGCGTGGGTGTGAACGGTCACAATCTGTAAAAGCGTTTCGAGTCTTCATTTACTTGTGTATATATATTTTTTTTGTTGAAGATATTAAAGAAGTTTTAAATATTTGCCTTCGCGCTTCATAAATCTTGGCGCGGTGTAAAGGGATACGCAATAAAAGGCTTGTAAAAGATAAAAGCTGCGATTAAAATAAATCATTTCTCGATTAATCAAAACGAATTAAGAGCCCGAGAACCGGAACAATAATCGCGCCAGATGATCGCAAATTAATTGGTTAAAGAAGAACAGCGAATTGCGGAAGAATATTCTTGTTGGTTTTTTTCTTCTTGTTGTATTCAAGGAGCAACTGGTTAGAATTTACAATCAATTTGTTGGCAATTAGGGACATCAAGGATCGGGAGCTCGGGCCTCGGGTACTCCGATGCACGCGCCTCGGTTGTGGATGAAGAAGAGGAAGGTGGAGAGGCGGGGGAGTCCCCGTTATATACGTGCAATAAATATGTCACTAGGGCACGTCTGGAAATACAATGCAATTCTCTGGAGCATGAAAAATGTGCAATCCAGAGATTTGCTCTAAAATATTACTAAGTCAAAACTAACTCCCTGGGCTTTCCTCCAAGTCAACGAAAGCGCATTCAGATGTTCAAACATCAAACATCCTAACACTATAGCAAAAACCTTATAGAATTTATTACCAGATGAAAATAATAAATACATATTTTTAAAAATTTCAAATTGAAATAAATTTTAATATATATAGAGTACTTGATTTTCGATTCAACAAACATGTAAAGAAACTAATGATAAACGAGTGGTAAAAAAAATGCGCTTCTCAACAATGGAATCGGAATGGAATAATTCTGTTCATAAAATATTCAAAGAGTATATGACTCATGAGTCAAACCGTTTGTGTTTTGTAAATAAAACCCACGCGAAAAAGAAATTATGTCACCATGTGGAAAATATAATCAAAACTAAATTCATGAATATAATTACTGCATGGAGGATTTAATAATAATACGAAAAAAGTATGCATCTCATCTCGTATTTCAATTGAATTTGAAATTATATTTATGAAATTTTCAATTTTCATACAACAAAGCCAGATTTTTTTTGTTATCAAATTAATAGATTTTATTTAAAACAAAGCGATGCGCATTTACAACTGTGATGAATGGGAGTCATTTGATTATACGTTTGAATGGGCATGTCATTGTAGCTCAATTTATATCATTTGTTGATCCATAATTGTTTATAAACGACAATTACCTGAAATGCAAGTAACTAGTAATCAAGTTATTAGACATGCCATGTGTCTCCTATGCAAAAAACAGCTAAATAAATAAAAGAGAAGTCGCGAAAACCGTTTGATGCACACACTTTATGTTATTAATAACATTAATATATCCTAATCTCAGCCTGGAAGAATATTAATTAAATTAATAAGTGTATGAACGTGTGCGAATTTTATATAAGTAAGAATAAATTAGGTTGTATTAATAAGGCAAGCAATGGGTTTTAGAGTGAAAACTATGAGTATAAATAAGATAATTATTACGTATGGAATAAAGGGGTACGTTTTCATTAATCCCGTCTGACTCGCAAGTTTCTGCTGAAAATAACAGACTAAGACGATTTCATATTTAGAGCCAAAACACACGGCTTAGAACACTAGGATGTAGCTTCGCCGTAATACCCCCTCCGAAACTTCAACACAGAAAGCACAGTTTCCAAACATCAACCGTATTAAATATCTGCGGTGTCTGAGGCCGTATTTATGTGTCAATGGGCTGCGGCGAAGGTTCCAAAGGTGGAATTTGAATCGGAGATGATGTTCCGGCTTCAACGTGTTTCTACTTGACTTTAATCTTTATTACCGGTACTCGAGTCCTAGTGGTTAGGGTCATCATTTTCGGTTTCCGCGAATATCCATTTTAGGTCCAACTTGATATATTGATGTGGTTAACACCGACTCATCTTGTGGTTAAAATATGAATATGTATCAACAGAACGGTTAAAGTTAGTTTTATAATAAATATTGAAGTGATTAATTATACCCTTAGGTATTTTTTTTTTAAATGATATAAAGTTTTATAGTAATAATGATGATGTTCCTGGAGTTATAGCTTCGGGTCCTCGTGATATACTGAATTGGAAGGTCTGCGATGTGCAGAGATTACATGTATATATATGTGCGTGCGTGGGAATGTTGGTGTTGCACGATAGCAGATTATAATCGGGTGAATAATTATAATCTACATTCGGTAGTAATTTTCGAAGGGACAAATGCAACGGGCAGAAGCGTCGAAGGGCGAGATTGAGTTTGCAGGTCAAAACTGGTCCGCCGCAAATTACACAAAATCGGAGTTTGCCGAACTAATTTCAGACGGGACAAGCTCGAGGAGGCGGCAAGGACATCAATTAGAGGACCATCGCGCCTTATTGCCCAATAAATTGGCGCTTATATGACCGGTGTAATGGCTGTGAAGTATGAAAATTGGATACCGAAAGCGACTTGCGAGAGGCACAAACGCATACAGACAGACAGCGTATCTCTACATCCACAACGAGACACTAGGCATAAGGCCGTGTGGCGCCTGAGTAGGCATTTTATTTATTGCCATCGTTTAATTGATAATTAATCGTTCCTGGCTAATTACAACCTTTATATAAACTACAATCCCATCCGTGGGGAATTGTAGAGAGCGACTGCATACACACACACACACTCGTACACATACGAAAACATTGTTTACAGCTTTTCGATGCATATTCATCACGAATTTATTATGAAGACGGGATATGCTAATGGGCATATCATTTATTCTTCTTCCTTTTTTATTTTGGTACATCGCTGCTCTTCTCCTGGTTCTGAAGAACCCCTCGGGGACGTTCACACAACCCCGCAACAATTAAACAAATCACCCGAAAGGACGAAGGCGAGGCTAAAGGAGGAGAAGATAAGTAGTAGGAGATGGATGTGAGAGAGAAGCAAAAAAAAGGACGAATGAAGGAGTCTTGAGGTGGCCTCGGAGGCCAGACGGTCAGCCTCTCCACAAAGGAGAGCGATCAATGCAAATTTTCGCGAAGAACGCAGAAGAATCATTTTATTATCATCATACCGACATGCACGCCATCATTACACGCGTGTAAATTACACAATCGAAACCGGACCGAAACCGTAAAAACCATCGTCCCTCGTACCATCCATCAAAACGCGATCACTAATTACCCCCAACGACATGCAAATTCTACTTGCATACATATAAAATCCAAGCTGGACGAAAAAAAGGACGAAGCAAGAAGTGTCTTAATGTCTCTGCATACTTTTATTTCCTCTGTAATGGTCTCTAATTAATTTAAAGCCGCTGTTAAGGATTCCAATCACCTTCGATATTTGTACATAAAGATCAGCTTCGCCGATTTGCTCAAAAACCTCTTTGTTCTCATGCATCCATTATTCTTTCCACGCTTGAGTCAAGTATCAGGAATTTTCGGCCGTTTAACCTATGAGTTATAGTCGGTGGGCCATCAAACCCATTAGAACCGAATAATTTATCCTCGATCCAATATTCGGTTATTAAGAAGTAAGAAACGGAATATTTCCCCGTTAATGATTGTTCCGTGGTGATATTTAGTATGTTTAAATGCTTTGATGATTGGATTCTCTCAGCCTGTGGTCCCGTAATGGTTTAATCCAGTGACGCAGGGGCCGCGATCCGCATGCGGTCTCCCATAATTCTCGAAAACTCCCAGGACGGCCCACGTCAGACCCCATTACGATAAAAACAACCAAAAATACTAATATTGGTTATACAACAGTTTACGACGCTCCGGACCAAAATAATGGTGGCGACAAGAGGTTCGTACCCAGACCTAAGCATTGGGTTTGCTTTACGACTACCCAAGAGGATAAAAATAACTGCACGAAAAAAAAAACACATAAAAAGAACTGCAAACGTAATACTTTTCGTTATACCGAATCACATATTATCTAAGCCATCTCTTTTATCGAATTCTCTACATTTTACACAAAGAATAAAATTATAAAAATAATTCAACTAGTTTTAGTAATTAATGAAATGATAATGTGGTTAATTTTAACTTAAGTAAATTATTCTAAACTCGTTTTTTGTTATCAAACGTTCCACATTTTATACAAAGAAACCTAGTATTTCAATCGTAGAGAATTTAGTATAAAATAATTCTTAAAACAGTTTTAAACTAAAGGATAATATAAATCTCTCGAAAAGAGTAAAATGATATTGTGGAAGAGGAAAGTCATATATGGTAGAAGCTACCAAAATTTACAACAGCAATAAAGAGGAGACAACAGGTAGAATATTCATGACAAAGAAAACGAAAAAAAAGAAGAAGCGATATTGGTTATAGCTGATCGTAGGACTGCCGAAAGAAAACAACAACAGTGAGGGAACAAAAGATTGAGAAGGAGAGAGCCTCAGCGTCGAGCAAAACAAAAGGAACTGGGAAGGGCGAAGAAATCCTTCCCGGAATTCGCGCGCCCGACTTACGAATTGCTCATTATAAAAGTCGTTCGTACTTTTATTGCGGCAATTCGGAAAATATCAAAAGCATTTAAAAGTATGAATTATTATTATTGCGAACCAGTACACAGAGGGGTAACGTAAGCGAAATAATAAAAAAAAAGGAAATAAATGAGGATGAAACCCAGCAACGACGAGAAGCAGTAACAACAACTGCTCTGAGCGTACGAGGTGGAACATAAATGAAAAAACGGATGAAGGAATAAAGAAGACCGAAACGATGGACAGGATTAAAGTTTAATTTATTTAAATCGACGAAAATATTTACTTGATGCTTCAAGAAAATAATAATAATTTAAAAGAAATAAATTACTGAAAGATTTACTTAAAGTAGTGAAAAATAGATAAATAGAAAAAATACACAGATTTGTAACAATAATTATAAATCGTAACTTAATTAAAAGTACATTTGGTCCAGACGATTGTTATTTATATAAGATGTAGTCCAATAGTAGGGTGTAGGAAGGCGTGAAAAGTTGTTGGGTGTCGGAAAATTTGTTTTAATTTAGTAACCCATTTGGGCTATTTGCCGTTCCTTCTGCGAGAACGGGAGAAGCTCGAATTAGGCGGAATGAAGTTGCTCGGAGTTAAATAAGATTTGCAGTTCGTTTGGGTAAAGAGAGTTTAACGAGTAGGAGGCTTCTCCCGAAATGCAAACTCCTCGCTCAAAATTTATGAATCCTTTCCCATTGAACAGCGCGCGCTTCTCCATGGATACACGTATTAATTGTTTAGGTCCCGCCGCGGGTGTCCTGCAAGAGAGTCCTGGGTGTGGATAATGCCTTTCGCGGGGCCTACAGAAGGACTAATAATAAGCTCTCGCCAAAAAGGAATTATTATTTATTAACGCCGGCATTTCGTTCTTCATGTTTTTAATGGCATTCGTTTCGCCCACACGTGGGACTGGGGCGGGTGCGGAGAGCGAGACACAGATGAAGAGAAAAAAAGAAAGAAACAAAAACAGACGTGTACGAGGAGAGAAGCAGAAGTAGGACAAAAAACAACAAGAGAAAATTATGAGCAGCCGAAAAAGCTATCTTGATCATATGTGAAAGAGATTAGCCGCGAATGTTTTGCTAGTCAGAATCAGAGGTGGTAAGAATGGTTGGTTGGATGATGTGTATTATGGATGCGGGTGTCATTGAAATTCGTTTCCGTTTTAGCGGCCTGATTGGCAATTCGCGGCACGGAATGATTAGTGTTCTCCGTGCAAAATCCGCGATTTATATTAATGCTTTGTTGCAGAACGATCCTACACAACATTACACCAACGTAAGGTGAAATAAATGAAGAAATATTCGCGGTTACGCCAACCGACCACTACCATATGGTTGCCTTTTAGATATATTACAGATATATTCAGTTCAACTTGTTGCATTCTTTCTCCTCGCGAGAGCAGAGCGTGCATACATGCATACACACGAGGACTGATTATAAGTGGGCCGACTAGGTATAAGTACATGCATCCACTATACTATCCC
Source organism: Nicrophorus investigator (assembly GCA_963457615.1). Classification (NCBI taxonomy): domain Eukaryota; kingdom Metazoa; phylum Arthropoda; class Insecta; order Coleoptera; family Silphidae; genus Nicrophorus; species Nicrophorus investigator. The sequence continues at coordinate 10,208,257 of OY735146.1, forward strand.
ATCCTATATCCTATACCATCCTATACTCCTCGGGCTGCGGCAGCATCTCAGCCTTTTGCCTTTCGCTCTCGAAGATGGCGCTGCTCCTGAACCACTAAATTATTCCGATCCTGAATTATCTGACACACAAAGATAAACATGGAATTCGCGTGGGCAGTCCTGCTAATATCCAGAGCCGTGGGAACCTCTTCGCGCCGCATTTTCGTCCTCTGTTTGCACCGAAATCCTTGTCGCCGTTTCGCCAATCGTCCACTCCTCAAGCAAAATCTACGCTCATTAACATTTCCAACAGCCGGACAATTGTTTGATCCATTTGGTATTCCGGAGGCGTGACGGAGTTATTGCATGACATACCTGTTACACCTACGTTGGAACGTTTGGCCCCAAATTGATTATTACAAAATATACTCGTTCTCCGCATTATGCCTTTCTTTCTTTCGCTTCTTTACCTCTTTCTCTACTTCATGGTAAAAGGGGGGAAAACTTGCACTTTGATCGATAGCGCCACACGCCATTGCGAAATCGCCACGTTACGATATGTTTACGGAAACATTCATATACAGGGGGTCTCCTACACCCCACCCACTCAATGCACTCTCGGCACGACAGAAGAAAAATATTAAAAAAAAACGCGCTTATTCATATTGCAACAACTTCCTTTCAAATCAGAAATCAACGATAAAATAAAGAAAGAAACCAAACACATCTACTAAGTGCTTACATTTTATCCAAATAAAATCACCCACGCACTATAAATGAGATTAAACTATGAATGCTATGATTTGTTTCACATTTGAGTCATTAGCAGATTTTACCAAGCACTTTAATATACATGACTCAACACCTTTTACAAAATTTTATTATAAAAATATTTTATATTTGAAAGTTAAACAACGTATTTGGCATATAGTACTTAAATTTTTAGAGCAACAAGTTTTAACACAAATACAAATTTAATATTTTTTTCATAAGCAAAAAACCGCTAATAATATTTTTTTTAAATCTATAATAAAAAAATATAATTATGAAATTAAACTGTAATTTATCCAAATTAAAAGCGGTGTAAAGCGGATTCCAAAATATGTAACTCAAGTCGATCTATAAATCTATATTATTTATCGTTATTGCTGATGAAACTCGGTAACCTGGTATGAAGTTGTAGCTTAAGTACTAAAGCTGATGTTAATAGGGATTAAACTGTGTCAATTGAAGGCAACACCTTGGAAATCTTAATCACATTAAATTCACTTATACGTCGCACTCGGTCATATTTGTAAGCAGATACTTTTCGAATATTTAATCCGTAATCTCCGAGCATATTAAAAACCGACTTTTCCCGCTATTCAGCGCTTCTTTCAGGTGCCTTTAATCCCTTCAAGTGCCGTCTTCTCCTCTAAAAGATGATATAAACTCAGAACGTCTCATACATGTTTTTAATGTACTTACATTTATGGAAATAACGAATCACAAAATTTAGTATTTATATTTTATTAAATATATATTTAAATATAGAAACATTACAGATACATATTTATATTAAGAAATAAACCATTTTATACACGATTCCAATAGACTTGCTATTATTATAATAATACATATTAATATTATAATGGACAAAATTATCATTTATTTTATACTGTAAATAAATTTATTGTATAATCAATTTTCAATTCTAGCTAATCATTTCATGATTTTCTGACCTTTCAGTTTACATTAGTCATGATTTATTTTAAGATGGTTATAAACTTAGATTGAATGTTAGGTGATCTTGATGAAAGTAATAGAGTAGTAAATGAGTATGTTGATGGCAATAGACGTGGTAGAACGATTTAGTAGCTGTGTATTTGTGCGTAGGTTAAAAAAGTATCGGCGTTACTGGGACGCCCTGTATAAAGATACCGGAGCACAGGTTGCGTTACGATACAGCCGCCGCATATTTAAACCATGTAAAATCGTTAAAAAAATGATATGTGGCATTATTAATCTACTTTTATGATTTTTTAATGGATTAATAAATCTGAAGCGAGCGTATTGTAATTGTAATAAGAATGTAATAGCGGCCGGTCGGAGCCAATAAATAAATGAAATGAGGAAGTTACACTGTGTTTGTGCGTGTGTAAACCTATACGTATATTCGTACTGGTATGTGTGTGCGCGCTCATTGCGTGCCGCAACAAAGTGTTTTAATGTCCTCGCAGCCTCTGCAACTTCTTGTTTTTATTATTATTATTATTACCATTATGATCTGTTCCGAAATGATGTTTATTATTTGTTGTTTTGTTTTATGATTACATCACATTCTCCTGTTCTATGCGCCATTAATTTAATAAATATTAACATGATATGTACATTTTTATAGCCGTTTGTCTCAATTTCTGTCTGATTTTAATTATTTATTTTTAATTATAATATATTATTTTAAAAATTTTAAGCATTAATTATATTTCATTATTTTAGCTTTCAACAATTTCTAAGTAAATATATACGGTAAAACTAAAGGCTTGGTACTTAAAACTATATGTGTTGCTATGCTAATGCTTATAATATCCGTTACTTAGAATATTTCTTCAACTTTAAGAAAATATTTTAACCCATTTATATATTTTATTAATTCAGTCATTATTATTCCTGAAAAACAATTAAGATTATGATGATACAAAAAAAAGGACAAAATTAATATTCATATTAAATTTTGTATGAATTATTATAATTATAAGTTTTTAATTCTTAAATTAAATTCAATTAAAAAATTTTAAAGATGATTTGTGTCCCAGGGGTGGGACCCGATTGGGTTTTTTTTTATAGTAAACACTAACTCTTAATCTAGCTTCCTGTTTATAACAATAATAGGTTGCTGTAGCTGGTAAGAACTAAACGTAACTTAAATTAAACTGTAACTGAAAACTGAAAAAACATAATTTATATAAGAATATGAGATGAAAATGAAATGATTTCCCACACGTATGGAATTCCTTTCTTATCCGCATCCAGTGTGCGTCTTGCACCTTATCTTAAGGAAATTAATATGTGCTCTGATTGTAATAGGTCACTGCCCCCGTTGGCATACACCCACTCATGGGTCGGTTGGATATAATAGACTATTAATGTTGATAATAATAAACTACAATTACATTTGATATATTGATGTTTATAGGTGAAATTCTCAAAAATATTCCTTGTTATATTACTGGATGTAATTTAGTAATATATTATATAATAGGTGTGAATGAAATTTGAATATCTGATTGGAAACTTGTATCTTTTGTAACATATAGAATACGATTTAAAGACTTTTCTATTAATGTAGTAATGGTATGTGAATTGGAATTGGTATTTCTTGCGGAAGACTAGCATCGGATGTGTAATTCGATGAGCAGGATTATAATACTGTAGGCGTCCAATCAGCTCTTAAATCTCAATTTGTTTATGTGTGTTCGGGATATGAACATGATTGGAACAGTAGTCCTGGACATTTGGGGTAGGATAGGGAGAGACGGACGTGATATGATTACAGGTGATCCGGAATGTTAACGGGTTTGCAGTTGTGTCGATGTCGATTTAACGCCCGGAGCAGGCGGAGATTATTATTATAATGCGATGAAACCGGCCTTGTCTGGATGTTAGTACACTTCTGAGGCGACTCGTCGTCATACGGTCCACCCGATCTGCATACATTTAAATAATAAACACGAGGTGGAAAAGGAACAAAACCAACGAACCGAGCAAAACGAGAGGGACATCAGGCCAGAAAAGATGGACTTCTCGTTGTTTTCCTTTTTCCCTCTACTGCCATTTTCTTTTCGTTTCACATCTTCGTTTTTTTTTTCTTCATCTTCTTCTTCCGTTGCTCTCCACGCTACCCCGTATATATTTAATCATCGTTATTAATGGTCTCGCCGAATTGTCGTGGCCAGGAATTTCTTCCTCTCTTGCAGTTTGTGCGCACCATCTCCTGATTTTTTTTCTTATTTCGCGTGTCTTATTCCTTTCATTATTTTAACCTCCCTTCTACTGATGTAAAGCACATTTTAATTGCTTCATCGCTCGCGATATAATTGCGAGGTACTCCTGGGTTGCAATTACGAATGCTAATACCTCAATTAGCGCGGGTGCATAACACATTTTCTGAATCCCTCGATTTTCCTCGTTTCGTTTGCTCTCTTCTTTACGCGCATTTATATTCCCAATCAATTAGATCTGAGGGATACTCATAGGAGGTGGAGGAGAGTAGTCCTTTCTTCTTTCTCCTTTGTCCTCGGGGTCTGTCTCGATTCAGGGAACTCTGTCAGAGTGGAGCTGGGTCGACCCACACTCGCTTTGGGAACGAAGCGTGGGCTGGTGATTAGTTTTGCACCTACGCCGTAGAAGGGGGTAGGTAGGTGCAAAAAGGACGAGCCCGGACCGGGCTCAAATTACATTGTGCTTTCCACGGACATAACTTACTTTAATTCCGAGCAATAAACATGCATCCACCTCGTGTCGTGTAATTGAGAGTAATTTATACACACACACATACATACAAACTCGCGCACGCATCCACCCCCTAGTTTAGGAGCTTCGGATCAACTTAATCCTAATTTAAGTTATGAGCTCGGCTCAACAAGTTCAGGGATGCGCGAAAGAATCAGCGAATGCCATCCGAAAACGCAATTAACGAGGAGACACAACACCTCCCCATCGTTTCTTTTATTTCCTTTTCTCCATTTCTAATTCCTCGCCAATCAATCATCCACAGTTGGCACACGCTGCGACAGTAGTTGGAATAAAAAATAGCGTTAATGAAGCGAAAGGAAGGTGCAAGGGGAATCCCCTCAGGTGAATTAATAACAACGAAAATATATTTAAATCCGCAATTTGTCTTTCGGGCGCAGATAAGGCATCTTAAGTGCCCCCAACTGTAACACGCATCAATGCAATTTGACAATGTCACCGAATGCCCTCTCTTTCTCATAATCTTCGTTGTGTGCTCAGAGGGGACAAAGTGAAAAGTGAAATAAATAAATAAATAAAGAGAAAGAAAGAGAGAAATAAGTGAGCGGCAAGGCAAGCTCCTTACACGCAGCCCACCGCGTCTTGAACAGAATATTATATAAGGAGACACAGTGGACCAGGGCAAACAAAGCGAGAGGGAGGAGGAAACAAGGAGGAGAGTAAAAAGACAACGCCTGTACGTTTGTTTCGATGTAATCCTCCGTTCAGCGTGAGACTCTTTTTCTCTTTACAATAGGATTTATTTTAACTCGGATACACCTTTGTGTCCATTTAATCCGGAACCTTAAAGTCTACTTGGCGTTTCACTCCACATCCCTACATATCTATTGTTAGACGTTGTTCCCTAAGTATCAACACTAGGCACTAAACCGGAAAATTAAATAAACATAATTTTATCTCATTTTATTCAATGTCGAAAACTTTCTTTACTTAGTATAAGAAATTCTATAAAAAAAAAACTGAAAAAGCCTGAATTATATATTTTGAGCTTTTTAACTATTCTGCTAATATAATAATTATAAGATTACAATAAAATCTTATTTTGATTGGAAAAAAATATAGTTATTATTTCAGTAGTTATTATGAATAGGTAATATCGGTCGTAATAGAAAGTAATCCGTTATGAAATGTCAGTGATGGGAAATGTATGGGGTTTTGGTTAAGGTTGATGGCTATTAGACTTTCTAATATTAATTGGATTAAATGTCGTTTATATTTTACGATGAATAAAGTTGAGGTGAAACGGATGAGATTCGTTCGTTTTGTATGAAGCCATTGAGCGGAATGGCGCATACGTATACATCTCAATTCGCTCTGGTAAAATATAATAATAATATAATATAATATAAATGAATACATGGGAAACGTTCGCTGTTCGAATGCATTACGAATGCGAAGTCCGTTTCAATTTTAACGACGGCGGTCGCGCGAGGAAACCACTTCAATTTTAAATGTAATATGCGTGGGGGCATTTATTGGCCAATCAATATCGCCATTTCTTACCTAACTAACTTTCAATACTAATTCGCTTGAATCCTGCAAACATGCACACGTCCAGCCTCTTAATCCATTTGCAATTCTAAATTAAACCAACAACCATTTCATTCCTATCCTTTCCCTTCCCTTCCCTTCTTTTCCCATTCCATTCCAATGCTGCTCAGAGACACTGCGAAGAGATGCGAGCGAATGTTTATATTTTCATATATTGAGAACTCGGAATTACAATGCAAATGGGTCTACGGGTCTCCTGATCATAATTAATTTCGTATGCGGGATTTTTAGTGTTCATAAACATGCTTGCCTTATTTGCATCTTTTGTTACTTTTTATATCCTCGCGTCTTATTTTCGCTGCGCTTCAGGATTATTACGACGGAACGGCTCTTTTCTTCTCTTTTTTCTCTCCTTCCCATTTTACAGGCGACGTATACAGCACAAAATATTCAACAACGGTTGCACCTTAAAAAAAACACATTCAGTTTTGGAACCTCTGGAACATCTACATTTCAGTTAATGTTACAAACATAAGTTTATTTACGGATATTTCTTATTAATTCATTTTTAATTATGCTGCCACGTGTACATAATATGTTATTTACATTTCATATAGATTCAACGTTTTCATTTTTCACGTGTTACAAACTAAACAGTTTGTAGTAACTAGAAAATGTTTAAGCTCTAGTTTTGGAAGCGCTGGAAGGATTCGCAAGGAGTCATTACGAACATATGTTCACAGATTCGTCTTCGTTTTTCGTATTATTTTTTTCGTTTGTGCTCCGGCGTGCGTGTGTGTGTAATAAATGTTCAGATAAGATTTCCATTGGTTAAATAATAAATTTCAGTCCGACCGGCCGGAATGGACGTCAACGGTGGCGCAGCATCCACGTGGAATGCCATCGTCCGCCCACGGTCCTAATCCCCGGCCTCGATGAAAAAAAATACGAAGAAGAAAAAAAATAAGAGAGAAAGAAAATAGAAGAGGTGAAGCCCAAATGAAAAATAAGACCTTCCTCAGCCTCTTCGCATTATGACGATGATTGCTATTATTATTGTTTTCGGATTATGTCCTTCCAACTGATTCCTATCGGTATGGGGCTAGATGTAGGCGCGAGAAGGCTAACTCTGCGCTTGGTAAATAAACCAACCTCTAAAATTGGAAGCTTCCACATTTATAGCCTCAACCTGAATAGCCAGGGAAGAGCTGAAAGCCCGGACACACCGGGAAACCGAAGAAAGAGTAAAAATAAAAGAAGAAGGTGAAATAAAATCCCGAGTGTTCGTCGGTAATTACACGTGTGAATTGGAAATGAGGAGCGGCAGCGGTCTTTTATAGCGTGCAAACAAATGTCTTTCTTTTTATTTCCTTTTCTCGAAAGACAAACATTTGCTCGGGCGGCCCGGGAATCAGTCAATCTACGAAATTTTAATTACGAAAAATCAAAGCCGCTGCGGCCGAGCGCTTCAAGTAGCTCGATCTGCTCTTCAAACAACGTACATTATTTTATACACGTACGTCGGGATTCTTTAGCGTTGTTTGATGTCCTTAAAAAAACAGAACGTTAATTTAAAAAAAAATGTGAAGAAAAAGGACTATCGGCATTTCGTATTTCTACTGTTTAACTATCAATCGTTTAAAAATCATCAAAGAGTTACGTTTTTCCTAGTTTATTTCTATCAATCAATACAATTGTACTTGAAGTATAGCACCATGTATACTAATTAACGTTAACTAGAAATAATAAAAGTATTGAATTTTTATTTGAATTATTTAAAAAATAATTAAATTAAGGCATATTTTTTACAAATTCATTCTGAAAATTTGAAAAAAACATCATCGAGTACTGAATAGTAATACAAGTTATCAAATATTCAAAATTTGGTTAATAAAATCAAAATTCGTATTTCTATTAACTTGTACCAACAGTACTCTTGAGTCTCTATAGGTATTTGAATGCTGAATATGGATAATCATATATAATAATTCACAGTAAATTAGGAATATTAAATATGATGTATGACAATGGTATTATTGCTTAATAAAGGAGAATTGTAAATGGTAGTATTAAGAAGGTTGTAGAGGATTAGGAAAACGTGAATGGGTACTTGAACGTGTAAATATGTAGGGAACAAACACCGGAGCGGTTGCATGACTAATTAGGTAATAATATTAAATTCGACATGTTTGGTGTGTGGATTACTAGCGTGTCAAAAATTGATTTATGGATAAATATTGTAGCAGACAACAAGAGCTATTGCTGTAGGCCGATTATCGGATGGGCTAAAAAGAAGACAAACAAAACAAAACAAAACAGGAGAGAAGAATTGAGATGTCATTGCTGCGGCCGCGACGCGTGATTTGTTTGGGTTGAGCTCATGTCTGTCGGAGGGGCTATTGGAACAACAACAACAGCAACAACAACGGCGACAACAATAACGACAACAGCACGCACAGCGGTCGTGCGTTCTGGGTGCGCGCCCACTAATCCCATTCCGATACCATCCATGGCATTCCAAATAAAAATGCGCTTGCGTACAACCATTAAACGCGCCAACATCTCAAGAACTCAACATTGCAGGGAGAGGACATTTCGCCGCGATACCATCGGAATTGCTTCATTATTATTTCCCATTTTCATACCGTCATACCATTAGGGCCCAATGGGTTCCTGAGTGGCGCAGGTGGTGCTGCTACCCACCGTGATTATCATGTTTCCTTTTACTCAAATTTGACCACTTGTCCGACAGACCCTCCATTGATCCCTTATCAGCGCACTTCATTTTTATGATCGGCTTAAAGAAAGGAAGGATTGGATTGAAAAAAAAAGGTAAACATATACATGATGTGGAGCAGCAAAGACTCTTCTGATTAATCTGCTTCACACGGAGAGAAACGTAGGAACACCTACTAAACATAATCAAATCTGGTTTGAGAATTTGAATTGATGGCGGCCAACGCAGCCCGAACAATTGCTCATTACCTTTATGTTATTACAACCGTCTCAGGGTGTGTCACGTTTCCACGATTCGTTTTTTTGTCATTCTCGCCTCCTTCTCCTCTTTTTCCACTACGTACACCTCCCTTGACAGATAAACAAATGAAATGGAATTGAAAGAGTCTCGTAAAGATTACGGATCACCGATAAATTAATCCTGTTACTCTTTTTTTTTCTCTGTTTCCCTTTGTCTTTCATGTACGTACGTCTGTGTCAATCCTCGCTCCTTACCCTTCCCTTCCCTCGTCTTCTTAATCATTATTATTATTATTGCTCCGTGTCCAAACAAGTTACGACTACTCTTTTTACGATGCGATAATAACCTCGCTCACGTAAATTCAAAGGAGGCTACTAAATCACACCACATCGACGACCACTAAAAAATTAATCACTACATCGGTGGAATTGAATGTTTTCACATGGAGGGGTTGTGGGGTGTATACGAAGGATTGCCCGCATTATAAATATTGTTTTCGGAGTAATCGACCATAATTTATAACCTTCTTGAGAGTTTGAGGGCGCCGCGAGCGTCAAGCTCCTTCGACACGATTTTCGGAAAAATACAACGGAGAAGGAATTAAACAGCGTAAACGGACGACGTAATAATAATATTGGACTTGTCTATGTAATTTATCTAAGTTTGTAATATAATATAAATTGCGGCGTCTGGCGCCTGCGGCCTCTTAGAATTGAAGAACACCAGTCAATAGCACTTCATTCATCACGCTGCAACTTTCCTTCCTTCATTGGACCATCAAAATCTTGAGAAAACCTTCAAACTTTTTAATTTTTATCGTTTTCCTATTATTAGATTAATAGTTGAAAATATGGTTCTAAAAATAATTGTGTTCACATATTTTACACGAGAACTACGAATATTTAAATGCATAGACTTTAATGAAAGATTTGTAGATTTAACGAATTTTGCGAAAAAAAAAATAGGAAGTAGAGGTTTATGTTATTTTTTTCTTGAAGGGTGAAGGAAAACTAATGAAGCAGAGTGTAGGATGAATAGATAATCAGGTGTTGTATATATTGGAAAATATTATAGGGTATAATAGTGTGTAGAGTGGATGGTGGGATATTAACGGTATGGACGGTGATGGAAATGTGAGTGAAATATTTGAAAACGCGAATTGTGGACTTTGTTATGCCTCCTATATAAACTCGGTTCCAGCCAATTTCCCTTCGGATAAAAGTTACGGTATGGAAATAGCAATTTGCGCGCACCGGACAAGCGGCTCGACGCGGCGTTAAAGTGGAATTAGATGGACCATAATAAAATGTAATTAAATAAAATTGCCTATTATTAAGCTCCCATCGATTCAGCTAACTGTTAAATTATTATATGAGTTGTTGCAGTTTGTTGGGAACTGTTTAATTGACAATCGCCGGACACATTTACATATCAAGATTATAATCCGCGCCGAACCTATTTATTTATCGAATTAATTAATATTAAAATGGATTACTTGCACTGACAGCAGGAGAAATCCGCGCTCCGTGATTATCATTATTATGGACCGTCCACTTCTTTCGCATCAGAGTTATTTATTGGACAACGGAACGTTGATCGCACGGACGCGTGTGGGCATCAACACGCATCAACTTTCGCCCCGGTTTTCTACAAATATATTATACAAAAGTTAAGTTTTTTGTTTTCAAAATTTAGTATTATGTAATTTATTTCAAAACCGAAATATTGTTTAATTGCATATCAATATTGATTAACAATGAGGATGATAAAGTTCTAAAGATTGTATGTCTTAAGGAATGAAATTTTTTTAAATGTTGATCACACATTCGTGTGTGGCAATCAACAAACATTAACGTTCAGCTCGAGTTTGTACAAATAACTGAAAATAAAGACCCTCACACGCACCCCCTGTGTGTTTCTATTTACCTAAACAATATTGACTCGAAACCCGTTGTCAAAATAATGGAAGACACCGCTTCATTTCGCTCCATCCACATCAACCCTCTGAATTCCATCTTTTTCCTGCGCCGTTGAGAGCTTCATTAACAAATTAACCGAAAGCCTAGGGTTCGCGCCAAAATGGAAAACCGGTGACGTGGATTTCGTTAATTACAATAATGACTTGTGCACGGTGCAAGAGGCGGTAGCTTTTATGTTAATGAAAATGGAACTGCAATCCCATCGGTGTTTAATAATTATTATTGGATTCGCGGCGGAACCGCAAAACCGAATTTCGCGCCAATTCCGAGAGCGTCCGGAAACGAGCGTCGACGCCAATAATGAATTTATCCGCCGCTCCACGAAAACCGAAAAATGCACCTAATTTTAGAAGACCACATAAAAATTTATTACGCGCCGTCGGAATTAAATCTTTACGTTTTCCAGTTAAAAAGTGTATAAATACAAAAAAATCTGTATAGTAGAGGAATCGGGGCTCTTCAAAGGCGCCAGCTACGAACTGTGGGACCGAATTAGTTTATTATAGTTACCACGAGAAACTATCTCGATTTAATAGGGTATGAATCCAACAAATGACATTTTATTTTATTTTTAAATCTAACATTTATTTTTTTTCTATTAATTATAAAATATTTGGGTTAAAATTAAAGTTTTAATTTTGAAAATATTTTTAACTTTTAGATTTTGTTCATAAATTACAATTTTTTAATTATTTTCTTCACAAAAATCATTTCCTTAGATCAAGTAAATACTAAATTAACTATGCTCTAAAATAAGACATGTTGGTATATTAGATTACCACTATGCATCCAGAATAGAAGTTCCATATAAAACCATTTAGTTTATTTTGAATATCAAAAGTCAATGTCCTTAGATTTTATGAGCAACATATATATAGACCACAGTTCTACTTAATATTTGATAATAGAATTCAATTTAAGTTTACTAAATTATTATTGATTTCTTGGATTGTACTTTCAAATTATATTTTTCAATTTTTAGTATGTCAAAAGTAAATGTCTAGTTATTTTTTTAATGACCATCTGGTGTATAGATTTGTATGAATATGTGTGTCACAGTACTTTTTTTGTAAATGAATCGATTTTATGAAATGATGTAAGTTTTTCATCAGTCTAAAATAAGATTATTGTTTTTGGAAAATGAAGGAAAAGTATCTGGATTTAATAGTGTACGAATCCAAGGAAGACAGTTCCATTAGAGTACGTGTACTAAATATAGAAAAATGCAGGTTCTCCTGCTCGGGATTGTCTTCTTCTGCCTGCAGTGCTACATTTTTTCTCTTTTTCTTTTCGTTCATTGCTTTTTCGTTCCCAGTGATAACTTTATGAGTGCAGGCTCTCTCAACTTTAATTAAATCAAGTGCTGGCATTCGACGTCGGGGGGGAAATTTGTCACGTAAAGAGATCGGATCTAATTTAGTACGTTATTAGTCATTCATTAAGTTCCATAATCCGGGGCTGACTAATGAACGAGATAACAATAAATAACACGTGGATGTGCATGTGTGTAGGCCCGGTCACCTTAATTACCGTTCTTCGGGAACCGAAATATTCAAATGAAGAGGCCGCGTAAATCATAGGTCCACGACGTTCAAATTAAATAAACAGCGCTGCGTGATGGGTTTTTTCGGCGCAAGCGGGGAATCCCCGCGATTGCATTTTCAACAGTTGCGACAGCTTCGACAAGCCAACAACAGCGGTGTTGGGACAATGCCAGGCACGAAATAATCAAGGGCATAACTTTTTAATACCAGACATTCAGCACATAGGAGAGATAGAGAGAGCTTTCATCCAATTCTTATCTGCTGTGAAATGGACGTAACACTTTATATCACTCAACATCGGGTGTGAGGATTCATCTCTCTATCTTTCTCTCTCTTGACTATCGCAGCGTTTCCCTTGCTCCTCTCCCTCTCGTAACAATTAAAACGCTAAAAGCACCATAACTTTCACACAAATCACCCAGGACACCGTAATCTCGTAACAATTAATTTTATGGACTCTTTCTATCGCCGCCTCGCGCCTCATAATTATACTTTTAAATATATATATCTTCTACTTCTTCCACTTCATCCTTCATCTCTCTACTTCGTTCGTTTTCTTTTTCTTTTACTTTAGTTTTTTAGTTTCTCCTTCTTTCTTTCGTTCCACCTATCTCTGTTTCACTCGCTCACCATTATGTCCGTATCAAGTATCAAATTTACCGTCCAGATTTGCATACCGTAAACTGGCACTAACTTCATCTTAAACACACTTTAATATCCCGAGTTTCAATTTCATTGTTTAGTTTTATCGCGCACGAATCACCATAAAACGAGACATGCTTAAATGATATATCAAACAATTGCGATCGAACGTTCCCTTTCGACCTTTATAGCTCATATCCATTTCCTTCAATTACCAAAGGTACTTACAAAATAATCTCAAATTTAAACAATTTATTCAACTCAAATATAACACACTCAAATTCAAATTTATGAAGTTTATTAAAAAAAAACAAAGTTTTTAATGAAAAATTTTGTGATCGAAAAATGTAATTTATAATTATAAAAATTATGTCTAAATCGTTTAGGTATGAAAATGAAATAACAGTTTCACTTGTATTTTATAAATTAATTCTGGAATACCGAGAATTGCATTTATGTTCGGACAGTATATAAAAAAATGCAATTAAAAAAGTTTGTGATTAATTTAAAAAAGCGATTTGGCTACTTTGGAGCTGCACAAAAGAGCGGCCTCGGGGTGTCCTCCGTCTGATCCGTTTCGTTTCTTGTCTCGTCCTTTTTTTTTGAACTTCTTCGATGTATTTCTCTTGTACTTTTTTATTTTATTCTTCGCTTTGGGTGGACAAGTTCGAAACCTCAAGAAGGATAAACAGAAACGATCTGCGTGGGCCGAGGATAATTTGCGACCGGCGTGGAAAAACAGTGAAATATTTATGGGTCGATAAATATAATTATTATGAAAACGGCAGCGTCGTCGTTATAATGCGACGATGCCTATCGGACGTTCCCTCAAGCCATGGACGATATTTTACACTCTTTATATACGCACACACGGTTATATAGGATGCAAATAAATTGGCCGACCGAAAACGGTGTAAATGAGATTAAGGCGAGCTGCAGGACGAAAGTTAAAAAACGTAAATAAATAAGCAAACAAACCAGAACCGGACCACAATCCTTAAAACAAGTTAATTTTCCGATCGCGAGATTACATCGTCGACCATCGTTATGGAGTGGTGGACAACATCATCCCCTATTGATTCACGTACCCCAAATCCAAACGAAACAAAACAAAAAATAGGAATTGAAGCGCAGAAAATATATACATACACACACCGGCTCGGAATTAATTCCAAATCCAAACAAATGATTCGCATTTTTGTCGAGTTTTATGTTACTAGGTGCGTTTTGTCCGCGTTCGATGTTTTATTTTTTCTTGTTTTTGTTTTGTTTCGGTTTCTATTTGTTGTTTGTTTTAGTTTAAAAAAAATATTTGCTTCACGACCGCGTGTCTAGTTCGACTTTAATACCTGTTAGTGACAAGGAAAATTGCAAAATGCGATTTTCATTTGCTGATATAATGAAAGTTGTAATCGCACCGAAATATCTTAGCGTAACGGAAGTAATTGATTTCACTCCCATTTCTTAATTGTTTTTATTACCTTTGTTCATTCATTTTTCTGCAATTCTGTTAATTGGATGTGTTTTATACTCATTATACATTTATCAAATAAATGCAATCAATTCCAATAGATTTAACAAAAATAATTTCTAGTATGATTTTTACACCAAGATTTTAAAAATTGTTTCAGCTTATATAATCGTCGGTTTAAAAGTGTAAATAACTTAAACTCTTGAATTTTTGTAGAGTTTAGTTGATGTTTCCTGTAGAAGTAAAATGGAAACATTGTGGGTCTAATGTCATGCAATGTCGCAGCGTTGCAGTCGGGATTGGAAATATGCCGTGATAATAGTAATTATGTTGTAACCATCGTCATTATTGCATTAAGCTTAATGTATAACGCAGGCTATAAAATTGGAACACGAATTCAGGTGGTCGCGTGAACAAAGCAAACAAAACAACAACAAACAACAAAAGAAAAATGCGCAACACGGTCGGGCGTCCGCGTTTATTGCAATAAATAACGCATAATGCTATGAACAAAGAGTGAATTATTGCCCAGCAAGGGCATAGCTTTCGTGCAACCACGGTGCCACGACGAAACGCAGGTTGCATAAAACGCCTTGGCGCGACGCCATCAATCATCGGAGGTCCATGCGGAATAATACAATTGTTCATCAAAAACTGAAAGCTTGTTGGCGTTTTATTGTTTCAGCCGAGCGCAAATTGCGACGTGAAAAAAGGCCCGCAAACCGTTTTAGGATTAAAAGTTGCAAGGGGGATTTCGTTTTGAAGGATTAACACTCGTGCACGCACATATATATATATACACATAAAAACACAACACATACACGCTGTGCCGTACATGGTGAAATCTGGCTAAATTTATTGGGGCCGCCCGGCTAAAGACTTTTAGCCCCAATAAATACGCCCACGCTGACGATGATGACGTTGGCAAAAAGCAACGAAAAAAAATATATATACACAACATAAACGTTAACACATATTGATAAGGCATTTCAACGCAATCGGAGTTATTTATAATCGTGGGATAAAAAATTTACGTGAAAAACATCAGATCGCTCCATTTACGTTGGATAACAATTTAATCAATCAAGATTATCGCAGCATCTGCGAAACGATGAATGAGCGTATCTCTAGTTGGAGGATTTACTTCCGCTCTTTATATAAATATACATTTCTTTATTATTATTTCAATTCCTGTCTCGTATTTTTTTGTTCATCAGCTTTGTTCTTTACTGCATCACAAGTGCACAGTTTTCGGAAAACAATGGAACAACTACGAGGAATACCTTAATTTCTCACTGCTTTATTCTTTATTTACTCTGTGTATTAATTAAATAAGCTTGAAACTTAAAAAAATAATGTTGTATTGAAACGTAATTATTATTAATAGTTTGCGAACGATCATAGCTAATTAAGCAATACACGGTTCTATAAGAGAGATTTAAAGTGTTCGGTAAAGCTCGTTAATGCTTCCAACGAAACTTAATTAAACTTCGTGCAAGTCCGTGTTAAATCTGAAGTCCCAAAGCGCGTTCGGTAGAATTCGTTATAAATTCGGCGACATTTCGCAAAGCCGAATTATTTAAACCGCCGGCAAATAACGTAATTAGTCCTGGTTTCGTCCTGCGGGGTCTCGTCCATGTGTAAGAAGATGAGGGACACGGATGAACTAACAACAATTGTATCCGACTAACTACGCTTGCATTTGGATTAGGATTAATGAGGGTCTGGTAAAACTAAAACGTATAACTCATTCTTAACCGACCGACATGTATTTTATAAATTGATATTGTAATTAAAAAATCTTTATAGAAAAATACAAATAGAAAATTTTAATTATTTTTTTTTAATAATTATTAAAAATAATATTGTCTGCGAGCTTTCAGCTATAAAAATTAATTTAATTTTCAATTACAGATTAAACACTTAGCAATTACAGTTATCTTAACCCAGCGTTTCGTGAATCCATTTAAAAGAAAAATAAATATAATCAGATTTTTGTTTTATTTAATAAGTCATTAAACTTAAGTGTTCTAAGAATTTCTATTATACTTAACAGTGAATACAATTAAAAAAAAACTTTATGAATCTTCTAAGTATTTAAACTTATATTTATATAACATAATTAACATATATAATTACTAAAATTAGTTTATGTTAAAATTGTTAATCAAAGTATATATTTGTTGTGGTATTTCTGTAAATCAAAATATTTTTGTAAGCTTCAATTGTAATTTTGGTTATGGCTTTTGTATCAATTACGGAACGGTATAATTGGAACAGAGTTGAGTAAGGCCCGGAATACTGCGCTACCGTTTATTATAATTCCGCTCGGAGTTATGGTAATGGAATGGGAAAAGGTGTTTTGGGAATTGTCGGATGATGGTGATAATAATAACAATAGTAATGATAATAATAATAATATAAAAAAAAGAAGAAGAAAGGAAGGGCGTACAGGGAGAGAGGAAAAAGTTTGAGGGGTATTCTCTGCGGATGTGTGTGTGATTTGAAGGGGGAGTTAATGGGCCCTTTCAATTCAAATTACATTCTCTC
This sequence comes from Nicrophorus investigator, assembly GCA_963457615.1. NCBI lineage: Eukaryota > Metazoa > Arthropoda > Insecta > Coleoptera > Silphidae > Nicrophorus > Nicrophorus investigator. The sequence goes on from OY735146.1 coordinate 10,225,402, forward strand.
GTGGTCGGGGGATGCAGGGGTGGGCGGCGGTCGCTTCACGGTGCGCGCCGTGTATTACATATATTATTTTTTTATTGGTATAGTTTAACCCTTTCCGCCTACATAATGACGGCCCTCGGATGTAAATTATGTATAATTTACATGGATTCGACCACACGCGTTACAGTTTTCTCTATGTGTGTATATGTATATGTATACGTGTGCCTCTGGTCCTTTTTTCTTCTATGTTTTTTTTTTATTTATTTTTTTCGGGTGACACAAAAGGTTCCTGCGGGCACCTACGGCCGCCGCCGCAAATTGATATTTAGTGGCTGTGGTCGTCCCCTCCACACCCCTTCCGGAGCTGTAGCCGCCCCCGCTTCACCCCCTCCGACTGTGGATGTTAATCTCCAATATTTCACATGATTTTATTGGACCCACTGGGGCGTTAATACACATTTCTGTCCCTCTTTTTATGACCATCGAACTGTACACAGTTCGGACTGCATCGTTCGACTGTTGATAATTCTTTTGATAAAAGAAAAGTGAAAGCTCGTAATTTGCCCCAACACACACTCTCACATACACACAGCAAATAAATAACGAGCGAGGGATTGGGGACACAATAAAGACGAATCGACAAACCAAACTTCAGTTGATCCTTCAATCACTTTGTATGTTGACATCAATCTAACTCACTACTCAATTGATTATATATTAGGTTTGATGAAAGTTTAACGATTTTGCTCATCCAGATGGGTAATCACTATCGTTTTTAAAACTTTGGATTGAGAGCGTATTCATATTGTGATTTATTACAATTTAACTTCAATGTTAATATTTCTAAAAGGTAAACCGGTTGGACCATCAAAAAAGGTACATAACCGCGGACGAAGTGTAAACAATGCGCGAAATTTTTTCCCGCGTTCCGACGATCGTAGTAAATTCCGTAGATCGATTTTCATTCAACGCAAGATTACGTTATGAATGAAAAAAAAAAAAACAACAAGCGCGCTGTTTCATTGGCAGTGTTTACGTGTATCGTACCAAAAAAAAAAAGGTTAATAGGAAATGCAAACAGGCATTCTTCAGGTGGTCCACATATATTTGCCCTTCGGAATGATAGGCAATTAATCACGGCTTGGAAGATTGAAACCCAATTGTGGTATTCGGTTTAGGTGAAATCGGCTTGACATGACGACGTGTATAAAATGCCGGGATTTATTATACCAAGCTCAGATGCTAATACAGTATTTTATTGTAAATACTAGGCTGTAGACAAATAGTCGTTTCTAGTGGATTGATGGACGAATTTTAGGGCTCGTAAAATTCGTAGTAAAAATTAAACTTTATACTGATCGCTGGACAAGGGTGAATTAGCGGCACGCTGTACTTTTTTTTTATTGATTTGAAGCCCTTAACGAGTGTTGTAAATATCAATAAATTTTATTGGGTTTCAGGTAAGGATGGAAATGCATTGAAGGAGTGTCAAGCGGGCGCCGCCACAGCAGACGCCGAAAAGCGGCACGAGGAATGAATATAACCCCCCGTCCCCTTCGGCATCAGGGGGGTGCATAGATCACGGCCGTTCTTTACTGATTGGGGATTTGTAGCGTGCCGTAAATAACCCGGCTTGGCTGCCACCTGAGTCCCGGGGCTCCCCTTTATCGGTCTCCCCCCTTTCGGCCGCCCTCGACAACTTCCAACCCCCCAGAAATCCGGCACCTACCTATTCTATACCAGTATGCTGACTGTGGACTGCACTTGCGGTCACTTCCATTTACCCCAAAAGTCACAAACTTAAAAACCATATGTGTACTAGTTTATTCTGATATTTGAATTCCCAAAATTTTATATTTGTCAATAAATTTCGAAATTATTATATTTTGAAATAGTAAATTAAAAAATGCAATATACATTTTTTAAAACTTTTATCATATTTTTCAAGTAATATTTTTACTGAAAAATGAAGTTATTTGAGAGATATGCAAATGAAAGACTCGTTTTCTTAATTAAAATGGTTTTTCCAATTGCCTTAACGAAAACAATATCTTTATAAAAGCATAATGAAATACTCAATCTAGAATTAATAAAACTCGAATTATCATAATTCTTATTGCGAATGGGATTGGAAGTACAGGAGCGTGTTTAAGGGTGATATTGGAAAATCCCAAATTAATATAACCCATCTATTTGTAGGCAGTAAGTTCCAGAAACGCGTAGCAGAAAGAAATTTAATATATCTGCAACAGTAAGAAATATATTGTATGAGCGACATTTTTGTTGCGACAAAGAATTGGCAGCGTTTTTCTCCTTCTCTCTCTCTTTCAATCGTTGACAGTCTAGGCGAGATATGGCCCTTACCCAGTAGTCCTTTCTACTCGTCCGACTGAGGCCATATGGGATTAGGAATTCCACAATTGGAACTTCCCGCTCGATCTTCCATCAATCGTGTATCCTCACCCCCTCACATCTACGACACAATAACAATCGGGCATTCAAAAACCACGAGCATACAAATTGTACATTACAATTTGTCCGAAATCTAGCAAACCATTTTTTACCAACAAATCCATTACATCAGACAATTTTATTTAAATCAATTAACATTTATAATAATTTGTTAGGTGTGCCAACTATTAAATAGTCAATTTAGTTTTAGTGTTATAAAATTATCTAATAGAAATTATTAAGTAAAAAAATGTTTTAATGGGCTAAACGTGGCCCGCGGGCCACATTTTGCAATTTCCATTATAAGTAAGAGCTCTGTTTCAATTTTGCGACACCCGATACAATCGATATTTGGGACAAGCAGGCATCCACCCCAACCTGCAAACAGCCGCCCCCACGCGCCTATGCACAACGTAGTGTACGTACGCGTTTTAATTAAGTCTCTCGGATTATACTTAATGCAAGTTCGTAAAGTCGGTGTATTTTGAAATAAACGATGCCGCAGAACTAATTTCGAAAGCAAATGAGAAGTTTGCTAATTGAAAGCGTAATTAAAACTACAATTTGGAAATCGAAATGTTTTCCTTTGCCGCTACCCAAATTAGCGGCGATAATTAACAATCGCAATTAACACTGGTGAAGAGGACGACTGAAGGCATGTGCAATCAATCAATTACCGCAAACAGTTTTGAGCTTCGATTCAATTATCATTTAATAATCTCTTCGATACAGCAAGTTCATTTACATTTCGCTTGAGAGTAAAAATTGATGAAAAAAAAATTAAATTCTGAGATTATTAAGTAAGTTTTTGCTTAATAATTTAATTGTGCCGCCCCCGAAATCGCGGCTCTCTCAAAGATGAACACGTGAAAGGAAACAACAACCAACAACAAAAAAAACGTTTTCTTTCTTTGATCGATGGAAGGCCGTGGTGCCGAACGATCATTGAGCCATCAATCATTTTTCGGCTCCGAAGAGGCGGTCCGACAAAAGGAAAACAAAAAAAATAAAGAACGTTCAAAAAAGAAATAAAGGACAAGACACTCTTACAAACGCTTCCCGCTGAAACTTCATTTTAATAGCGCGCTATTATTATATACACCTCGTTTTTTCTTTTATTCTTCTTTTTTTTTATTAGTTGTTCGCGTGATGAGGCCGTTCATCATCCACCCCCGCAATAGCATCGGCCGCAATCCCGTGAAATTTAATTTAATTACGCAACGCGCATATTATCCTTTCGGGGGGCGGCGTAGGAGCCCGGAGTCAGCAATAACAGAGTCCGTTGGCTAATTCCGCTGTATATTTAGAGTGTATAGTTTATGAATGATCATATAATTAACCGCCAATTACGCGATGAAATATTTGCGAGCAAGATGAGCGCGAACGCCATTAGACCTCATCAAAATTGATTGGAACCTGACATCACTATTGACATTCCTGTGTAAAATTATTTTAGTTGCATATATTATTTATCTAAAAAAGAAGTAATATTAAATTTATTAATACAAAAAAGTACTTAAAAAGTTCTTGAAATATTATAGGTGTATCATAATAAAGAAGAAATCTTAATTTTGAAGTGGTTTGCGAGTTTGTAGTTACAAAACTAACGTTCATATTTTATCTAAAAAAGAAAAGAGAAACAAAAAGCTGTTAATTAGCGAAGTTAATTAAGTGAAGAGGTGTATGTAATTCTTCGACTATGGGCGTGAGGCGGCGGATGTTGGAGCGGAGAGGGCGGTTAATATGACTTCTCGTATACAAGCTGTGTAAATTGGCCGCAGTGTATGTTGGTGGGAAGGTGAATTTTCATAGGCGAATTAATTAATATTTCGGATTTTATTGTGTGCACTGCGAACTTCCTCGATGGGGGTTGAGGCCTAAAAACCTAACCTCCCAAAACACCCCTTTTCCTTAAAGTTATTGTTGTTGTTTTTGAAGTTCCCGCGCGGCAAATTACACCTAAAATTTTACAGCGAAATTTATTCTATTGACTGCCGCGAAAGTTACATCCATTTAGGAAACTTTTCATATTGTGCCTCACTATTCATGGGGGTGAATGGAGAAAACGGGTTACCGCGCGTACAAAAAGGAAGTGGAGATGAGAAGAAGGGAACAAGAGCTGAAAAAAAAAAGTAGAGACAGAAAATAAAATAAAGGGTGGAAGCGGAGCCACCAAACACACACGCTCGCGTTTTATAAGTGATAACAGCGGGGAAAGAAGTATGGGGATGGAGAAGAAGAAAAAAGGGGTTCCTTTAACCGGGGGGGCGGTTTTTGTCCGCCGAACAAAATGCTTAATCGATTTTTCCGCTCGCAAGAAAATGTGAAAAGTGAATAATGAATGGGTTCGTTACAATTTTTGTACCCTTGTCCCCCTTTTTCCTTGCCATCAACCTACACATATATGTATATAAATATAACAAAAGTATATTTATACATGTGTGAGCGTTTCGGAATTGATGAGGATTGGACATTAATCATTCCCGTTATTATTTTAATAAATTCAACTGTCGCGTTATAAATCTTGCTTTATTAATGGGGGGACAACGAGGGAACCCGTTCATCAAGGGAATTACATAATGCAATCAATGTTTAATTTCGCAAAGATCATCGATCGCCGTTTCGGGGGTCGCTTGCTGGATGACCGCCTCCGTCGCCGCCGTCACAGCCGCCCCCCGCGCATTATTAATTGAATTTCCAACTGTGGAAATTATTTATGCGTTGCACAATAAAATGAAATAGCTGAACGGAAACAAAGCATGTGGGCATTAGTATTAATTGTGTATTATAACGTCCCCCAAAAAAAAATACTAACAGCAATAATAGTAAAATAATTACTGTAATCAAAACTTGACCGTTGTTTCCGAAATCCAGTTTACATCACTCATTTCATTATCGAAATGATGCTTAACAGCCGTTTGGCAAACACTAAAATGTTTTGATTAATACATATTATTACATTTTTCAAAATGTAGAAAATTTCAAAATTTTACTTAAAAATGGAGCGTTATATTCATTATATACAGTAGCTGGGAAAAATACAGGCCCTTTTTAGGACCTCAGACAATTAAATGGAAAACACGGCGCAAAGAAGTTGGGGATGAGGGCAAAAAAAAATTGTTGGGAGCACAATCCGCGTTGAAATATTTAAATCTCAATTTGAAAATTCGGACAAAGGGCGCTTATTTAAACTGGCGGCGGTAAACTCGATTTAGTATTAAAGCGAAAATCCTTATAAAGAATTAATTAGAAAAAATTAAATTAATTTCAGCCGAACAGAGTGGGACAATAGAATTGTGCCGGGGAGTTTATTAAAATAAAAAATAAATAAACTAAATGAAATGAAAGACAAAGCTGAACAAAAATTGAAATACAAAAAGAGAGCTATGTAATTAAAAGTTTTATAACTTTGCATGTGCTTTTTCAATAGATTTATATTGTTTTTGCTAAATTGTTATATGAATTACGTAATTGCAGTCACCAAATGTAATGATGTAATGTAGCAACAGTATACAGTTATATAAGAATTAAATTATTACCAATATATAGAATTATGGATATAAAAAGATTTTTTTAAACTATTGAAAATTGAATTGTTTAAATCAGATTTGTAATAATTTTCTATTGTAAATTAATTATATATTATGTAATTTATAAACTTGGTGCTGAAAACTGTGGTATATAAGTTATTACAGTATGTGTTTGTAACAATGTTGTAAAGTGTCGCAGGTTTCTGCTATTTTAAGTAATTGCGTTCTAACTTTGGTGAAACAGTGGATATGCTAATACTAATCATCGGATGGCATGCTTTTAAAATAATTACTGCGCACTATTAATTAGAAATGATTATGAAAACTTTTCAATTTCAATTTAAAATGTAAGATATATGCGTAGCGAATTTGTTGAAAACTCTTGTAAAGTTGAGCGAATCAAGTATTTCATTAAGCAATAGACGATATTGGTGTGGGCACATTAATTATCGTGAAAGGATCCGTCCTGTTTGCACCGACTGAACTAAAGTAAAACCCACACCAAATATTTGAGCGGTTCTCAATTGCATTGCGATGTTCGACTTAACAATCTTAAGTAAGATTGCATGTTCGTCCTTAATTAAGAAAAGCAAAGCGAAATTAAAAACAAAATGAATTAAGAAAGTTAAATTGTGAAAAAATGCAATTATCCGGTCGTTGCGTAATCGAGGGTCGGGGCTGGGAAAATGCCGCATTATAAGTGCGAAATGAATCGGACCAAATGGGATATATATATTTGCATTTATGTAATTTCGCGGGAGATTTGAATTTCAGTGGGTGAGGTTGTAATACATTCAAAATAATGCGGAAATTAAAAACTCAAAAGCGGAGTTCTGATCATGGCGTCCGCCGATTCGCAGACCGGATTGATTGTGTAATCGCAGCCCGGAACGGTGATTAATGGATTAAAAACGTTCGGCGCATTTGTAGCTGACACCGGAAACGTCCGCCGACGCCGATCTGATGCAAGGACAATTAGGGGATTGCGGTCGCAGTAAGACGATCCATCCCCTCAAAAACCGGGTCCAGCTGGAATGCTGCACAACATCCGGTCATACAGATATTGAAATTCCGTGCATTTATTATATGCATCTTTCTCGTTTTCTTTTGATTTTTTTTGCTGCCTCCTATTCTTAAAAATTTTACTTTTTGGCCGTTTCACCGCCGCCGAAGAAGAACAATTTGTCGGGAATAAAGGGCGCACATAATGCCGCGTCATAAAAGTTTCGCAAATCTTATTAAAAGTACGAGGTTTGCCTTTCCGGCTCTTCTTTTAATATTAGTTGCGCTCGCCGGGCGCAAGTCTCACCGGTATTAAAAATTATAATTTAATATCGCGAGTACACGTTTTATTAAGTCCACAGCTCGCCACACATACCAAACGCATTAGTTCCAAACCTCATTTTTATTTACCATAATACTCGACTTCCCTAAAACCGTCTACACACAACACGTTACATGTCAAGTACATACAATCATTCTAGACATAATATGCTATTAGAAACGAATATTCACGAAGCTGCACGAAGTCTTTTTGTATTATTTTTTGGTTTGCGTTAATGGAGGGCTCGGTTTATATCCAACTTAATTAATGGAACTCGATAAAGGGACTTAAACCGATAACAGCTCTGGTACGTCCGAATTAAACAGACTCCGCGTATTAAATTAAATTTATTACGCTCGAGCCAAATCGACCGCACCGGAATCGATCGATTTTGCCCGATTCCGACCGGTGCAGTGCGGATTCGCTCGAACGTTGCAAACTCCAATGTTCCGCAACGTTGAAGCAGTATTACCAACAGTGTGAATAATCTTCGCATTTTGTTAATTCAAATAAGTGTGTTTTTAATTGTATTATTTATTAAAAAAAATATATTTAACCACGGATTTTTTTTTCTAATTGAAACAAATTTGAATCGGTTAATTTAAGCAGGAAATCCTTTAAGTTGCTTCATGCAATATAGGGACGTATAATCTTCTGCAAGGTTCTCATTAACATACGCCTTTCATTAATTAAAATCCCCGAAAGAATATCACGGCCACGGTAATAATAATAACGCGCGAAGGATAACGTGCGTCGCGTTTGATGCTCCCGGCAATATCCTGGGCCCCATGATTCATTAATGTCCCCCCTCCTTGCTTTACATTCCACGTCCCAGAATCCAGATCTCGGCCGTATATCTTAAGCAGTAAACTGCCAGCTTTATGCAACATTCGCACTAACTCGTCATATTTACATATTTTAGCGCCGCTGTTCTGCAATCACACCTCTATTATTTACGGCCCCGTTGGCCGCCGAAAATAACAACCCGATATACATCGTCCTTATTTGTGCGAGAAAACTTCGAAACAAGTCGTCTCATCAATCCAAATTGCCCGATTACTTACGCCAGATATGAAAACTGGCTTCAATATATACCAGATGTATACAAAAATAACATCTTGAGCGACACGATGGCCCCATGGCATTAACAACCGAAGAGAAATCCGGACAATTACGTTGAAATTATGGGACGTTGAACACCTAAAGCCGATTATAGGTGCCAAAAAAGAAAGCACCGTTTTAATGCAGTTATGTTTACACGATATGTAAGGGATGAGTACAATCTCAATTTGTGATTCAATACCATGCTTGACGATCTCATACGAATTGTTTAACGGTAAATAACGATTTAATACTAATTTTATTACGGAAGATAAATCATGGTAGCAATGACGATCGGATTTGAACCACTTTTTGTTTATTAATATAAACATTTCTGAAGTTATATAACTTGCGTTATACCTTTGAAGGGTTTTAATCCTTTTTTGCAAGACGCCATCTATTATTCATGGAACACACTAAACCAAAATTCGGGCGTGAATTGGATTCGCCTCACGTAGCAACCCCAAACGGTTAAAGAAAACGGATACGAAAAAAAGAAAAGATCAGCACGCGCCTTGCACCTTGGTTTTTAGTCCTGTTCGCAGAATATTTTATGTACAAGTATAAATAAACAAATAAATAAAAAAAAACATAAATCCGGGCGCACAGGTCGCATTTTATTAAAATCTGGCTGCGAGAGGGAAAAAATATTTATACGCAACACAAACTATATTACTGTTTGCCTTTCATTTAATTTGACTGGAGTCTATTTTTTCCCTCTCCGAGCAGCCCCAATATTTTTTGTTATTTCTCTTCATTCTTTGGTTAATATTTATTTGCCGAAGCTCGAATAAGAAAAACGGGCAAAGGATTTCTCTGTTTCTATGTACATTTTTTTTGCGTTCATTGTCTTTTGCATACGTTTTCCGAGTTAATTAAATTTTCCTTTTTCGCGTACAGAGGGGGAAGTGGAAAGGGCGAATGCAAAGAGAAAGATAAACGGAAGGAAGAAGATCGAAGAAAAAACGCAAGCGCGCTCTATTAATTACATTGATTTCGTAACGCCAACGAATGGAAATGAAATTAGTGGAAGCAATTTTAATTATTAAACCAATTAAGATGTATAATTAGTTTCTTAATTTCTAATAACTCTAACAGATAATCCCCGCTCCGTCGCTCCCGTCCGAACGATACCCAGATTGGATTGAAATGGATTTAGAAGATTACGCAAACAGCACGCCACATCGATTCTTTTCACCCCAGGCGTCAAAAAAAATAAATAAAATCAACTCAAATAAATAAATAGAAGGGTTGAAACAATTGCACAAATGGATTTAAGCGTTCTTGACTTGTAAATATGCGGTTTTGAATAGTATTCATCAGTGAGACTTCAAAGGGCAAATAAATGAAACATAATACGCAAGGAAATTATTGAAACCGATAGCTTTTCAATCCAGGGCTGTTGTTGTTGATGTTGTTTAGTGACGATTCAATAGAACAAAATCACGAAACAGGGCTCGCAGTGAAATTTGATACGTTTCGCGTATTTTATTCTTTTCAGCCCTTGTAATCGGTTTAATTTTGCGTTTCGTTCTTTGTGTGTTCGCTCTTCGTTTCCCGCTGCAAGGGCGGATAGGTACGAAGGCGGGGAAGCAATTCCGTGTTTGGAGTCAATTTAAATCGAATACGTCGAGGGCCATTAAAATTAACATAATGTGATAGCTTTACACCGAAAGGGCCCGAAAGGGAACTTATTGCTAAAAATCACTTTGTCTTACACGGTCTCTGTAACTTAAAATTTATACATGAAATATCTTTTTTCATTTTTCCATATATTTGTTATATAATTTATAAGTCACAGTTGTCTATAGCACGAAGTTCAATAACTGAAAAATATGACTTTTTTTGTTAAAAAAATATCAAGAAAATATAAGTTACATACGATAATAATAAATGAAAATTTATGATGTATTAAAAAAATACTGAGATCGATTACAGTAACATATTTAATGATTTATATAGGCAAAGTGATATATTGTCCTTTAAGGATGAGGATCAATTCGTCAACTATGTTATTTTGATTTGCTGTGGTATTTGAAACTGTTTTGGTGAAATCAATGCGAACGTTTCGAAATGACCGTTTGGATTCCGCCAAACCCACGTCCGTCATTAAAACGCTGATTATAAGCCGGGGATTGATATTCAAATAGGCTTTCTCGGTGCAATTACGTTTCGGTTTCGGCGTAGGACGGGTGTTTCAATAAAAGTAGGCTACGTGTGTAATTTGTGCGTGGAATGTTGATAATTCCAAACCGTAAATTACTGCAATCATTTAATAAACGGGCGCTGCTCTCACTTTTCCACCGCCTCTTCCACTGCCGCCCCAAATATTGCTACAACCGGTTCACGGGGCGGCACGAGCCAACCACAAACCTCAATAACCTCTGCTTTTTAAAACATCTCATCGCTCATCGTCGAAACGACCTGTCGCTATTTCATTTCGTATCCTTTATTTAGTTTACCGCCGCCCGTGTTGCTTGCACTCTTTCATTCCACATCAATGGCTTTCCTCCTGCACAGAGGAAGTCGATTGGATGTAATTTGATGTGTAAATTGGTGAGTTTCAGCTGGGGTAAATTGGCCAGCGTCACGGACACATATATACTCTTTTGAGGACGCCAGTTCAAGCGTTGAAAAATTATGCAACCCATTATCGGTAACGAGCATTTGCATTTTAATTGAATCACAAGATTGATTCAACAGTAATAAAAATGGGTCGAGAAGCTTTCCGGACACCGCATATTCATCTATATATTCAAAACCTCCACACAAAAATGGAGACAAATTTATACTTTTCAGACTATCAGTTACAAAAATAAATATCATTTAAAAACCGTGTTTCTTCACACACTAAAAATACAGATATTTTTATTTTAAATTTGATATTGCAACTGTGATTATAATTTGGAAAAACCAACGTGGATGAGAACTGAAATATGGTAGTAAAATCGACATATCAAAAATTTTCTTTGGTTAGAAATATGAAACAAATATTTTTGTTATCCTAAATCCCTTTCTACGTTTACGGACTAAGACGTTTCAGTTCTTCATCAGGGATTCATTACAGTTGGCTTTTTTTCTGCGGGGATTTTTTCATCCCTATTCTCGCGCCGTCTCGCCGCCCCCTCTCTTACAATGTTCAATATTTACATTGGCGCGAGATTAAATCGTTATTTTTCTTTCCAGCCAGAAAACTTGTCCATGTTTTTCTTTTAAATCAATCTTCGCTGCGAAAATATCCTCGCTGATTAGTCGAGAGGAAGGAAGGAGGCGAAAAAAATTAGGACGAACTGACGCGTATCCGGAGTTTTTAATTAAACGAATCATAAGTCTGTGTTTGCGTTTGGGCTTGTTTTCTTATTCATGCCTCTTGCGTAACGCCGGAACATCTTCATAGAATATTAATAGACTTACCACGGATAATTCGCGGATTAGGGAATTACCACATATACTTTCCTTTTAACTTTTTTTTCGGAACTACTCATTTTTTTTATTATTTATTTTGTTAAATTATCATAAGAATATTTAACAGTCCAAATTAATATTAACAAAATTTGCTACAAAATTATTCAACATGTAATTGCTAATATATGAAATATATAAATTATTTAGAAGGTTTTAATGTACTTTATTAATATCACATTCATAATGATTCTATGAAAATTTTAGATCCATTGAAACATATTTTTTTTTAAAATGTATATGGTCGTATGAAAATCATTTGGGAACAAAAAATAACAATGATCCTGTTGATCAACATAAATACAGTAGGAATTCGGGTTATCGTTGCATATTGAAATGAATAGAGTTGTGGCTGCTGTTGTTGTGTTGTGATTTTTTACCCCGATCTCGGCAAATCCAAATTTACCGAGGTGTAAAATCAAATTTCGATCCGGTGAAAAAAAAGCACGAGCAAAAATGAAACGTGTTAAATCTTTTTCATCCGCTATGGAAATAGTAAATTACCGTTATTGTTGTAAAAATAGGAAAGGGTTGAATGTGTTCGCAGTGCAAAAGATTTTTTCATTATTTTTTTTCGTCGTCCTCTCGTAAACACCCGGAGCACGGGATACGACAAAACAACACATACACAGAGAAAGAGAGGGATGAATACAAAAACAAAATAGAATAACCAAACAGAAACAGGTAGGATAAATATGATGTTTCTGTCGGGTTTGTTGTTGTCGGGGGATTAAAGAGGGATAAATCGATTCGGATCAGTTTGCGAATTTGCAGCGCTGCACTGATTTTTTTTTCAACCCACTATTTTTGCAAGTTGTTTATTTTTTTTGTGATATTCGTAACTATTTTTTCCTGCACGAATTTTTGGGATTTCTATACAAAATTATTTTTAAAAGTAAATAGCTTTGGTATTTGTAATAGTTATAAATAATTTTCCTCATATATTTAGTTTAATTTTGTGTACTTAACAATTAGTTACAATTTACAAAATTTATTGTTTGAAGTCGTTTTTTTTATATAATACGGATATTGATTGTATTGATAGTTTAATCACCTTAGTATTAAATGCCTTCATTATACAGACATGTGGATGATATACGCTATATATAGAAAGGAATCCTCTTTAAAACGTCTTGGAGATGCATAAAATGCATGCTTTTATTATCATGAACGCAGTTGAAGAGAATTCCGCGTTGTTAATTCAAATGTGTAAAACTTGGCACAGAGTTTATTAGCATATTCTGCTAAAATCTGCTCTGTATTTCTGCTTGATTTAGTGATTTATTGCACCTACCCCTCCACAGGGAATTTCCTTCCGACGGATCCGCTCTGAACAAATTAAAAAAGAATATTCGAGTCCTTGTAAATAAGGACCTCGGATCCTTCGCCTATCTCGAGATTCACCTCCATCCATCCGTAAACAGAATAATTTTAATTAAAATTTTCTTGCAAGTTGAACAAGTTACAAATTGCTTCGAAACCCCTCGCCAATCGGACACAAAGCGCCCCATCCAGGTTAACCAATTCATTATTATTAATAATTGCCTCGCTAATAAACATGACATTCGTGCTCAGCGGATCGTGCATCCACCCTCAATAATCCGAACGGTAAACCTATTCCATTTCAATCGGCCATTGTGACACCATCCTACCACTTGTATTATTACTGCAATGGATATTTGAAACACAAGTAAACATCAACAATTCAATTAAATGCTGGCACAATCGATGTCACGGAAGCCACCTCATTTAATCTTCAAACTCCGCTCATAATATATCCTTTGAAATTCTAATGTGTTTCTGTAACGCTGTCACCCGATGTCACCTCCATGCAATAATAATAACATTCCTGACTATTAACAATGCAATATCTCACTATTCAATTATTACAATAAAATATTTTAACAAAATTATTTTTAAACAAAAATAATAAATCTGATTTTTAAAAAACATCAATAATAAAATTTTTATTAGCTATGAGAATCGTGCAAATATTGGATTTTGAAATTATTCTCATCGTAATACCCGCGAAATTGGATAATAAAAAGAGGTATCCAGATTATCCACTCTAGTTTGTAAATGGTACTTTAATTGCAATTGTCATATGAATACTTACGCCAGTTCAATCAATCTTTATTACACAACGTTATATTTAGAATGGTTTTATAATAAATCAATGCATGCATCAATTTCTTTTGTAAGAGAAGAATACAAATGTTTGAAATTATTCTGATCGTAATATCAGTGGAATCGGACAAAAGAAAAAGAGGAAAAAATCGTGCATTGAATGAATACGAAGATTATTTTTACATGAAGAAATAAGTATAAATACTCGTTCATTCCGTATCGCAGTTGAATAAATGCACGTAAAGGGCACCTGGAATTATTAATATTTCGTTCTAATAAAGAAAGATTAAATATTTCTTATAATATTTAAGAAAAATTATAGTTTTTACATTTAATTTAATTTAGTAAATCTAATAAATATAATATTTTTGGTTTAAGCTTTTCTGTATTTGTAAAATAATATATTTTTTTATATTAATTTATTATTTGTTTGTTTTTTGCTTTTTATTAATTTAGAATTGATTTTCAATTTTAATGTTAGTAATATGTGGGTGGAGGAAGCGACTATACAAACATCATTAGTAGATTTAAATTAGTTTGTTTTAAGTTCTAATGTGCATGGGGTTGTTTATTGTACATTGTTCTATATAATTTTTTGTTTTATTTTTATTGTTGCTGCTTCGGATGTGAACACGTAGTTTGATAGTTAAAGAACGAAGGGTCGGCCACGTGATAAGTAATCTATTAATTTCCTTTATGTTGGCAATCATCCCTTTCCGGACCGGATGCACTCCTGATGCGCTGCCCTTCGACGTAAAATTTTACACATCCCTCCACCCGTTCCATAACATCGCCGCCTCCGGCCGCCCTCGTTAAGCGGATTCCATGGAAATTAGCTTTCAGCAATAATCAAGAACCAAAAACGTTGTTGCTTTTTCACCGTTTTCTCAGCAGTTGCCCAAGCGATTTCCGATGCAAATTCGAGCATCCTGTATTTTGGCATATTTCTAGCTCCTCCAAGTTCCTCGCAAACTTCCCTTAATTACATTTTAAGCCAATTGCCTTTCGCGCAACTTTTCCCAATTTGTTGTCAAGCGATTTAAGAAAAAAAAAAGAAAATCCTGTAAATTCAAGTTATTTTTGTAATCTCATATTATTTACATAATGTCATTTGAATATTCAGTACACTTTCTAAACTTATTTTTAACTTGTTCATATACAAATTTTAGCTTGATATTATACTTTAAATTATTTATATTCACACTGCTTTTTAATTCATTTAATAGACATTTTCTAATAGAAATAAATAATAAAAGTTATTAATTATCAAATAAAATAATATTTTGTTTAATGTAAATGACAGTAATTGAGAAATGTTGTTTATGCAAAGCCTTGCGGCGAATGTGGATTGTATGAAATCCACGTACCATAAAATAAAGTGTATGTGGTTGAACAAAGCGTGTAATTTCGTAGATAATTACGTAGCATATAGCGGCGTGGCCTTTGATAAATCCTCTCAAGTTCAAACGGTTTAATTCTTTGCTTTCAGGTAATTTGCTGAAATATTAACTTGGCTATGATCACATTTTGTGAAATTCGAAGTACAACGAGAATATGTACTGTTAGGGGTGGAAAGAGGAATTGTCGTGTCAGTTTTGCGGCCAATTAATTGCATTGTTGCACAAGCGGAAATATTATTTAATTTTGTATCAACGAATTTGAATTAATTGCAGGTTTGCAGCGGGTGGCCATCTTTTTTCCGGCGTGCATTTATTTACATCGGCGGTTCTCAATTAGCGCGCTTTGATATTTGTGCAAATAAACTAAAGCTTTTGTGCAATTACTGAAGTGAAGGGGGCGGCGGTTGCCGCATCCGTAAAAGGAAGTTGTATCAATTATGCATGCGTTTTGGCGGTTTTAATTGGAAAAGTTGCGAGTGATATTTGGGGAACGATAGACGTCAACCCCCTACTGCCACTTGCGCCCGTGCGGCCGGCCGCGGCCCTCGTAGATCATGATGACAGGACGTGTCCACATAATGCATGTTACACATATCCGCCGCCTATTTCTTTCGGCACGTCATCAATCCAGATAAGTTTGGGCCTCGGCCGACGGTTTTCTCATGATAAATTCTGCGGCAATCGTTCATTACTCATCCCACAGGAATTTCGGATTCTGGACTACAATGGCCATCCCCCGTCCGTGCATGCATACTCGGCCGCAATCAGGAGGCAGCATTATCCGGATCTATTTATCTTCCGGATAACTATTACCCGGAAGCGAATACTTAAATATTTAATTAAAGAAGACGCCGGAGTAGACAAAGAATTATTCTATTCATAACTTACCTGTTCACCTGTTCTGGTTCAGCAATCTTTTGTCCTTATTTCATTTAATTAACTTCCGATGCGAATCTCGAATTGTATTGTCTTATGTAATTGGATCCAAACTAAATCAAAAAAAAAACTACAATTCTACAAATATATTACATATTAAAAAAAAAACGAGTTTAAGAATTACAATTAATTAGATAATTTGTTTGGGTATAAAAAAAATATTAGATAAATTGAGAAAGTAATTTAATTTTGATAATTTGAAGATTAACTAAATTAAATAAGAAGGATGAAACGTGTCTAAAACTGTTACCTTAATTCGATAAACGAGAGGATAAGAAAAACGAAGCGGAAATAAAAACGAAAATGTAAAAAATAAATATATATGTATAAAAAATAAAACGGCGCGACTTTTGAAATATGGGTTATCCAAGGAAACAAACGGATAACTAAGCGGCGGGCATTTGTTTCGGTCCGCGGGGGGCGGCGCGCACGAAAAACAAGAGTGTATGAAAACGCGCGTACGGATGAATAAAGAAACACTTCCACCTTCGCGCACGAATTTATAACACAATTTCCTTTATCGTCCGTTACGTAATACGCACCAACTTTCGCGGTCGTATTTCATCCGAGGGGGTGGGTGTATTTATTTTTATTATTTATTTGTTTTTTTATACTTTCCTCAATGAATTTTTCTTCTGTTCCGCAACTTCGGATGTAAGTCGAAATTAATAAAAAATGCATCAAAATTAATAGTAATTTTCTAGAAGTTACTGTAAATAAAATTCAATTTTCGGCGATTTATTACGTAGACGTACACATAACAAACAAATAAATACATAGACATACATAAACATTACAATAAATGACAGTGTGGTTCGGGGGGAGGCGGCAATTACAATCAATTTGTCGCCGCACACACGGAAACATAATTACACGAGACAAATGCGATCGCGTGCCACACTTTTACTCCCCCCAACATGTATTTGTTACCCTCATTTTTTTTCTCTCTCCCTCTCTCAAACTCTGTATTCTTCTTTCGTTATCTTCCCCTCCCGGTGTCGTTTTTTTTTAGTTTTTTTCTTGCCGTCGGGGCTGGGGGGACTGCCATAAAGTGCAGGGCGGCATTGATTCCCTCTCTTATCGCAAATATAACTTCGCCATATAGAAGTGTGCAGATTACGGCCGGAAGCGGAAGCAGGATACGTGTCTTAAGAAAGTACTTTTGCGGTTTGGGACTAATGGTTTTTCCGAGAGCCTCGCCGCCCTCCGGAGGCCTTTACTTATTTATTTTGTTTATTTATACGCGGGGGGCGGTTTGCATTGCGGAATTGCATGTTTACAAGCCATGTTATTAATGCGACCGGGGGGCCATTTGTGGCTCGCATTTAATGCGTTATTATTTTCCTGGAGACGGCACTCGGCCAATCCAATCATTTCCCACAACATAACCGCCCCCAAAAAAATATAATAAATAACGCACGCAATGTCTTCGAAGCCCATCGCATTTCACATTCCAATACCATATTTAAATCAATAAAGTTCATCAGTGCGGAACATGGCTTCACACGCGTTCCTTTAGATTTTAACGACCAAATAATTGGTGGATGCGCCGGGTAAAAAATAACAAAATTACTAAACATTAATATTACAATAAATAACATTAATTCAATTTTAATTTCAGGTATGTCCAACCAAGATACAACTATTTTGGGTAAGTATTTAAATTTTTCTTTAATATAATTATTTAATAAGAAATTGATACTACTTTATTTAGGCTTCGAATCAAGAAAATGGATGTTATTATTTCATCGTAAATAATTCATTGCATTAATCAATTACAGTATTTTACTTCCAGATTTATGGATTAAAAGACAATAAAGAATGTATGGATTGAGTCGTAGTCTCCATGAATAACTAACAAGTTACGGAAGTTTTAACTCGGTCGGAAACAGAATGGATTATAACGGCAGCATTATTATTATAATAAATATTGATGCGTTTCCGAAGTCGATAAATAACAATTTACATCGATTTCAATCGCTGTCAAATAGTAATAAAAAGTTTATTTATATAAATTTATTAAAATATAGACATGGTTTAAAATGATTGATGATCTATATGAAAAGGCAATAAATATGCATTTGGAAATACTCGAATTTTTGGTAATTAATTTAATAAGGATCGCAGCTGAGGCGAAATAGAATAATAGGATCGGGCATAAATGTAATGGGAAAAATTCGAGGAATCTGAAACTTTCGGTCGGAACGATTGTAGGACGAAAGTTGAGGCGAAAAAGAGTGTAAAAAATATATATAAATCGAAGAAGAGAGAAAAAAAAATTGTGATTGATGGCTCGTATTACACGGCCAATACACGCAATCAATAAGGACCCGTATCAAACACATTTCAGATGTGCAACTCTGATTTCGGAATCCTTCGAACTTCGTTATTTCATATTTATATTCTTTTCGAACAAATATTAGTTTATAATTTCATTTCGTAATACGTTTTAAAGTTTTCATAAAAGTATTATAGTTCAGTTAACATCAATAAATTATTATTATTATTTGTTTACTTAGCGATTATAATATGAGTATACAATAAATCTTAAAAAATAGTTATTTCATATATTTGTATAAATTGGAGATTAAATTATTAAATTGGGATTATGGATTAAGGATTATAAATTTATTGAATAGTGATTGATTATAATAAAGCAAGATAGCTTTTAAGATAATCGAAGTATCAGTATTTTAATTTAGAAAAAAGTTACCCGGCGCATCCACCGCCTCGAATTGGGTCAACGCTAGAAATACAAACAAATATACGATGCGGGAGCGGCGAGTTTTTTCTTCCATTGTTGCATAAGTGAAATAAAAGTTCCGAAACAAAATAATTGTTGTATGCGAAAAATGATTGGGGCGGCTTTTGCGGCGGCTCATGAATTACAAAGAGAGCATTCCACGGGGGTGGAAAAAAATATATGAGAGAGAATACAGAGAGAGGCTGGAAAAGGGGGAGATGCAATGCGGGAAGCGAACGACTAATATAAAAAAAGGAAAGGAAAAGCCCTTCGGCATCCCCAAGTGATTTTCACCTCTTTTAGGCCGAAATGCAACCGAAAAATACTTTCGGTTCTCCTCCTTCTACCCACTCGACTAATGCAACATTCGTTGCCTTCTTTCCGGCGGCGGCGAATTCCATAAAGGCGATGCCGCCTCAACCCCTATTGTTCATCAGTACTCCCAAACCCCCGCGTCTTCCGCAGCCGCGGCCAATTTCCGATGCGCGGAATTTCCATTAATATTAGATGTTTCGCCCCTCTGTGCCGGGTGGTCCTCCACCTGGACCAGAATCCGAACCCATTCCAACCCTGTTCCACCCTCGGATCCTACCCATCCTGCAAACTGCAATCATATATTACACGACCATTTTTGCATCCCCCGGATATTCATGTGTACGTGTGTGCATATGGAAAAATGCATTTCGAACTGTTGGAACAACGCAGCGTCATATGTTCAGGAGAGCTCGTAGCCGAACTAAATTACTTTATTTTTCCCTCGCGAAACCGATTTTTACGCGAGACCAGTAAACGTATTTCTCGCTTTACCGAATAAATACAACAATGGCAACCTCAAAATAGAAGAACGTATACCGCACAAAAGCTCTCCCGACCGATGTTCCGCTGTTACATCATAACTAAATCATCACATGTTCCCGAATCAATTCTACTAAATACTGTAGCAAATCCTTCTTTTTTGATGTACTGCATTTATAGTTCCAAGAAAAAAAATACAGTTCAATATAACTATTTGTTATATAACATTGTTATATTGATATGCAATAGATATTCAATCGTGTACCCATTTTATTTATATTCCAATAAATCAACATGTAGAGAGAAATATTTGTTATGTAACATTGTTTATTTATAACACATACGTTTTAATGTAATATGCTTAGTAGTTAGTAAATATATGTATAAATTGTATTTTTTTAAATTGTTGCAATAAACATTATTATTAATACTGTAAATTTGAAATTGTAATAATTTTTTGAATTTCAGAATTAATATGAATTATTTAAATTTTGCCTTCGATTAATACGCTTTTGATATATGCGTCGCATATAGGGTTTTAATTAACCGCACTAATTAAGGGATTACTTTAAACTATAATGTTAAGATGTTAATTATCAAAACAAGAAAATCATTGTTTTTTGTACCATAAGGTCAATTATCAAATTTGAATTAATCGATCGTCGCTGTTCATTATATAGCTGGAAACTAGGTGTCAATGGGTTTTTATTTATAAAAAGGATTGCTTTTATATTGTCAAATTGAACTGGTGAAAACAATGAGTTCCAATTGAAATTCTATTAAAACAATAACCTGCAAAAAGGGGTAATATTGATACACGTGAAAACATTTTCGTCCTGTACTCACCACTGTTGTTACTATTATTATTATTACAATTTGCGCAAATTGAACGGTGCAACGAACAACAAGGCCGATTGTTTTATCCGGCAATATTGTTTTATTGTCAGTGTCCTGCGGCGACCTGCCAAATCTGGAATATATTATTTATTTATTACAAAAGCCAATAAACAGAAAATCGACCACGCAATACGATTTTAAAATTCTCAATCGATTTTATTTTGTACATCCGATGACACCCCCCAACCCTAAGCCGCCCCCAATCCCCCGCTACAGACGCCACCGCCGCCGCCGCCTTCGACACAACGTAATCCGTGCAGAATAATACCGCAACATACCCTTAAAATAAGGAAGTCTCTGTTCCGACCTACATATTTTCCTTATTTAAAAGGCAAACGATTCGTTCCAAACTGCTCTATATAATATTTTATATTATATACATGTTAGAGGTAAAATATTCTACTCAATATGTAGGCTTTGTATAGAATACCAAAACCGTTAAGCGTACTTTAAAGGAAATAGTGTTATCTTTAATATGCGATCATAAAACGTGTTTTTTTAAAAATAAAATCACCATATCTTGATGATTAATTAATATTACGTAATATCATTTATATAGAAATATGTAAAATGAAGAATTCTCCTTTTACAATTTTTTAAAAATTTATTATTGTTACACTGTATTTTTTCTTTGAATGTTGTGCATGGTCAGAGGATTGTATAATGCAGGTGGATGTCGTGTCGTGGCAGTAAAATCATTTAGGAGCTCATAAGATTTAACCTCTCTGGGGCTTCCGTTTCCGTCACGTAAAGCAGGAATTTCGTTTACGTCGAATTTTTCACACGATTCGCAAGACGCCTACGGCACCCATAAATTGAGGAAGACACTATATACTGTCTTTGACAAATGCTAGACAGAAGAGGTAAAAAATGGGACCGAAGTAAGGAGCGGCGAATCGGTGATGGGGGGTGGCAAAGGGGTCGGTGGAGGCATCGTCGTTGTCGGCGACGAACTAGACTGGAATAAGTAATTAAAAAGGGCCGAAAACCGTTTAAACACTTTTCATTAAGAATATTTGGCGCCGTTCCAGTTTCGTCGCCCTGCCCAGCCGTAAGTTTCGCATTTGACACTTTACAAAATACACGTACATTTTCTGCTAATTAAAAAGAGAACACCTCGTAACTAGTTGCATAATACGCGATCGTAAAATCCACGCTACTATTCTTTAGTACGACTGTAGTCCATAAACGAGTTACTAGCTCTATTAAAAATTCTATAAAAACTCAATTTACCATTGTACTTCAATTACATTAAGTATACATTTCTTTAACTCTTAAAATTATACATTGTCTTTTTTTAGTTAATCACTCAAGAGCTAAAATTGAAAACTATTTAGACGAAAGGATTTATAAGATTATTTAATGAATATATAATATTTAATAATTAAGTAAAATATGAATTAGGTAGTATCAAATATAAACAGTGATATTAGCAAGATGTCAGGTTAAACAAAAAACCTATTAACCCTTGTCAACAAACTTCTTATTTCCCCCAGAAAACGGTGACTGTTTTCGTAATTAAGTTTAATATTCTTCGCAGAGTGAACTCGTCATGGCCATTAGGGGGAGCATTTGCGAGACGAGTTAACTCGTCCAAAAACTCTCTCAGAGGTCGCTTCAGCTTCTATTAGAATCTTAGTAAATACATTCGAAATTGCAAGTGTTCGCAGCAATAAGCTAATTACATCGAAATTATTAAATCCTTGTACTTCCTCCTTTCCCGCCGGTAATTACAAAAGGTAGCGAGGGTGTAATTAATTTTTCATTTACGGCAATTATTAAACCCTAATTCGATGTTGTGTGTGTTTGCAAAATTTATTTTATTTTTTGCCTTGAAATTGCTTGAGGAAAAGTTGAAAGTTTCACATCTTAACTTAGATTAGGGTAATGTTTGGGGGAGAATGTCGTAACGTCATTTTTATGTGGAACAGTGCCGTGTGTTTGCTTGACATAAAACTAAGTCGCATTGCATTCCTGGGGGCGCATTATCATTTCTTTCTTCTCTCCCTTTCGTTTTTTTTTCCGCCCCCCATGCCCGAAACAAATTTATGTTTATTCTTCTTTGATGGATATAAATTGGGGCGGCGTGCGGCGGAACGTACAGGTCTGCATGCGAAGTGTATATTACTACAATGCTACATCGCGGATTGAATTGGCCGCGTCCTGAAGCCAAAAAGGGCTTCATCCAACTCAGGTCCTTTAACTCCACGTTTTGTCTTCTCATTCAACATTCCTTTCCAGTTTTGCTTCTTTCGTTTTATTTAGTTTTATTTCATTTCAGTATACATCTATATAAAAAAAAATCATATTATTTTCCCCCTTTTATTTCCGGACTGTTTAATGATCGCGCAACGAGGCTTCCACCGACGTTCTAAATAATAAATTAGTTCTAGTTTCTGCAATTGATTTCACCATCGCTTCGATACCGGAAGCGCGTATTTCATTACAATGAATTATAGTTTTTATTCTATGGACCCAACACCTCTCCCCTTTTCCCCTTGATCGATGGAGGGCGAAAAAAATACACAGCGCGATCAAATATAAACCACTCGTAAATTACAAACTATAATCGCATTTCGTTTTGCCCTGTAATAAATCGTAATTCTAGCATAACATTTGTATTCGAATGACAACGTAATATTGTTAACTGCTATTTGAATTTTCTATTATTCCTTATTTTTTTAAATATATTAAATTGTTTTTTAAATATATTTAAAAAAAAAACAATCATCCTGGATTTATAAGAATAATTAATTTAATATAAATATTATTTAAATTACTATTTTCTTGATAGATTTTTGTAAAAAAAAAGAGCAGAAGGGAAATGAACTGAGGTGGTCCTTCCACATCTTCATATGAATTTTATAAGAAAAGTGTTCTTTCTCGCCGTTTCCATTCCGTTTTGGAAGAGTGTCAGAGGCGCATTTTATTTTGCAAGACATTGTCAAACTCGGTCACGTCCACGCGCGCAATTATACTCGTCTGTCGTGCCATCCTTCAAGGGTGCGTGCTTCACATGCAACCGATCCCTTTTCAAAAAAAAAATGTAAGAAGGAACAGGACGACGAAGAAGATGATGAAAAAAAAATGAAGCGAATGCGAATTTCCTTTTGCTTTTCTTTAATTATAGCACATTCATAGCTTTTCGGTTTGCAGGAAGGGCCTTTATTTTTGTTGGTGTAAACTAGTTTGTGAAATATTGATGATATCTAAAATGTCGGCGAAATTGCTTTAACATATATACATTTATATATTTTTTGCTTCTTCTTGTGCTCGCTTCAAGGGGTTGTGGGATAAATAAGGAATGAGGTTCACGTGTGTGCGTTTTCGTTGCGCCGAAGGGCCGAATCTAATCATAATAAATTCATGGCGACAAAAAGGGCCGGAGGCAGGGAGACAGACGATGATAATGCGAAGGGATTAAATCAATTTTGACTTATTGTTGGGTCCTCCGCGATTTAACAATTGCGGCTGAAGAGATATTCGCCACCGGCGATATTTGTTGCCGATAAAGTGGGGGCGAGCAGAGCGGGGTATGTGAATATATTAAGTTTTGTAGAGGACCGGGAATCCCCGCGTACCGGAAACCTAATAGACCATATCCCCCGCAACAATGTAATGAAGTATGGGGTTTCAGCCGAACGGGCCGTGCCTCCGACAAGGACAGATAAGGGCACGCCGGTCCAGGAATTTCTATTATCTTTAACAGACAGAACCTCCCGACCACATGTGCTTGAAGATGTCCGTTCGTGCCTAATATTTTCGCAATATCTGAATATATCTTTGCGAACCCTCCACGAAAGGAAAGGGAGCGAGTAGGACTGAGAAAGGGCGAACGAAGTATAAAAAAAAATGTATATATATATACAACCCGAGGAAGGGAGCACGACGAAAACGATTACAGTGGCACATTCCTTCGCAAATTCCCATTTTGTTTCTAAACAGCTATCTAATAAATATTGCTCAAATACTATTACACGCTTATCTACACCAATTTCACCTGAAACAATCACGGCCCTTCTGCGTCCATGACCCACACATTCCTCCTCGAACGATCCACCCCTACAAATCAACAGCTTTAGAGGCCGCCGGCAAGAAAAAACGAATCCACGGACGCAGAAGATTTTCATCCTAAGCTCATCATAATAATCCCAAAAATTTGTTTCATCAACTAAATATAGTTGTTTTCATAGAAATCAAATAATGAAAGTAATAATTGAAATAAATTAATTTAAAAGTATTATTAGATTTCGTTTAAAAATGGTAATTAAAACTTTTAATTTGCTTTTTTTAATTACATAATTTACTTATTACTATAGGATTTATTATAATGAAGTGAATATATATGTATTGATTTTCTTTTAATTGTAAAAGTTTTGAGTGCAGATTTTAATACATAATAATTTACCTGTTGATTCCGGCGCGGAATATTCTGTCGTGCGAACGACGCTCCGAATAATATGACGTGACATAGGAGAATTTGAATGAAATCACTTAAATAAACATTAAACTAAATTTAAAAAAAGAAATGAAATAGTTAACATCTATATTATTCAATTACGTAAGTTTCCTTCCTCAACCGCAGTATTTTACAAAAAAATGAGTATATAATGCAAAGGGATACGATTTCCATATAAATTACAGAATAACAAGACAAGGCGAATAAAGAAAGTAGAGAAAATAAAAGACAAAAAAAGTTGCGAGCGAAGAAAAGCTGCATACTACGAAAACGAACATCCACCGTATTTCGGTTCTCAAACAATTTCAACATATAAAAGGCTTTCGCTAGATTAAAATCATAAGCCCGTTGTCAATCTACATAATTCCAGAAGTTAATAGATACGCCGTCAGAATAAATAATCTGCGCCGCTGCAAATGAAATTTTGAGTGAAGCGACTGCATTATTGCACACACACACAAAACTTCATCCATTAAGTCATCAACGAATACAATGGGATGAGTATTTATAATAATAATAATAACAATTTTTCAAGTTATGTAATTAAATCTTCTTTGCGAAAAAATAAACCTTTGAACTTTGAACCGCAGCAACTAGTGACCTTTCAATAAAAAAATATAACCCTCTCCACTCGCACGCATAAATCACACGCGTTCACCAATAAACCGCACATAATCCAATTAGCTCGTTGGGTTCGTGGCAATTTTAATAATTCAATTACAAAATATTTTTAGCGCAGAAATTGCATTCCGTTCTATGCGTTCGGATTTTCGTTAAGGTCTGTTTGTTTGCGTTTTATGTATATTATTTTTTTTTTATTGTGGAAACGTTTTTCGACTAAACAATTTCCACGCATTTATCTCTTGATTGGATTTAATTGTGAACGCGAAAACGGCGAAAAAGCAAAAAATCAAACATTTTTTTCGCGTATGCATGTCCTGTTGATGTTACTGTCATTTGGCGTTTAAAAAATAATTCAGCTGCAGCCAAAACGCGTTTAGAAAACAATAGATTTCGATTAAAAATAGAAATACACGAAATGTTTCGCATTACGCAATGTATTATGGAAGCGATGAGGTGCGACGCGAACGAAAACAATGCCGTCAATCTACCTTGCATTAGTATTCGACGTCCCGATCAATTTTATATAAACTAATAACGAGTTCGGTTCATTATGCAACGCATTGTTCGTCGGATAGGGTGTGTTTGGGACGTTGGAAAAATAAACGCCCTTTGAATTGAAAGCAAAAATAGATTGGGACAAGTTGGTTGGATTCGAGGCGGCGACGAACCACGTATTAATTGTTATATAAGTATTTGTATTAATTAGCGGGAATTTGAGTTCGGAAACTCGGGAGTGTATAACGGTGTAACGGTATTGAGCAAGAAACGCAGGAAGCTTGTAAATGTTATTAGTTTCTTTGGGCCCGAGCCTCGGGAGCTTAGATTCGTAACCGAACTTGGAATAAACTTAGCTCTTCAGGTACGGAGCCCATGATTAAAAGCAATATAACATCAATTTGAATCCTAATTACTGGAATTGAAATGCTCACGCCGAATGAATCGCTCATCCGAACACAAAAAGCCGCCCCCATCCCACAGACGACGCCTGGAACTTTGCAATTAGCGGGACACCTTCCATTTCAGTTAATGATAACTTAGTACTGAAAATGTCAACAGTTACAATTACTTCTTTAAATTTATCTTTCATACAAAAACGAAGCTTTTATTTGAAATGAAAAAAAATAGTTTATTAATAAATAGAATTATATAAAATATACATGTTTAGTTTTTTTTTTATATAATCTATATAGGAATATAGTCGAAATGCTTGAGAAATGTTACACGTGCATCATTGTATATCACCCATAAAACAGGACAAAAAGCTCTTTGAAGTTGAAATCGTAAAAGATGCCACATATTTCGTGAAGAAATACTTTATTCGCATACAGATGTATTGGCATTTAGAGTGTTGTAGAATGCCCTAATAACGTTGAAAGTTACGTATTGAAAAATATATAGAAATTATAATTGTAATAAATTAAATTTAAAAACGTATTATCCTTTTTATTTCCATCTTGTTATTCTGTAATTTGAGCATCATATTCTTCTATTTTAGGACTGCAGCATGTAGGAGACTGGTGAGGTCGTAATTAATTTTGCTTGAAATTGTAATTAATGCATTTACCGAAGAAACGTCGACTGAGTTTCAATTAAAAATTGGTATTTATAGGAAACCGATATTAATTGCTAACGGCTTTACTACCTCAGCAGCCGCAACTGACGTGCACCGAAAAAAGGAAGTATTGGAAAATTGCAATCACATCGGAGGGATTTTAATGCTCCGCCTGTTATTTGTTTCTGACATATTTAAGTTCCGTGATTAATACATTAAAATCTCCTGACGTAATGGTTTCCCGTTTACATTGAACTTCCTAAGGGAATTCGAGAGAATACTATACATTCAAGCCATTACTTATTGATCCTGACGTTCTCCATTAATGATTATGTGTTGGAATATGAATTATGCTTCAATCAATAAAATTAAAAAAAATGTATATATTCGTTTAATGACATACATTTTTCTTGGATAATAATATAAAACTCTTTTTCAAATTATAACTTGAATTATCCATTATTTTTTTAATTTTTATTGATAAGTTGAGTTCATGGAACAAGTGGAAACATTTCTAAAAGTTAAATAACTGCGAGAGGAAGTAGTTTCGATAAGATAGAGGTCATAGGAGGTGGGCGTAGGGTGTTCCGAGGAAGTTGGTTCAACGTTTTAATAATGTAAGTAAGAGCAGAATACTTGGAGGGCTTAAAAGGGAATGCCTTGTCCGGGGTCGGCCGAATTTCGTGTGAAAATAATTGAGTGTTGTGTTGCGTAATTTGTTGGGTGGGAAGTATTTGATGGGCGCTGGTGGTAGTTAGTGGATGAAGTGTGAAGGGACGATTCGGAGTTAGTTTGAAATAGCGAAGGGTCCGGGAGTAATCAGGAATTGCGGGAAGGGCCAAAGGGCGGAAAGGGTTGCAGATGGACCCTGGCGCGACGCTGTTTATTCGCTCGCGGTCGTGGATGTGTACAGAAGCTAATTAATCCCTCCGTCGCCGCTGCAGCCGTCAAACTGGCCGTCTCCAAGGGTAAGCGCATCGCAGTATCGGGGGCGGCTGCTTCTGAGGGCGGGAATGGCCCCTCGTCTTGCAAAATTCGAGGGCTTTGTTGCGAATATATACACGCCGCGCCAATTATAACTAGATTACATGAGTAATGGCGCACTTTTAGCTTGCATTCCGCAAAGTGCAATTACAGCGCAGAAGACAATGTCTAATTATTACACTCCATTATCCCGACTGAAACAATCCTTTTTAGGCACTTCCGTACTACTGCTCAGTTCATTACGACGCCCCGCCGCCCCCAGCCCGACTGCTCCCGCTCGCCGCCACCGCTCAATATCTTCTACCTTAATAATAACTACTTTTGCATTAAGATAATTGCTCTCGGTAAACAGGAGCATCAGGATGTTCGCCAGGTACGATCTTATTATTCCACAAAACATCATCAAAGATGTTCGCAACCGAAGCGAACCCGACGTAAATTAAACACGCTCACAAACAAACACATACCTAGACTACCACCCTTTCCTATACACACCCTCACATAAATATACATATACATAAATATATATTCATAGTACCAATTAGAAGTGGTACGAAAGATATACACCAACATTTTCAAGTGATCCACTCTCTAATTTAAAAAAAAGCTATATATTTTTGATTATGAATTTAGGTTAATAACGTATAAACATATTGCGCAGTAAAATTGAGTACGTTTTGCATATACGATAAAAAAGCAATAAAAATTAGGAGATTATTTATAAAATCGTATGCGTCACGATGAACACCTGCACCTGCAGCTGCAAACAATCGTTGTGCGAAACGCACATTTTCTGATAACAAAGTAATTAAAACATAAAAACAGCTGCAAATTTATAACATTAGAACAATATATATATTCTCCGTTTTGATTTTAATATATTGAAACGACCATAAACTTATTTTATTAAGATTTAATAGAGTTTTATATTATTTTTTAAATTAAACGATTGTAATTATTTTATATTTCATGAAAATAATTATTGTAATTAAATTTTGTATTCGTTTAATATTTTTTGTCTTTATATAATTATTATTAGATAACGATAATTGCTGCGTTTTCGACATTCAATGTGTAATAAAAATGTAGACGATTTAAAAAAAACATTTGTTATTAATAATTTTATTTAATCTATATGAATCGTGTATATAAATAAAATTAGATCCTTATACTTATAATCAAAATCATATTTTTCTTTATTTTTTTAGAGTACTGCAACTTATTCTTATAGATCGTTTACTTTTGCTTAAATAATACTATTAAAGCAAACGATCTATGTACAAAGGAAGTTTTATAGACTTTATACTAGCTATTTATTTTACTGTAACTTAAATAACATAAACAAGCTTTTTATTACTATAGCGTTTTATATTGGTTGTTTCACAAATTTGTAAAGTAATGAATTTATTATAATTGATTAATATACTTCAATATTGTTATAATGAAAATTGATAAAAATTAAAAATTGTTTATTTGTCATTTCTAATAAAATTATTTTTTCTGAGCCGACGTCTATTAATATTGATAGAAATACTGACATCGGCACATTCAACTTTTATATCCACGGCAGACTTGACTGATTGATTGATTATACAGTAAATCATGTCAAAAGTTTTATCATCAATTACAACAGTAGTCTTATTTAGATACGATCCTCTTTGGATATCGCTACTTTTTTTTCCATCTTCACTCATCCACTTTCTTGATTTTAGACTTTTAGTCTTTTTAAAATAAATATAAAATTTGTAATAAATTTACCCATATATCTAATAATATAACAACTTCCGTTATATAGCGCAACAGGACGAGAAAAAAAATTGCGTAATTAACGTTCAATTCCTTAAAGCTATCATTTGTTTCCGGAATCACACCGTTGTATGGATGTACTTTAATTAACATAAATAACCTTTAGCGCAATTAAATTTCAGCTGCACGGGGCGCGAGGAATGCGCACGAGGTCCGCGTTCTAATGGGGGAACCCTATCCGCCGCCTCCGCGTCTCGAAATCGCAATTATGATTCCGGCCGTTCCGATCTAATTGTTTAATCGCCGCTGTCCATTTTTATTAGCCGCCCACCATTATCTTAAAACCCGCCGTCCCCGTTTTGCATATTATGTAACTCCGCTTTACGAGATCGCGCATCTCTCCACATTATGTACGTTCCTCGGCTTCTCTGCTTATATGAGCCCTTTTTAGTTTCCTTTATTCTTTCCCTTTTTCCTTTTATTTACATTATTATCATTTCTCCAACAGCTTTCCACCGCAACCGGAAACAACACATCCTGTTTATTATTAAACGCGAATTTCATTATAACCAATTCGCTTCACACTATCTGGAACACGGGTTTTATAACTAATTTCTATACATTTTTTTTATTTTAAGTTCTTATTTTTTAACGTGACATTATAATATATAATTTGAGTTGTAAAATATTCTTATAATAAAATAGTCGTTATTTTCTCAGTTTTATGACGTACTGAATCTTATATAATTCGATGGAAGCGAATCGATAAAATGTCATGTGAATGGTCGCCATTTAGTTTCATTCGCGCCTGAGTAATTTAAAAACACTCAACTTTCACCTCCACAAAAAAAAATATTTAAAAAGTTTCGCGCGCTGTTGGCGCGGGCTAAAAAAAAGGTTTGTTGAAGGGTGAGTACGAGCGAGAGAGGAAATGGAAAATGTGAAAGGGAATCGGCGGGGTGAGCCCTATTTAATATTCATTCATCGCTTTCGAACGAGGATTTTATATGGGATTTCATTGAAGGATATTTATGTACGTTATGCTTTATTTATTGTTTTCCCCCTCGTATTATTACTTTTTCTGTTTTTCCCGCTTTAAGATTTCTGATTTGTAAAGCGGCTAATTAAAGCGAAACACGGAAAGATAATTCGTTAATCCTGCGGGAGTTCCGTTCCTGCCGCGGAATGATGAATTATCCCGTCCGGACGTTTATTAACTGTCACATCGTCATTGGGGCACTTGAATCGCCCCCACGTATGCAAATTATTCCAGGACAATTGCGAATGGGGGTGGTCGTGAGAGAAAAAAGAATAAAAGGAGAGAAAAAAGGACAAACATCCTGGCCGAATCTCACGACCGACGAAAAGGAAAAAGCAACAAGGACGTTGGAGGAATGATGAATTATTCTCGACGCGTTTATTAACTGTCATCGCCGTAAACATTTTATCTAACCCTTCGGGTTTTCATCCCCAACCGAAATCTGCAAAACTTTTCCTATCTGATAAATAAATATCATCCCTCTCTCTCACTAAATATATATAGACATATGCAAGTTCTCGAGGGTCGTAAAAGATGGATAATAATAAAAAACAAGCAGTAAAGCCTGGCGCATCCGCAATTAATAATGTTTAAAGACGTTCGCTTCTGAAACTTACAGGATTTACGTACATAGTTTAGACCGGATGGAGTGTTAAACCATTAACTAATCGCATTAAAAATGAAAGTAATAGAAGAGGAAACAAAAAAAAGATATTTAAGAAAATATAACCAACCAGCGAATTTAAACAGTAATTTTTCCGCGGTCCTCTTGCTCTTTTCTTCGGGTTTGCAAATCGTGTAATATTTAATTTTTTTTGCTCTTATTCTCTCACTCTTCGTCGCCAACGCTGAACTGAGTTATTGCCGCAACTTAATGTCGCATAACAAGCCAGTTTTCCCGCACTTGACTGTTCATTTAGGACAAAAACTAACTTGGGGAAAGTTGCAAATTTTCCGTTCCCAAAGGAAAAGCCACCAAGATTTCAACAATTCGTAATACTTTATTCCTATTATTTTTCGCTTAAGAAACTAATATAAATGATATTCAAAAGTTTATTTTAGAAAGTATTGAATGAAATAACTTTGATTGCAATAAAGATTTGTAAATTAATAAATGAAATTATTACATTGCATTTGTAAAACAAATATTTTTGTATGCGTATTAAAAATGCATGTAAAATTTTAATGAAAACAAATATTTTATTTTGAATTGTTTTCATTCAATTATTTATAAATCAAATTCAAGCAATTCCATATAAATAACTGATATAATTTATCATAAAATATCTGGAGTTTATAATAATATAATAATTTATATAAATATATTTTTTATTAAAATAATGTAGATTTGGTTTTCGTAATCATTTGTTCATTACACAAAAATAATTTTATATAACTATGGAAGCTATTATCTTTATTGAATAACTTATGTTGTATTTATAATAGATTTTTATATTAAAAAAAAATCATAATGTGGGACAAATAATTTGGGAAAGTTTAACCCAATAAATATTGTTCGGAAATAAAATACGAGGACAAAAAGAAACTTGTTTAGGATGTAATACATATTAGATGTCAGTGTCCTTAGGTATATTTCCGGTTTATGCGGTAAAATTGATTCGATCAGTGGTGGGACTAGCTTGCGCTGATGGAGTTAAAATATGGGACGATTTGGAATAAGTAGAGGAAATGCGATTTGGAGGGTCAAGAAAGTCGGATAGAAATGAAGATTAAATTAAGAAGGAAAAAAATAATATCCTTTTAGTTTTTTAGTGAGGAATAGAGACGGAGAAAAGTGGAAACCTGGCGCATCCACCGGAATAATTAGTAATGTTAAAGGTTAGAAGAAGTATAAATTGAAGAAGGAAAGGACCAATGTCCTTCTAGTTTTTGATATATGTCATAGTGACTGGGTGGCAGGAGGATAACGAAGGCGTCGTCCCCACCGCACCGCGAACCGGCGCCGACGACAGCGCCAGTTCCTCGCGAGCTTCCACAGCGATCGCATGCGACCGGCCCCCATTCTGTAACGCAGAATTACGCGAGACGCCGAGACACACGTGCTTATCCAAAACAATCAGAGGTGGTAGTAACCAGGAGGCAGCTCGCCGCAACGGACCGGATCACCACAGGAACCTGAAAAAGTGGTCGCAAACCGATTTCTACACGGAAACAGCTCGTATAGAGCTTCAGAAAAAGTTGACAAACTTTTGAAAACTCTCCCGCAGCCGCAAGAGTTTGACCCCGCACGTCTCTGATCCCATCCGCTTACGACTAGGTAAGTTTCGCACAATTAATTAACGCGACCCACAAGACACTTAAAATTTTAAAGCTTCCACGAATTAGCGATGCGTGTTATCTGGATTGATTAATATCCAATGCATTACGCAGATTATCCTAAAAGCGCACGCGATTTAAAAAACAAATTATTGAGAAAAGAACGAAAAAAAAATTACCTCATTTGAAACATTTAAATTGCTCCGGAACTTCTTCGCGCGAAACTAAAACCCATTTTAGTTAAGAAAAACGAAAAGTAGACGAAAAAAAATTGGAAGACTAACCAAAAAAAATTCCAAACAGAATCATTAATTACTGTCGATGAAAAAAATAATATAAATGCCTCGATAGATCAGTCGGATTTTGTCATTAAATAATTGAAGGCGCCCAATGATAGAAAGGTCCTGCAAAATTTAGCCGAAAGGTCGTTCGTAAGGAAATTGCAGGACTCGCCTCTCACAATGGACGTGAAAAAAGGGAAAAAAAAAATATAATTCTCGACGGTGAGAAATCATCGGCCATTTGGGCCACCGCTCAAAATTACTTTACAACTGACAGAGTGAGAGCATTACTCATTTCCTGGGCCAGGACGATAGCGACGCCGGTTTCGGGGAAAAGGACCGAGCGCGAGAAGAAGACGTTAAATCCATCACTGCATTATCATATATTGCAACAGAAAGGTATAATATACCTATCCTCGGCTGGATAAAAAGTTGAGAGGATGAAAAGAAATAGAAGAAAAACGGAAACGGAAAGCAAAAGCGGAAATCCATTCTCAGGCCCGAAATTAACTTTCGCCTGTTTCTGAGATATTCATTTTGAATCGATCATTTTTATTGCCATTTTTCATTTTTGTCAGGTGAGAAATGATTTACACTTAAAAAATATTTCACAAAAATAGTTGAAAAAATAAAATGATAAAATTTACATTTATAATATTTGCAATTATATCTTAGAATTAAATTAGTTTGAAGAACTTCCGATCGGCGGACTGTGCGTACTTCGATACGTATTAATTAACTTCTGAAAACTGAAATTACAGTTGAAAAAAAAAATGCGACTTCCACGATTATAAAATTCTATGTATGCAAATTAAAAATAATACAAAAATAAAGCGGAAACGGAAGTGAAATGATCTTTACAAAATTGAATTTCTTCTGAATAGTTTAATTAGCACAACTATTTAGAACACCATCGCATGCTTTTTTAGAATTTCAAAGCGCCGCTATATTTAACGCTGAATTCGTTTCATTTCTGATGTAATCACTCTTTTACTCCAACGGAAGCGCACACGTAATTCACTGAACATCCAATCGTTTTTAATCTATCTCCTCTTTTTTTTCTCTCTCACTCATTGTGTTGCACAACGAACAATGCGTTTGCTGAAAATTTATTCTGAAAATTGATTTTTTTTTATAATCATATTTTAAAGGCCATAGCGATAATTTTAATATTTCAACGGAATATGAACTCTCCATTTTAGTTTATGTATTAAAATATATTACTCGTATGCATTACGAAATTAATTTTAATATTTCTACGGAATATGAACTCTCCATTTTAGTTTATGTAATAAAATATATTACTAATAAATATGTAATTTATTTCATTTTTTGTTTAGTTTACAATTACGGTATTTTTTTTGTCGTTAAAAATGCAACTTAGTTAAATTTAAAGATGAGTAAACTTAATTTATTGCGGTAGTAAAATGCTTCCTGAAAGTGGACACTGAAATTTGTAGCTAAATTTCAGGACGATGTAGGAACTTCATTCATTAAAATAGTTCAATCTATCTTAAAGTTGTAAACTGAATATTTTCTTATAGTTACTAACATTGTAAGCTGAAATTTTTAAAATGATAAAATCAAAAACTTTTTAACAACTATAATTATACACTAATAGTCAAGGTAAAAACAATATAAGAATAAAATTTCAGTATAAACATAATTGTTTAAAATAAAATTATATAAAAATATGCAACGTGGCAAAAATTATGGATGAAGTAGGAAGTAAAGGTGTATTGGAGATGTCGAAGGAAGACTAACAATAATTAAATCAGCGGATTTAAGTGGAAGGTTTCTGCTTAATAATTGATATTCCTTAATGAAATTATCAAGGAGTCCAAGCACAACGGTGCATTACTACAAATGCTAATTAATTAAACATTTTAATTGGAAATATTGTGACAGTAAAGCTCGAAGAGGTAGGAGCGTAGTAGTTCTTAGGCTTCTCTTGTAACAAGCTTAAATAAGTTTTGGCAGATAAGAGACAAACGACTTTTCCGTGTCGAAATATCGCGGTGCAAAATTATGGAAAGCAGGATCATATAAATTCTGTTTATGTGCACGACATAAAGGATAGTAAAATGGAGACAGCTCTCGTCCTTTGGACAATTGCAGCCCGCATACATCAAGCCCAATGATAGCACAGTAAGTTACACTGGTGCGACACCGGATTATATGATCGATTACGTTGCGGCCGATTTAAATAATTGATCCGCGGATGCTAATGTACACGTAATCATTGTTATCGCAACGGTAATTGGAGATAATGATCGTTTCAATTAACCTGCCATAACGAATGCTTGTGATTCGTGAATAATTGGAACAATAAAGGGATTTTACAAATATTTGTTTGCGCGAAGTCTCGCGCGCCGCCCTTTCCGAAATTATCATAAGAAACGTTTTAATTAACGAGCGACTCTGTTAAGCCGATTACAGCATCACAAATAGGGAATTTGCCTTTATTAATTAGAAATTGTCGAGTGCAGAATTAAAATCCGGATGCTTTTAGTAAACATATTGCTATCTTTCAACGGTTTCATGCAATTCACTATAGAATTATAACGCATAATAGGAAAAGTAATATTAAAAAAATGTATAAAAAAAATCGAATTATTAAATATTAAAAACAAGATATTCATCATATAGTAAAAATATTCGAAAACCATTGAATTAATAAAATTAATATATTTAATTACAGAAATAACTGTTAATTTTTTTAATAAAAAAAATGCAATCAACTTGGAAGTAAATTTTAAATAATGAAAAAATAATAAATTAATAAAAATGAAATTTAATTAAAAATAATGTATTTCTAAATTCAAAAATAGAAAACATTATTAATATGTTATATCAGTAAATAATAATTTTCTATATGTTGAATTAATTGCAGTGTTTGCGTTGTTATCGAGTAATGCGTGAATTATATTTATTTGTTAAACATGCATCTATTTTTTTTTTAGAATTGAAATTAGTGTTGATGGCACGTAACAATAATTACTCGAAATTCGTTTTTGGGAGTTTTGTTGGTCGTTACTGTTTACGAGCACAATGGTACGGCAAATAATCGCATTTAAAATAATAATTATCCTGGCTGATACAGGGATACAGGGATACTGCGAGACAGGACACGGGGGTGGCCCACTTTCAATTAGTCCCCG
This sequence comes from Nicrophorus investigator, assembly GCA_963457615.1. Taxonomy (NCBI): domain Eukaryota; kingdom Metazoa; phylum Arthropoda; class Insecta; order Coleoptera; family Silphidae; genus Nicrophorus; species Nicrophorus investigator. The sequence continues at coordinate 10,262,270 of OY735146.1, forward strand.
GGAATTGATTTACTTTCGATGGCCAATAGATTTGAAAATTAGTTTCGGGATCTCCGAAGCACTATTTCCAATTATTCCGATATTCAATTTAGTTCCGGTTTCAGCAAGTGCGGCCGGACACGAATTAATATTAACTTAATCCACTTTTTCATTTTTTCCAATCCCACTTATAAATACATTATTTCTCAATCTTTATTTTACTGTCATTTTTAAATATATAATTTTTCAACTTTTTTTAAAATTTTAATAGAATTTTTAGAAATATTTTGTTTCGACGGAAATTATTACATGTATTTAAAATGATAAATTTATAGAATTTTAATGGAAATGAAAATCAGGTTTCAATTGCAAATGGAAATATTATTATTATTAATTCTAATTATCGAAGCGGACGAAATTAAATTATAGATGTCCCATATTGTAGGTTATTTAATTAATTCTGTAATTATATAAGTGTTCAATATTTAATATCGCTATTTACTGGATATTACGCCTATTTATATAAATATGTATAAAATATATATTCTCAAATTACATTTCGAGTACACGGAAATGGAATTACCCCAACCCGCGAATATTTTATGCTGAAACTGTAACAAAATTTTTGTTTCCATTTTTTTTTGTTTGTTTCCGGTTTGCTCCGTTTGTTTCATCCATTTCCCCCGGCAAAAATAACGCCACCCCCCCCTTCCTTTCCCGCGTGTCCGCAGTAAATTTTCATAATTTCGACGAGTTTTAATTACGAACGCATTTCCCAATTACGGCCCATTTCAATTTTCATAAACAATTCGCCACTTTTCGCCGCTCCAACTTTCCACCAATCCCAAACTGTTTCTGCTGTAATTGCGCATTCACAATTATTACAATTGTATCGAAATGCCCATTTATTTATTTTATTCATTTTTTTTAACAAACCAATAACAAATTTCATAATTGCTAATAGCTTTCATTTTAATTTCAGATCTCCTCTTTTTTGTATAAAGCCATTTATGAATAAAATGAACTTTTTTATCCTCACATTTTATTTCATAACAATTTTGTAAATTTAAAATATTTTATAATTTCTATTTAAATTTATTTATTAAATTAATTCAACTTCAACTATGATGTAGTTTCCTTTAATAATTCAACTTTTCTCATATTAGATTATTTCTTCAATTATGATGTTTTTGATGATATATTTTTGGCAAAAAATAATTTTGAAAATAATATAAAATGTACATTCATTTTAATTGTGTAAAATTCAAAATAACAACTGAAAAGCACGTTATTTTTGTAAAAAAAAATAATATTATTCTGTCCATTATGTCCAACAGCATTAATTTTAATTGCTGTTTTTTTTTTCATCAACCATGCACAAACGAAATTTCCTACAATTTTATTTTATTCAGAAGTGGACACATATTGGGACTAATTAAATTTTCGGATAACGTAATGGAATACAGATGAAATATTGTGAGCGCAAAACAGAAATACGAACCTGCAGTCGTGCTGTTAATTACGAATTTTTGAACTAATTACACGAATTTAATACTGATACAAAAGAGAATGTTTAATTTAATTTCCGGCCATTTATTAAATTCAATGCACATCGTTGACCCGAAATGTTACTTCCAAAAACGTTTTATTAATGAAATTTACACACATCATATTTTTTAATAATAATAATAACATTTATTAATCACATTATGTGACCAAAAGGGCTATAGACCGTAGTCTTTCCGCCAAACTGTAATATTATATTAATTTTAATAAGATTTATTAATTTATTATTTATGTTATTTCTTTCTCATCATAGAATATTTTGCAAATATCGTTCAATTTGTAATTCTACTAAGTTAAATAATTATAATATGTAAAATGCAATCTATAAAAAAAATGTAATAACATTTTTATAAAAAGAAATAAAATTTAGTTTTTCTGTGAAATTGAAAAATAATAAGTTTTAATAAAATAATTTTGGTGATTAGCGTTCGACAATCGCAGCTGCAGATGATTCACCCGCACAATCGCACTATTTTCGTGCCCAAATAAGGATTGTTTAAACGCAGCTGCAAGTGCAGGTGTTCAATTTTTATAAATAATCTCATTTTTATTACATTTTTATCGCATAAATTTTATGTTGGAATTGCTTTAAATAAAAATTAACTAAATTAATATATAAATTGATTTTTCGGTAATCTTATTACTTTTTTATCGCATAAATTTTATATTCAATTTGTTATATTTATTAATTAAATTAATATATTAATTGATTTTTTGTAAATCTCACAACTTTTATTACTTTTCTATCGTTTTAATATTTTCATTTGTAATTAAAAAATATCGAAAAAGTACAAAATTTTTATTAAAATAAATTTGTTTAAATTAATACATTCATATTATAACATAATCTTCATTTAAATAAGATAATTGTATTATTTCCCCTCTGATTATAGAATATTTTGCAAATATCATTCAAAAAGTAATTTACAATTAAAGCTACAATCTCCACGCTTTATCTCATTAATCTTTAAAAATTAGATAATTCTTATAGATTCAATTTTTATATTTAAAAATAGGTTTATTATTTAAGAAATTGTGTATAAAAATTAATTTAAAGTCAAATCAATATATTCGAATCGAAATCGAAAAACATTTTTAAGTATCAAAATTGTTGTATTATTATTTTAAAAGATAAGCAGCCAATAGTCTACGTGACGACCCGAGCGAAAGAACCAATAGAATTGTTAACAACGAACAAATCCGCGGATTGCCGAAACCTCGCTGTGATTTGCAGGTGCAGATGATTCACCCGCACAATCGCCTAATTTTTATTGTTTTCTGCGAAACGCACTATTTTCGTGCCCAAATAAGGATTGTTTAAACGCAGCTGCAAGTGCAGGTGTTCAATTTTTATAAATAATCTCATTTTTATTACATTTTTATCGCATAAATTTTATGTTGGAATTGCTTCAAATAAAAATTAACTAAATTAATATATAAATTGATTTTTCGGTAATCTCTCAATTTTTATTATTTTTCTATAGTTTAATTATTTTCATTTGTAATTAAAATTCAGCGAAACAGTACAATATAAATTAAATAATCCGTAAATAATAATAATATATATAATTTATTGGTCAGACAGCAACATACAAAACAAAAAAAAAACATTCCATAGATAATACAAATCATAATAATAACAACCAAAATAAAAAAAACAACTCTCAAAATAATTAAGTAAATTCTAACATAAATTAAGAAAACCAAAAAAAAAAAAAAAAAAATATATATACAGTCTACATGCTGGCCAAAGGGCTATCAACCGAGGTCTTTCCGCCTTAAATAATCCGTAAATACACGAAATGATTTATAATTTCTATTAAGTAATTATTAATTACAATATTTACTATTTTTTTAATTGATTGTTTATTACTTGGCAAGTCTCGATATGCGTTTAAATAACTTATGTTTATTTCAACGAACGAGTACTTCTATAATTTACTTGGCAAATAACGCTTATAGAAGTTACTCAATTTGTAATTCTACTAAGTTAAATAATTATAATATGTAAAATGCAATTTATAAAAAAAATGTAATAATATTTTTATAAAAAGAAATAAAATTTAGTTTTTCTGAGAAATAGAAAAATAATAAGTTTTAATAAAATAATTTTGGTGATTAGCGTTCGACAATCACAGCTGCAGATGAATTGTTAACAACGAACAAATCTTATAGATTCAATTTTTATATTTAAAAATAGGTTTATTATTTAAGAAATTGTATATAAAAATTAATTTAAAGTCAAATCAATATATTCGAATCGAAATCGAAAAACATTTTTAAGTATCAAAATTGTTGTATTATTATTTTAAAAGATACGCAGCCAATAGTCTACGTGACGACCCGAGCGAAAGAACCAATAGAATTGTTAACAACGAACAAATCCGCGGATTGCCGAAACCTCGCTGTGATTTGTAGGTGCAGATGATTCACCCGCACAATCGCCTAATTTTTATTGTTTTCTGCGAAACGCACTATTTTCGTGCCCAAATAAGGATTGTTTAAACGCAGCTGCAAGTGCAGGTGTTCAATTTTTATAAATAATCTCATTTTTATTACATTTTTATCGCATAAATTTTATGTTGGAATTGCTTTAAATAAAAATTAACTAAATTAATATATAAATTGATTTTTCGGTAATCTTATTACTTTTTTATCGCATAAATTTTATATTCAATTTGTTATATTTATTAATTAAATTAATATATTAATTGATTTTTTGTAAATCTCACAACTTTTATTACTTTTCTATCGTTTTAATATTTTCATTAGTAATTCAAAAATATCGAAAAAGTACAAAATTTTTATTAAAATAAATTTGTTTAAATTAATACATTCATATTATAACATAATCTTCATTTAAATAAGATAATTGTATTATTTCCCCTCTGATTATAGAATATTTTGCAAATATAATTCAAAAAGTAATTTACAATTAAAGCTACAATTTCCGCGCTTTATCTCATTAATCTTAAAAAATTAGATAATTCTTATAGATTCAATTTTTATATTTAAAAATAGGTTTATTATTTAAGAAATTGTATATAAAAATTAATTTAAAGTCAAATCAATATATTCGAATCTAAATCGAAAAACATTTTTAAGTATCAAAATTGTTGTATTATTATTTTAAAAGATACGCAGCCAATAGTCTACGTGACGACCCGAGAGAAAGAACCAATAGAATTGTTAACAACGAACAAATCCGCGGATTGCCGAAACCTCGCTGTGATTTGTAGGTGCAGATGATTCACCCGCACAATCGCCTAATTTTTATTGTTTTCTGCGAAACGCACTATTTTCGTGCCCAAATAAGGATTGTTTAAACGCAGCTGCAAGTGCAGGTGTTCAATTTTTATAAATAATCTCATTTTTATTACATTTTTATCGCATAAATTTTATGTTGGAATTGCTTTAAATAAAAATTAACTAAATTAATATATAAATTGATTTTTCGGTAATCTCACAATTGTTTACTTTTCTATCGTTTTATTATTTTCATTTGTAATTAAAATTCAGCGAAACAGTACAATATAAATTAAATAATCCGTAAATACACGAAATGATTTATAATTTCTATTAAGTAATTATTAATTACAATATTTACTATTTTTTTAATTGATTGTTTATTACTTGGCAAGTCTCGATATGCGTTTAAATAACTTATGTTTATTTCAACGAACGAGTACTTCTATAATTTACTTGGCAAATAACGCTTATAGAAGTTACTCAATTTGTAATTCTACTAAGTTAAATAATTATAATATGTAAAATGCAACTTATAAAAAAAATGTAATAAATATGATTTGATATTTATTTTTATTTACTAATTATATAGATTGTTGAGTAATTTAAAATAAAACACAGCAATTTCCTACTTCCGTGATCAAAGGATAATCCTTGTGGTATTGCGTCATTAGGTGATACTCTTAAAAGCAGGATGTCGGTTTCTGGAATCGAGTTAGGAAGACGTAGTGGATGATGTAAATTTAATGAAGACGCGTGTAATTCGGATAGTAAATAGGATTCCGCACGTTAGACTGAACCGAATAGATTAAAAAGTAAAAAGAGCGGCGCGTGTTTCCCCATTCATTACCTCCAGAAGTTTCTAGTGCGGGGATTCCCCCAGTTATTAATTCATAATTTTCGGATGCCGGTGCGCATTATAAATCGATTATAAATATTTAGATTTTTACTCCGCTTCACTACTTCCAACATTATTAATAGATGCGATCAATTGGTGTATATTTATAAAGAATGTTTTTTTTATTCATTCATTATTTGCGGTGTTAATTGGCGGTAAAAATAAGAGAACACTGTGGTAATTTGCGTATAACGAGCATTAAGAAGCTGGGTTGAGGCGAACAATAGTATAACGATATACATTAATTAGTGAACAATCAAAAATAAGTTTGCGTCTCGCCTTGTGGGAAAATTCAAATTTCGCGGGGAGTCGCCGATTCAGTATTCCGGTGTTGTGCCAGGCTCACACACACATGCCGTATTTTAACTGAAACATGTTTACTAGTCCTGAGACTTCAGGATGTATTATATTTGCAGGCGCGCGTTGAAAGGAAGCGATTTTGTCCTGGACCTTTTTCTGTTTTATATTATTCTACCCGGCTCCTCCACCTTTTTTCACCCTTCTGTGTGTGCTTATATATATATTCTTCTTGTTTCGTGCTCGCCCGCCGCTTGGGAATTGGCTGTTTAATTAAAGCTTGCTGCTACTAATCTGCACCGTCGTTTCGTTCTTTATTTCTATGTAAACACAATTAAATGCAGCCATTTAAGTTTTCCTTGCGAATTCTTTCCACGAGAGGAAGAGCGAATAATTTCATTAGGAAAGTTCAGATGCACAGTGCGGCCGCGTTAATGAGGTTTCCTCTCCGAAATATGCACGAGAAAAAAGGATAACAACAACTGAATAGAGAGGGAGAGAGACATGACGAAAAAAATAAAATTATTATGGGAAATGCGAGCGAAACAAAAAAGGACTAAATATTATTAGCAGGATCCGAGCTAATGACAAGCATCGGGAAAATGTGCAGCGCGGACAGGACGACATCCGTGCACCAGGTAATTGTATTACCGCTCGAATTGCAGAAACAACGTTTCCACATTATGTTCCGATCCCTCTGCTCGTCCTCTTCTCTCTATTTTTTTATCCTCGCTTTTTTTGCCGCCTCGTCCTGGTTTATTCATTTATACTCGCTGCACTGCGACTTGCTACCCTTATTTCCCAAGGAATCGAATGGAAACAGCAGGTGCAACCCCCAAACTTATTAAGCTGGCGGTGTTTTCATGTAGGTCCTTATCCCTTTGGGGGTTTAGTTTTGCGACGAAAAAAAAAACTATTATCTTTACAAATACATTTTGGGACAAACACATACGGGTCATAACTGATATCTACTTTTTTACAATTTTTCAGTTGTTTCCAGCCGATTTCAGTTAGCGATACTCGATATATTTATTACATGATGATTTACTCTCCGAAATCATTGTGCAAACAAACTGTGATAATCCACATTAATCCATCATTGATAGGATAGTCGGATAAGTTTGCATGATTACGTTTCTTCAATATAACAATAATAGTTTTACTAAAATTAATTATAAACAAAAATTACATATAAACAAAAAAAAATATCATATATAAATATTTTTTTCTATTTTGTACACTTACTAGTCAAAGTATGAATTTAAGTAATATTTTAAATTAAGTATCAATTTTATTGAAAAGTATATACATTTACTAAAACACATTACAAAAAAAAATATTATTTCAAAAAGTCAACACTTTCATATATGCATAAATAAAATGGATTACATTAAATTTTAATACAAAGGTTATGGTTATTAAAATTTAAGCTAGGGATATTTTGGATCATTGAATAATAAATAAATCGATTTTTGTGAAACTAGACCGAAAGTTTTGTTAGAAAATAAATGGTTTCTCAGGTGAACTATTCTAAAGATAATATTTATATAATTCTCTTAGAAAATGCATCCCGTCTCGATTATAATTCACATTTTCTGTCGAAATAATATTTACTTAACAAGATTCAAAATGCGTAATACTGTAAATGTTGAAATTTGTAAAAAAAAAAAAACTAAATAATTACGTAATGCAAGCTAGACTCGATTAATATACATTTATGTAATGACTAAATAATAATGTTATAATTAAGTAATAAATTTTAATTGATCGATGATGATATTGGAATTGTTGAATGAAATTATAATAAATTGTTGCAGTATTGATCAATTTTTGTAATACTTCTGGATGTTTTTTAATTGAATATTTTAAAGAGCCATAAAGAATCGAATTGGATTATCTAAAAGTTTCTCAATGTAATTGATCACTTAAAGACATTGTATTGGGGGTACTTTGTAATCAATTAAAAGTCGTAAAGAAGAGCCAGAAGGAAAAGTTTACATTCTCGCTGTCAGTTCGACGAGATAGAGGAAGAGCAAACAAAAGAAAAGGGAACAACACTATTATCAGCGAGATAAGGTTGTTCGGAGGGCGGAAGGTATAAAATCCATGCAAACGCATAAACTTGCATCATTTAAATGCCACTCTGTGTATAGACAATCCTCCCCTTTCTTGCCGCTTTACTGCCGCGTAAAAATACATTTCATTATGTAAAGCAAAAAAAAAGAAGAAGAAGAGGAAAAAGTTGGAAAAAAAGAACCACGCACACACAAAGCGAAGCTATGGTAATTATGCTCTTTTTTACTGTGTCTAAGAAAATTAATGTTCTGTTAATGCGTTCACTGCCCTTAGCTTAGTTACGTTTTTTTTTTGGTAATCCATTAGCAGCAGGAAGTGCAGTTTATTTCAATATGTCTCTGAAGTTGTAGCGCGGTTAATGTTTGTTCTTGAAAATAAAAATTAAAAATCTAAGAAGTTAAAAATATAGATCGTTAATAATGTCAAAAATAACTAAAGAAATTTATAACAATTAAATATGTTGAATTTTAAAAGTTAAAAATGTAAAAAGTTGAAATTTTGTATACGTAGTTTATTTTGTGCTAGTAAAGGGTAGTAAAAATATATGCGGAGAAAGGAAGAGATTTGCTGGAATGATCTGTTCGTGGTTACAGTTTTCTTTTTCTTCGTTCAATAGGAGCGTTAATGGGGATATAAATATTTGATTGCTGGATGAGGGTGGGTATTTGGTTGAATCCGCCCGGGGGGTGGCAAGGTTTGCTTTATTCCAGCGCGAAAAGTCCAACTTTTAATTAGCTATAGACACTGTTTAGCGGCAAGCGTTGACTAATTACGGTTGTGGCATGGAGATGAAAACAAAAGGAAAAGAGGAGAGACAAAAAAAACAAACATGGCACTGCACGGGATATTGCAGGAGAAGGGTTGTAGAGAATAAAAAAAAGGGCGTCGTATTGTTTATGGGGTTTGGGGGCAGTCGGGGGCGCTGAAGCTTCCATCCTTCCAGGCAGAGCGCGGTCACACAATAACCTTAATCCATTACTACGTAAAACTAAAGTGAACTGAAGAAAAAAAAACTGAAACTGCTAGCAAAGTTTGATGTGTGAGAAAGAAAAACAAGATTATTAAAGATGCTGTAAATTATTATAATGGCGCTGGGGCTATTGTTTTGTGCTGTTTAGATGTCAAAGTTTATTTTAACACGAAACTTGTATTTATCTAATCCGGCTTAGACGGAGTGTGGATGTCGCTAGGAGATGATCTATATCCACACGCACATGCACAAACAAACAAATATTTTGATAAATTGTAGGTAAACAGATGAAATCGGCCGACAATGAGTGCCATCTGCAACTCGCTTACGTAAACATTAATTATTTTACTTAAATAGTTATTAGGGGGCGGTGGAAAGGGCGCCACCTATTTTATCTGCACTTGAGCGCTTTGTTACGCCCAGAATCTGCAGGATCCAGTTAACAACGCTTGCACACTGACGCCTTCTCTCAATTACTTTTAATACTCTCAGTTAAAACTCTTAATCATTAACACATTTGTTACATTTCATTATATAACTGGCAACATTTACAAATTGAAACATAAAGTTTTAATTTATATTTTTATAATATTATATATAATAAATTAATAAAACTAATAAAATACAAACCGACATTTTCATGGTGTTGCTAGAATACCATAAAGTCAAATGTCTGAGAATGCACCTGGATAGACAATTAACGTAGAAAGGTTAAGGGAAGATCGAGAAACTTGAAATTAAGTTTAGGAAACTTGACTGTCCATTACGTGATAACTTGTCGGAATAAAACAAGCAGAAAACAACATTATCCAAGTTAAATATCATTGGAATCACCATTAATAAACCATTACATAACATGTATAATATAAAAGTAGTTTTTATCAAGATATTACCTTATTAATATTATAGTCGAACGTTTTCTACAATTAGTACCATCAAAATAAATGAAGTAAAAATAATATTATTAAAAGAAAATATTTTTATTTGTATTTTTTTTTAGATTTATTTTACATAGTTTTATATTTGGTTCGTGTTGTTTATGTTTTCCCAAGACTTGGAAGAATAATGCGTGATGTTGAAGGCGAAGCGAACGTGTGGTCATGTTCGAGTTTTGTTTTTCTTTATTTGCTTTCGTCCATTTGTTGCTTTCCTTTTTTCGGTTAACCGCCGAGAACTGGTTTGAAAATGATGATTAATGGTGAATAATATGTTATGGAACCGCGCCTGTAAACCAAATGTGTGTGTATACGTGTATAATTCATACGTTTTTTATTTTATACCAAAAATTATTTATATCAACAAATCATTTATATATATTTAAAATGAAGCAGAACCCGTTCTCATGTTACATATTTTATTTTTCGTTCTTCCGCAGCGAATTAAGATTAATAACATACAGCAAAACTTTTCCAATTTCATTTTTAAACAAAATATCTGCAAATGTTAAAAATAAATTAAATTATTAAATAATTAATAAAATATTATTTATAAATTCGACTGCGTTTTGATTTGGGCACAAAAATTAGGTGAATTTTTTAATGCAAATGAAACGTATTTGATAAAAAATCAATAAAATTTAGGTAATTACCAAAAATCATTGCCTTATATGGAATTATGAAAACGCAATTCGATGCAGCTGTGCATAATCGATAATAAAGTAATAAAAATTAGAAGATTATTTAGAAAATAGTCTGAGTCACGATGAACACCTGCAGCTGCATACGAGTAAACAATCATTATTTGGGCATGAAAATGAGTGCGAATTGCACATTTTGTGATTTTTGATTTGAATATATGAACGTCAACGTCACTTCAAAATAACGCATTTAAAATAACAATCATGTACTGAAAGTCAACGTAACGTCACTGATCGGCAACGTTACAATTAATAACTATTGATGACCGTGAATTTCTTTTTAAGTTATTATTTATAGTTAATGTTAATAAATGTAAAGTTTATATTCTTATAACTAAATTAGTTATTGACGTATTGAAGGTGGTAACATCCATAGCTAAGGTTGTGTACTTTAATGATCGTGTTAGGATTGTGTGTGTGTGAAGATGCGTTGTGTGGTGTCAAGTCGAGGAGCGGCATCAATTCTAAAAGTAGGGGATGTTTGAGTTTCAGATTTTATCAATGACAAACAGTTTTCCCCCGAGTTAGCCAAAGTTGGTCGAGCCAGTCGCCAAATATTTCCAGTGCAAACAGACGAGATCTTAACGAACGGGAGGATCACACATTTCCGTCCGGCCGTTGCATTAAACGCTAATTAAAACCGCACACAGGCGCATCTATATTGATAACGACGCGTGGGCGGCTGCGGCTGCAGCCCGGAATAATAAGTGGGCCGCTTATTGTTCCAGCGTTAATAATTATGTAAATATTCGTAATGGGAGGTGGATGAGCGCAAATTGTAAACATCAAAGCGGTACATTTGCTTTGTGAAAACGTTACGTGGAAGAAGGACCAGATGGAGTTGGAACTAGAGTTTGTAAAAGGAAATAAAAAAGAAATAAATAAAATGAAGTAGAAAGAATGAAACTCGCCTAGTCAAAGTGACTTGTTTCATTCGGCCCTTTTATTAAGTTGGTATTCAGGAGGTGTCACGACCGCAGGAGGGATGCAGATGCAAAGGGGTTGGAACGCAAAAATGTACGTCCAGCAGGAATTCAAAAAACTGGATTCAGAGACATAAAACAACACCACCTAATAGAATTGCCGCAATGCGAGAAACAATGCGAATTTTTTAATAAATTAATTTGCAGAAAAAGCAAACTTTCTGCGCCATAACGTAATTACGAGCAGCGTAAATTACCTTCGTCGACTTTTATTCCTCACACGTAATAACCGGAAATCTGAATATTAGATATATCTGAAACGACCCTAAAAAAGCGAAGAGTAGAAAACATACTTCACACAGTTAGCCCTAAGGAACTTCCCTAAGGTCGACGAACAACAAATCGAATATAATAACTTCTTAAACTCGACGGCCCCCCCCATCCAACTATCGACTAGGGACTGGAAAAGAAGAGAACAGGAAAAGAAAAAAAAACATCGAGAACATAATAACATAGGTTACAATGACAGAATTAGGTTCTTGAATATTTTATCTGGCAAACATAAAATTCGCCGGACGATTTGCGCCGCCCCCGAACCTATATATATATCGATTCATTTCATGGTATTGTGTTTTGTCGCGGATTCGTATGCGGGAGGCGTCGCGACGCCGCCAGAAAAAGATTGCAGGTGTGGGGATTACACGGATTCAGCAAAAAGTATAAATGCATCTTTGAACTACCCAACTTGCCGCACAATTTTCTACTAGGATAGAAATTATGTAAATTTCATTGCGAAATATAAAGTATTTCAAGAACACTAACTTCTGCTATTTCTGATAATAAATGTAACCATTTAAGATAAGAATACATACATTTTTTTCTAAAAATTAAAATCATACAAACGTTTTTCTTTCTGACTTTCAGTAGGAAACAATTTACTTACCGTAACGTTCCGCATAATTCAAATAGTCTTTTAAATAAATTTGAACAAATGTGTTAAATTTTCAAAATATGTTAATTCATTATCGCTTAACGTACATAAAATTGTAAATAAATCTGAATAAAAATGCAATAAATAAATTATTAGACAGTAATTGCTTTGCACTACATTATTTATCAATGAGAAACATTCTTACTACGATTGTAAAGGTTGTTTGTGCAACCTAGTCGTTAAGTATTGATTAAATTTTAAAGCGCTTCAATAATTCTCCTAATTATAAGTCTGAACATGAATCATATCTAAACGATAAATCGATTTACAATAATTGCAAGTTTCCAGGTTTATTTATAAAACGTTAAGGGCATTTTACGTACGAAGATGGATGATCCAAATTAGTGATCCGAATAAAAAATTTATTTTCCAGAATTTATATAATTCCTTTTTCCCTCTCTCGTTCTTCTTCTTCTCGTTATACCCGCCTTAAATAAATGTATCTGAATGGAATTAAATGTAGCGTACAGCAAGTGGATAAAAATCTCTCTGCGACTTGTACGTTCTTATTTTATTTCATCCCTTTTCTTATTTTCTCTCTTTATCGTTTTATTTTTTCGTTCACCTGGTAAAATACTTTCTGGAGTTATTTACCGTGTTTTCTTATTAACTTCCAATTTATAGTTTATTTATGTCATAAACATTTACACAATCAAATTTTCTGAAATTTAATTAAAATTTTAGTTCAATTATATAAAGCTAATTAATTAATAATTTATTATTTTAATTAATATGTGTGTTTAACGATAATTAGAGAATTATTCAAGACTCGATTTTTTTATTACTAAGAATCATTAGATTTGTTTTTTTAATATTTTGGATTATAGTTTTTGTTTCAGTATATGTTGCATATGGTGGAGAATATAATGTGCGAAGAAAATAAGGAAATAAGTAATAATAATACTAAAGAAAATGGTGGAAAAGAAAAATTGGCGCAGAAAACGAGGCGGGATAAAGAAAGCAGCGTATAAGTTCGCATGACACAGCGTGTACGGGGGCAATGTTTAAGATAAGCTCAGCGTAGCTATATTAATACTTGTGAGTTGGCTGCGAGGGGGTGGTGAGGGGGTGGTTTTAGTCCTTAGCAAGCATATAGACCTTATCTGGCTAGGTCACTGAAAGGTTGCACCGCAACCACTTCGTTATTAACCTTTCATATAAAACAGCGGAGCAGCTTTCGTTCCTAATCACGTCTCTTAGGATGTGAGGCCTGAAAAAAATGGTAGCAGTAGAAGAAGAAGCAGGCAAATTGGCGTCAAATTAAGCCAGGTTACATCGGAGTTTGTAATTAGGATTTGTAGCAGTCAGCAGTTCAGTTAATCATTGAACAAAGGGATGTATCCCGAGAGTTGTGTGCGATCGGCACGTGTGTGTATTTTCGGTGTATGTGCAAGATTTGTGTAGGATAAACATTGTTTAGTCGAAAATTGAAATTCAGACAGGACTTGAACGTGTGCAGTTTTCCGTTTTTGTTTATGTGAACCCCTATATTTATTAGACGCGAGAAACTTAGGGGATTCCCCCCAAGCAAACACCCAGCGTGTCGATATCAGCGAAATAAAGTTTCTAAGTAAATAAAGTATAACATCCCCTAAAACGCGTGAGTGGATAGTTCTAAGCCATCCTGAATTAGAATTGGCATTCACCCTTAACAATAGAAGTAGGCAAATTCCCTCGATTACCAAAATATTTATAGCACCCTCAAGGGAGGTTACAGCGAAAATTACCATTTTTCGATCCAAAATTTTTCGCCATAGAATTTGACAAATCAATCACCCTGAAAAAAATCTCTATTATTATTTCAACTGGAAAGGAATGATATATTTGTAGAAGAGAATTTAATTTAAAAAGAGTGAAATAAAAAAGGCGCACGTAATTAGTTCAGATAAGGCAGGTGAATTTAAATAACTTATTACCGGCTTTCGCCGACGTGATTTTATATGCACGTAGGCTTTCAGTCCCTGAAGCTGAATGTGTTATTACCGACTTTATTTATTACCCACATCAATAAGTAATCAGACTATTTTTATATATTAAGTATTTGACTTTATAATATCTTGATAAAAAATTTATGAATATGAAAACAATAATTTATTTTTTTAATTTAAGTATACACATTTTAAGGATATACGTGTTGAAATCTGGTGAAATGGAAATAGAAAAGTTGTGTGGAAGTTAAGATGGTTGACTTGAAGGTGACAGACTGGAGTATGTGCTTTGTTTGTGTATCGACCAGCCGAGAGAGCTTCTGAGAAAACGGGCTTCCTCAAACATCAAACGAGAGCTTCGCACGTGTTCCTAAGAAACCAGTCCGAAGCTTACCGTGAAATTGCATATTGCACATTACATAATTACAGAACCGCGTTATGGGTTAGCCAAGAAAACGTTAGTTACTAAAGTGATATATTGAATTATGAAAATAGTTGGGTTTTGGTATGCACGGCGACAAAGGATTTGCTTTAAGGTTAATCAAATATTTAGAGATAATTTCGGGTCCGTCTGGCGTCGCCGACGACAACGACAGCGAGGTCGAGACGTTAGCCTTCAAATTCCGACGCCAATAATGCATTCCGTTCGGTGGATGTTTCCATTCGACGGAATTTACCATAGTTTTCTGCGTTTTTATTTTTCCTGGTTGTTCAGTGTGGAAGTGATCGTTAAAGGTTGTTTGAAAACCATCGAGAATAACTAACCTGTCACAACTTCCAAAAGCTATTATATTGTTCAAATATTTCTACTGGCGCCAACAAAGCTTTGATTGTGGCTTGGAGATGCATACAAACGCAAAACTTAGGAGTTGTAAAGTTAAGGAGGTGAAAGAAGGTAACGCATAGAGTTTAACGCCGTTTGAAGCCTTTTGAAAATCCACTTTCTATTTTTTTATTGTTTGTTGAAAGCGAGTTTTCTATTAACCGTATACTTTACCGCGTTAAATGCCCACAACTTTCTTCATATACTGAAGTGTTTAGCATTTTTATAATACAAAATTGCTTTTATAAACTTCTTATTCTATAATTTCAAACTCTAAAACTTTTATTATTTATATTTTTTTCTCAAAATTTATGAAACTAGTTATATTTGTATTTTTTCTAAATTTTCCAAACATTCCAAATTTTCAAAACTTTTGCAAGCTTTTCAAAATTCTCAAATTTTATGTTTGTGACATAATTATAAAATATCTAATATATTATAAATGCGTTAATGTCTGAAACTATGCAATTATATTAAATCAGATTAGAATCTTGTAAAGTAGGTTGATTTCCATTTAACTGAAACTTTTAGAAGTGTTTGAAACTTCACGCCCAAGTTAAAATAATAGTTAGTAATGAATGACAGGTACTGATTTCCAAGCAGATTACGAAATGGTTCCGACAAAGGAGACTACATGCAATTACAGTCATCAATTAACCGAGATTCGATTGAGATTGATAAATACGAGTTAATAAGTGTAGATGCGATGAAGTTAAATTAAGTTCGTGCAGATAAATAGAGCGCTCGTTAAGATTAACGCGGCGGCAACGGAGACGTCGTCGCACGAGAGGCGCTTTAGAGGCGGAGGGGGCGGCAAAACTTTACCCGAACAACTGAATTCGGCCAACGCCGAAGAACTGCGCGTCATAATAATTGAGCTGTTAAATTAACAAAATTGCGCAGAAATCGGAAATGAAATTAATTAACGGCCGCAACAGCAGCCGCCTCAGCCTTAGCCGCAATCGCAGTGGGAGGCTCCAACGTCCACCACCTACCCTAAACAACCAACCCCAATTGTTTTTCTTGTGCATCTAATTACCGAGCGTAAACATGCCGAGCACCAAAATGCAATCAATCGAACACTGCGAATTACCGCACAGCAGCTAAATTGCTAATTATCATTTCGCGCGCCGTCCCCGCACATACTCACACACATGTATATGTATACATATATGCATTCACGCATACACACCTACCTTCTGAAGTATCGCAAATAGACAAACAAACAAACAAACAAGCAAACAAAACACACGGGTGCCCCGGCTTTCCATATCATTTGCACCAAATCCAATAAACAAACAATCATCCGCGGAACAGTTTAAACAAATTTGCGATTTAAAGCTGTCCTCCCGTAATCCTGTTTTCAGGACTATAGGACGAGTAGCAGGAAATCACGGAATGGAAGGCGCGCAAGCAGAAAATCAACGTATAACGAAACGTGAATATGAAATCGCATCACTCCGTTAATTACCGACTAATTGATTTATTCTGCTCTACTTGGAAATGGGAAAATTCCCTCGAGTCTGAAATATAATTATTGTAAAGCAATATCCAGCAGCATCATAGTACGACTTATTTGCTACAATTAACTTTGTATTTAGCTTGTATTTGTCACTTCGTCGAAAACTGTATTATTGCTGGCTTGATTTGCAAACGAAACTGTTTGCATTCGTACAGCTACGTCGCATTCCGAGTTGGATGAAAGACTAATTATAATCAAGCCCGTTGCATTAGGCGCTGCAGAAAATAACATTCAATTACTACTGAAGCTGACCGTTATAATTAACATTTAATCAAGCCACCGCGTTGCACTGAGAACAGCAAACAGAGTAAGATGAACGAAAAACAAACTGAAGCTGAAAAACGATGACAAACAGTTACTTTACGAGAAAGTCGAATGTCGAAAATGTAAACAAACGAGAGGCACAAGTGCTGGTATTAGTCCTCATGTCCATTCATAATCATATTTAATAAATTATTAATTATAATATATTTTTTTCAAGTTTCAATATTTAAAATTAATCTTATTTTTAGAATTAATTAAAAACTATTCGTTTAATTCATAAAAAAAAATATTCTAAGGTAGTTATCATATATTACAATATATTTTAGCTTTATCGACGATCCTCTATAAGTTTTAATGGAATTTAAACGTGAACTAAAGTTATTTAGCCCAGTTTAAAACTCAATTTGAGTTTTCAAAATGCTCCGGCAAGGAATGAATAATAAATGGCACAATCGCATATGCAACGCCGCCCACCGTATTAATTGTTGCCGTTGCATTATGTAATGCGCACGTGTTCTGGCCACACACCTACATCCGAACCACCCCTCGCAACTACCCCGCACCGGTGAGTGTGTATGCGAGAATGTGTGTATTTTAATAATCCAGATCAGAATTCACTTAATTAACGTGTGTAAACGCGACCCGTTTGACGGGCTGAGTTGGCAATAATACCGTTAGTTCTATGCGTTTACGTTAATTGCAACTATTTAACGACGGTCTGTGCCGGCTGATTGACACAAAAGGGTCCATATCAAATGGATTGAGTCCACTGGGTTTGCTGCAGTGGATTAGAAATGCTTTGATGCACGGGTACATGCGAATATAGATGGCCCGCGGGCCGTATTTATCCCAAACGTACTATTATCTAAATTTTTTTAATTTTCAAATTTTACTTATATTTATGTAAATATAAAAAAAACAAAATGTTTATAGTAAGTTATTTTCTCGTTAATAAACAATGGTTGTAAATGCATATTACGATAGAGGATGTTTTGACTTTAACCATGGTCAATTTCAGGCGAAACGGGCGTTCGTGTCATCCGTTTCAGCCATGCGATGCGTTTATATCGGCACATAAATTAGCCGGTGATTCCGTTCGACAGTGTTGGTCCCCCTCGACCATTTGCATATGTTGTACGTAATTAAATGATAAAGCTTGTTTATTGCTAAACAATTTATATAACGTATTTTTCCCGACGAAATATGGGCTTTAATTAAAACCCGGAGAAGATTCATGGACGCGAAATCAATCTCCATCCTACGGGACGGCATTTTGTTATGCAAGATACACACTTTAAAGGATACCACACATCAACTCATTCATCATCCAGAATTTAAGGTGTGAATCTACAAATTAACCATTTGAAAAAAGTTATTTGTAAGTGCTAATAAATATGCAATTAGTTACTTTTATAGTAAAAATTAATAAATTAGTTTTAAAGAATTAGTCAATAAATATTGTATAATGTATAGAGAATTGAATTATATAATACACAAACTTTTATACGCTTTAGGCTATTCATTCGTATGTTAATATTAGCTTCTTTTTCATATTCGATTTTTGTTGTTGTTGTTGTTATTATTGATATAGTTGATTCGGCCGCAATAATTCGTTATGTATACACCGTTTGAGTATGAATTTTACGAATTCGGTGCAGCGATTATGCGAACACGGATTATTTGATGAATGCACAGAACTTTGAAACGTAATCTCGCGCAGCTCGCAAACGCGAAACAGTGACTTTGTGTTGCTAATTATATTTAGTTAATAGAACGTCGATGCTGCCGCGTAATTCCATTGAAAATAGTCCATAATTCAGCGATCGGCATCTCTACCAAAACGCGCAGATTACCAAGTGATTTAGCTTTGATAGTTTTGGGGGGTGGTGAAAACATGTTTATCAAACCGAAACAAGCGAACGGCTATTTAGTGAAAAGGGCGAAAGCAAAAGAGAAAACGTAGACCCAAAACGGCATTAGCGAAAATCAATCCAGCCGGAAGATAAATACTGCGAAAATGTCATCGGTGACGAGCGAGATACTCCTTCCGGAAATGACGCAAAACCGTGCGTGATTTATGGAAAATAATACCAAATGCGAGGCCCATAAATCCGAATTCGTTTTCCTAACCGATTTTTGTTTCAACCCTTCGATTTTCTTTTTTTTTTCCTCTATCCTATATCTGTTTCAACAAAAAATCACATTTTTTTTGAGAAACTAAATAATTTTTAATTTTTTATTTATATATAAATAAATAACATAAAACTGTACTGTTTTTTTGAAAATAATCGGAAATAACGTTGAATATCATACGGCGCTCCAATTGTGTGTGCATATGTTATCCATTGATTAATAATAACGTACGCATGCAATAATTTAAGAATGAATCGTAAAATTTTAATGCCACGTTTACGACCATTCATTAAGCCTCCGCATAAATAATGTTCCTTTTTGATTATTTTGTTTTCAATAACTAAAATATTTATACGATATAATATTTATTAATTGAATTTTTAAACCATTTAATTTACATAAAATGAATTAATTTAATTTAAAAAAAAATCAAATACGTTATTGATTGCAATAACTCAAATAATATTATAAAATTTAATATTTAAAATTGTATACCAAAAAAATACATATTTGGTTTTAATTAAAATAATTAATTTTCTGTGAAAAATCAATACAAATATTTTTTTCTTGAAAATTTAGATATGACGTCGGTCCGCAATTTTTGTTGTTCAATATTTATTTACAATCAATTTCAACATATAGTAATTTGGTTCGCGTTTGAATGAATTTACTCCTGCGATGACAAATATTGTGTTAAGAATTTTATTTTATGTAAAAATTGTTCTACAATGTAATTTGTATGTTAATATGAGCATACACATTTTATAGTAATTTTATCATATTTTTTTATTATTTGCTTTAAATATGTTTATGTATAATATGTTATGTTAGAAGAAAAAGCTTTTAGTCAAGATAATATTCCAGCCTGTATTTTATGTTTACTTTTATATGTAAATACATTGAATACCCGGCGCATCCACATTATATTTCAATTAATACGACTCTTTTATATAAAAAAAATCTTATTTCAATTATATTTTTTAATTTAAAAATGATATACTAACAAAATATGTTACGTAAAAGAAAATAATTTGTGAAAAGTGAATCTCTATAGAAATCTGTTAATTAAATTATTTTACCGCATATTTAAATAAATATCCAGAGTAAAGTTGGCCGACGAAATGATTTAGTATGAAGTTCGTAGTTTGAAGTAACCTTAATTAAATTGCGATCACCCACCGGAGGTTCAAAAATATTTTTGCATAAGTCCAGCGATGATACGAGTTCTAAAAAACGAAGAAGTGGATAGAGAGAGTAAAAAATAAAAATAACCGAGCAAGCAGGAAACCGAAAACCGGAATTAAAAGAGCGGCCGCGCGCCGTAATCGGGATTTAGAAAAGTTGCCCCATTAAATTATCCGCCGGAGATTATCCAATTGCCGTCGTGTAAAGTATATGAAAAGTTTCCGGTCTAGTTGGCGGTAATTAAGTTTTCCCGCCGGAAATATAATCTATAGATATTGCGAAAGCTTCCGGCGCTCCCCGCTGTTATTTAACTTTTTACTCTTCATATTTAACATTTGTTTATTTTTTTCTATTTATTTATAATGTAAATTCTAACTATTACACAAAAAAAAACAAATCATGCTTAAATGAGTAAAGAAAAATATTGGAGATTTTAATGAAATTGACTAGTAAAAAAGAATAAACATTTGACTTTTTGAAAATTTCATTTAGTCTTTACGAGCGTTTAACCGAAAATCGACGTTTTAACCGAAACGTACATATATTTTATTTTTTTGTCCTCTCACTCCTTCTGGTGCATTGTCCGGTAAAGCAATAAATCGAAACAGCGTCCGTGTATTTCGACGTGATCGTCAAATAAATAAAGCCCGGAATAAATCTGGAACAAAACGCGGAATCGAATTTCGACCGCAGCGCGAACAAAACGAATATTATATAATAATTGGGAACGGCGAGCGAGCACTTTGAGTACATCTAATTTATCGGCGAGGGTCTCAAATAAAATTTCCGGAATTGTGAACGAGAAGCGACCGAAAATAATAATAACAAAAAAAAGGATGATTCGCAATTATCCTGGGAATGAAAAAAATTGAAAAATAAATAAATTTTAACCGAAGTCGCTGTTTGTCAAGCATAACTTGTTTAAACAAACATCACATCCAATTTACTGTTACGAAAAATTTAATCGAAAATTGAAAAATATATATGTGAACTTGTTTATTCTATGAGTGGTTTTAATGAACTATCATGGAGTTTATTAGCAGGTTGCAAATAAACCGTTAATCCCCGTTTATTTATTCTTTATTAAGAGGTAAAGAGGGATGGAATTAAATGAACGGGGTTGTTCTATTTATTTATTTATTCTTTGTTTATTTTTTCGATTGCGTCGTCTCGCTGCGCTTATCCGAGTGGCAATTCAATTTGCTGTCCCAAATTTAAGCGCATTCAATTAGTATTGAACTACATTGGAATTAGTGTATTCGCAACCGAGTAACCGGTAATCAGTGTTAGTGTATTGGCTCAAGTGGATTACTTACAGTATTGTAACTAATTCACCGATATATAAACCACCTCACGAAATTTCTTCCGGATCCATAACTCTGAATTATTCGGTAATTAGTTCATCCCTCTTCCTTATTCCTGTTTTTTTTTATCCACTTTGGGACCACCTTGTCTCGCATTTAGTCCGCACATCAATATTACATCACTGTCGGGAATTGATTCCTTCAAGCTGATCCGAATCCCAAGCTAATTACAGCCACCCTCATCAATTCCTGATAATGCAAATACTGCACACGTATCATCTGAATATTACACTGCCATTCATACCTTAGTACACAATCAATCTTTATTCAGATGTCCCGGTGGATACAGACATGTCTATAGCGATTTTAACAAGGGTCTTGTTACTGTAACTCAAAATTCTAACGCGTTCCGCAGACAATTTTATTTATCCATTTTTTGAAGAAAACAATTTTTCCATTAAATATAAAATAATAACTTTTATCTGAATTGAACTCGAATGAAACCTGATTATTGCACACAATATAACAGTCTGCTGACGGTTACATTACTATTTTTTGTTAAATGTTATTTTCACCAATTTTTATTTAGGTTACATTCAGTTCAGAGCACACCTGAAATGCGAACAATTGATATAATTGCCAATATTGTATAATGCATATTTGTCGGATCGTGTGGCAGGTGCCGTAATTAAAACGAGGCGATGAAGATTCACTGACATAAAATCAATGTCCACTAGATTATTTCACCAACATATGGAAATACGCAATAGTAACTATTTTATAATCTCATAAAAAAAATAATTATAATAAATCATATATAATTTATAAAAAAATCTTAATTTTTACGTTTAAAATTACAAAATTTGTTTAATTATTTTGAAATATTTCAATGTTTCAAAGCTATTATTTTTTGATGGAAATACAAATACAATTTGTAAATGCATATATGCAAGATTACTCGAAGTCTTTGACTTAAATGTATGTTAAGCTTTCGACACGCGATCTAAATACAGTTTTCTTGGAAATCGTTCAAGCAATGCCTTATACAAAATAGGCAGATTTGAAAAGAAATAAGTATAAGTGTGTTATTGACAGATCTCGAGAAGTACATTAAACTTTGATTTTACTCAAGATTGCATTAATTATCAAAATGTATCAATTGTAAAAGCCATTTTCTATTTCCCGGATGTGAAAATATTTAAAGCTAAACTAGAGTTACAAAGGCAGGATTGTTTTATCTTTTGTGATTTCGTATTATTGTTGTTTTTATTATTTTGAATGTGATCTCCGGAAAGACTACAAAACCCCTTTTTGTATTTCCCGGATGTGAAAATATTTAGAGCTAAACTGGAGTTATAAAGGCAGCATTGTTTTATCTTTTGTGATTTTGTATTATTGTTGTTATTATTATTATTTTGAATGTGATGTACGGAAAGACAAAAATCAACACCGGAAATCCGCTTTTCTCGTGCAGCAACGGAAAAATAAACTAAAATGAATGCAGCATTGTGTTCCTTGCAACTAAATGGGGCCGCATAAGTTTGCGTTTTTAATGAGACAAAATGTTTTGCAGGTGAAAAATACAGACAAAAATGGTGATACCTCGCTTTGTCTACCAACAGTTTTCATGTGTTTCTTTGTGATCAGCACAAAATGCCATATATATTTTTTCATTTTTCGTCCATTTTCTTCTTTTGCGCATCACTTTAATTACGAGCTATTATCCTGATGGAGATTTCTTCTGTCAACCTATATGAAATATGTAGGAGTCCGTCGTTGGCATCGAGATTACTGTGGGCGTTTGTCTAGAAAATTCGAAAGGTAAAGTTAATTCGGTTTGTCCGAGCCATATGTCAACTCTTTTGATGGAAAATATTGGGGAATGTGTTTGTTCGGCGCCGGCGGCCGTTATATTTGTAAGAAGGTGCAGCGAGGTGTGTTCGCCGCTCCGAAGGGCATTTTTCCCCCTTTACGAAGGGACAAAAAAACATGGAGCGAATAGAAAGACGAAGGAGCTGGAACGAAGGAAAAAAAAGCATATACACGCACATACGTCGAGGCGAGACGACAAGAAAGAGAAGAGAGCGAAAAAATAACATATCTGTCTTTTTATATATATATATATATACATATTGTGTTGAAGGAACGAAATTGCGTTGAAAAGTCTGGCGGTTTTTCGGTGCACGACAATTTTCCAAATAATATATGTCAAAATAATTTTAATTTCAAAATAAAAATAAAATCTGGATTGTTGTTATTCTTTGCATCCAAATAGAAATTTTTGATACTTATTTGCTACAGAATATTTGAATAATGTGCAATAAATTAAAGATATTTTTGCTGAACGTTTAGGATGACACTGCAGGAGGGAGGTGTTGTGTCCTAACAATAGCGCGATAAGTATTGAATTCCTGCAGTGTCCGTGTATTTCCGCATCGACACATGTATCTTCCGAGCCGGCGCCCCGGGTCTATGTGCCCCCATGCGACTGGGGGAGGCGGCGGGCGCCGACTTCCATCAATCTTGTTCTCTGTCATGGACCATTTATCTCCGTATTTTTCGCCTGTCCTTGTGCTACCTTGTAGCCGGCTGTTTCTCGTCCCGCAACCGTGTGTATGTATCCTTTGTTCCAACCACCGGGCTATTTGCCTTTTGTATAAACCGCCGACACAGGCCCATTACCCATTTCAAAGGGCGGCCGACGCCACCGACGACCACCGTTCCCGCCGATGCCGCCCCCAAAAAGCAGCTAGCTACTCGCAGGATAACAGGAATCGATTCCGGTGATATCGCGCGAAAACTAGCATGCAATCAATGCGTGTGCTTATGGAGGCGACGCACACCTTCTTGTCGACGCTGTTTACAACCTGATTTAATTAAATTTCCAACTCCGACAACAATACGCGATATAAAGCAGCGATTTAATTACAACAATGGATTACACACGTACACAACGCGCACACATACTGGCACACGCGCATACATTTTATATTGTGAATTGCATTAAAACTGATTTATGGTAATGGACTGTAAATAAAGTACTCACGGCTATAAATAATGCAACAAACCCAAATATGATAATGCACACATTTTGCATTTCACCGGCAGAGAAACGGGAGAACAACGGCAACGGGGGCCGAAAACCCCACGTGAAAAAAATAATAAAAATAAACATAAAATGTATGAACCACACGAAAAAAAGGGAAGCATTTCGCGCCCTCGCCAAATTTAGCCCCTCGTAAGCATTTCACTTTGTTTGGAAATCGCCGCACATACACGCAGGGCGCGCGCGAGTCCTGATGAACGGACAAATTTATTTATATTTCCCGCGGGTCCCATAACTTTTCCGCTGCCCCCGCGCCCCTCCGGACGAGCGGGGGCTTGATCCCTAAATTATTGTCATTTATTTTGCAATAATTTATATTTGCACCACTAAATCTCTTTTAACCCTCAACATCCAAATACACCACTATTCTATTTTCGTGGACACAGTTTCTCTCATATATAACAGTTACTTCACAAAAAAAAAACATTAATAAATTCATTGCCGACACCATTTGTAAAGGATATTTACATATTTTATTAAAACACTGAATTAAATCATTTGTAATATAAAAAAGTAAAATCTACTATCTAGTATAAAGATATTACACGTCTAAACATTTACTAAATAATAAAATATGTGGAAGTAAAAATCAATTGGCAAAAAGTCAATGTGCCTTGAAAAAGTAGCCCCTGTAAACATCATTGAGATGTCTCTATAAAAAAGTTTAGTAAAATATAGTCAGAAGTAGTCAATGTCCCTTGAAGAAGTTAATGCCCCCTAAAAAGATCTCTAAGATCCATTTAATAAAAGTTTATGACTTCTTCCAAGAAGCCAATGTCACCTACAAAGTATAAAATAGCTCCACTCTTCCATTATCCATCTGGCAATCCAAGCTGTACGTGTAAATTTCAATATGTAATTAATTAAGTTCGGAAACAAAAGGGTTATGATAATCTGTCGAAAATCTGATGTTACAAGGAACTCGTGGAACTTGGAGTCTTTAAAACGGGGGTGGAGAACAAAAGGAGTAAAGGGAAAGAGTACAAGTGAACGACTCCTTGAGCGAGTTGTATAATGGAATTAGAGCGTTCGGATATTGAGGAGTTTTCATGGAAATTAGGGGCGTAGCTTGAAGAAGCATTAGCGCTCAGAAGACATCGCGTATGCATATGGCATAGTTAGTAATGACCGGATGTGGATGGGGTTGGAAATGCGAAGAAAAAGGAATGCACTCCACTGGCGACTTATCGTACCGAGAGGCCATGCAAGCTAGTCTATCGATTTAATGCGATTACAAATGATAAAGTGCATAATG
Organism: Nicrophorus investigator; assembly: GCA_963457615.1. Lineage (NCBI taxonomy): Eukaryota > Metazoa > Arthropoda > Insecta > Coleoptera > Silphidae > Nicrophorus > Nicrophorus investigator. The sequence goes on from OY735146.1 coordinate 10,288,372, forward strand.
CACTTGGTATAAATACCGGAGTCCGTTTTACATATTTTATGTGGCAATTAGTTCCAAATACAATGCACACGGGTTCTCATCAAATGCAACACGTATTCGATGGGAACCCATCCATTCCTGCACGCAATTAAATATTGAGCAGTTTTTATACCTCTTTCATGTTGACACCTGTCATGAACACACATCCTTTTAGAATCCCGAATTATATAGATCATCGAAGATACAGAATTATGTAGAACCATCAATACCCAAAAAAATAAATTAAAAAGAATAAAAATATTGATATTTTACTAGAGGGGATTGTGTGTGTGTGTGTATATTTTCCGGTAATTATGGATAGGCTATGCAGGTGCGATGAAATATGCAGGCGGGTAAAAGTTTGGGGTTCCGCCGCCTCTGCTCTGAGTGCAAACTGCAAGGGCCGAATTGAATTAGGGGCGCGGCGGCGCGAATATGAAAAGCAATTAACTTAAGTGATTAACTTAAAAATAAATAACTGGCATTGATGGAATTACTCGAGCTCAATCTCACCCCTAATAAATTAATATTAAATTTCCCGTAAATGTGGTTAACACATTAAGCAACTTCTGTTCACTTGCCCCCTTCATTTCGCACCTTTGATCTGGCCACTCCAAAACTTTCCATGTGAACCGCATAGAACTCATTACCTTTTTGTAATTTCACCTACACAACTTGTGCATGGAAAATTATTAAGCGTTTACTAGATTGTACAAATTTGCTTTCTAGTTTCAATTAAAATACTTTTCTCATTAAAAATATATAATTATTTTAATATAATAATCAAAATTAAATTGAAAATAAGAGTGTTTATTGATTGTGTCTTTTTGTTGCAGGTAATGTTCGGTATATGGATGGATAACCGCAATAGGGCGGCGAAGAAAGAGAGATGCCATGATGAACGAATGCGGTATTAAGACGGTGGATTTAATACAGAGTTCAGCCCGTCCGTATAACAGTAATTGGAACGTGCGGGCGGGGGAGAAAATTGCGCGCTATCCGGGAGTTAGATATGATAGTTATAGTTTGGGAGCGGCGAGGTACGAAATGAGGTACAACAACGGGCCGCCGTCGGCAGCGAGCATGGTTGCATCTTACGGGGTGTACCATGACTCTGGGAGGCGACACCACGTCGAGGATGATGATGACGGTTTTTTGCCAAGACCCAGCCCAGCGTATCATGGTGTCATGGTGAACGCTACGGGTATAGCGAGCGTGATAAGACCACCGCCGCAACCTCTTCAACTACAACACGTGGAAGTCGGCGCTGCAGCTGAAATCGCACCTGGTGCTGCTGCCGCTGCAACCGGTGGAGCTGCCGCTCCCGCACCCGCTGAAAGCGGCGCCGAAGGAGACGGCGATGGCGACGGGGGCTGCTGTTGCTGCTCCTGCTGCTGCTGCTGCTCTCCCTCGACAACATCTACAACGGCTCCCGAGAACGAGGAGTCCTGCTTGGTGTCCTGGTGCAGACCGACCATCCTGCTCCTCTTGCTCGTACTACTAATTGTGATTTTCGTACTCGTGTCTGGTATCCTGCTGTACTACAACTGTACGTGTTACAACCGTATTGCATGCATTCTCTAGCCTGTCTGTAAATAGGTGTCTGTATCTATATGTATATACGTGTGCGAGCTTAAATACCCACCGAGAACCAAAAAAAAAACTACAAATAACACCCCCGACGGTCACAAGTCCACGTACTTTAATTAGAACTTTGAAATTTGTTATGCCCGGACCTTTTTTGTCCGACTTTCAACCGCACCGCATAGGTGATTATATCCGCTATTTACGAGCCCTGTACCATTATATATCCTCATTTATATTTCAAAATAATAATAATATGATGAAACAAAATAAAAACGTAAAATACACAAACAAACACACAGCGAGAAATTAAAGAAAGAATATAAAAAAAAACGTTAAAAAGAAGTAACAACAACAACAAACAAACAAAAATATATGCAACACAGGCGAAGCGGCTCGGGACACGACTTAATGTCTGGAATAGCATATTCATTTGCATACCGTATTAATTCGCCTCTGAATTATACCGGAGAATAAATATAATTATTACTCAGGGGGCGGCGGCTCGAATGCATGCAGCTCTGATCCTATTATAGTTGCGAAAACAAATCGCCATAAAACGTAAATCGTGTCGGATCACTTGCGCAAATGCTTAACCCTTAACTGCGTTTTCTACTTGCAGAATACGGTAATACCTCGACTTACACATATTACGCTCCGTACATATTACACCATCTCCAGAGATTATTTTTGCTTAAACTATGACAAGTATACACACAAACTACAACTTAAATATTTAAATCCAGACAAATTTAAATACTTTATATATTGCATGCATGTGTATACATTTATTTAAAATTATTACGAATATTATTCAGCATCCATACTATATTACTTGAAATGACATTTTCGCTTCGCCTATTTATGTGACATATAGTATGGATACAGCATCGTAATTAAATAATGCATGTGTATAAAGTAAAGTAGTAAATAGCATGTGTAAATATGTAGTGCAGAATTATTTATGTTTTGTTCAAAGTCGATAATTCACGACAGAGAAGCGAAAACGGTTGTGATTTACTCGAATTGAATCCACTAATACGTTTTAAGTGAAGTGAATTGTTTGAAACTTTACCAAATAAGTATACAATATGAATAATTCGATTCGAAAACACGCGACTGCATTATTCCCAAAAACAGAACCCGGATACATGTAAAATATATTATATTTACGTATATATTTATTTATTTATTCCTATATATATAGGAATATGCTGATTAGATATATTACTAAACATTGCATGCGAGATGTATAGATTTGTTGGTCGATGTATATGTATGTAAAAGCATTCGGGGTTTGGTGGAGGCGGATCCTGGGATGCCCCATGTATGTGCTATATGGTTGTATTCGTATGCTTGTGTTCGTTGCGGAAGCGGCGGCTAATGCTATGCTATGTGCCTTGGGTGCGGCGGAGCCTAATTGAGCCTAACCTGAAGCCACTTCGTTGGCCATAGATCTAATTGGAGTCGCGAAGCGCCGGCGTCTCCGGTGTGCATGAAAAATGAGACGCCCTTTAACCGTCTAAATGTCATCCTCTTCAAGGACGCACAACACGACACTAAAATGACATGATCGTGACACCGATCCCATTAACAAAAAAAACTGCAGTATTGAAGTTTATATACTAGCATTAAACTTGATATTAAGTTTGAAGTAATATACATTGAAGATTATCAATAGGTTTATAATTATTTAACTAAATCAGCGAAATTTTAAAATTTGTAATAGTTACTTCTGTTTTTATTTGAAATTAATTTCAAGGAATTAAAACTGAAAGGTAACCAGAGTTTAGGTGAGTGATGAGAGACAGACAAAAATGTATATATAATATATGTATAAACGCTTTGTTATAGCATTATTGGAGTGACTTATCGTCGGGGAGCAGCTTCATATCACGACGGTCTGGCTTACAAGGCTTTAGATCTAATCCATACTTTCGCTAGCGTTATATTCAACTTTTCAAAGTTTTCTCATTTCGTTTATGCGTCTGCTGTCACTCAATTTCCATACCCCTTCGTTCATATAACTTAAACCGTTGTCGATCGCCTTCGACAACTCCCGCCTCCTGACACAACCATATAAACTTTTGACCGCTTCCTCCCTCCTCAACTTCACCATCTACTTTTTACTCTTATTCTTCATCCGTCTCCTATTGTTGGCGATATTACTTCTTCTTCCGCTGTCAATTCACTCCAAAATACATACTCTTTGTAATTGTTTATTCTCAATATCAACCATTGCCGATGGGGCGGATAATCCTCCCAGTTAAGCCATATGCCATTTGATGGTGTATCCCTTTAAGTCTTTCCGATAATGTCGTTCGGCCCATATTGTTGCAGTCAGTAATCCAATCAGTAATCCACCATAAACGTTTTAGTGGCGCAATGGCTTCAATTCATGGAGCGCTCCGAAACTGGGGTGGGCATAATTCTGACGGGATATAAAGAAGTCCAGTGGGGTTCATTAGTTGCACTTCTTGGAGGGCGGCGTCGGCCTCGGACGTCCCGGGAATTGATAATGCTTGAATCGATTCATTAAAATGATATTAAAATTCTTCTGGGACGTCAGGCAACATTAATCTTCCCTTGATCCATCTACCCCTCGTCTGCCATGGAAATTAAATATTTGGTCAGAGGGTTTCGCAAACATCCTGCAAACATTCAGCACGTTATATATGTATTCGTTAAGATAATTATTAAGTTCGTGTCGCAAAATATTGTAAAACTTTCCAATATTGATTTACATGGACCGTAAAAGGAATGTTGTTGTTTTTATTGCCGAAGCTGCTGCTGCTGCCACCGGCGTCGGGACGCGCGGATGTTTTATTTCCAACTGCCGCTTAAATATTACTCCGGTTTTAATGGTCCGTTGCAGCGAACTCGATAAAAACAATAACTCTTTTGATATAGGTCGTATTCAATCTGCAACGAGCTCAGATCTCTACTACAAACTTGTTACAAAGCTTGCAACACTTCTTAAGAAACAGGATTTTACTATTTTTTTTTATTTAGTTTTAAACAAAAATTCTCTCAAATAATCGACCATGCTATAAATTATAAACTATTTTTATTAATCTGACAGTTTTCAGAAACATATTTTCTTCAGAAAAAAAAATTGTGATATATGCTTTAGGAATTGAAATGATCAAAAGAATAGAATTTGAGTAAGTTAACGCAGAACATTTTAATTATAATAATTTTATTTCCATCATGAACAAAAAATAATAATATTGTGTGTACTAAAATATAAATGAAATAAGTTGATGAAATAATGTAAATACAATTTTAGTAAAAAAGTTTTAATCTTTTTAATTTATTTTGTGATGGAAAAAAAGTAAGTTTGTAATAAGGATGGAACCCTAAAAGAATAAGGGTCTAACAAAAATATTTGACTTCGTATATGGGGTTTATTTTCGTTCAGAAAAAAGGCAACGCGTAAAACGGAAACCGTTTTATGCGTTGCCGATGGATTGGAGCCTGCCTGAAAGAATACAGGAGCGGAGGTGTCCCGATGAAATTTGGTGTTTAATAGCTCGTATCAGCGAATTTTTCACTCGCTTTTCCTGTAGGGAAAGGGGAGTTGAAAACTGGGGAAAAGATGCAAAAAGAGAGAAAAAAAGAGGAGAGCAAGAGCAAACAACGAGGAGTATATAATAAAATCTTGTGTGCGAGGGAGTTTGTGTTTCGGAGAGGGTTCGATGTGTGCATGTGTTTGTACATCGTGTGTATGTGTTTGTATGGATTGAGTTGGTTATCCGGCTGAAGCGCTTTTCAATTATGGCCACCGATTTTATGGGCGAAACAATTTGCGCGGCGCGGGACACCCTTTTCATCAGGAAAAGTGAAAAGTGATCGGCAGCTGGCGCACAGTCAAGAGTCACGACCGCATAATGTGTGCTCGCAGTTTCCGTCGTGGGACGGGCCCGTCCCATTCCGTCCCGTCCCATCCTATGTAGTCCTCCCAGCATGTGTTGTGCCATGCCATTATACAGACATCACGATCGCAGTGATAAGAGGGTGATCGATGGGCACCGATCGCTGATTACCGAGCTAACTCACTATTTACACACTCCCATACATATACAGACACGATCGCACGCACACCCAGAACTAACCCATATAATGCCGGTTGACGCTAGGAAATAATACCTAATTATTATTTACAACCAGGCAGGGCTAAATCGATCGGAGGGTAAAGCCATCGCATGTCTGCCTTTTACGTTCGTCCCCCCATTCAGCGACGCCTGGATTCGCAACATATTAAATCATGTGAACAAAGCGCGATCCCACCTCGCGAGGAAGCCGAAAGGGTGTTACGGGTGGATAGGATGGGATGAGACTTGGGGGTGGTGGTGTCTTCTCTCTTTCTCTGTTGCACCAAGGATCAAAACCGCCGCTGATAATAACGAGTCAGGATAATGACATCATGGAACTAACTAAATGAACTTAGTTTAAAGGTAGCTGGTACCTAAGGGGAAGGCAGAGGTTTTAAAGGACTACAAAACCGAGCTGGAGCGTGCCTAGGAATCGTATCACTCCGACGTCGAATGGTAATAACAAGTTAGCTCGTTAAGTCTGCTGCGGGGCGCTACAAGCAGATACCTCAGCGCGCATAACTACTTAATGAAATTGGAATCGTACATTCCTGATCCATGCTAATGGCCCACCAACCAACTGAACTCGCATTCCTTACTTCTTTGCCCACGACAAAAGAAACAGCCGCAAAAACAAAATCGCTGTTGCAAATGAACCAACAAACCATTAACACGAACGATATTTTTCATAATCAACGACCATAGCTTTATCCATTTACATACTATTTCTTCACCATAAAATAGTAATAAACATAATTAATGTAACAAGTTTAGTTTCTTAGTTCAAAATTTAATAACTTTTATCTAGAAATTTTGTATATATTAATTAACAAAATTGCTGGAAGCTTAATAATTTTCAAATTTTATATTTTATTGCATGAAAAATTGTAAAAATAACCATTGTTAAAACAATAAAATCAGTGCTCTAAATAAGGTTTGAAAAAAAGGGAATAAAGGTTGTAATAGAAACGGATCAATGCCCAATCGGTTGGTTAAGTTTGTACGAGCCTTAACTACTTAATGAAATTGAAGTCTTACGTTGTTGGCTTGATCGATGCTAATGGGGGGCGGCGGCTCGCGCACACAAACTAATTTCCATCCACCTGAAATCATTCAATTTTTTTCAACCCTTCCCGCCCCCAACAAACATAAAGCTTTTATGAGAACATTAAAGGGTCATTCCACGGGAATTCATCTTTTTCCCCGGCATAAAAAAAGGAAGATACCGGAACACACATAAAATCAACACGACTTCCTGCCATCGTTAACAGGAATTTTATATTTTACAAAAAAAAAATCCAATTATTAATTTAAATGTAACGTATTAATTGCTACTTTCTTGTAGTACGAGTACATAGAAAATGTTAAATTTTTATAAATAATATTAAGATAATAACTAAAATATTTCAATGTCATCATAGACTTTATACGCATAAAGTTTTTAAACTTGACAAACGCCGTGAACTGTGTATGCGCCTTTTTTTAAATTGTAATCTATTTTTATTACGTAATCTACTTCTACCTTTTATTCAAATAAAATAGAAGAAATAAATGAAATCTGCATGTAAAGCAAAATATGCAAATGATTTTCCCTTAATCCTTTTCTGTATTTCCCCAAGAGCAAAGCCTAAGACAATAAGGAGGGACAGGAAACGGATTCATTTGCTATTGATTCCAGTTGTTGCTTGCCTGATCTGTAATCCTCTTCTCTGCCAAAGAGGACCGCAAACGATTTTGAGCGGTTTATATAGTTAACCGTCGACTATTCCGCAAAGCAAAGCAAAACCAGCCGCTGTTATTTCGCATATAGAGCCGAAATCCGAAAATCGGATTACGCACAATCAATGTGAACGAATAAACGAAAGAAAGATTGAAAAAGAAAAGAAAAATATTTTCCACCAGAATTTTATCAGTAAAACACAAATATAGATTAAACATAGAAATAACATGTTTCGATAGTAGAATAGTCCTCTGTTTCAGTTATGTTTGTAAACGTTCTCGTATTATTATTATTATTTTGTCGATAGACGAGCGGACCTCAAAAACCACTCGAATAAAATATAAACAGAAGAGAAAATTGGTGTGCGAGGATCTATCCGGTATTGAACCGCATTTTGTTTACACGGTGGAAACAAATACTGAAATGTAAATATGACGAAATGCAAAAAATAAAAATATGGGGTCGGGGAAAAATGTGCAACATTATATAAAATAGGCAGAAAGTTATTATTTTTTAATAAAATCGCAACGAAGGCGATATATAAATAAAAATATTTATTCAGATACGCTTTTACCTACAATGGATTAAATCTGAATAATTGTTCGTTTCTAGAATTACACACAAGCTTTTATTTTTTTATAAATATATAGTTTTATTCCTACTCCGATTACGCTATATAGCATAACAATACCGAAATAAATATTGGCCTTTTTTGTCGGTCAGTTGTTATGCAATAACAAACATTTTTCACGGAACGCGCGTATCGTTTTTCAATTTTCCGGTTGGACGCCTCCATTAAAATGATGATTGTTATTGAAGTTGCTTTTTATATCCATTTTTATATTTTTAGTAAACTAATGAAATATTCTAATAAAAAGTTTGCAACTGTAATAAATATTGACGAAATATGTGGGAAAGGATTATACAAATCTTTTATTTTTAATTTTTTGCAAGTATAGTGACATTTTCCAAATGAAACCGGAAATAAACTCATACTAATATAGGGTAAAATACAACGTGCAAATGTAACTCAATTTGAGGAAACAGAAACACACTTAATCTCTGGGGGAATTTGCTCGATGCACCTCGCTATACTCGGTATGAATCATTGAAAATGGAAAGTGGGTGGGCGAAGCGCAGCTCTTGTACGAGATTTAGTACGTTATATTGCGAACGGAAAGCCGCACGAACGATTTTCCGGAAGAAGAAGAAGACCCTTGTTTCCTATTTTCCGCCTAATAACTGAATATTCCTAGTTGTAAGTAAACAGCCCTTCAAAGAATAGATATACAAAGAAGCGGGCGCCCGTTTGTATGGAATAACGATATTCTTTTTAGCGAGGTGTGCGCCTCTATTCTTAAGGTCCTTTCAGCGTTTCCTCTCGTTTTTTTTTATTTCGCTCCTTTCCAAGCATATTGTTGCGCTTTGATTCTGAAAGGTTCTCTCAACTATTGTTGCGATACCGAACAATTGGCAAACGATAATCCGCACGTCGAGTTTGTACACACCCCACACATACCTTTGATGTGCTAAGCTCGAGGAGGATCAATTCTCATGTTAAACAATATTTCAACGAAATCCCTTTATGAAAGTATGTAATGTATAGGGTGTAACATTGTAATCTCGCGGCGAGGCCAAGTAGATTTTGCAAGAGTCATCCTAGATGCACGTTCGATAAAAGGTCGATATATAAATGTTAAAGTCTGAATGTATATAGATATATTTGCCTCCAAACGCTGGTGGCTGTATGTATACCACTTAAGGGGTGGGTGAAGTAAGAAAAGAACCGGAAGCTCAGGGCGGAAAAGCCCTTTTCTTCGCGGTCCCCTTTCTCGCTTCTCGTGTGTGCGTTCCTTTTTTTTTTCGTGTGTGCCTTTTTTTTACTCCCTCGGTCTTTCTTCTCTTTTGAGGGCGAGTAAAAAATACCACCGGGCCGATAGGAGAGAAACGTGTTAAGCCGCACGGTCGTCGAGGACGTGAGCAAATTATTTGAATGAGACCTGATGTTATTCTAGGGCTACCAATTTGAATTAATAGCGCGAAACCTGAAAGGTTTTTGGGTTGACAGCATGTGGACGATTTTTTTGTCTGAAGATTTGTACGTCAGGTGAAACATAATTTATACATACCGCATCCATAGATGTATATAGTTATATATATACGTACGTACATGCATGTAACGAAGTACGAAGGGTTGCACGAGTATAAAGTCGTTTTCGTATCTTTAAGGCGCTTGTAAAAATCTTTGTATGGCATGCAATGCTAGAGTGGAGCACATAGTGGCTGGATGCTGGGAAAACGATGGGGGGAACACACAAGAGCGCCAGGGAGAGAACAAGTGCAATAAGGGCTTAGTATTCAGTGTTGTTTTCGACGTGCATAAAGTATCAAGTTGTGTTCCGTGTGTTTCTACATTGTTCAATATTAATGATGTGTTCTCTCATATTCTTTTTTTTCTGTTCTTCTCTTTTCCAGATGTATCCTACCGACCGCCGCAAACCTACGTCGAAGGTAAGCCACTAACTTACGTTTACTACAAAAGCAACTATTTCAATTCTTATAAATCAATTTAAGAGCAAACTTCATACTTAACAAGTAATATCAACTATTTGAAAGACCTATTCTAACCACAACTTAAAACTTTTATACAACATAATATTGAAAGTTTTATTAACCATCATTACCAACAGTAAATTTTATATGACTTTACATAAATCAAAAATAACAAACTTCATAATCAACTATTTGAAAAATCTATTCCACCATATATTAAAACATTTATAACTATTACCTACAGAAATTATCTATTTATAATTAGTGTTATATTTCTTTATATTAATCAAATTGCTGAACTAATACGGAACTGCTTCAGCCAAATGACGCATCCAGCGTTAATTGCAATTAATTTTGCTTACAATCAAATACACGTAGCAATATGATCATTTTGATCGGATTTAGTATAAATTAATATTAGCATTGCGAACCACCATAAACGCACAATAATTATCATAATGCCAGTGATGTTAGCTGAAATACTTGTAATGATTTGAATAATAATTAATAATTCTCAAAATTGTAATCTTTAATTTTACTGAAGTTACTTAAGTAGAAGGCTGTTAGGAAATATATTTAATTTTTATTATATATATATATATAATATATAAGACGTTTGATCAAAGGCTTCGTAAAACTTTAATGTATTACCTGATAAAAGGCAGTTGGTGTGGGGTGGTGACGTATTCCCTTTCGTTCTTACTTATTTATTGATGTATTTGTCGGAAGGGCAGGCGGTTGTAAAAATGGTTGCGAGGAAATTGTTATATCAGTTGGCAGCGTAACATTAATGAAACGTTTCCGGCAACCGATAAGGAACAAATCGTGGGTGCAACAATTTTCTTCCCTTGTTCTTATCCTTTCTTTCTTTTTTTTTCACCCCTAGTTTCCCACCCCCAACGACGAAACCCACTGCGCTTAGATTCAACATCGCCCCATATTTCGCGTTATCTATGTAATGTGTGTTTGCCGCGAGATAAGCGTCCCGTGCCGTAGCTGTTTATATAATTGCTCGGTATTGGCCTTGATGGCTGACTGATTTGTGGAGGGGTGGCCAAGACTAACCCCCCGATAAAACTGAAACCGCGGGGCGACCGGGGTGGTTTAGCTTAATTATGCATTTTCTCAGGGAACACGAAGGACTTTGACTTAGCGCCGCTCCAAATTTCAATCAATCAACCCCCTCGTTTTCAAAACCGTCCCCCTTCCCCGCCGGTTCTCCGCCATCGCGCTTTCCATAATATCAATCATCCACTTTACACTTAAATAGCGTTTCCGCATCTTTACTTTCCTGTTTTCTTGCTATCCTTTTTTTTATCCTACTCCTTCTTCCCTTCGTTCTTTCTTGTTCTGGGCCCCACCTCAGTTTTATTCACTTCATGCCGCGCGCTAACCCCGTTGCTAATCTTGATTGAACTACTTTCGGAGTGTGTATGTGTGAGTGTGCGGGGGTGGGATTTCTCTTTTTTTGCCTACCCTCGCCGCCCTTCGATCGCTGGGAAAAGATGCGCGGCGTAAGTTTACACCGACGACAATGGAAACATACGTTCTGCTGAGACAAGCTTCCCACTTTAACAGATTAATGTATAAAGTTCTCGGTTTGCTGAAGTCAAGTTGAGCCATTAGCCGGCACGTATTCTTTCCCTCGCAACGTCAAATCCCCCGGCGTCGAAAAACACCGACTGCAAATTATTATTTTCGACATCCGAGAAAATGATTCATCTCACGTAAAAATACGAAAACAGCAATAATAATTACAGTAAAAAATTAAACAATTCTGAAATCGCATCAGAACACTGAATTACATTGATAAGAGTTTCACAAGGAAGTGTACCAAGTCTTATATATAAATTAAGAAAATTTAAATATAATTTAGCAAAATTGCCAAATCAAAGAAAATTGTCAACAAGAAAATTCATGATATTTAAATGTACGATCAAAGTAACATAAATTAAATTTAAAGACTTAATCTATAGATTTAATTTAATTAGATATAAAGTTTTAGATTCTAAAACAACATTGTTTATCCAATGAATGTCAACGGAAATCAAATTTACTTAATGTCTCTAATTAAAATAAGACTATACTCCAAAAGAGAAAAAAACAAGAATCCAGGCTTTTGAAAGAACCAAGAAGAATAATTAATTAATTTCTTCGGGTCTCCGTGAAACTTCTCCGTCCGTGCTTTCAGCTTGATTCGGTTCAATAGGTTTATTTATTTTTCCCCACTTTGATCTTCCCCGAAAACACGCTCAATCGCATTATCAAGTCGCAGAAATGTAATTCGGAACGAAGAGGAAATAATAACTTTCAGCAATGAATAGATGCCGGAGTTCTGCGCTGTAATTGATTTCAGGCATTGTGGAACTTGTGTGCTTTTTTTTTTTCTTCTTCTTCGTCTTCAGTTGAAAATTTTCAAAGTTTTGCGGCTTCTTCATTAGAGTAGACGAATCGATTGAAGCCTAATGTTTCTGCGAAAGGGTGAATCGCGAAAGGGGATGGAAAAAAGAAAGAAAACGAACTGCTGTGGCGTTTTTCTTATTTTCGCTTAAATAATATCATCCGAGTGGAGCGCTTTCGGTAAATGTAGCATGAAGCTTTTATATTTCATTACATTTTTAAGTACCGCGCGTATTTTCTGCGGCGCAGCGGAGTTGTATAGCTGATGATCTGTCGTATTCGGGAGCGGCGCATCGTTACAGCCCCCCAGAGCCCAATGGGGCGGCCCCGCAGTTTGCTACCCCTTTTACAGCTCCTTTTCCAACCCTCTCTGGAAAAAGCCACACATCCTTGTTACCCTCACTCTCTGATTACTAATATATCTTATCATTATCCTTCCGCTAATCTAATCTAGCCAACCTCCCACGCAGCGACTTCCCTTTTCTTCCTTCTCTTTTTTTTTTTGCATCCACATTTCGCTTGCCGCTGCTGTTTTTTTCATCGCCCTTCCCTTTCATTGCTTTGGCCGTTGTTTCTTCGTGCCCTCTTTAAATTCAATTTAATTAAATTTTTCTTTCATAATTTCAAAGCGGAACGCTTTAATTATCAAGATTTTGTTTAATTAAATGTTGCATTTCGTTGATATTCCTTCAACTCGAAATTATCTTCCTTTCAGTTGCGAAAAGCGACCCTTCTTTCATTTATTTTGACTTCCACGACTCTTCATTAACCGAATCACCAAAAAATTTACAGAAATATACAGGCAATTCATGTACATTTACACAACTTATCATTAAATTTATTTTTTATTCATATAACTTATATAAGAATTTCAATTCTAACAACTATGATATTGGTTTTGAATTAATTGGAAAATAATTTCATGAAACAAAATGTGATTATATAAATTTGCGAATAATGTAAGTATTTCAATCAAAAAAAGGAGTAGATTGATTAATCTTGTGGAACAATTGATCTTAATGTTGTAATCCTACGATCTAAGCGTTTTTATTCTGCGAGCGTCGGAAGACAGTTTGCCTTTGATATATCCTTTTCTCCCATGCGGCATGCGAAAATAATAAATAGTCCTTACGTTACGGGTCGGGGAGTTAGGAGTATTTTGGTATTCCTATGCCATCGAAAGGACCCGGCGCGCACGCATTCATTTTCGCATTTGATGTATTTTTAAAGGGTGGAGGTTTCCAAAATTGCATATGCCGCCGCTGATTTGCAGATCCGACCGGGCACGTATCTCATATCAGCATCATACATCGTACTCCAAAAAATAAAATGATTACTAGGACGATCTTTACAGGATCGGAAAGGAACAGAATCTGTAGCAACGATGGCGCGCGCATTCATTAATTAGTCCTTGTTGAACTGGACGTTGTCGCGAATTCAGGGTCCATTTAACCCGCTTAATGGATCCTGCGTTTGCAGGTTTTCCCGACCATTACAGACAGGGTTATAAAATTGCGACTCTATGTTTTATTGTCGGTGGACACGCGTCCGAACATCCGCAGTTGTCCTTCGTCCTTTTTTCACCCCATCCCCAAAAACATCCCGACAGGAACCACTAAATTTCGCGAACGGCATTATTGCGCATGACGTTTATTAAACCACAAAACGCACACATACAAACATGGCACGCGCCCTTTGCGTTTTAGGGGAGGTTGGATTATAAATTGAAACGGCAAACTGCTTCGAGTTAATTTATTTATCAACAAACGACGTCGCCCTGAATCAAAACAAACTTGATGTCGACGGTGTTCCGAGCTCAACTATTCATTCATGCCAGCAATTTCAATTTCGGCGCGTTTTATAACGTCCGCGCACAACTTTCAATTATTACGTAATCGCGTTTTGATTTTGCCACATCGAACGCTAAAATTAAAACCGAAAGTTACACGGAATTGCGTTCCAATGTGTATATGCAGGAAACGTCTAAATTGAATTACAAAAGTGGTTTCGATTCATTTCTGATCATGCAAACCGTCAGCGTATTCGGTGAATGGGGACGATTTTCAATTTAGCTTTAATTACCCATTCAGATGATATTGTAGGCATTCAATTTCTAATTTCAAAGGAAATCTGCTATTACGTAACCGATTCCATTGATTGTCAAATGAGAAGTCATTTGCTAAATGCCTTCATCGACTAGATTCAACCAGTTATTTTCAAATTCTATTAACATAAGTAAATACTAAATCTTTTAAAACAAAAAAAATTGAAATTTATTAATTTGCATATTTGATTATAGTATTTAATTTAGTTGTGGAAAAAATATGACTTTTGACTGTGTGCGTATATTTTATAATGGATGAGAATGCGATGAAACGTCGTTTGTGTTTGGGATAATAATCGAATGCGAATGTGGGTAATAACTCATGAAGCTATGTTGAAAAAGCATTGGAATAATATCGAGGATCGGTGTTAATTACGAATATATAATGGAGAGCCGACGGCGATTTGTTTGGGTGTCATTTGGGTACATGATGGAGGTGAAGAGTTAAATTGATTGTCGTTGTTTGACACCGTGGCCACGGGGGTGTAAAAGAGAAAGTGGTCATTGTGGGGTGAGTCCGGTGGCCACATGTCAACGGCAGTGGCGCGTGATGGCGATGGTACTCCGGGGTGCCATTCATTACCGCAACACGCGGTGTGACCACAGCGTCGCGACGCTTCCGACCAACGTTGGTTATGACACCCAAGGAAGCCACTCGACAGCCGCAGCAGACTGGAGATGAACACAAAAAAAGAAACAAATGAGGGGAAGCAAGGCCGAAACAAGAGCAGAGGGACATGAAAGAAAACAAAACGAAACAAGAAGTAGAAAACAGGGGGGTAAAAAAAACTCAAAACACCCCAGAATCGCAAAAACGAATTGATGGCCTCTTAATGTCTACTTAATGAATGCCCTGGAACAGATAAAACAGAAACAGTAAGAAAGTTTTCTCTGGCAACTTGGAAATCGTCCCCGAAATAAATTAAAACTTGATTAAAAAAATAAACTCGCGCAACGTCTATATTTTATCAGTTCTGATGAGCAAAAATAATATTAAAAATTCTTATTTTTCGGATCGGATTTGTACAAATTGATTCCCGTGAGTCGCCCATAAAACATCGAGGCACGAATTTCATAAGACGGTAAAATTTAGGAATTTCACAACGGCCCGGCAGTTAGTCGCAATTACCCGCAAAACCCACCGAACTGAAAATATTATTGGAATTTCCGAATCGATTTATGGGCTGGTTACCATATTCTATCTCGTTTTTTTTATTTGCCATTTCATTCATAAGTAAGTCTGAAATATTGCCATTAGATTACCATAAAGCATATTCGCTTTCCAGCAGGAATCGAAAAGATTTGCCCCGAAATTTACGGCGGATTCTTTCCAATTACCCGGCGCATCCGCCAGGTTTTTAGATCTTTTTTTGTTCGCCGTACGGTGGATCGAAAGGGGTTGTGCGGCGCAGTCCCGGATCTATTTTATTCCCGTTAGTTAAACGGTTTGTAAATATTCGGCCCAATGCTTCTCCGTATTTGCAATTTGAACAGGTTGCGGTCGGCTCGGATATGGGAGCAATGCAATACCGAAACACATCCATATACCTGCCCCTGGGGCTTTCACCTCAACCAGAATGCGTGATCCAAGTCAAAACTGATTATAACCTAACTATCCAAATACTGAAACCTTTCTGTATCAAAAAAAAAATCTAAAAATGACAATTTGGATGGATGTAAATTTTGAACGAACTGATTAAACCTCCCGTCATTATCAAAAATTTGGAAATAAAAGAAATCATTAGAAATTTTACAAAATTTAAAATCCAAAAGGAAGAATTATATAGAATCACGAAAACGCAATTCGATGCAACGCGCACTTTTAAACATATTGGAACCACGCGTGCGTTTCGCACATTCGATAAGAAAGCAATTAAAATTGAACACCTGCAGGCTACAGCTGTTTAAGCAATCCTTATTTGGGCATTTACGACTTATTTCGTTGCTATGATGATATTCACTATTAATAAATTTAGGTGTTAATATAAAAAAAATAAGTTAAAAATTTAATAGTAAATAAGGAAGTTTTAAAATCTGATTTAAAATGAAATATTCAGAATTGTGCAAATATATAATTATAAAGAAAAAGTTTTAATTACTTTTCTGCTTGCATTGAAATAAATATAGAATAAGAAACTGGTAAAAATAGGAAATAAATAAAACTAAAGTAAAACTCGATGAATACAATAAAACGAATGCGGGTATTGATGATAATATGGTTTTAAAAGCGGCATCGCTGTGAGATTTAAAAGCATTATGATGTTTATTACAAAGTTGCGGCGTGGTTGGAGAAATCTTTGGAAACAAAATAAAAAAAAAATCAGAGAGCAAAACAAAATAAAAAAATAAAACAAAAGGAAATGGAAATAAAAACTGGGTGGATGGGAACCGGCCGGTCGTTCTCTTGGTGGTTCGGGGGTGGCTAATTTCAACCCCCCACACGACATAATTATTTTACACTTATTTTTTTTCTTCTTTAAATTGTCTGTTGAAAAAATGTTTTATAACAGAGTGCATATTCA
Organism: Nicrophorus investigator; assembly: GCA_963457615.1. Taxonomy (NCBI): domain Eukaryota; kingdom Metazoa; phylum Arthropoda; class Insecta; order Coleoptera; family Silphidae; genus Nicrophorus; species Nicrophorus investigator. The sequence continues at coordinate 10,305,367 of OY735146.1, forward strand.
TAAAATAGCCTATCCAACAGAAACCCTTGTTTCTCCAACCCCTTGGTTAATGCTGATGATGTATGTCGGCTGAGGTCGGTTAGGTTTACCAAGGTAATAACATAAAACACTAATTAAAATTTCCATTCGTTAATGGGCGGTGTAGTTTTGATGTACGGCCTTGTAACTGGGAAGCGCCTTTATTTTATCTTGGAATCCATTCCCCTCCAAAAGTTTATACCTCACCTCTAACCTGGTCCTACACATAAAGCCCCTCGCAGGGCGAAACCGAAGCCCTACTTCCGCTCCACGGATTACGGATCGCCGCCTCATTTCTTCTTCGTTTTCTGCCCTACCTCGAACTCCTTATATATATTTTTTACTACTATATTTGTTACTTTTACAACCATCGCGTCAATTGAATTATGCTACATGGACTCATATTTTTTTTACGTAATCTGATTACGTTTTCATCACCATATGTTACATTATTCAAACACTCGCGTCGCTCTAAAATCACTTCTTACTAATTAGAAATATTATTAATATTAAGACAACTTAGTGTTTTTAATATACTGTTATTTATTAGAATCTAAGCTTTCAGCGGTGAATAGATTTTCAATTTATTATTATTGGAAGTCCACGGAAGTTATGTAACTTTGCGCTGTGTGGCAGTAAATATCAATAACTGCGGTTTGGAATCCCGAGCGTATCAGTTCTAGCCGCTGATCGACCTGCCAGATTCTTATATAAAATATGTTTTACATCCCCCGCAAATAAATCGTTTCCATTCTCGATACATAGATTCTTCCTCAATCAATTTGATACCATCACTATATTTTTATTTAAACCATACTTAATCATAAAAATATATATATAAATAAATAGAGAAGTAATTTCAAATGGTGTTGGCATTCATGCTTTTCCTGTCTTCGGTAAAAATTCATAAATAGAGAAGTTTGCGAAAAGCACGACGAAGAAGAGGCAATTTGTTCTGGAGTATCCCATTTCTTGCGGCTACTTCCACGTCCCCGGCGTTATTTATTCCCATTTTTATTTATTCCTGTTGCTCTCTTTGCATTTATTTACATATGAGATTTATTTATATTAAGCAACAGAAAAAAAAAGAAAGTTATATAATGGAATATAAAGGCTCCCCATACCACAAGCGCGAGAAGCGATTTCATTTTTCCCCTTTAAAGCTCGCGTTTCTATATTATTATCCATATATCTTTTCACATGATGCTGCATACAATATTATATTAAATTTCAATTCCTAGAACAGCAAAAAAGGCCAAGTACATATTTGTATATTCAAATCCAAACATATATGTATCGTATTTGTACCTCATTTCATCTCTCCGAGCAATGTTGAAAAAAAAGCATAATATTTGTTACAGAATAAACATAAATCTACTTGGATTATATGATGTTTCGAATTGGATGAGATACATTTTGTATACGCAAGGGCACATTATTAAACTTTGAAATGCATGTGAAAAGCTCCGTTTCCGAGCGACGTTTAAAAATGTTAATGATTTTTTTTTTCAGTGCACATAAAGGAAGTTCAAACGCAAGCTTTATTAAAAGGTTAACGACAATCCAATCCTCGTTTTGTGTGTGCATTTCGTTTTTTTTTTTTATTATGTCATAAACTGTTTTCGAATATGCTCACTGCATAAAATTGCATGCACTTTATTATTTATTATTCTTTTCAGATTCGCTTCTTTTTTTGAGTGAATCCGACATTGTAAATACGAAGGTTTGCGTTATTTTCGCTCATCAAGGATGAAAATGCGCGCACAAGAATTCGTCGACAGAAGTTCAAAAGTTAAACAGCTTTTTAACTGAATCTGAATTATTTAAAAGGTAAAACGAAATTTTCATAATGTGCGCTCTCTCAGTTAAACGTAAATTCTTAATTAGCGAGAAAAACTTCTAAGACAAACAATCCAAAGTGACATAGCTTCAATCACTTTACATGATAAATTTAAAAAAAAAAAAAATTTATTCTGAAACTATTTTAAAAAAATAATTGGAAGAAAGTTACTTATTTCAATTTAATTGTTTTATAAGTATTTCCAAATTAAGTAAATAAATGAAAGCTGTCATTTGTACAGGAAATTTTTACATTTGACAGCTGTCAAATGTAGATATAGTCTTGCATTTTAAATTCAGCTTTGAAACAAAAAAAATAATATTGAATTTCAACTTTATTAAATTCTGTTTCTAAAATATAGAAAGTACATAATAATTATTATTTCCTTGAAATATGTTAAATCCGATTAATAATAAGGAACTTTAAATTAAATTATAAAAAAGTTTAGACTACCGTTTAGTAAAAATGGTAAAGAAGCAGTTAAAAGTTTGCGAAATCTTTTCAATTTGATTTGAAGACGGTGCAGGACGACTTCCATGGTGGCAAACTCTTCGTTCGAAACATAATTTATATTACAGCCCCAAGAAACTTACATGTAAAGTCACCGGCGATGCTTTCCGCAACATTAATCTTCGGAAGTTATTTGCGTTCGCCAAACTTGTTCTGCTGCTTTTGCTATATTATTTTATTTTTTTGATTATCTCACCCTTCTGAGTGTCCGTTTATTACAGCAAAATTAGTAATAATGTTTGGATTGTTCGTGAATTCTTAAATTATTTGATTACATCTGAAAGGATGAAATTCATATCGCTTTGTGCAAAAATAAATAAGGGATAATAAAGGTTCTGGCTAAATATCAAAGAACCTCGCGCGATTCAAGATTAATTCCGAGACGATTGTTTCCTGAGGGTCCTGAAATTGAATATAAATAACTTAATTATAATTACTGAAGATATATTAAAAAAGAAAACCGTCTTCAATATTTGTTAAGATACGACAAGAATTTATATTAATTTAAACGAAGGTTTCTATTGCTTTGTCTCCATAAGTAAAGGTATAATTAATATTTAAAATATAATAATTTGCAATTTTTTACTTTTTTAAATTATTTTTTTTGTGAAGTAGAAAAAATCTGATTAATAAGGAAAGAGAAGTATAAAATGAAGATAATTAAATTATTTTTGGAAACATATCAATTTCATGGGGTATTGTTTCATTTTTTTCTATTTTCATTTGAGTTTTGAGGGAAGGTAAAAAATATACATGTATGCAGGATTAATGAGGTGAGCTGAAGAAGGCAAAACCGAACATCGTATTGATGGAACGGTGGGTCTGGATGGATGTTGAGGGGGTGGTGTCAGGTTTTTTTTTTTATAAAGAGGAGAGGTCCATTAAAAATGCGCAAGTTCTTTTTGATTATCGCGGAAAAGGGAATACCAATGGGGGAGGTAAAAAGCGACGACTTAAACTCACAAAGCAATTTGTGGTACTGAATTATGCAGGCTGCTCTATGGTGTGCGAAATAGAATTGGCCCCAGTAATGGCATAACTGGAAGCGTTACTGCAGCCGGACACATGACAAATGCAACCCATTAGCCTCTACACCTAGACAACTTTATGTCCCACCCGCGTCTCCGCCACCCTTCGAAGCGACCCTCAAATCCCGACCCTTTAAGACCGGTCATTTGCCACACACACACACACACGTTACCACAACCCTATACATATATACACATATACATACTCGCACTGGTGCCCAGCATCAATGGGAAATGGCAAGATCAAAATTTCCACTCCTCGAGATTGCGGCCTTAAATGCGCCGGGAACCACACCGATGATTCAATTCAATAAATTTTCGCCTTCCAGAAGCATGTCGAATGCTAGGCACGACAATAAGAAAGCGCCTCCACAGATCGATATGCCATTCATTACATTATCACGCACAAACGGCTCGCAAACACGGATACCACCTTCAGATTAGATAACGCAGAGCAAGAAACAAACGATTAAGTTAAACGAAGTACAAGGCAAAACCTAAATTGAAAAAGCAAAATACATATATTTTTACAAAAAAATATGAAAAAAGACTATGTTTATGAATAAAAATATTTTATGAAAATAACTTGGCTTTAGTTAGTATCAAAGTTATCTAATAGCTAGCATTAAAATAATGTTCAATGTTTAAAATAGCATATTGAATCTATCATTAATCAATTGATACTAAGCTGTTAATTATACCATTAATCAATTTAAACTAAGCTATTAATTCTATCATTAATCACTTAAAACTAAGCTTAATATTACAGAAGTAATTTGTGATTTAAATTATGAAAAATTATTTTTGAAGTTATAAATTCTAATTATGAATTGAGAGAATGATATAATTAAAAAATATGTATGACTTATGGAACTCAATCAACGGATGTAAACACGCTTTTATAAATTACAATTGAATTGGATAAATTACGTAAATTCATAAATCGGTAAACAATCTTTGCGACGCGTAATTGGATTATGAAAATCGGGTTATTATATATCTCTTTATGTCTAATCTCTGCTATCAAAGGAGATTCATTATCAAAGGGCTCGGGATTAATTTTGCATCGTTTCATGAGGGGCAGAAGTTAGTATGCTATTGGTGAGGTGAGGTCAAAATGTTTATATAAAAATAAAGAGATATTATTTTTTTTTTTTTGAAAATGTAGTATAATTATTATTACTTTTTAAGTTAATTGTAAAATGTAAAACTGATAATATTGGAGTAATTTGTATTGGAATTTCAAACACGATGACGCAAATGTATGTAATTGGTGGAACGCAAGGACTTTCCAGGAATGAATTTGAAATGTTGATGGGTCTAGTGAGACGTGCATACAATATGCAAGAGGAGACGTATGTGTATATAATCTGGGCGTCACTAATGAAAAATTAAAAAGGGAATCGCACGTTTCTTTTTAAAAGCGAGGATATATTTATTATTCAGGTGTTGGGAGGGTTTGCCGCCCCCGCGCTTCTACCCCCCACAGCCCTTCAGCGTCAGCCCCTGCGCCAGAGTCGCGCTCTCGAGGACGTAATTTAGTGTGTCATCTGTAGTAACGGCAGTGTTTTTCTGATAAGACGTGCACTGCCTCATTAATTACGACGGGTTGGCTGCTGCCAGAGTCAGCCGCGGGGGCGGAGGTGTCGGAGGCGCCGGGCGGAATCGATTGAAAAATGTGCAAGTCCTCGCACTCTGCAGCCACTATGATATTACTCAGAGGTATTTCATTATACTTGGAGGGCGGGAGGTCGGTTGGCCGCTGTCGCCACCACCGCCGCCCCCTGATGTCGCCTTCGCTACCGCGAAAGCTGCACTTGAAACCAAGACCCCGGAGGCCGGGGACGGCCGAGTGGCAATCACTATGCAAATTCCCCGAAGATCCATCACCTTCTGTAAAACGTTTACGTGTTTACATAGTTATTACAAGGGCGAAGGGCTTCTGCGGATTCGAACCATGAATTGGATTATATACTATGCAATTCGCACACAATTTCCGCACTTCCTTCCGCCCCAATCCCCGGATCGGGATGGTGAGAAATGGCTCCAGACGAACGTGCGACGAGTTGCAATTCCCATCCACACTCCCCGCTACACTATCACAAGGATAACACATTCCTTCCTTCCTCCTATCCACCATCCCAAAAATATATATAAGAAAATACTAGCCTTCCTGATCCAACAATTCAAACATTAATCATCAAATTGAGAGTTTTAGTAATGATTATGTTACAATATAATACTGAATGTCACCAAAGTATAAATTCAATTTTATTTTTGAAATTTTACTTTACTCTTTACTTTAATAATTATTCTTCTTATACTATTAAAAAATATTAATTAAATTTAATTCTTTGATCTGAAAAATAATGATAATATTAAAAAAAATCTAAATTATTTTTTTCTTCTATTTTTTTAATTAAATAATCTTTGAAACATTAGACGCAGGATGTGCGGTTTTCGTGAGGTCCTTATTCCTTCAGCGCTTCCTGCGGCTTTCAATTCTTTTTTTTTTTTTCGTACGAAAGGGTGAGTCTGGTCCGTGGTGGAAGCGCCGGGATTAATCTGGGCTGCTTAATTACCGATAGCCCACTTCCGGATTCAATTGACCGTAGCCGGACCCGTGTGTACGCGTTGAACAAATGGAATTAACTTATCTAGATTTTTACTTATCTGACTTTTATCCCGGAGCCCAGCTTTAATCAACATTAAAACCGGATTGCAGCTTTAATGGCCTCGATTGACTCGCCTTTTACTCTTCTTGTACAGCTGCAGATAAATCTCATCCTTTGATTCATGTTTTTAATCTGTTTTTTAATTCAATAAACCATGTATTTTCGAAATCGCAAAACGAAATTGAAAGTATCCATTTAAACATTAGTGTTAGGATATTTAGAGCAATAATGAAACAGTTTGATTGAAAGCGAAGTACAATGCCCTCACTCTTCTATTACAAGCTGCTCGTACGAACATTGCTTTATGCTAATAGAGCATGAAAAGGCACTCAATCGAGACATAATAAAGCTAGTTTTATCATTCACCGTAGTCCATTCAATTTTAATCAGCGTTCATGGAATTTCCTATTAACAGCGTTTCTGCAAACAGCATGAAATAATAAATAAATAATAATTGCATACAGGAAATGTGTATTTATTTTAGCTTTTTTGCTTTTTGCAGCATCGGATGTTAATTTAGTGATGCTATTGTGCGCATTTCCGTTGTGTTCAATGCACATTTCATAGAATTGCTTGTCCAATTTGACTCCTACTTTATGATTATTATTTGAAATTTATTCCAATTGAAACTCGATTAGATCCGTTTTATGTGACAATGATCATCGGGATATGTATATGTGAGATCGTTTTAACTAAATTAAGCGGATTTATCGGGCGGATTACGGCGGAGAATATTTTTGGGCTTAGATGGGCGATATCAATAAATATAGCGATTACTTAGCGACGGGGGTTGGGGGTTGAAATTTAGGGTGGCAAATAATTCGATCGAGCTTTTGGGGGGATTCAGCGCCTCTCCGCCAGTATCAATCTGCATCGTAATTGATGGCGTTCGCGCCATTGTCTATCCATTTTCATCCACTATTTGTATTCCATCGTGCAACCCTGAATTTCCCAGCTAATGTATCAATCTCGGATCGATGCTGCGTACTATTAAATAAAGAAGCGCAGATGGAAAAATAAAATACGAAAAAAAAAACATGAAAATGTTTGGACGCGAAGAGGAGGACTCAATTAAACGGAGTGCAAATGAATGTCCACCGGTTACATAAAAAGGCCCGTTTTTTGGATTTATAGAACACTTCGGATACGATCGAGTTCTGCGGTTTTGCGGCAGCATCCCAGCATTACATTTTTTTTAATATATATACACTCATCAGGAATGACCTCAGTTCCCAATGGAGCTTCAACCGGAAAAAGGATTATATTTTAGGATAATTGCAATTTTACATTACGGATAAAATATTTCCTTTACAAATATCGCACTTCATAAAAGTTATAAACGTTCAACCAAAATATTTTTTTAATTACCAAATATGATCTATTATTTTATATAGTACTTTCAAACAGTAATAACGTAGTATAATCTGATAGGAAAAGGTTAAAATTGGAGCATTTACCGTTGGTATATAAATATATATATATATGAATAAAATAGTAGATTTAGTGATTCCAGTCAGAGCAAGCACATCTATTTCGAATTACTGCATTTTAAATCGGCAGCACTTGGAGATCGTAATCGGCTATAAATTGAAATTATTGAATATGTAATTAAGCCGGAGGGTTTAATTAAATATTTGTTAATAACAGAGGGCGCGAATCGCCTGAAATATGCATGGACGATCGTCACGATACGAATCGGTAATTTGCGTTCGGTCAATAATCAATTGCCGAAGATGATCGGAACTTAACTCAATGTTGATATACCAAAATAGCCGACTTCAACCTTGAGTTTGAGTACTTTACTCTTTATTGTCTGCCCTTTCTTACGAGGTCTTGTAAAAAGAAAATTACATTTCGGTTGAAATGATTTGACTGCGATTTTTTCTTTTCAGTTGTATAAAAAAATGTATGATAATAATCCTGCCTTTTTGTCATGTCATGATATATTATGGAATGATGCAAGAAAACAATTTCGTGAGGTTTGCGTGCTGGTGAAAAGTCAATATACGCATATATATTATATATCTCAGTAACTTTCATTCTTTCCTTCAATCCAGCTATGTTTCAATATAGAAATGTCCTTTTTTTTCTTTCCTGGACGTGGGTTTTTGGGGGAAGTGAAGCGGTGAGATATCTGGAGACGTCCTGTAATTTGATATGTTCCAGAAATCCGTACACTTCGCATACCGTTCACCTGGCCCGATATGCTCGGCATTTCGGAAGCTGTCAACGACTGTCATATACATGCCACAATAACTAGAATCCAGAAAATACATCCCATTACATATCTACGAACTGGGGAAGGGCCGCAAACATAATTCCCCTTTTCCCCGGGGCGGCAGTAGGGTGATGGCGCGCCCTTCGCCACCCCTGACCGACACAAAAGCAACCACCACACCATCGACAAAACAAATACATAATTGAAATCGACAAGCCGTCATTAGATTTAATGGTCATTCTTTCATTTTTATATTAATGCTCCATTTAATCACAATGAATTACCGAGATTTCAGACAGAAAAGAAAACGAAAGTTTCGAAGTACGTAAGAGGGTGGCGAAGATGAAAAAACAACAACACGCTGGTAACAAATCGCTCTCTTATGGTAACGTTTAAATTATCCCTGTTTCGTGAGTCAAATTTACGGCGAAGGTGTATGATTCAAGGCAATCTTTCTAAACGTCACTTTTCCAACTCGCACAATACATCATCTGCATAATTCGGAGTCGCGCAGAAAGATTAACAGCGATACTGCATTTACATCGGTACCTTGCCGTATAAATCATAAGCCTCTACTTCCGCAATCCATATCTGGACTCCTTTAGTTACGATCGACGATTTCCGCAACATCCGTTACGAAACTACACATAATTGTCTTTGCTGATATCATAATATCACTGACAATATCTTATTCACATTCCAAATCCAATTTATTACTACTTGATATTTGACATTATCTTATTTATTCAAAGCTCAGATTTAAAGAATAAATCTGAAATATTATTATAATCATTGAATTATATAAGCAATTAAAGCGAGTTTTATGTGAAAGCACAAGGATATCGGAAAAGCTATTTCCTTGTTACGATTCGGCAATAAATTACGCGATACGTTAATATTTTCATATTTCAGTTTATTTTTGGTGTCGCTGCGGATAGATCGTAAAACGGACATTAGACAATATTTACGTTATTGGATGCGGACTCATTGATCCTAGTTGCGTAATGCGGGGGATTTGGATGGGGGTCGATTTTTAGGGGGAATTAAAGATGAAACGTTCCGTTTTATTTACTTATTTCCCGTAAGGCCAAGATAGCAATCATTCCTGCGAATGCTCCTGCTGGGAATTCCGGGGGAGATCCTTTGGTGTCTCTTTTTGCGCCGAGGAAATCACATATGCAAGAATTTTCCGATTTCAAATAGGCTATTAAAAGTCTCGCGTGTATATGTATGTATGCAGGAGCGAGTAAGGTCTTTTTTCTGTTTCTCCTCTCTTTCCGTTACGTCCTGGACGCGCGCAAAAGGTCCTGCTTCAAACAAATCAACATTCGCATCGCAATTATTCTCGTTTCGTGTCCCTTTCACGTGAATGCTGATTCCCATCTGCTTACAGAAAAGAAGATAAAAATAATGTTATTAATACAATTTCTTTGAATTGTTGCCATACATATAAATGAGAATAAGTTAACATGAATGCATTTCACTTGTTACGGTCTAAAGGAGTCCAATTATATAGTTTTGTTTGTGTGGAACGAAAAATTCATTCATTCAGAAACAGCGTTTGTCAGTTGATAATTTATTTTGTTATTGTAGAACGAAGCGCATGTTTTTGTTACGTTAATATTATTACATGTTTTCAGTCTCTCTACATACGGTGGATGCGCCGGGTTATCGATGTGTAAAAAACATTTAGTTGCGTAATATGCTCGTCAATAAAATGTACCGTTTCGTTCTTCAGCCGAATGCCAACATAAAACTAAACATTATCAGATCGGGGAACCTACGTGGAAGGGGTTTGAAGGGTGGCTATAAAAAAAAAGGAACAAGGAAAATAAAATGTGTGTGTGTGCCAATGCTATTACGGCCCTAATCGAAGTAAAACGATCTGGCAAATTAATTTTCTATCGAACTCGAGCGGATCTAGCTTTAATCGCATCGAAGCGATCTACGAATTATCGACTTTGATGAAATCATCCGCAGCAAGGAACCTTTAATCAAAACACAATTACAGGAAACGTGTATTGCCTTTTCTTTTGTCCATCGTTTAATATAGGAACGAAAAGTCATTAAACGTAGCTTTTTCAGTTAATCGAGCTTAAATTCTCCAATTAAATAATATTTTTAATTAAAACTTATTAAATTATTAATAATTATAACAATTAATGTGTTGTCCACATCAAATTCATTGTGAATAGCATTATGTAATTGAAATTGGTTTCAGTTCCATTTGCAATTACATATGTGAGTGAACAAAAAAAATGGAGTAACGATGAAATCGGAACTCAACAAAATGCGAGCGATCACGAAAATTAATTAAAACGCACGAAATGAAAAAAAATAAATAAATAGCTATTTACCTGCTGATTACGTAAATGCATTCCGTTCGATTCCGGTGCGTGCATGTCTCTCGTTTTGCAGCCCACGCGTACACGTATTTTTATTATTATTATTTTTCATCATTATTATTATATAATCACTGTTTGCTCTCGCATTTCGATAAATTAAATCCGGCATTTGTTCCGTTCCATTTTACACGCCGGCATTTATTAATACTGTTTGCGTTTCCTGCATTTTAATGAAAAAATGTATACATTTTTGGTTGCAAATTTTATTTCTCTTTAGTTTATATTTTTTTGCTTTTGAAGCATCCGCGATGTATGTTTGATCAAAAATCGAATTTAATTAAAACTTTGTTAGTAATTTATTTGCGCCCTCTTTTTCCTAGAATACAAATATTTATTCGTCATTATACATTCGCATAATTTAACGAATGTTTGTGCAGCTAATATTTTTTTTTAATGTTTTTGCCTGTTTGTTATTTGCGATCTTGTTATAATTGACATTCAAAGCTAATAGGATGTTATTGTTTTGTTGTTTAAAAAATAAACTGGAGGTTTATTTTTATAACAGTTTTTTTGGATTTGGATCGATGCGTTTATAGAAATTGCAGGATAAAGAATTGCCGGTTATATTTCAAGACTGCAGGAAATACATGTGACAAATGTATGGAAGCGCTGCGAGATTCGGTTTCGACGTGGATGAGGGTTTTCGGCGCAGATAGTTTCCAGGTGTAATTATATTATAACAGTCTCGAATTACTGCCGAAACTCTAATAAAGAGGGGCCCTCGCAGGCTGCTGTATTAAATTAAATCTGACGGTAAATCGGTCGGTAATATGGGAGTCCATAATTAGAAAGTAAGGACGAGCTGCAGGGTCCTTCGCTATGCTAGGACTGGCGGTCGTCGCAGACCGCGACCGCTGGTCATGCACGGGGGTCCTGCATGACTATACGCGTACATTAGCACAACTAACTTAATTAAAACCCTTTGATACGGTTCCTTTCTTTCCATCCCCACAGGCATTTCGTTTTATTATCCTTCCTTCGAATTATCATCATTACCATTTCCACATCCAGAACATATGCGTTTTGTTTACTTTCCGCAGCTGCTTTCATATTTAATGGTCGAACATCAAGGGAAACGAAGGGATAAATAACATCCGGCTGTAATCGATCACGGAATTGCTCCATCATCGAGTCAAGATTAATTACCAAGCTTATTTAAATTGATCCATATTTATTTATGTTTGTCGGAACGGATCGTTTCTTTATTCCTGATAAATCAACAGGCCATTCCGGAATTAACATCGTTTGTATGTTGTGCCAGCATTTTGGACCAATTGGGGGAAGTGGAACAAACTATCCCGGAACTTCGAAGTCACACAAAGGCCAGTTAATTACCAAAGAACATTCATCATTTTAGCGGCGGCCAAGGATCTTAGTTTCTCCAGCTTCCTCAAACTTCTATTTTTTTTGTTGTTGTTCCTCTATACACAAAAGTTTTTTCCATGCTTTTCAGGTGTTTGTCCGCTGTACACTTGTTCCACCACTAATTAATTAAGAATCCTCTCAATTTCCAGCACCGATTTAATTCGATTACCACTTTGAATCGATGACAAAAGACTTACCCGGCGCATCCACCATAATTACATTACCAATTCTAGATCTTCACAGATACTCCGATATTTATTTATTTTCGAATTATTAAATCGAATTATTTAATAACAATACACAAAAAACTCCTATATATTTCATAATAAATTTCGTTGATACTTCAGGCATATAAAAAATCTATATATTTTTGTGTGCGCCCGCGGCCAATTGATTCGGGTTTCGGATGATGGAAAGGCGCGCGTGCCGGGAATAAGAAATGCCTTTTAATCAGAGAAAAAGGACGTAAATTGATTAAAGTCCAATTAGGAGAGTTGTAATTTCATAAGGTTCTTTCCTTTGCTTTTCGGCTTCGAGCAAACTTCGATTCGCATGAAATTCACTAACTCAGTTATTTCTTATATCTCAGGCTCGTCTCATATTTATATCTCTAAGTGGTATTTATTTATATGATCTAATTATGATTGAAAAACAAATTACTTTTATACAAAAATGTCTAAAACTTTTTCAATTACTTTAGAATTTTTTGAAACATTTATAATAATTGAAAATTTAATGGAATAATTATATTTGCAGTATTTTTATAAATTTTAATATTGTAGATTGAATTTTACTAATTTTATCTAAAAAAGGAAGTAAACATTTTTATTAGAATTTATTAAAATACGGTTAAAAGAAAATGCATGAATAAAAGCAAGAAAATTTGGAGCAGCTTGTAATATTGAATAAAGGATGTAAGATACTTTTTGGAATTTTATACAAATCGTTTGTGGGTGAAAGAAAAAAGGAAACAGAAAATACAGAGGAGAGTGATCAATGCGGGAAAAGTTAGAGGGATGCACCTGTGCCGGAAAAAAAGTTTCGGATATCAGAAGAAACCCCGGCCGATGTCTCCGCGAAAAATATAATAAACAAGTTTCAAGTTTCACCGCGGGCTGCTCACTTAGTATGTGCACCCCATTTTTGTTTTATATCCAAGCCCCAAAAATCCCGCAATACTAAGATTTCTTTCGGAAATAATATTTTATTCGTCGCATTTGAATGCATGGGGGTTGGGACAGGTAATTGCAATCAATACACGCGAATTCGTTTTCTCGCATTCTATATCCGGGGGGTGGCGGAGTGGCAGCGAAATCAAAAGGAAACAAATAGAGTGGATATATCAAAGGAGTTTGCTTAAGGACATTTAGGAACGAATGCCTGCGCTTTAAGGGGAAGGAAAGTGGAGTAAGATGAGATAAACGATAGACTGAGTGGATTGAACAGCGAAATAAAGTGATGAGAACATTTGAAAGTTGGAAAGAAGACAATTACAGGGCTCGGGTGGGTGGATGAACCTGCCCGAACCACGCGAAAGAGCGCCGGAATGTTCAAGAGGGGGTTAAACTTTCTGGATCTCATTCTCTCTCTCTCTTACTCTCGGAAAATGGAATGGAATGGGAAGAAAAAATGGATGAAGGATAGAAAGAGGAGTGAAGCGGAAAAAAAGGAATCCACACGTTTCGGGGGAGACTTTTCCACCATTTAGAGGATGTATATATATAGATATATAACCAATAACAATTTCGACGTGATTAATCCTCGAGTTATGTGAGGCGTAAAGAACGAACCTCGATCCAAAAGTTTTATATTTCATCCCCTACATCCGCATATAAACGCAAAATTGTAGATTTGCAAATTATTATTAATTCACATAATGACAAGATGAATATTTTAACTGTTTTTGTACTAATCGAATAATGATGAAGCATTTGCTGCGAAAGTCTCAGATATTTAATTTTAGTATTGAATGATAATGTGTATTTGTTAATAAAAAAATATAAATCGCACAATACCCGATACAATTATAGTATTCTGCAATAGGGCACAAAATAGCGCTATAAATTTCAGGAAGGGATGATTAATGGTGCTCGCGATAGTCAAGGACTTGCGACAGAATGGGTAATAGAGTGCCAAAACACCTCGATCAATTGAGATTAATCCAACACCTCCTCCCACCGGATCTAATATAATAAAATGCGCTCCTCTTTCTAACCATCTCTCTCTTTCTATCTCTTCATGTCTAGTGCTCTCCAGCATCATCTCTGGCACCGTATCAAAGGCAACCGAAAATGCATAATGCATGTCGCAAACATTCGGTTCACTTGAACGTACTTAACATTCAAATTGAATTATAGGCGAGGGGCGGTGGGCGGAAGGCTGAAAAAGTAAAATGCAAAGCCGTGTCTTTCTCAGTTTCCCCCGCGTTACGTAATTGAATGCGGAGGGCAGTCATCGTCCCCCATCCTCCCCATGTACCTGACAACTCTAACCAATCGGAATTACCCCCCCGCGCCAATCTCGGAAACGGTCACGACTCGTCGCCCAGGACCAAACTGTTCCCGTTTCGCAAGTGCATCGATAAATTATCGGGGTGGGTGCTTGTTCTCACCCCCAACCCCGATAGACCGAAATCTTCGGCCGCTAAACTTTTTCAACGAAACACTGCATTCAAATCAGTCACCGTATAAAGAAATAGCCCCAACCTCCACCATCAGATTAAACCACCCCCGCTTTCGTAAAGCAACCTCGAAGCACCTGCGACGCTGCAAGCGAGAAAAAAAATAGTAAACGAAGAATAAGAAGCAGGCAAGGTGCGGCCCCTCTATTCTAATTGAAAAATTATGTTCTTAAATCAAGTTCGCCCGGAAACACCTGCGCGCTTTTTGGGGTTGGACCAAAAAGTGAATGTAGGAAAAAGAAATCACGGCTCGGAATTGGAAAAGTGTCGCACGTCGATGAACTATTAACTAATTTAATATCGAAGTTGAAATTAAAAAACGCGGACCAATGGGGTAGGATTTGGGATGGGGGTTTTTGTGAGGGCCCAATTCCTCCAACGCCGCCTCTATTTGCATATCACAATTAAAAAGTTTTCGCACTGAATCTTTCATGAAATATGGGCCGGCGCTGCAACTTGAATTAAAAATTAATAAAAGATGTATTAATTTTCATTTTTTTTTTTTGCTTCTCTCTTCCTTAGCATCGCCTCACAAAACGTCGAGGAAAACTTTCCCGACGACCCTTTTACCATTTGCAGTAAATACTTTTATCTCCCCTAATGCATCCCATCATTTTTTTATTTCCTATTAATTTAACGTATCTTATTTAGTAAATTGTACATCGCACAACATTTATTTTCAATTTATCAAAATTGTAATTACTAGCATATTTTTAATATACTTCAATTATTTAATTTAATTATGTCAATTTAACAACATACAAGGATACAGTTAGTACTACGAAATTCAATACCTAAAGAAAATGTGAATAGAAAAAAATACATAAAATTGTGTGAAAAGTAAAGAACTGTTCGAAAGGGGAAAACGAGTGAAGGTTTTGAATGCGCTGAGTCGAGCGTTCGGTAAATAAGAGTGTTCGTAGTTCCGTTTGGGAGGTGGTTGGTTCCGATACAAATTAAAATTAAAACATCCGGAAAGCAAACATTCATATTTGGAATTGGATTAGATGATGTGTGCGGTCGGGGTGAGTGCAGGTGTGAAGTGCACTGCAAATGGAACTTTGCAGAGTGTATTTGATAGTAGCACTTCATAGCTCTAGTAATTACAGAAGTTTGTGACAGAACACGTGCTATGACAGGGACATTAACTGTCTTGCCGAGGCCGCAGTTTATAATGTCTTCGCATTCATTACCCAACGTTGACATCCATCTACAATCATTTCGTTTTTCTTTTTGATTATTACATCATTGTCTTCGAGTGCAACGACAATGTAACCTAATAGTAATAGGGGATAGAAAAATAATAGAATAGGTGTTACGGGCATGATAAATAAAAATACAGCCTCGTGTGTCGTTCGTTTTTATTTCAGTGTAACGCTCTGCAGTATCATTTCCGTCCATAAACATAAAATTTGCTATTTCAATATTTTCCCATTGTACTCTTCTCCGCCTGGCCCATCTGCGCCCCCTCTTATTAACTCAAATCCAGCAGCAAAATAAATTACAGCGGAGTCGAGGGATAGATGTACACGTACACAGAGTTCGAGGACATACGTATATATGTACAAACGCACACAGCATCAGCAACAACGGCGACAAAAAATAGCCGCCCCCCCAACCCACGCCCCACATATTAAAAACCGCTTTCGTGGGAAAATTCCATTTATTCCGACTTAATTGATGATTGATGTATATTTATATGCAATGAAAAACAGGTTACTTCCCCATTTGTCAGTGTAATGCATTCGTAAACGCAATGGTCCAAACCAGTCATCATCCTCATACAATAGATTACCGTGTGTACCATCATCCCAACACCAATGATAGACATATTTATTAAAGCAGTAATAATACATATTTTCAAACAAACCTATTTTAGTTAAAATTCATTCATTTATAAAATAAAATATTTTTGAGATTTCAATTTATTTAAAATTCAATATTTTTCCTTTTAAAATTATCATGGAATTACATAAAACAAGTAAATTTTGCGTAATTCTCACGTATAACATAGTTCACAGTATGCATTGCAACATTTCTTGAAGTCAGCTTTAGTTATAATATTTGCAACTTTTTCAATTGACCTGCTTTTATGAATTAATCTATAGTTTGTAAACTGTTTTCAAAGCACCGCTTAAAAAAATTGAAAGATCTTACATAAACGGTAGCAGCAAGAAAGACGAAATAAAAAAAAAAGAGGAAAAGAAATTAAACGGTAGCAAAGCGGAAAGCCCAGATGGATTTAAATAATTCTCCCTTATTAAATTTGAAACCATCCCCTTTTCGTCCGTCCGGAAAATCCTTATATTAAAAAATCACGCTCCAACAATATTTTTCGCAAAATTTTCAGAAGTGATTAAACCAAACATCAAATAGTCAGTAAACAGGAATTAAAAAATGCATTGGGTATTTTCATTAAAAAAATTTAATGTGATTTTTTATTCATTTGCTATTGTTTTCATCTATTTGATGTGACTGTACTGGCTTTAATTAAATTTTAACTTACCTTAATGGAAACTTCCGTCAGCGACGACTGAAGTACAGAGATTTATAATTTAAATCTTACTGCACTTAACGTTTCTGATTTTACACGAATTTACTTATAACTAAAACTGGTTAATTTACAAATGTATAAATGAATACCGCATATTCGCATACTAAATGAGTTTTACTTTTAATGAGAGGATAAAGGAGATAATTTCTATCTATGCAGCAATTGTACAAAAGCGTTCTGAAAGCGGAAATATTTTGTATTCCTTTTGTCGTGAGTTCAAACAGATGCACCTAGAGAATATTGAATGTCACGTACACATCCTTCAAACGTTATATAATAGCGTACGGGATACACGAGGTGCAACGTGTCCAGTGGATGTTGTAATTAATTTATAAAATCGTAAAGGCAATCGTTCGAATAAATTTACCCTTGCAACGAATAGGGTGGAAATATCAGCATCACAAACGAATAAAATAATACTTGTTTATTTTTTCGCAAACAAACAAAAAAGTAACTGTCCGTGGTAATCGATATGCAATCAGCTAGAAAAAATAATTGCACCGGGACATACAAATTATGAACAAAATATTCAACAATAATTTCGAAAATTAATCATAAAATTCATTGAATTTCGGCGAAACGCAAATATTTGCTTTTCACCCACACCGACGATGGATGCTTTCATTTTTTTTAATTCATTTCCCTTCCTTTCGTGAAATTAAATTGTAACTGTGGACATTTTATTTGATATAATTGAAATTGTGTATTAAAAGGATTCATTACTTTTATTGACATATTTATAATGAACAAAATACTACTTTTATCATATTTCATTTATTAATCAAATAAGAATGTATCCAATTACGAAACACAAATAGATATATAAAAATTTTAATTTAAATTTTTACGAAGAAACTTTTCATGCGATAAGTTTTAATACCACTTACTTTTTACATCAAAGGAAAAGATGTGACTTTCAAAAACTTTGAAGAGACAATATTGAAAAACATTTTAATTTAATTAAATTAAGAAAAATTCACAAAAACTTTTAGAAAAATTTTCTTATTAAGCAACAATTTTTAAAGAAGACTATTAAAATTATTATTATATTCTGCAATAACTTCAACAGTAATCATTATTTTATTTATTACATAAGAAAACGCTTATAGATGTTACAAATTGTTGTTCAAATAATTTCTTTTTCTAGTGAACTTTATCAGTAATAGAATTATTTTAACTTTATTATGCTTCTCTAATACATTTGAATTATTTTATTATATAAGGAAAGTATTTTGTGGGAAAGCAAAATTGAAGTATAATTACATTATAACATAGTTAGTTGGGAAACAAGGACATGGCGTTCTTGAAACTTCTTAAATCATTTGAATCGATGAAGAAAGTTCGCGGATAAATAAGTAATAAGCGTTTAATTTTTCAGGCCTAGCCAGAAATTGGGGGTTTGGGAAAGCCGGAAGAGAATAAAAAGGACGAAATTATGGGGGCATTTCGTGCGGCGTTTTTGAGGGGGGTTAGCATGGATATAGAGGAATCAATATGGGGGAGGCATTTTCAATAAGTCATAGTATTTATTATAATTACTATCCGGGCAACATTTGGGGCGGTTCCATTGTAGCACTGCTTAACACATTCTTATATTTCAATTATTTAATAATCGAAAATTAATTTCTCCGAAAGAAAAAACAGCAATTATTTTTCATTTATTCATAATCCCTGGAAGGTTAATTAGCTGCGGAATAATTATAGAGATAGCTTATTCAACTGCTGTTTTATACAATTAGCGAATAATATCAAAGTTTAAATTAAAAGTGAAACTTCGCGCTGAATTTTAATGGAATTTAATTGAAAAAAAATCCGTTCAAACGTTCGTAACTAATTAGAGGATAATTTTTTGTCTTGTTTATTTTTCACTATCCCGAAGTTCAGCGGTTTGCTGGGATGCTGATGCGGAAGATATTTCTTAATAACGGGAGGGGTTGTTTTGTTTTCGGGCTTGAACTGAACTTTCTGGAAAGATGCACAGTAATTAAGCGTCGTAATAATACAGTAAAAATGGGTTTAATAAAGACGTCGCAACAACTGTAACAACAACAACAACAGGGTAAGAAAAAAACGAAAGCCGAATTATACAATGCTCGGCGTTTCCGTTGCGCAATGATTGTTAATTACTTTCGCGATTAGATAATCGGAATAAAACGTGGCCGTCGGGGGATTCCCGAACGCAAGGTTGGATTCCAGGTGGAGGTCAGTCGCTTCTAATTAGTCCACCTCTAATTGGAGCGGTAGGGCCGAAGGGCCCGGAGCGAAGCTCTTCGGAGTAAGTAATTCCCCTGTCGCTCAAACTGGCCTGGTATTAATATCGCGCATAGGTGGCATTAATACCGGCGATGCGAGAGCCCGGATGAAATGGAGGTATTCTGTTGGGGAAATAAAAAGGGCGAGCGCAAAAAGCCGTGTTATTAGATCTGTAATAATGTTGGCGACGCCCTGCGCAAGGGCCGGGGTGAAGGGATGCTCGGGGACACCTTCGCCACCGCCACCCTTTGTCTAACCGCCCATGGTTTTATGTGAAACTCATATCTCGTTATCCCAGCGAAATTTCCTTCCTAAGTATAAATTACTTCGGCCCTTCGCGCAATATGTATAAACAGTGGCTGAGGTACGAATATAAATAAAAATAAAAATAAAACAAAACACACACGAAACGAAAGACGTGAAAGAAGAGAAAAAGAAAGGACAACGGGAAGTGAGATGGAGGAAGGGATAGAACAAAAATGTATGGAGGCGAAACAAAGAAGCCGGTGTATGTCGGATTCCCAAGGCGTAAGTAAATCCACCCCCCGCATCTGGTTCACACTCTCAACTCTATCGACTCTGGCCCACCCCAACAAATACAACTCACTTTTCGACACGTTACACTTACAAACCATCCTTCTCCTTGCCCGAATCCCGTAATATATCACTCATCACATTCCATTTTCCCACAGTAATTTCAGTAACTACACCCTTTTCGCATAAGGACATTCCCGTCCTTACCAGAAAACAATTTCAACTTTTCAACCACCAACCAATCCGCACATCTATTTTACACCTAACTCCTACTTTATTCCTCAAACAAACCCATCTGCCTTTCCCTCTTGTTCACTTTGATTCACAACCTACATAATTCCCATGAAATACGAGGACTTCAAAACTGCAGGTGCTTCTTCCAATTTCGCACTTTAACTTGCACCAAAACATAAAGACTTTATCAATAATAATATAATAGTTAAAAATTCACATTTCACAGTACATATCTTACAAAATACTGTATGTATAGTTGCATTAGTTACATAATAGACCAAAAGAATAAAATTAATTCTTTAGTTACAATTTTTTTTTCAAGAATTCCTGTAGCTTAAGAAATGATTTACAGCTATTATAAGATTGCTATTTCTTATAACTAGGTTAAAGAACTAATGACAAGATTCAAATTACGTTAATGCTGTTATATTTTTCCATTTCCTTATTTTTGTAGTAGCAAAAATGTCAATTCTGGTATGAGCTTTTCGACGAGGCTCGCGAGATACATATTTTTTGCGCCCTGTAAAGGTCAGGTCAGCGAGTTTAAACGATGTTTACGTACGTATTTTGCATTTCTTGTGGGGTTCCGCAGCTTATTTGCGTTTTAATCGTCCACCGGAATTTTGTATTTAAACAGCAGCAACATAAATATAAGTAACACGTGATGCGTTCATCTCAGGCACATCATTAAAAAAAGCTAAAGCAAGTACGAAAATCGCGTAACACGGAATCGGATAATTGCGATTCTAAAATCCTCACTTAGTCCCTTTCGGCGGAGGGTCGAGAAAATGGAAAGGAAAAAACCGGCGCCAATCCGAGAATCGGAGTCGCAATTTTCAACAATTATAAGCAATTTAATATTCAAGAGGCTCTGCTGGAAGGCGCCTTTTGCACTTATTACACTTCCTCTCGTTAAAAACGAGGTGGAAGAGAGATGAAAGAGGAGAAGATGAAAAAGTAAAAGAAACATTAAACACCGTTTCGTTTCGTTTTCTCACCAAGCTTTTATTTAAATCTGTCGCAGAATAAGGTCGTTTCATAATTAATATCCTTTTAGCTTAATCTGAGGAAAGGAAGTAAAGAGTAGATTTTTTTTCAATTTATTTTTGGTTTGATACTTGATGTTATAATGTCGAATTAATTTATGTCGAAATTAAATTCATTTACTCGATATTCCAATAGCAATAATTTTCACCTAATGGACCATTATTTACTATTAATTGAAAATATTTCCCCACGGGCTTTGTGCAGATCGAGATCAAACCCCTAGGCGAGGAATAAATCTGCTCCCCCCAATTGTTATGTTTTAAATACTACCCTTTACCACAAAAGCATGTTTTTGCGCTTTGTTGAAGCATCCTTTTACAAATACTTTTTGTATTTTTTGCTTTAATTCCTACAGTTCATCCGATTGTTTGTTCTTTTTTTAGTTAAATTTCTATTTTTTGTTAATCCTTAAATACAATTACTAATAATACCGGAATGGAAACCCAGGGGATTTTTTTCAAGCGATTTTCAATTTATTCGCATAGCGGAGTTATTATTAACTCGCACTTTTGTTGTAGCCTGTGAAACCCTTGGATCCGTTTGAGTTTCGATTATGAAAACGGATAGCGGAAAAACTGATATAAATGCTCGATTCGCGTCGCTTACATAACGAATCGCTGTAAACGCTCTGTCGCCATTGATGCCTTTCACGGTACATCGGAGCAAAGACGGAACCTGATACATTTATTTTCCTCCCTACCTTACATCCTTGCATAGATCATACGCGGCGTACTCCCAACATTTGATTAATGATTCTTAAAATACCATTCATAAAAAGCAAAGGAAACAGCTCATTCAAACCGTAAGATCTTCCATATTTTAAAGCTCTCAGCAAAAAGTACATCTCTGTTTGCGCACCAAAAAAAGCGACAACCACTTTTCTGATCCTCTAAAGTGATATTTAAGAATGTTATAGCAATTTATATCATAATTATTTGTGAACATAATTCTGTTTATTATTTAATATAAAATATACGAACATTTTCACATAAATTATATTTAATAAATATATATCTTAGAGCCTGTGTAAATTAGTAAAACCCAAACTGGTAAATATTGAAACTGAAGCAAAGTGAATTAACATTGAAATTCCCTAATTAATGTTACCGCTCCTATTGACCTCAGGGGGAAAATAGCTCGAACCCTCCATCCGATGCGTAAACCGTAATGAAATTACGTAAAGCATCGCAATAAAATCAAATAAACTGGCACGGATTACACAACCATATAAAGTTACATCAGAAACTGTAAATTGAATACTGCAACAATATCAAATGGACCAACAATTGACAAACGTTTTGCTTTCATCTAAAGCGGATATTCGAGCCCGTTGGTCCGCTTGATGTTAAGTGTGTTATTTAAGTAAAAATTACGTCATTATCGATGGTATAATTGAAACATTAAGGAGATTTATTTCTAATTAATTCTAGTACAGCGATTTAATTCCAGTGCATTAATAGATACAGAACTAATCTGAGGCAATCGATATTAATCATGACTGCTTAAAGCGCTCATTGTATGCGTTACATGTATAATCCGGGAAAAATGATTCACATAAAATTAATTTAGTTTAATTGATTTAACAAATTATAATTAAATTATTTATTTATTTATATAAAATATATTATTATTTTTTGAACACAACTAAAATTATTTATTAATTCTTAAAATTAAATTTTTATAAGTAGTAAAATAAGTAGGGAGAATTTTAAGATATAATAAAAATGTAATAAAAATTTATCTTTTATATTTAATTCTCAGTTTAGTAAAGGTCATTAATTTATATGAATGACGGGTAATTGAATATGGTAGATGCAGAATGAAGAAGCTGAAGTCTGCAGAAACGCATCTGGACTGGCTGCTATTAAACGCAGTCCTAATTAATGGTCGTAACAAATCGAAGTGATGCTGCAGGAGAAAAGTAAGTTGGGGTGGAAATGATTAGGAGCTTAAGGTGTAATGAATCTGAGTCGTAATGGATCGGAGCCATTAAAAGGTGATCTGGATTTATAAAGAAGGAAAGCAAAGCAGGAGCGTGGTGCAAGTCGAAGGAACGTGTGCCGCGTAACGTATATTTTTGCGGAGCTTTTGGAGAAGGCGTCCGTACGCTTCAAACGTCGATCGTGGAATGATCGATTACGCGCCGCAACGCAGGATCGATGAGGACGCGCGCGCGACGTGACAGCACCACGTGCTTCAACCATTATCACAAAAGCCACCCGTACATCTACGTGATAAGAACTTGTATTTCTTTGTAGCACCCCTAATACTTTGAATTTTTTATAATCTATTCAATTTGAACATCGAACTAGTTCACAATTGATAATAGAAAATTAAATTAATTATATTGATTTTTTTATAGTTAATTTTGAAAATTTTGGAAATTAATTTTGAACTGGGAAGATGTTAAGGTACCGTTATTGTAGGATGATGGGAGATGTTGTGTCGCGTGATTCAAGATTATAATTCGATTATGGATTGTAGCATATTTGAACAAATTCGAACGCAATTACTATAAAATTTCATTTGCACACCGGGAAATGGAATTTGCCGGTCCTGCCAAAACAAATGAGCGGACTGGCGATCCAAATCGTTTCACTTTAATTCCAATTAAATCACACGCGCAGCACACGCGGCAGGGAGCACCAATTACCGAACGTACCAAATTGAATATGTAATCGCGTTAAATGGTGAGCCCTTATTGTGTCGCGACTTGTTTACACACGTGTCGCGACCTGCACCTCAGCTGCTCCGACATCGTGATCCATCAAAGACTCCTGCAGCTCCTCCTTTGTTGAAGCTGTGAGCCCTCAAGAAGGTGCTGCAACCTCGTATGTATGCGGTAATTGCTCAATGAGGAAGGTGTCGCCTGTATTCTGGAGCCCGAATTTAATAAACAAGTTAATGAGGTGGCAAGGCATGTCGAAGGTGCGCACGTGTCACGTGCCACTAAATTTCGAGTAATTTATGTAGACTGAGGGGTTCCCCAGGATTCGCGGATTCGCTCCGAAGCCTCAACCTCTCCTCCCATCCGCCTTGACTTACAAGTCTATAAATCTTTATAATTTGCCAGCCAGTGTAGCATTCACACACATACCTAGCGAGATCTTTATGAACTGTGTGTGATGCTACGTAATGCATTGCTGCCGCTAGGGGTGGTAGATCCGGGAAAAACAACCCTCTCGCGTGATAAATGACTTGGTACAGCCGCCCCTCGCGCACTCACAACTTCCACTTTCTACTACCCGGGATGAAGAAACTTTAATTATTCACGATCTATAAAAGCTCTTATACCCATATATGTCCATCACCCGGGAAAAGGGAATGAACAGGCAATATGCCTAATTGAAAGACTAAAGAACACTTGGAGCACGTCTCCACAACACCGTCGACATATTCCGTAACCCTCATTAAGTGTATTTCTTTTTTTTTTCAACCCGAAAACTTTATGTAGATTGCTTCTAATTAGGTTGACTTAATGAAAACGTCGTTCACAAAGGGTCTGCTGTATTTTTAAAACTGTTGGACAAATCTTGATCCACTTTTTATACTCCCAAATCATTACTTTACAATGTGCTCTAAATCGTTTCCTTTAATGAAAACAATGTGTACTATCATTTCTTGTATTAATAATTTATTAAATTAAATATTAAGGAAATAATATGAAAAATGACACAGCTTCAAAAAAAAGTTGTAAAAATAATATATTAAAGTTTTAAACTTTCTACATAAAGTTTAGGTAAAATTAATTTTATTAAAATTCTAATCTTATATAAAAAGTTTTGGAAAGGAAATTTTAATGATGCAAATAAGTTTTGCATGATTCTAGTAATAATAAATTTGTTGTATAAATAAATTGGTTGTAAGTGCGATGACAATTTACGTACAGGACAGTAAACTAAAAATTGATGGTTTGCAAACCTATAAAAAGCAGCGTATTTGTTTTTCGAGTGCCGGGAAAGTAATTTTGGGAGATGACTTTCCATATTATAAAAATGAAATGAGGTAGACCTAGAAGGGCCCTTGAATAATATTAGCTTAGGAGCCGAAGAGGCCGTAAGACGACGCTGCGAAAAGGTGAAGACATTAACATTTAATCTCCTAAGTACACGTGTAGTTTTTCATTATAAACTACTGAATGCACGCAACGTTTGTCAGTCAAAAAATAATAATCTTAATACGTATTTAATTTTCATATAATATTTTATCTTCTGTACACTACAAAATACACATAAAAAAACTTCATTAAATTTCTGAAAATAATTAGTCAAAATTTTCTTGAATAGTGAATGATATATAGGGTAGACTATTTGAATACTTAAACCGAATTTCAGAGAAATATCCTCGTCTACTAGCAAGACTGTTGGCAAGTGCGATTTATTGGTCTTTCATCGCCTCCATAAAAGCAAATATGCGAAGCAAACCTATCCTAGTTTTATATCCAACTAATAATATTTACAATAAAAATACAGATTCTAAACCAGTTTTTCTTACATACTTATTATAATATAAAACTCTTTGTTGCAACTTTTTATTATATTCTTAATCTTAATATTTAATAAAAATTAATTAATTAATTTGTATGTTTTAGCAAAAATTGTTAGAATTTGTTTGAAGTTTATGGATAGGTAAATTTCGAAGAATTGATTAGAGCAGAAGTAGGAATCAATCAATATATTTTTCAACTAGGAAATAATTGAAATTCTTAAGGGGACTTCACGGGAGTTGTTTCCATCGGAATGGCTTTTGATGAGCGCGGATTCACTGACTAATGAAGCGAACCTACAGATGTTACAGTAATCAATGACATTCGAAATTACAGCCAGACGCGATTCCAATTACACTAAACAATTAGATTTCATTACATGCGATTTTTTTTTAGAATCACCAACATTCATCTTCTATGTTTTCTATATTTTTTTGTAAATATATAGAATATATATTATTGTGCTCATCCCTCGGTTGTTGGCAGCACTTGATAATATGCCAATCAATTCCCGATGCAGGTGATTTAGGTCTCGCATTTGGTGATGACACCGCCGCGCACTCCATCAAAAATCACCGTTCCGAACATGATTTTCAACGTGTATATTTTTTATGTTTAATACTCATTTTTATTTTGTTTTGCGTGTCGAAAGCAAAGGTTGTCTTTCTGATACTTCATATCTCGCTGCATGCGTCAACATTTCAACTCGGGATGAGGGCCCTCGAGGTGAACGAGTGGACCCTCGGACTGACATCCTATTTTCGTCCCCAACAAAATCCGAGAACTTCGAGCCATTGCAAGTCGGAAATAAATTAGTTGTTATAAAAAATATATAATAATAATAATAAAAGAAGTGGAAAGAGATGAACGTAACGCAAGGCATTCCGGTAAAATAGGACGTATTAAATTTATGAAGCGCTTTACGCGAATGGGATTAGCGCGACAGCAATTGCACAGCTAGTAAATCATCGGGACAGCTTCGGATTATGACGTGCTAGATGACCGCTCTCGTAGCTAAGCATCCATAAAATCTATAGACCGAAACGAAACGCAATTAAGACATCGAAATGGTGGAAATAATGGGGTAAAAAATAAATGTGAATAGCAAACTAATGCTTGTTACGAGATAGCAGCTGGACTCCACGCATAGATTACGTTTCGCTGAATTTATGAAGCAATAATTTTGTCGTCGCAAACATCAATTATACATAGGATTCGTAATGCGAACGTCGTAAATAATGGATGGGAGTAAAATTTACAAATAGGCCGAATGCGCGCTTTCAATATTTCATGTAGAATAAATGCGTTAATTTTTGATCAAGCAACGTACGTTAACGGTGGCCGCGTAAATAAATAACCGGTTACCGGTGTAGCGAGGTGTGCTCCGTTTTAGACCATCCCGGATACCGGTATTAAGAGAATGTAATGCAATTAATCCGGACCACTCGCATGAGTAGGGTCTATCAGGACCCATGTGGGATGAAGTTATTTCACTGTAGCCGGATTCCGAACGCACATTTATACATCGACCAAAATCGATATTCTAAGTAGTTTCCTGCAGGCCAGAATTATGGTCGGGACGGCTTAACTTACTTATTCCATGCACGGTTTAAGCTTAATATCACGACGAGGGCCTTTTTGTTCCGCGTGCGGGATTTTTGTTGTTGCGGAAAATTGCGAAATAATTAATGAATCGCGATCAAAGTTTCATAATTAATCTGTTTTATGAATTATAATCCGTTTCGAATTTGAAACACGGATAATGCCCGGAACGGCCTGCCCCGACCTCACGACCTTACGCAGCTCTGCTGCAAATTTATGTACTTAACAAATATTGTATTTTGTAATTGAGATTTATACCTGTGTGTGTGTGTATGTAGCCTTACTTACGCTCACATTTATTAATGCAGTTGCGTGCAGACGGGACGTTAAAAATAATTGTTTGCGGTTTCAATTCCTACGTTTTTTTCGCAAGGCTCGTTATTGTTTTACTATTTATAAGAGCTGTATAGCTTCATACATAACGTTGTTGTTGCTTTCGTTAAAGCTTAAATGAAACTAATTTTTTTGATCAATTTTAAATTAATTTATTATGTGATCTTTTGTAATAAAACTATCTCATTTTTAGTAGGGACGTTTTCTGTTTCAGAACCCTGCGAGAAAACCTTCTGCGCCTGGGGGGCGCATTGCATAACCGGACCCGACGGGAAAGCTGTTTGTCAATGTCCTCAGCATTGCCGAACCCATAGAGATCCGGTATGTGGAAGCGACGGCATCACCTACGAGAACCACTGTAAACTGCGGATCGCCTCCTGCAGGGCCCGCCTCAACACCAGAGTCAAATACTCCGGAGAGTGCGGTAAGCGATATTGATTTAACAATAAATTATGGGTCGGGGAATGAGGGTGGTGGTTGGCGGCGCCGACCTGGGTCATGGATCCGCGGGGCCCTCGGTGCCGCAAGACAAACTGCTTTATAAAGATATCATGTAAATTTCAACCCCTCCGAAAAGAAGGAACGCACTCGTGTCGAAAACGCGAACCCATTTTCATACAATTCCTCTCTCTTTCTCCCCCTGAAATTCTTCGAATGTTTTCATGAACTTTCTGAAACACAACCAGCGTCAGAAAAATAGTATACGAAACAAAAACGAATGCGAGAGAGAAGCGAAGGTACAAACAACAACAACAAAATAAAAAGGAAGAAGAAGGGGTTGGTATAAAGCTCAGACAAAGACGCAGGGGGAAAAACGCATCGCGTTTCAAACAAACTACTAAATTCACTTTACAAAGGTGCGCACCGTAATCCAAAGCATTACGAATGAAAATAGAAGGAAAAAATAAAAATAAAAGCGACGCACAGGTGGAGGTAAAAAATGAAAACACAAATCAACGTTACAAGAGAAGAGGAATGAAAAAATAAATAAAGTAAAAAAAAGTTAAACTGGTAGAGGGTTTTTAACAGGAAACGAGGAACCGCCGGTAACGTGATGCCCCTCTCTGCAATCTATTGATTCCGTTTTGCTGTTGCAATTCACTATCGATACTGCCGCAATCCCAGAATTTTTATTGAAACAAAAAGAGTTAGCGGTAACGTAAACGTAACATAAAATCGTGCACATTTTCCGTGCGGCGATTTTTTTGCACTATATATATTTTTTTTACACATACGGAAATTTAATGCAATTGCGAACACAAATGGTGTTGAATTGGAATAGACACAAACACGGTTGATATATTCCGTATATGTTGGAAAGTACGCGTGGCAATGGGGATAAATTCATTTTAGGTTGTGCTCCGAGGTTCCGTACTTTTCCATTGAATAGATTCATAATTTGATTGCTTAAAACTGATAATAAATTATGCTTTTTGGGACGTATTTCTAAATAGAAAATTTACAGAATTACACAATTCGTTTAAGAAATGTCTTAGGAGACACTAAAATTATAAATTTATTTGCATGTTTTAATTATAATTAAATATCATTTTAAATTAGTCAATTTAATTCTATATGAAAATTTTATTTATAATTCTTATTAAATATAATGGGATTTACATATATTAAATTATTAAACTTAAGTGAAACTATTAAAAAAATAGGCGAGACATCGAATTTAATATATGCAGTTTGTTCATTGATAAAAAATGTTTTATTATCGTCTAGAGACGAGACGGAATTTTCTACACACGTTTTTTACTATTTTTCATTCATATTTTAATTGATTTGCGAATTTCGGAGAAATAGGCCAGACATCGAGATAATATATACATTTTTTTGTTTCTTATCGATGCTTTCGGAATAAATTATTTTTTATTATCGTCTAGACGCGTGCCGGAATTCACTACACATCAGGTTTACGTTTATTTACAACTTTTCATTCATTCATTCAATTTATGTGTTTTTTTTTATCTTGCCCTCATTTATTGTAGTATTTTTTGTCAAATTTATTTTACAGCAATGAATGAATTCATGAATGAAATTTACTTGCATGTAGTTGCATAATCATTTTTTTAATTGAATGTAATTATTTTATTTTTCTAATTAAATAAATTAATGTATTGAAACTACTACTTTTTCTATAAGAATTAATGTAAAATATTATAATATGTTATTAATTATAAATTAATAATTTTAAATTACTTTTCACAATTACTTGTACTTTGTACTAATATTAGATAAATTTTAATGTGAGGAAAAGGATAAAACAATTGCATTTTTGATTACTTCCAAGCAGACAATAGTTGTGGCTTCGAGGGGAAACGATGTTATTGATTTAGTCGTCAGCATGAGGATTTAAAATCCGCAAGTAACATATAATCCAACTTGGGGTTTTGACTTAATCTCCGGTATAATGAACTATTTAATAAACTTGCGGCGTGGGGGTTATATATAATATGTATATATATAATATATATATAATTATATGTATATAATGTATATATATATGAATAATGATTTTCTTCTTGTTTTCAATTATGTTTGTATCTCGCTGTTTTTAATTTAAAATGGCCTCGACGTTAGTTCGTTAAGTTCGCTTTGAGCATATCTTTTGTCCTTTATTTCTTTTTCCTCCACTGGCTCTGCTTCTATATTTATTTGGCTTTAATTTCACCCACTGCATCTTAAGAAAACTTTGATTGAAACGGAATATCCAGTTTTCAAATTATTTGTGTGGATTTAGTTATTCTGTGCGCTCATCTATTATTATTGTCTTCCTTACAAAATTCTCTGTATTTCTGCCTCGTCTTGATCATCGTCTTCTTTTGGTTGTAAAGAAAGAAGATGTGTATATATAGAAGCGTTTCCTGCTTTATTTATATGATCGGGCTGGGGGAGGTTGTAAGGGTTGTAACGGCACTGGCGGGGGTTTATCGTGAGCGCGGAATCTTCGGCCAATTACATGATGAAAAACTGTTTCCGTGCCGATCCCGGAGGACTCGCGGAGATAACGCCCGAAATATGTGAGATACTCATTTCCCTTGTGGCCATAACGAGTATGATTCTTTCAGAGCGGCCTCCTCGGAGATGCCGGCCATATCCTGCAACAGAAGCCTCCATCAAAACAAAACCCCCTTTACACCCCCAACCCCGAGAATGCAATAACGCAGTGCTGTGCATATTTTAAGTTCGCTGATTATGAAATTAGTTAGGAAGGCAAGTTTTGTTTGTGTTGGCGTCGGGGACGTGTAGTGTTGCCAAGTTTTGCTTATTATCAGAATGGGAACTATTTGTATATTAAGATTCCCGTTCGGGAATGAATCTATGACGTTTGCCTGGAGCGCAACTTGTACCCATACACACATATACACAGAGAGACCAAACTTTTGACGTTCTCCGTTATTATGTAACGACGGCGATACGGGATGCCGGTAGCGGAGAGCGCTCGCAGTTACGTAACGTCGCGTCAAGTTCGACACAATGCAGCCCTTGTTTTCGCAGTTTCCCGCTTCTATATTTTATATTTTCCTTATTTCTTCTTATTATTTTTTTTTGGTTTGTTAAACGTTGAAACCCTTTTCATCCCTTTGGTCGCGCTCTAAATGCAGTTTTAATGCTTTAACGTCGCGCGACATTTTAGGACTTCATTTGAATTCGTTTTGGTTTGAAATTTGCCGCACAATGCCACTGAATACAAAGCATTGCATTTCGCGCTAAAAGCGTGTATGATTATGTTAATGATTGGAATTTTAATGAAAACGCTTTTGCGTTCCGCCATAATAGTTCGTTCCGTTTTGCTTTTCTTCCATGAATACTAATTAAACAGTCACTGTAATTCATCACTGCGAAATCTAAGCAGGTTGGCTATTTTCGTTTCCATGCGATGGAAATAACTCCTACAAAGAATTTTATCTTAATAATCAAAATAATTACATTTATTTTATATAAAATTATTATATTTGCAAGTGTGCCAATTATATGTGTGATTAATCTAATTAAACTAATATTCCTGCAATAAATTGTAAAAGTTGAAAGTGTGTACTTCTACCAGTTTCTTGAAATAATCTAATAGAAAATGTCTTATAATACGCAGAAACATACATTGACCGAGAAAAAAAATCGGTCATAAATAGCAGGGTGCAATAAATTCAGCAAATTTCATTTACAGAATACTAAAAGTTCTGGGTGGAGGGACGGCCGATACGTCTGGAACACAAAGTTTTTAATAAAGCAAATCAATCATGTCCGTTCCGTTCCGTTCAGTACGGTTCAGTTCAGTTCCGTTCCGCTTACGTACGGCGCCATTCGGAATACACAGATCGAATTCCTAAATCAAATACACGTTTATGAGAGCGCTTTCTCCGCAAAAGTGAAAAATGATTTTTGTTGCCTACTTCGAAAATTTACCTCCGCCCTATTTCATCCCGCCGATTTCCAGCTCTCCCTTTTTCCAGCCCTTTCTTTATTTTTCTTCTCCCCCTGGCGTTTGAGAAATGTCCTGAGTTAAAAACATTAGGAAAGTATGTTTCTAAGTATTTGTATATAATATATATCGTGCAATGCAGGACCACGTATATAGATGTCTATAAATCTCCTGCAACAACTACTTCTTGGAACACAAGTTTCTCAACCCGAAGCCGCTCGGGCTTGTGGAACGCAAAGATAATTAATCGGAATATTGGTGCATCTTTGCACGTAATTAAATGGTGGCTTCCGCTTTTCCGAATAATAAAAAGCCCGATATTAATTAAATCGTGCCAACAAGAAGGTTATTGTTCCCATTGATCTCATCATGTTTAAACATTCGAAGAGACGGTACATGCATACGTTGCCTCCCATTTAGCATTCAAGTTCGTTTATTCCGTTTCGTCCGCTGTTTCCAAACTGATGCATTTCCGTTCTCGCATGCACAAGTCGCCGAAACACACTGAATTCGGCAAAAACTGGATTCCGCCATCATTCGATTTGCAGACTCTTCAATTTCCAAGCGAATCGAGTTTCGCCAGAAAATAAAGCTAAACGTCTGCCCTTCGGCTAAGTATGTTACAAAAAAAACTACGCTATTTCGAAAATTTCGTTACGCCTTTGAATTCCAATATTTTACCTCTTCCCAATCAGCATTTTTTGCTAGCTATCCTCTTTTATAACGAATATATTATACATTCTAATGGATATATTTTGATTTTGTTTGATAATAGCTTATGTGAATGCTCAGGTAACGTAATGATGTACATACAGATAAATAGGAGTCTCGAGTTGCATTCGGATATTTCATTGTAAGTAGTAAGTGCTGGGGGATTGAGCAAAACTGAAATGGAAGAAAAGGCTTTAACGAGATTTGCTTATGGCAAATTATGTGCACGGAATATATCAAAAGAGGAAATGATTGTTTAAGTAAGTAGCTTTTGTTTCATCGTAAAAAGTGTGCTGCCGCGAAGGGAGAAGGGCCGCGACGCAGAGACGGAACATAAATATAATACTACGGCACGTTAAGTCTTCAGAAATCTTCTGCTGTGCTCGAAGATCGAATTTATCGGTATCGCAGTAATCGTATTTATTTATGCGGTGGACTAACCTCGGAAGATTTCAAGATACTCCCACTCTATTGAAAGTAGATGTTCCTTCTTCGTTTTCGTTTTATATTTTCTTTCTGTTCTTTTTTTTTCTTTCTCTCCTTCCGGTCGTCTTGATGCAGTTTGAATGCGAAAGGGGGTGAATCGGTCTACGAAATTAGAAAGGGCCCGAGGTGACGTATGGACGTAATGGTCGTTGCTAAGGGTACGTGATGCACATAGTTAGAAGCTAGGGGTTGGAAAACATAATGTTGACCATTGGTTCGGTCGCATGTCGCGTATCGCCGTAACTAAGCAACGGTATCAGTTAGTGCTGGTATTATGTGCCGTTCCACCACGGGAATATTTAAACCGGACTGATTGTGCCTATTTGCGAGGCATTCCGGGGAATCTGGCAAGATTAAGCTACATTTGCATTTGGACGCCGAGCGACGGAAGTTAATTTCGGGCTTCCTCCTCTTGAGGCGTCGCAGACGCAACCGGAACACATAGCGCTCTCCTTTTATTTATTCAAATGCAGGGCGCAGTTGGGTTGCTTGCTTATCGTGCAATGCACATTAGACATCGTTCCAAGGGGATGCTTTTTGGTGGAGTTGCCGGACGCCATCAAGACTTTATTATTTATTATCCCCGAGAGATGACTCACTTAACTTCGGAAAGGAGTCGACTAAACTTGACTAAAATTGTAATTACAAAGATTTAATTGAAGACCACCTCATCAGAATAATCGGGTTTAAAAGTTAGTAATGTCTAGAAGGCGCTTCTTCCTCGACTTTTTCTAAACCTCTCCTTTCATCATATCCGTCTACTTGTTTTAGCTTTTTTCATGTTTGTTGGTCGCGCGTTTGCAAAAAGCGTCTGGGGCGCAGAGGGTGAAGTGTAAATATTTGAAGCGTTTTGTGTTTGCTATAGAGAAGACAGAAAGCGAGTACGACAACTAAAGCGACTGCTAAAGCGAATGAGAATGAGTGAGAGAGAAAGGGAGAGACACATATATGTATATGTATGGAGGCGGAATGTTGTGTCAAGTTTCATAAGCTGTTGCAGCCAGCACGTTCCGCGGCCGACGAGTGGATGCCGGTACGAGGAGAGCCCTTCAGGCAAGTGGCAGGCAGCTCCCTCGAAAGCGATAACCAGCAGGACTTAAATCCTTCAGATGAACCCTGATTGACGCTCGGCCGAGTCTATGTTTGGTGTATTAAGTACAGTGGCTTAATTTCCATACAACCCCGTATGCTTCGCACTCTACACTGTCCTCGATTTCCATTGCCATTATAGAACCATTAAAAAAACAATTTGAAAAATTTAATATTTTCAATATGTTCAGCAATTTTTTCTTTAATTAAAAAGATCAATTTGTTCCACAAGGTTCAATGATTTGTCGTTTTCTTTAGATTTCAGTAATGTGTTGGTGTAATTGAACTTTGTAAATTATTTATATTATTTTTACTAAGAACAATATGTTACCAAGTATTTTCAAGACATGTGAATAACCTGAAAATGTATTTGCTGTTCCCCAAGGTTCAGTGATTTGTCCTAAAAACTAATAATAGAGTGTAACAAATTACGTCTGTTTTAATGAGGAGATGCAATTTGTATATGTAAATTGTACAATTAGTGATATAAGAATAGAGCTGACTGTAAAACTGAGCATACGCCACTGATTAAGTCGAACTTAAAATCAATATGGCGCTTGCTCTGCTCATTGCAGTCACGCTACCTGCTACATGCGACGTGCTAGTGCCGTCACCTCAGTGGCATTTCAACCCCTGTGCCGTTCGCGCGTTCGCAGAAGCTCGTCCACTTTCGCGGCCACTCGTGTCCCCATATCGTATCCCCTAAAATCGAGACGCAACTTCCGGTCGCGAAACCAATATACATCCGGAAGCATTCGCATTTGCCAAGGAACTGGCACTGGCATATGAGTGCCACAAGCCAAACACACATCGCATGCCAAGCGCCAGCATAAACCACCCCCGTTAGCACGTAGCGTAACTAAGTCAGCCATAGCAACCTCAGGAATTAACTCTGTGATATAGCTTACAAATAGCAATACTAGTAGCAATTGTAGAACTAACAAAAAAAAAGTAAAAAATAAAGCGAAAGAACAACGAAAGGCAAACCTTATGATGAATTTTGCATGCACTGCCACAATGCCGGTAGCCCTACTGCTGTGCGTTATTGCGCGAAACAGTCTCACCCTCGGCTGTTACGTGTTCCCGAAGGGTAAGTAGGAGATTACGGTCGTAATATCCGGCCGCTCAGTTATTTAGCAAACTCGGGAATTTATATTGATCAGCGGACAGTTCTATCCACCACCATCTAATATGAATATATTCTTTCTTGTTTCAGAGCAATCGGATCCTTGTAAGGACAAGCAGTGCGGTTTCGGGGCCCGATGTGTGGCTTCTCCCGATGGCCGCAATGCCAGCTGCCAATGTCCTGACAAGTGTCCCAACTACGGGGATCACTCCAGTTCTCGGCCAGTTTGTGGTAGCGATGGAGTAGACTACAAAGACCAGTGTGAGCTGAGGAAGGCCGCCTGCGCTTCCAACACCAACGTCACCGTCAAGTTCTCTGGAAAATGCGGTAAAACAACATATTCTCATACCTACTGCTACCTCTACAAGATTGGCGTCTGCATACACATTAGCAGTAGCTAACAAAGTTGATTCGAAGCTACCAAAACAATGTTTATAAACTAGTTCCCCAGGGTTCAACACTTTGTCATATTCTGTAAAAGCTATAAAAAATTGTGACGCTTCTCTTAAAATATAACATATATTTTATTAATTTCAAAATTTTCATAAAATCATTCAATGCATGCTACAAGTAACAATTCAAAAGAAGATATAAAATACTGCAGTCCACGAAGAAACGAAATAGACAATACAGAAAAAAAAATCTGATTTGTCGTTACTTGAAACATTTACATGTAATTCAATTATTCAATTCTATATAAGCCCTGGGTGTTCCTCAAGAATATTATATAATAAAACATTTGTTAATATGAGAAGAAATGTTAAATATAGATACAATGGTCCTTGAAGAAAACAGCACATTGATATTTGACGTGCTGGCGATCGAAGCACATGTATAAAGTTATTATTAGTTTGGAACACACGAAGTCGTGACTAAATCATAAGATTTATTACTACAACTACTAGCGCAAACAAGTCATTCCTTCTGGGAATAACAATACTTCATAAAGATACTAGACCTCATATATCATTATTAGACGTTATTTAGAATACCTTTATTATACTCGTTTTCTTATTTAAATACAAGTTGATTAAATTAGACAAAAATCTATTTTTTTATAAAATTTAAGTTACGATTAAAATATTGAAAAAAATTAAAATGTAACATTGTAATTATTATTTAATGGTAAAAAAATGATATTAATTTATAAAAATGCAAGTTTAAGATTGTTTCAATATTCAACAAATGGTTGGTTGTTCGTTAAGTATTTTTATTTGTGCAAGAATTGAGATTATTAAAAATGCAGCAATTAATCTTGTGCGGATGAAGGGATCCAGGTTGGATCAGTTGGAATGGATTAATTAAAGTGTACATCCTTCGCAGATCCTTGTGCTGGGATAGAGTGCGCGGAGCCGGAAGTCTGCCAACTGGACGACCACCGGAATCCGGTGTGCCGGTGCGGTGACACCTGTCCCCTGGAGTTTACTCCGGTCTGCGGTTCGGATGGAAAGACCTACTCCAACGAATGTTCACTGAGACAGGAGGCGTGCAGATCGAGGAAAACGTTGAACATCATCTATCGCGGCAAATGCAGCTCAGGTATACGGGATCAAAAATACCGAAGACAAATGTAATTCGCAATTAACCATTGGGATTCCGATTCAGGTGTCAACCCATGCACGAGTGTACGTTGCACGCTGGGCGAGGAATGTGCTATAAACAAGTACGGAATAGCACGGTGCGAATGTCCTCCAGCTTGTGAACCCATCATGAGACCAGTCTGCTCGAAGGACGGCCGCACTTTCCCATCGGAATGCGACCTCAAGAGGTCCGGCTGCATGGCCAGGGCAAACGTGCAGGTCTCGTATGCTGGCGTCTGCGGCGAGATGGGCCCTTGCAGCGAGCACGAGTGCCATTTCGGTGCCACCTGCGTTGAAAGGGCAGGAAGGGCCCATTGCGAGTGTCCCGTTTGCCCTGCCGAATTTGAGCCTGTCTGCGGCTCTGACGGCATCTCCTACGGCAACGAATGCAAGCTCCGCATGGAAGCGTGCAAACACCGCAGGGAGATTAGGGTTTTATACGACGGTCCCTGCAGTAAGCCACCATTTTCTTTTCCTCTACTAAACTTTTATTTCAACTCTTTTTTTTTGTCTTGCCTTGTTCGCAGATGGCTGCGAAAACAAAAAGTGCGACTTCTATTCGACCTGCGAGAGCGACGGCGCCACGGAGGGCCGCTGCGTCTGCCCGTTGTACTGCAAAGACGAGAAGGTTAGTTAGTTTAATTAGTTCTCGGGTCGTTATTTATCTCTGTGCATGAGTCGGACGTTCCGGATGGAGCGATCCGTCTTGCACACCTCTTGAAGCGGCTCCTTGGTCTGCCCCTGCCGGTCAATAAGATGACATTAGTGTCGGGTGCAGGATAACGAGATAACTTGATACGCCCAGATGGCGAAGATTAATACTGTCCTGATGCCTGCTATTGTCTCTCATCTTACCACCAACTAATTACCATTTACATTTTATTCATCTGTAATTGTCCAGTGCAACAGTTGAAACATATGTTACATTTCAAAACATGACATCAACCAACACTTAAAAGAAGCAAATGTTTTTTTATTTTTCAAATTAAATTAGTCTCTCTTATATCTGTCTTAATTTATATATAAATATTAAATTATTAGAATTATTTTATTTTTATCAATTATGTAGAAGGTGCTCACGGTATTTCCAGAACTCTTCAAAGAGACCGTTTACATTTCGAGCACGTAGATTTATTGAAATGCCATATTTATATTCGACGCCGGTTCAAAACATTATCCAGGCCTCAGATACGACGGTTAAACGCATTTGTTTCCCCAGCTCACGAACGGCCCAGTATGCGGAACAGACGGGGTAACTTACGGCAACGAATGCGAGCTTAGGATCGCCTCCTGCAAATCCAAGCAGTACGTACTGATGGCATACAAGGGAGACTGCGGTAAGTAATTCCACCTGACATTCAAAATCGAGGCTAAATACCAGAATATCCTGCTACCTGTGCAGATCTGTGCCAAGGGGTGGAATGCAAATTCGGGGCACGCTGCGAAGCTGGGGAATGCGTATGCCCTACGAACTGCGAAGGGTCAGGGGATGAACCTGTTTGTGCCTCCAACATGATCACCTTCCCCAATGAGTGCGAACTTCAGAAAGCCGCCTGCCATCAAACAGCTGGTTCTACTCTAAGCGTAGTCTTCTACGGGGATTGTAGGGAACGCTTCCCAGTCGCCGGTGCTCTTAGTAAGTTACCAAGTTAAATATGAAGAAATTCTCCTATCCGACCCAAGCTTTTTACTAATTCCTATTAACTGACTAAACTCGAATCCTAGCTACGTATTCGCCGTCCACTGCGTTTAATATAGCTGGAAACGTGTACGGACCGGAGGCGGCCACCGCCGCACCGCCTTTCGGATCAACGGGTCTGGCTGGATTCTTCGACCTGGGTCAGGCTGAACGAGAGGCTTGTCGCGACATACATTGCGACTTCGAGGCTACCTGCGAGTTAGGTCCTGACAACTTCCCTAGGTGCAGTTGTCAGTTTGATTGTGCCAGTGCGGCTGCCCTCGTTTCTACGTCCAAGCCTGTCTGTGCATCCGACTTACGAATATATCCGTCACTCTGCGCCATGAAAATGGAAGCGTGCCAGAGGCAGGAGGAGCTGCGGCTGCGACCGCTCGACCTCTGTCAAGGTTTGCACTAATAACACTAATTGATCTGTAGTAACAATGCTTTGACACGATTAAAGGGTACTTTGGGAATGAGAGTTGTAACATGTTGGGAATTCGTTTGCAGGCATGGAAGTGAAACCCTGCAATGGCGAGAAGCCACTTTTCGATGCTATTACAGGTAAGGAATTGGATTGCGGCAACGGACCTCATCGTCAGGATTGTCCATCTGGTAGCTATTGTCATCAGACCACTAGATTCGCCAGATGCTGTAATAAAGGTAAAATAAAATATTTCTTAATACTAACTTTAATTGCTGTTATTTGCTGTTATTTGAAAATTTTCTTTATTTTTTCATAATTATAATACGATTTCAACGAATAGTCGAATGAAAATATTTTAAGATATCCATAAATTCTTGTATTTAGATCAAAGTATATTGATGCAAAAAAGTTGCGAAGATGGTTGGTACGGATGTTGTCCGGATGGTAAGACGGCCGCACAGGGGCCGGACCATGCTGGATGTCCATCTCTATGCGGATGCAACAAGTTAGGTTCCTACTCGGACACTTGCGATCCGGACACGATGCAATGCAAATGCCGACCAGGAGTCGGAGGCGAAAAGTGCGATAGGTGCGAGCCGGGCTTCTGGGGATTACCGAAGATCTCGGCTGGCCATCACGGTTGCATACGTAAGGAGAAACTCCGACAGTTAGAATATTTGGTCTTACAGGTCTTTGGTCTTTGTATTTACAGCTTGCGCATGTTCGACGTTCGGTTCCGTAAGAGATGATTGCGAGCAGATGACTGGTAGATGCGTCTGCAAACCCGGTATCCAAGGTCAGAAGTGCACTATCTGCACGAACCACGATAAAGTGCTGGGTCCGAACGGATGCGTTCCAGGTATCTCCGTCATTCCTTCTTACCATCTTCCAGCTATGCTCATTTTGAATTCCACAGTTGACCAAAGCACTGCTCCACCGACTACTTGCAAGGAATTGACCTGCCACTTCGGAGCTACTTGCATTGCTAAGGGTGGTTTGGCCATCTGCGAATGCCACACCGATTGTCCTGAAGAGAGCGATCCCCAGGTACTTGCGAATGGTGATCTCAGATTAGATCTTAGATTGTAAACGAATTTTCTTTATAGATCGTATGCGGAAGCGATGGACAGACGTACGCTTCATCCTGTCAACTGCGTTTGGTAGCCTGCAGACTTCAGAAAGACATCGTCGTTCAAGCGTTCGGAACCTGTAAAGGTATAGTAGTCGGTTTTCTTTTCTCTTTTGTTTTCTTTCGGGTACAGGTCAGGATGCTGTGAACGTTGATTGATTGTTACAGAGGATATGTTTCCGGGAACAGATTGGCCCGTCCGTCGTTATACCCCTCTGCAGTTCACGCAGCCGGACGACTCGAACTCACCCCTATCGAAGTCAACGCGACACCTCCTGGTTCCCGATTCTCGATACTATTACGAAAGGGAACGCAGCGGGTCTTTGCACCGACCCGTCCATGGAGGTGGGCCATACCCACCCGACCCGGACAACAATGCCTCCGCCGAAAATAACCTGTCCGCCGCAGGATCCGATAGCATTTACGATAACCGCGGTGAGGCCATTATATAAGCACTACCAGATACGTGTGTAATGTATATCCTCTCTCCCTCTATGTCTCTATCCTTTTCCATCACATGTCGAATCCCGTACTATTGTAACCCAATGTGTATGTATGTTCTGGAAAAATAAAGATTGACTTTTGTGATTTGTACATATGTGCATGCCTGATGGACGCAGGGCCGTCCCGTGGTATTTCATCGGCTTAAAAAACCTTTAAGCAAATCTACAAACTATTTTAGTTAACAATCCTGAATACCATTAGAAATTCCTATTCATTGGAAAATACATCCATTCATTATTTCAAAAGAAATAAAAATTATTTTTCAAAATCAATAATTGCAATTACCTTAGATTTATTTTTAATCCACTTGGTTACCATTAATCATTAAAAAAGTCATAA
Source organism: Nicrophorus investigator (assembly GCA_963457615.1). Classification (NCBI taxonomy): domain Eukaryota; kingdom Metazoa; phylum Arthropoda; class Insecta; order Coleoptera; family Silphidae; genus Nicrophorus; species Nicrophorus investigator. The sequence goes on from OY735146.1 coordinate 10,346,644, forward strand.
ACAAAAATAATAATATTTTAAGAAAAAAATCATTGATTATTTATAAATCAATTATCTTTGAAATAAATTAATTGGTAAAATAATAGTTCAATAATTCAATTAATATTATTATCAATAAAAATAATGAAATTTTTAAATTATTACAAATGAATTACAATTCTAGTATATTTTTTACTCTTGATTACTATAACTTTTTTTAAACATTCCATCAATTCTTATTATTGTGAAATAATATTTATATTTCCTGAGCGAACAAAATGATCAATAGCCTTTTAAAATGGTTGTCAATAATTGTTAATGGTTGTAAAATAATTTTCGGAATTTATTTGATAAATCATATATATTGTTTTTGACATTGTCAACTGAATTGAAAACTCTAATCCACGAGACGGCCCTACGGAATAATAAATTTTAATCCAGATTGTGAACAATTTGTTTTATTGTATCTCTCTTTTCCGGTACAGGCGGAAACTATGCGGCCGCTTACAGACCTACCCCTGCAACGGTGCGAGTAGTAACAGCCCTTCTGGGTGATCTCTGCTCTTACAATTTAGATTGTATGATTATGTACAGTAGCTGCGAACAGGGTGCCTGCACCTGTCTTCCAGATTATTCGGAATCGCCAGATCGTCAAGAATGCATCGGTAAGTTAAGATGTGACGGCAGGATATTTTTACAACTAAGATCACAATTTTGATGTAGCCGATCCAAATCCTACTGATGAATTTCGAGCATGCAGCTCTTCGCCGTGCTTACATGGAAGCACCTGCGTGGATTTACCTTCGGCCACATTCACCTGTGTATGTCATGTTAATTATACTGGACCCCACTGCGAGACGGAGATCGTTCATAAACAGTACGAAGTACCTGCGTTTGATGGTCGCTCTTATGCTAGATTGAAACCTTTGAAGGCTTATCATAAGCTTAGCATTGAAGTGGAGTTTAAGACATATTCTAATGACGGTATTATTCTGTACAATCAGCAGAAGGCTGATGGGGTTGGTGACTTCGTGTCTTTGGCTATTGTTAATGGATTTGTGGAATTCAGATATAACTTAGGAAATGGCGCTGTGGTTATCACGTCTCTTGATAGGGTTCAGTTGAAGAAGTTCCATAGGATAGTTATAAAGAGATACCATCGGGATGGCATGCTGAAGCTGGATGAAGGCGAGGATGTTGCAGGACAATCGGCTGGAACTCTTCGCGCCTTAGACCTCGTCGAAGATACCTTCATAGGTTTCATACCATCCAATTACTCCAGGTATAATATTGGGTGAAGGCTTTTAGAAACGTCGTTACGTATTGATTTTCAACAGGGTTTACGAGAATGTAGGTGTCGATAGAGGACTACAGGGATGCATCAGGAAACTGAAAATTGGTCGACGGACAGTCGAATTGCATGAACACCGTGACGAATGGGTGGTTAAAACCGAAGGAGTGCATGAGTGCGGCGAAAACCCTTGTTCCAGCGTTCCTTGTCAGAACGGTGGCCAGTGTCAAGCCATAGATTCCGAGCTGTACCATTGCGAATGCGGACCTCATTTCACGGGCGACTTCTGCGAGAACATGATTGATCCTTGTCTCTCGAATCCTTGCGGTGGCGGCGCCACGTGCGACTCCCTCACCAGCGGCAACTTCTTCTGCAAATGCCCTCCCGGTCGGAAAGGAGACGTCTGCGAAATAAGTATGAGGATTACACCACCCTCTTATAAAAAAAAGAGTAGAAAATCAATAACCCAAAAATTTCAGTGGATATCGACAGGGATATTTCCACCCCCGAATTCAACGGCTCCAGTTTCATGCAATTCCCGCGGCTGGAGGGGATTAGCAAGACGTTTTCCATAGAAGTTTCCTTCTTAAGCAAAGTTTCCAACGGCTTAATACTCTATAACGGCCAGATGAAAAATGGAAAAGGTGACTTCATATCTTTAGCACTTGTCCACGGACATGTCCAATTCCGCTTTAATCTCGGCAGCGGCATCGCGAATATTACGTAAGTTCGAAGCGCTCTTAACGCCTGATCCCGGTTCAACGGAAAGCCTCTCTTTTCCAGATCAAAGGATACCATTACCCTTGGCGATTGGCACTGGCTTCGAATCTACAGGAACGGACGAGAGGGAATTCTACAGCTGGACAACCATACCTTAGTCCGCGGATATTCAGGTCCATCACTGACTGAACTCAATTTAGAACTACCTTTTTACATAGGATCTGTTCTGTAATTATGACTAATTGTTATTAATTATCTATTATAATATGTAAATTGTATCTTTTTAACAGCTCTTGGAAGGAGGTGCATCGATTGGCTGGTGTATCGAAAGGATTTCGAGGTGCCATCCAGCGTATCCTGCTGAACGGACAACCTATACCCATAGCCGGTAAATTACCGGAATGCTCCTTCGCACCTGTCAACGCTAGCGGATGTGCGTTCCAAGTGAGCGTCCACGACGGATCGCCGTGTCCTTTGGGAAAGAATCCTTGCCAGAACAATGGGCTCTGCGTTCCGGACCTGAACAATTACATTTGCCAATGTCAGGACGGAAATGAGGGGATGCACTGCGAAATCTGTAAGCGCGACTCGGCACATTGGCCCAGCAGCCAAATTTAATTTCAACTAATTGCAGCTCGCGACGAGACTTCATCGATCAAATTCAGCGGCGGTACTTATCTGCAGTACAAGAACAGAGGCTACAAAAGGTAATAAAACCTAATCCATAACCTCCGCATCCACTAACAAATCTCCTTATTAACATGCCCTCAGCGAAAACGATACTTCAAGCTTGAACGGCGAGTATTTGGATGAGGACGAGGAAGAGCTTGCCGAGGAAGAGCGAGACCTCTATTTAGATTACGAGGAGGACGAAGATTACGATGCTAACTTTTATGATTCATTAGGGTACTAACTAAAACTATTTACATTATTAAAATTGCAACTCATTCAACTATATAGTTATATAGTTCTTTTTTGTAATCTGTAAGTGACGAGGGATGAAAAACTAATGTTTTGAATTTTCACAGAAGGAAGGGCGAGCGTGGAAACCGCTACGAGTTCAAGTTACGAACTTTCGTTCCGGATGGGTTGCTTCTTTGGAGGAGCAAAAACAAAAACTTGAAGGAGGACTACTTTTCCATAGCTATTGTGGACGGCTTTCCGGAGATGAGCTATAACTTGGGAAGGCAGAAGAGTTTTTGGGCAATAAGGTTTCCGCGCTTCAACGCTTTTTACGCCAGCACGTATATAACACGCCTTTCTTTTTGTTTTCTTCTCTTTTAGATCAAAGACAAGGGTGGACGATGGCCAATGGCATACGATACACGTCAGGAGGAGAAAACGAAACGGTTTCATATCCGTTGATGGGAACGCTATGACAAAGGGAATTTCCGAGCCCGGTGCCATTTCTCTGAGCACAAATTCAAAATTATGGATCGGTGAGTGGCGTTGGTGTTCATGAACAGCGACAGGATATAAATGATATTAAATTGCAGGTGGAATGCCTTCACTGCCGCAAGGATTGCCGACTCCTTATTACAACGGCTTCGAGGGTTGCATACAACATATTCAAGTAAATGGAAAGCCAATGAACATGTTGAAACACAACGACTCCAATCTAATTCAATTCTGCCACGATAATGAAGTCTAGGCGAAGTAAATCAATTTATACACTAATTAAGACGATGAATATTAATGAGACGGAAAAAGGAAAAAAAAAATAATGAAGAAAAAATCCAAGTTAATTATATTATATAGATTTTAACAACTGTGAGACTGATGTGTATTCTATACTTTTCCATAAACAAAAAAAGAATATAAATATATATGAGACGAAAAAATAATAATAATATAGTAGGTTTAGATATTGTTGTATATATATAGTAATTGTTGATATTATTTCTGGAATTGCCCATGTTTGGAATATATGTTTTATGGCCAGTTGACGTTGAAGAAGAAAAGTTAATGGAACGGCGAGGATGTATCGGAAAAACGAAGGAAATTATGTAATTAGTGTTTCTCCGTGTAGCTTGAATGTAACCCCTTCCCAAAATGAGAAAAAAAAAGAATAATACTAATGAAAATCAAAGATGTATCGCTTCAACATATCATATAACACTGTTGAAAAAAATTTCCGCGCATATCTCTCCCTTCATAATACCTTTAAACAAATAAAATTAATGCTGAACTGATAGGATGGAAAAAAAAATCTATATATATAAAAATATAAATAAATAAACTATATATGTACGTATATGTGTATATAATAATAAAATAAAATACGTTATGAAAATGATGACTCGTTGCATATAAACTCGATGAACGTTGGTTAGCTTGGTGTTGGTAGATAGGAAATTGTAGATCAACATCCCCCAGATTGTGTAATCTTAGGCAAACCACTGTGTTCTAGAAACTTCTGTAATCAAAAATATATAGATCTTTCCTATGCCTGTAAACAAATGTTTTCTATTTATCACAATGCTGCTTTCACTTTCCTACAATCGTTGAACCTTTAGAAAACAAAAGTTTTCAACTACCTACATATAATAATAATAATAATAATAATACAAAAATCTTAAATATTATTTATTCTCAATTGATATATAAATTTAAATATTACATTGGAAAATACTAATTTGTAAGGATTTCAATAGAGAAATTGATTTTAATTACAACCCTTATAAAATCTAAGAATTAAACTGTAGTTGAAACACATCAATAAATTTTTCGTTTTATATTGTAACAATTGGGTTTGGTATTTGTATATGAAATATGCAATATATGAATCCGTCGTAAGTCGGGGTACTATCAGTATATGTATACTATATATATGTAGGTGTAGCTGGCAATTCTGCTTGGATATAATAATAGAATATGTTTATAGGTTTGCCGGCGTTTCATTTCCGGCCGTTTCGGCTATCCGTTTTTCCTTGCATGAGCTTGTGCAATTCCGCGATAGCGCAGCTTAGATCAACAGATGGTGGAATTGCTCTAATATATTAATACTTGTCAGTGCGCACGTCGCGGAGCGCGATCCGCCAAATTCAAGTGCGATTTAAGTCATAACTTTCAGCATTTGTATCGGTTAGTTTCAGCAGCGTAAGCATCCTGAAAGTGTCGCGAGGAGCGTACCAGTCACCGCCGACATACAAAAATTTACATTTCGTTTTTCGTCTACTATTTTTTGTTTTTTTCGTCTATTTGTTTTCCTTGATCGTTCTGCACCACAAAATGGCACAGAATGCAATGTCGCTCGAATGTAACGCGGAATGCTATTTCAAGCGCGACGATTGTACTAATTCTTATTTTCTGTTTGCATTCAGTCGAGGAGACGCTGAAAGGGGACTGCAACAAGCTGTTCGAGGTGCTAAAGAGGTCACAGGATGCGGACAATTTGAAGATCCTTTACAGGATAGTCTTTCTAATATCGAATCGTCAAGGCTCCAAGAGTAATGAGTAAGTTGCACCAGGTCAGGGTTTGGGATTAACCGAGTTTCTTTCAGTGATGGCAGTGACCAATTTTACGGTGAAGTACATCTGCCAGCACCCTACACTTCCCTTAATTCTTGTCGATATTTTGAGGGTGAGTATTATGCTATAAACCTGCAGTGCGTAATTGCTTTGGAAACAAAGTTGATGGAAGAGTGAGAGAATGGGTAAGAAAGAGACGGGTTGAGAAAGAATAGCAAATATTTGTTGTGCTGACCTTTCGCGTGCTCGAAACACCACTGCCGACGCATAGAGAATGTGCATGCTGTTGGGCATTAAACAGTGATAAAAATATCAGGGTTTCGGTCAAAACGGAACTAAATCTATCAACCGTGCACGCGATCGTGCCACAATGATCGTCCTTGCTTAGTAGCGAAGACCAAGGTAGAAGCGACAATTTAGGATCAATCTACTACAAATGACATCTGATAAACAAACAACCACCATACGATAACTCTGGATGCAGGCCAAAAACTCTCCGGTCCAATGCAATAGCTCATCACTTTTCCTCGCCGTTTCGTTTCTAGTATTTATTTATTTTTTAAGACCACGCACAGTTTGAAAGAATGCACCTACGTCCTCGAGATCCTGGCCAAATTGATCATGAAAAATTCGACCACCTCAGAAGTGGATAGGAAATCCATCAGGAAGTTCTTTTATGAACCTTCAAACTTCCGCAATATACTGGACGCCTTCCAATGTCTTTACCAGCACTTCATCCACGAGAAAACCAATACTGTCTTTTACGATATCCAACTGCGTCTCCTAAAGATCATCAACTGTCTATATCTAAGACGAGGGCAATCGCAGATCTCTCAAATACCCAATGCTACTGTCGAATTTCTAGGTCGTCACATAAACCGCTACAAATCCCACAAGGATATATCTCAATGCATGCTACCACTCATTAAAGTCATCTGCCGCAACAGTAAGTTCGGGATACTCAAAGCTACAATCAATCTGATCTCATACATCTACAGAGAAAAACTGCGCCCTCGTCTGTAGTGAAGCCTTCCTGATATCACTGGTCAATATAGTCCCAACCACCAACAAATACCCAACAGCCATAGCCCTACTTCGTTTGCTCTCCAGAAATCGTAAGTTATTAACTAACTTAAGATTATATAATGATCAAACTTTAATTATAGCCGATGCAGTCTACGAAATGAGTCATTCGGAGAAGACATTCCACTTTATCCTAAACACCGCTCTGCATCACACCGAGAAGCCAAACCACAAAAAGTACCTCATGACGACCCTGTACCGAATTACACGGTCTCGTAAGTACATAACCCGTCACGAGCTCTGAAATCATTCCTCTAAATGTCAGATGCGTGGGAACTTATGCAATTCAATTTCCACATAACTTATTTAACTAACACACATATTTCTTTGATCCAAAACTCTTGCTTTCGTTACTGAATTAGAGCCAAATTTATGAAGCAATAAATTTGTACAGCATCTTCATTCGAATATTCAATGTAGAATTTGATACTTTCAAAGTTATGAACCTTAACGGTTATTAAAGTAATAAGTTTCAAGTTTCATTATTTCCTTAAAAACCAAGAATACCATTCCAGAATAGTAATAATTTTAAACTTTCTGAAAACTCTGTAATTCTAAACTTTTCTAAAACAAATTATGCATGTCAAATGTCATTAGTTTTTTTACTTCTTTCGTCAGCTATTTCAAAATTGGAATATTGCCAATATAAAAACTAATATACATTTACTGGTTATTTTGAAATATTAATATGATCGCTAGATTTAATTTTTTAAGAATTTATTAATTAAATTTTAATAAAATTGTGACTGAAATTAGAACCAATCAAAAAAAAATGTATAGTACAAATTATGCTTAAAATTTAATTGTAGGTAGAGGAATACAAAATATTTCAAAGCCATATTTGTGGAATATGCTTTTGGAGTTTTTCACTAAGATTGATAAATTGGAAGAACTTAAACAAAGAATATCTGCGAGTAAAGCATATACGGTTTTGAATCGTGGTATCAATACTACGTCTATGACGATTACACCCTCTAAGTTGAATCTCAATTTATCTGATGAAATTCAAGAGTATAGTGAGTTAAATCGTGTATGATGGTTGGTGATAAAATAATATCACCATTTTGTAGTTGATGAAATTTCAAATCTTCATTCGGATGATAGTGATAATGATGAGAGTGAAGATGAAGAGGAGAAAAGGGATCAAGGTAAAAATCCTACAAGAGCGGCGTCGGAGGAGAGTGACGATGAAGATGGCTTGAAAGAAAGCGATGATGAGGAAGATATCGAGTTTAATGATGAGGAATTGGAAGAGGAGCCAACTTATGAAAATATAGATTTGTAAGTCGTTGGTGGTCTGATACAAAGCGGTCAGTGAGTTTTGTATTTTCTTGTAGCGTTGCTCCGTACTATCAAGAATTTTACCCGGAAGTCAGACAAGTGAAAATGAGGACGTTCCATAACATCTGCTTCTACAAAAATAATTTGAACAGAGTTCTGGAAAATCGCGTGCGAAGAAACAGCAAAATCAACAAACAGGCGTTCCCTGATTCTGTCTTTGCGGAAAGCGACGCCAACGATGCCGGTAGCGTAGCGACGAATATCAATTACATCTGTTTGTAAGTTGATGTATGGAACGTGAAAAGGACTATATGATCAGGTGGAAAATTGTAGGGATGATATGGCTCGTAAGGCGCGGATCCTAAAGGGCATGCAACAGGGTGGATTCGAAAGAAAAACAGTGTTCGACTTGGATAAGTTAATTGAAACCGACGAGGAATCGGATCTGCCTGAGTGAGCTTCGATTCGAGAGGGAAAACATAAAAGTTAAATTTTAATTGATTTTTAGGCCCGAAGTGCTCCGATTAGCGGATTTGGCGAATATAAATAGAACTGTGCAGATCGGCGCTAGGATGAGGAGGAACCCGCCTATATTGCAGTTCGAGTCGCGTTTCGAATGCGGAAATCTCAGAAAAGTCGACCAAGTAATGACCAGAAATAACCCAAGTCCACGCTGAAGAAATTAATTTCCATCTTCGCAGGTGGCCCATTACGAGTACAATCTATTTATATCCCCGGATATAAATATGACTAACGGCTTGCAGTGGTTCTACTTTCAAGTTAGCAACATGCTGCCGGCCGTTCAGTACACCTTCAACATTGTCAACTTCCAAAAAGCCAACAGCCAATTCAATTATGGCCTGCAGCCAGTCATGTTCTCCGTCAACGATTTCCTAACCCGAGGAACAGGTTGGGCGGACATCCATCATTCTTTTCATTATCTTGATTTGAGCTGCTTTCAGGTTGGCGGAAAGTTGGAGAGAAGATGATGTATTTTGGCAACGAGAGCTTTGATAGCAACACTGGAAGACAGTACCGGACTCTTACTTTTACCGTTTCATTTCCGTACTACCATGACTATTCCTACTTCGCCTACCATTTTCCATATACTTATACCAGAATGCTAGTATGGATATAATAAAAAAGCTAGTGAAATGCACTAAACTCATTTATTTACAGACTTCTATATTACCATGTCTAGATATCTCAGATGATATTTACAGCAGAGTGGACAGGTTGACTATGAGCGTGAATAATCTCAATGAAGTTCCATTGATCACAGTCACGGCCAAAACTTCAAGTACTCCATTGGAGGTCGGTTTATCACAAAATTCGTTTGCTGGGATTCATTAGGTTACGATGTTCTTTTTTTAGGAAAGGGCTTTGGTGTTTCTGACGGCGCGCGTGCACCCGAGCGAGAGCAACTCGTCATGGATAATGGATGGAGTGTTGCGGTTTTTGATGAGCATGGATGAGAGGGCAGCCAGGGCTAGAGAACGGTATATATTCAAGATAATCCCGATGCTCAATCCTGAGGGCGTGATTTACGGCAAGTGAGTAAAAAGGCAATTGCATCATTTTTCACCTACGTCTTGTTTTTTCGTATTTTTTATGTATAAATGTATAATTTTTAATAATTTTCGCGCCTGCGGAAATCTCGTTTCCTCGAGTCGATTTTCGCCGGGGCGAATACATACAAAAAAAAATGTCCGACAGATACACATTGTCGATTACATAACTAACAGCTAAGGTATAAGGCACTATATGTAGTTGTTATGTTACATGGAATTATGAGAACAGAAACAAAATGAACAAAAAAAAAGAGTAAATGAAGTACTAAGAGCTACTTTGGAACGAAAAAATAAAAAATAAAAAAAATTAATAATGATGAAACAAAGTACATATAAATATTAAATTAGTGGACGGATTTTAAGGAACGCTCGTAAATTGTGACGGTCTCGGGCTCGATCGTAGACACGTAATCGTTGTCTTGGTGATCTTGGTCGTGGTGCTCCACGAGAGCGGCCGGATCGTCGTGCAGTTCAATTCCAAGGAAGGTGTCGTAGGGGCCGTTTGTCGCCTGCTCAACAGCCGCGTCCTCGCTTCCATGGGGTAAAACCGGTTCCTTTGGGTCCTGTGCGTCGTCCTTGGCGGCCTCCGAGGAATGGGAGAAGCTCGAGCGCCACTTACTCATGAACTCATTGATGGTGTGGTGCTTGAACTCCTCCAAAGCCGGCGAAGACGACGCGTCCGGTTTCTCTGTGGTGGTCGTGGTGGTTGTTGTTGTTGTGGTTGATGTGGTGGTCGCGGCGGCAGTCAGGGGACGCCTGCAAAAAGCCAACATTAGAGAGGAACACGGGAAAAAGGCCGCGCCGCGGGTGCACTGACTGCATTCCCAGCGGCGGCTATTTTAAGATGGGTATAATTATCTTCGACCTTGAAATAACGTAAATATTAGTACTCGTTATACCTGCTTCTCTTCTAACAGTTCGAAGCCTCAAAGAGAGTAATCTCAGTGTTAAAGCGCTGCAGAAAGCTTTTAGACCAAATATGTAAGAAATATTTTTGTTAGTTCAAGCCTTGAAATCGCTTAAAAGTGTAATTGATATGCTTGTCGAATGATGATTTTTGTTTTAAATTTTAATGTTTACGTGATTCAACTGAGAGATGGGGAGAATAGAGAATTAGTTATTAAAAAATAGCCCTTCCACCTTGCTACCTGCCACCTGGGTCTGTTAATTCGGGAAATTCGCTTAAACCCTAGGTGGGGTGCTGTGCGGGCTCACCTTCTTACCCCTGCGCGGATGACACAGGAATCGAGCCGTAATTATAATAATAACAACGCGTTTGTTCGCAAATGAAATCCTTGATTGTCATGCAATCGTCGGTGTCCCACTCGAAGCTCGGTGCCTTCAAAGCAACGCATCCGTTTGCGGCTCCGCTATCGCTAAAACAATACCAGGAATAGTTAAAAACATGATCACCAAGTATTATGTTATATTAGAATCTACCTTTCGCGAGCTGTTCTCTGGGGGCTGGTGCTTCCGCTGGGAATGTCCATAGTCTCATCAGCGGCATCGTTCTGTTTCTTCATGTAGTTGAAAGTTGCATTAAAAGGTAAACCGGTGCTCATCCACAGGAACATATCGGTGCCGAGTTTATTGCCAGAAGTCCAGAAGTCGTACTTATTGTAACCTAATCAAAATACCAAAAGATGTTAGTTAAAAAAATCAATCACGAATTATTTTTGATCAACTATACCTGCGTTACTGAGATACTGCGTGATGGAATCAGCCTTCTCTCTTGTCTCAAAGGATGCGAGCTGCAATCCTAAAGATCTGCAGTACTGGTAGGCTAAAAAGTAATTCAGTTCCGGCGAGTACGGGTTCATCCGGCTTACGAAATATTGGACATTGTCCAACTGTATGGTTGTGATCCTCTGGGCTGTAAAACATGCCCACAATTAATAAATATTCCGATGCGGAAAAAAAATCAAAAATTATGGTAATAATAATCAAGGGATTATTCAAGGCGCAATCGGGCACTAGTCAACAATTTTAAATGAAATAATGTTGTGTTTCCGCTGCTCGGACCGACGAATGTAAACGCTGACCCTCGTCGTTTATCGCTTATAGTGCTGAATAAACAATGGATAGTAGATCGCAGTCCAAAAAGTCGGGGTCGAAGGTTAATTTAAAGGGGGGCCAGTGGTATCGTTCTCACCCTTTTTGAAAACCTGTGTACATACCTTGCGAGCTGGCGGCGAACAGCATTAGAGCCACACTTAGAACACTGAACTTATGCATGGCTATGTCGATTGGTGAACCCTGAACTGTTCCTGGTCTAATGCAGGTGATGCTAATGTTAAAGAGTTTAATCGCTGACTAAAGAGCGTCCAGTGCGGAGCGACGGTTTTGTGGGCTCTGCACCGGATGTGCCCCCACCAAATGCTCTCACCAGAAGCGTCCATCCTCCTCTAGTCCTTCGGTAGGAAAAATGTACTGCAACTACCCGTGCTTTATTATCGCATTGTTCAGCACATAAATTACACCTGGTACCATTGACATTGTAAATACCAGGCATCGGAGGCGTTATGAAAAGTTCGCCTCCCGTTCGGTCCGTTCCCATCGCCTTTGCCCAATCGCAATAAATTACCAGCGATCGGCGCCATTAAAAAGAAAATAACGCACAAAATGCTCGGAGAGCAAAAGTAAACAAAATAAAACACACCATTGCCAGCCATTTTCACTGCCCATTAAACGCTGGGGTCCATTGTTCAACGATTTTTCCGTACTTAAGAAACCAAAACAACCACACACAGTCGTCGCATATCCACGCCTGCACCTCTCCACCACTTACGTAACTAATCATGCCAGGCCTGAGCGAGAACAATGCCTTTTTTTTCTGCCTGATATTTACTCGTCAAGGGATATTTATTTTCACACTTGCCAATTCCTGTACAGAAGTGTTTATTTCACCATCTAGACTAAATAATTCTTTGAAAAAACACGTAACAATAATAATTGCGATAAGTTCCTTCAACCGCATATTGCTCTCGTGGGAAATGATTCAAGAATTCCAACTACTTTACAAAATAACTAAAACAATTCCACATAACTAACTTCAAAACCAATGCCTCATATTATCTAAGACTTTCTGAAATATTGTAAGTTTTTCTTCAAAGAACTATTTCAACCCCACAGGAAATATTAAATAAATAAAAATAACTAAACTAAAATTATAGCAATAAAAAACTATAAATTTATATAGTTACAATTTATTATTAAAATTTTTTAATAAAAAATAAGTAAAAAAAATATATTTAAATAATTTTTTTGTTGAAAAAAATATCTTAAACTATAGAAAATACAAATTAAATAATTTCGTCTACAGGAACTATGTAAATTATTTATAAAAAATAATTGAAAAATATTCATTTTTGTATTTTAAATAATGTATCAAATCTAACAATTATTAATTAATTTAATACTATTATTATTTTAATGTAAAAAATATATATTAAATTAAAAATTATATAATTTACTTTAGAAATAAATCTAAATTAAATTGACTACTATATGCACATGAACTTGGCAAGGCGACGATTGCTTAACAATGGCAATTTCTGGATCCTATTCATATTTTCATTTGGGATCAAAAGAGCAACGCAGCTGTTTGAATTCTTGACGAACGACCAAAACATTCTCGGAAAATCCTACGGTTAGACAAAATACTAAACGCAAACAGCACGGAAACACGAAATATAAAAAAATAAATGAAAACTGCAACGCAAGTTCGAATACTCACTTTTATGTACAAACTCAGACGAAAAAAAAAAAGAAGAAATAAGCAATTGTTCTTCAGATCATTCAAATTCTGGAAGCAAAAGATGACACAAACAATATACAATGGATTATTATATATTTGTTTCTCTTCGCGTGTTTCTTACATTACTTACCGTGTATATTAATTTTTAAAAAATTTGTAAGTCAGATATTTTTTTTGTTTCACGTGGACCGCGGTTTGCACATCAATTAGCGCATTTCAAATTCTAACTGTAAAAAGTAAATGATAACAGTCACATAAAGATAAAAATTACAAAAAATATTATTTAATAATTGAATTATAATAACATTAATTATAATTAATTAAAACATAAAGATGAATGTGTTATTGACCGTAGGTCTTTGCGCCTATAAAAATGTATATTTTTTTAAAGAAAAATTATGGTTGTAACTTGAAATACGTAGAGCAATGCAAGAAAAAAATGTTTACCGCTATTACAAGTGGTCGGGTTTTATTGTAAAAATAAAATTACAAAACGTAGAGAGAGAGGTTAAGGACGTCTCAGAAAATCGCAGGTACCGAGCGATGTTTTTATAACTTAATTAAATCAAGATCCGTTGCGAAACAAAGGAATGTCGGGTGGCGAGAAGAGCAAATAAATGAGGTAAAAGATGTGGTTTCGAGGAGGAGAGGAGGCGAAGAGGAATCGATGCGACGCAGAAGACGATGGTAAATTTGCAGTTTAATTAATATTTGATTTTATTGTGTATAAATCGCGAAATAAAAAAGGCACAGACGTTCGCCGTGTATAATCGTTATACTAAGTACAGTATATAATTTTAAACCGGCTCCAGAGTTTTATTGTCCTTTTGCTGCAGCAATCTATTTATATACGTATGTGGATGTGTGTATTCCAGTATTAAAATATCGTAATCTAAAAGCTGGATGCGGAGTGAAGGAAAGAGATGAGACCAAAATGAGAAACACGAATGTTGGTGCGAGAGACGAGAGAGAAAGATATGTACAAAGAGAGGATACAAAAACCCGAACGAGGCCGGTATGGAAATCATAAAATTGTTTATTTCCATTGTGCGAAATCCGTTTTAATTTCGCGCGCGGTGTGGGAAAGACACAGCAAAACAGATACCAAAACCGATGAAGAAGAAGACTACGAAGAAGACGAGAGCAACAGGAACAATAAATAAAATTCAACGTGAGAGGAGGTGGAAAAACGAAAAAGTAGAAGCGTTGCGGGTGAAAAGATGAGGAGAAGCGCGAGAAGAAGATGGGACGGTGAAGCCCTTGAGGGCCTGAATCCTTCCAAGAACGAGAGGCTCCGGAGCAGGTCGCAACGCGCGTGATGAATGGTCTTCGCGGAGATGTTACGAGGGTCGGATTAGATAATTGTGGTGGAAATGAAGGCGAAACGTCTGATTTGCATAGAAGGGACTTCGGCGAAACATAAATTACCGATTAGCCGCGATTATTAGTTGCGAAACTGATAATTGTCTTAGGCTCAGTCTAGACTCCGGTAATAAATACGAATTGGCAAAATGATTTATTGAGATGCCTTCACGTACTCGTAAAAAGGACTCGAACGAGAAAGACCCACACAAGGCCACAACGCACAACAATATATGGGAGCCGAAGAGAAGACGAAAATCCTTCGCCTCGTTGAATCCTACTCAAGCTCTTCTCCTTTTTCTGATCCTCTTCGGGTCGCTTCATCTGGCCCGAATTTGCCTGGTCATCCGCTGGCGAAAATTCGGTGCCGTTAGATTACGGTTGATTATCTTCCAAATTACTTGCTATTAATTGTTTTATTATTCTCCTTTCGGATTAACAGCTAACGGACGCCGTTCGAATATTAATTTTCGGCACAGCACTTATTTATAGACACATCAAAACCTCAAATGTCCATACTAAAATATGTCTGATACACGTCCAAAAAACTTCAAAAATAGCACATAATAATTCGTCATCACTTGCAATGAAATAAACAACTTTATGAACACTTAAATCTCGATATAAAACGCACAATGTTAGGAATGCTATTTTTATGCATTCTAAAAGTAATAATAATGAAATTGTGCATTGTTAGCGGAAAAATCTGTAAATTTTGTACAATTAAATAAAATTGAGATTATTTTAAAACCACAAATATTTTCTATACAAGAATTATATAAACTTAATATCAATTACATGTTTAGAAATGCAGTGTTAAGTCCAAAGGTTCGCAGAATTTGTACATTTTCCTAATCATAAATACACAATATTTTAATAATATATACAAATATTGGTACGTTTATTCAAAAAAAAATAGTAAGACTGAAATTATAAACAGAAACCAGAAAATTCATATAAAAAAATGAAACATTTATATAAATATGAAATTTTCCTAAATAATCTAAAATATACAAATATTTATATTAAAAGTACAGCTTTTCTATAAATTTAATTTTTAATAAAAAAAAATATTTACATATTAAAGAAAACTATTTCTAAATTAGTTTTAGTTCTATAGAATATTAAGTAATAAGAATTTATGAAGAATTACAGTCGCATGATGTAATATTCAGAATCCTAAGAGGTTTTCATTAACGTCGCCGTGTTATGTGTGTGCATTTTTTACGAGCGACCTATTTGTGTCAGAGTATAATTTATGTCCCTATTGGAACGTCGTTAAAGAAGGCCATAAAAAAATGACCAGAGCGTTAATTCGTTTCATTCAAAAACCAGATCGAATGTTTACAAACAGTCTGAAAAAGCATACTGAAATATTTTATGAATGTCGGCAGTAGCACATTCCTTAACATAATAAAATTCAAATTAATTCTTGTTTATTTTTCTCAATTCAAATAAGAATTTACTTTAGCAAAAAAAAATGTTTACGTATATAATATAAATTATTTAGTTTGACCTAACAAATTTAACGGTATTATTTATAAAAATAAATCATTCTTTTTATAAATATTTAAAATTAATTCATTTATTAAAAACATTAAAAATCAATTTAAAACTAGTTTTTTTTTTTAATTATTATAATTAGTTAAAATTTTACAAATAATTAATGAAAAAATGTAATAAAGTTTAGAATTTCATTAATATCTTAATAAAAGTTTTATATGAAATTGATTTAAAATTGATCAGTCTCGATTTCTAATGAAAACCACTAATAAATCAGTAACAAATTTCGTCTGTAACCGCAAAAAGCGTTAACGAAAAATTGTAATAAAATTCGTATAATGGAATTTGCTTCGCTTTGCGTTCCATTGTCCGTTGTTTAATTATATATTTATTTATTTTTTGTTTCGTTTTACGTTTTTCTGCTGTATGTGGCGGAGCGCGTTTGCCTCCTTTTTTTACCATCGCCTTTCGTCTTATGTGTGTGGTCACGTAAACCGCATTGCGCAACGGGGTAATTACGGACCGATTTATAATTAATTGGAATGGTGCGAAACTGACGGTCGTTCCTTCGCACCATCAACGTTATTCCAATCGTTCTTCGGAAGGTCCAAATCTACCGTGAATTGCCGTTTCATTCGCGTTATTATTCATTTTCGTTTGTATCTGTTGGTTTACTAACCGTTGGAACCGGCTATTGGTTCATTGCCTCTTCGAATTTGGCACGCTTCATAACCGACGCTATTCATCTCCTCGTAAATACTGAATTAACTTCGTATAGCAACAAAAACAAAGAAGAAACAACAACCTCGCAGACATCGCCTATACAAGATTCAGCCTTTAACATAAATATATCAAATTTCTGTAATTAATATCGTTTTCGTGCTTGTATATTTACTGAGAGATTCTTTGAGTAGTAACTCTAATAATAAGTAATAAAATCTTTTTTTTTTATCAAATATAAAAATTCTATGTAATGTAACTAAGGAAAATTGGCGTTTTCCTACAATTTTAATGTTCAGAGTATTTTCTGAATGTTTTCTAAGAATAGTTTGCAAATAATGAAATGAGCAGAACGAAAATAGCATGTTATTTGGAATGATGGTAATTTACGGTCTTCCTCTAAAGACTATATTGCATGATGGTTGTGGTAAGAGTGAGTGGAGGTTCGTAATTAACGATCCCAAGATTATAGATGCATTGCTTAGGTTGAAATTGGATGGAATCGGATAATTTGAATGTAATTAGTAAAAGTGAGTTGGTGCATTAACATTCCAAGCTGGCGAAGCATTAGCATAATGTGGACATGCTATGGATGAAGCATCGCGCATTTGACAGTTTTCCATATGGAGGAAGGAATTGGCGAGCGGGCAAGTGAGTTCCGTTGAACCCAGACTTTGACCTCAGAGATTCGCTTTCGATGGAAAAGACGGTGCAGAAAGAAAAGAAAAAACAATGGATGAGGCGAACCGATCGCAGCTTCGAATCTATTGTTGCTCCACAATAACCAGTCATTGCCAACCATTCCACATTTCCAAACGCGCGCACACATCCATACCATACGTACATACCATATACATACGGATACACACGCACACAGAGAAACACACCGTAATAAATTGAATTACTGCAGCGCCGACCGGCTAATAATAAACCGGAATGAAAAAGCCTCATACGGTGGACAGGGCAGAAAGAGATTCCATGAACTAGCTAGTAATTCAGTTTTAGTATGGTTATGCTAAATTTCCGCGCAAAGTGCGCGGGGCCGGCCGAGAGCAACGAGACGAAAACGGTGACTTTTACAAAAGCAAGGACACCATAATTATTTACCCGTAAATGGCCACTTTATCCTTACAAGTTACACATTTTCAAAACAAATTACTGAATGCAGTGGTTTCTCAATTCCAAAACAAACAATCAAAGGAACAAACCAAAAAAATAATAATGGTCGGAGAAGCAACAAAGCTTCTCTCTTCTGTTCATCGGGCAAGAAGAATCTTGCTGGTCTTATTTTTCGTTTGGCCGCGCTTTCTTTCGCTGTTCGTTTTTTCGCCGGCTCTTTTCTTTCTTTCAGGCTAACTAGAATGGTGCGTCTCGTCACGACCGTGAACCAGTAGCGTTCCACCATCTGCAAGATGGATCCGGAATGGTACCTCTCCGGTGGGTGGACCCGCGGCGCCGTTGCGCAGACAGCGCGGAACCGCTTTTTTCGGCTTCGTCCTTCCGGGTGGTTGAGGTGGCCAGGTGCGACCCACCGGGTTCCGCCTGGCTTCGGTTCCGTCAGGCCCCGCCACTGGACACTCTTTAGAGGCACCCCATTATACGTAAATAAAGATCGCTACCTGCATTGTTTAACGAGCGAGCAGTCTATAAAAAATGCATGCCTCCATCTCAAATATCTGGCCGTAGGGTGGCAAACGTGTTACTACATACTATGTAAATAATGGCACCGAACGTGGGGCCTCACGTTCGGGCCTGGTCTGTACAGCGTTGTCCTTTTGTAATTCCGAAACGCATCTTGATTAATGGCCTTCGTAACAGGTCAATGGTATAAACAAGATTTTCAATTCGCCTCGTACGATTTTTATTCAAATACACGTCTGTCTTGCAGCACCTTAGATACCTACCCACCTACCCACTGGCCATACTAACTAGCGTTACCTAGCTAAACACCGGATAAAACCATTAGTATTCCTGTAGCGCGTCTCCGCTTCCTTCCTATAGACACACTATGCTAAAACGGCCCTCCGACCGGAACAATAACTCATCACATCGGATTCCTCCAACTTCACCATTCCTCTCGCAAAATAAATAAATGAAGAAAAAGAATAAAAACGAAAAAGAAATATTTTGTAAAAGCTTAATCGACTATCCTTGTTATCCAGTTCCAGATGCGGCCTTACCGGGAATGACCTGAACCGCTGCTGGAAGAAACCTCACCCAGTTCTTCACCCAGAAATTTATTATGCAAAGGTATACGATGGCAACACGCCGATCGTAATCTTATCCTATTAATCTTTGTGTAGAAGCTGGTGCAATTCGCGAGGGAACGACTCTGCCGGCCAATTTTCGCCTTCATCGACATACACGGTCACAGCAGAAAGAAGTATTTCTTTCTATACGGCTGCAACCCCAAGCAAAGCTGGAATGACGGCGACAAAACGCAAGCTGATTCATCAGATTCTTCGTATAATGTAAATACTCATTATTATTACATACAACCATTGCAACACACGCAGACACACATTCGCATCGCATCCACTCATCATCAACCGATTCTTTGTTGTCCGATCCACACGAACTTCATCTAAGTCAAAAGAATTCCTAAAACCCATTTAACAACAAACGCCACCATTAATTCTACAAACATACACCTACATCCTCTGCAATGCATTCACTTAACGACGCACTTCACAATTTATTACTACTGCAATTTTTATTTTACTTCTTTACTTTCTTTCTTCTTATCCTTTTCTTTACTTTCAATCCTTTTTTCTCCTCTCCTCTCCACTCCGCCTGTCGCTCGTCGTTCGCTCCTCTCTATTTTATAGTTGCAACAACTTGCATAAAAAGAACTCATCTTATTTTCACCAGTCTATTTACCTGCATCACACTACTACATAACTTATTTATTCCAGTTATTGCATTTGAAAATGTATCTTCTATCCCAAAACTTTTAAAATTTAATTTTCTGTATCTATGTATTTTTAACATTTAAAATTTACTATAAAAGATTTTTTGAATATGAGTTTATAATTATAGAAAAATATATGTGTAAAGACTTATAAATGCATTTGTAGATACTGCCAAAAGCTTTAAGCGCCAATGAAAACATGAAGATGTCGTTTTGTCGGAATACCATTGAGAGAAAGAAGGAGTCCACGTGTCGAGTGGTGATGTGGCGTGAATTCGGTATCAAATGTTCCCACACCCTTGAATGCTCTTACTGTTCAGGAGAAGGAAAAAAGGTAAACATTTGTGGAAGGTGGAAATCACATCATCATCAAGATATCTTTATGTTCCAGAAAGTAACAACGAAGATGTTGCGCGACATCGGTGCCAGCATCGTATCATCGCTGGCGGCGATAGCCGACGGTCAGTCCCATCCATAGTTTCAGATGGTTCCGGCTTGCAACATCCAGACCAAAATAATAACAACTTTGTGTATAACTAATGTATCCTCTTTATAAATAAATTTGATTCACGTATAAATAAAATAAGAAAATAGAATAATGCATAGAGTATAGTATATAAAGAAAATAAAGATACGTGCTATTTTCAGAGCGAACAAACAGGCGAGCGCTATTTTAACAAATGCTTACCGGTTTGTTGCATTACATTCCCCTCTCCAACGCACGCAGTCAGGTATCCTTATAGCAAGGCAGGCAAACATCACGAAACGCCTTTTATTTTGAACATTATTTTCTTTAAAACATCCATTATTCCACGGCACTGAAATAGCCTTTCGATTTATAGAAGAAAAAAACTGATTTTCAACATGGGACTGGAGCGATTAATAAATATGAAACAAGTCTGCGCCGTCTCTTTTCCTCTGTCTCTCCTTCCATCTGCATTTCTCGCCAGACCTCATGAAATAAGAATAAATAAGAACGGCATCTCATGAAAGCTTAAATTTTATTCCAATTAAGCAAAAGTCATAATTAAGACCACAACGAAACTAGTCGAGGCTTCAAGTATTTATTTGTAAACATTTTCATGCAGGCCCAGTCAAAAGTTTCAGGTAGGTTAAGGATTTTTTCACTAAAACCGTCTACTGCACAGAATATTAATAGCAATGAAGGAAGAATGAAAAGAAAAAAACACAGAATTTGTTATTTAATAGAATACTGAAAAATCACTTTTAAATTGAGATTTACTGTATATACACAGAACTTTTTGTTTTCATTCGTCAATCACTTCATTCACAAAAGTTAAGTATTTTAATATTCCTTGAATATTGTGATGAATAATAAATACCATCATTATAGTAAAAAGCAGATAAACCCATTAAGTCAAAATTAAAAATTCTGAAAAATTTCTTATATGTCTTTCTTAACAATAGTTATAATAAAATAATAGGAACTAAATATAAAGGATTTCATATGAATAAAACAAAATGTATATACATTTTCTTAGTCACATATATTTTTATCTCCATTAAATATTCTTAAAATATAGGATACAATATATAAACATAAAACTACAATAATATCTTATCGTCTTAACAATACATTTATCAGCTAAACAATTATAGAATGATGTAAAGAACGTAACGAAATCTACGGTAATCCTAATGGTAACTATATTATATAATTCATATCCACTGATATGCAACCCGCTCGGCACAATTGCGCACGTGCGATTGCATAGCTTACCCTGATTATTTTATACTTTTTTTCTATAGACGATTTGAATATATTTAATAATACGCGAAGGGCAAAGGTCGTTCTGTTGGTTTCAACCTTTACGATCTATGACCTACAGCAACACCGAGAGGGATCAAAATTGTCTTAATATTAGTTTCTTTTTTTTTTTGGTAACTTACTTTATGCGGATTTATTCCCTTGTTACAAAATAGATGACTACAAAACTAATATAAAAAGTATAGTATACAATATTCATTGATACATCGTTATTTTTTTTTTTTTGGTCAAATAGAAAAATGTGCTAAACCGATCATCATCATCATCATAATCACAGAACAAAATACAATTTTTTAAATAATAATAATATTAGCAATAATCGCAAGTCAAATTTGAAAAGTAGTTATACTTTTAAGTATATCAATTAAAAGTTTAATTATTGTTCTTATTTTTTCTTTTGCTTTTTTTTTTAATTCTTTTTTCCTTGTTTGCACGTCGTTTGTGTGTTTGTCTTGTGTTGTGTGCGTGTGTGCTTCCTTATTATTCGCGTTTCTGCATGGTTTTACCAACGATGATCTTCATTTGTTCGTAGGTGATCCACATCATTATGTTCCAAGCAACGAGGCGACAGAATGATGGAATAAATCTGAGATTGAATAGAAGCTTGTTAATGCAATTGTCGAATCTTTTTTGTGTGTGGATAGTTACCCTTTGTAGAAGGCCTTCGTGCCTTCTTGCATAAACATGCGAACGCCGCAATCGGCAGCACCCTTGTACTCTCCCTTGGCGGAGTTCATGTAACGAGTCTTGACGACATCTACAGGGGATGCGACGATCGTTGTGCAGAAGCCAGCGATGACGGCAGACGTGAAGTGCAACGGAACACCCTCCTTCATCAAGTGGTAGTAGAGCAAGGTGTCTTTAATAATATCGTAGCAGACGATCTCTGATACGTTCACAATAGCATTCCTGCTGACGTTAGGAAAGGTTCCTGAGAAAAATAAATTCCATTGGTAACGAATGCATTTTCATCGCTTTGTTCTGGTTTAGTCGTTGCTTCGGTTTTAATAACAGCCTCAGTGCATGCGTGTAATTACACACGATTTGCATGGGACGGGCGAAACTCGAATCCAAAACGAAAAGGAAAAGAGGCATGGCACGGCCCAGAGGAAGACGCAAACCTCTTTGTAATTAACTTGTTGACTGCTAAATGAGGCTGGAGGCAAGGCAAAAATTCCACGACTGATAGCCTTAAATCACTTTTAAACATAAACATTAATCGTTATCTCGTTGCCTTTATCAAAACGCTCATTTCATGGAGGTGTACTATTTTTAATGTGCTTCTGCTTTATTAATATTGTTATTTTAATGCTGCCCGAGACTAAATAACGTTAAGTTCAAGGACGAGATGATAAGGATGTCTTTACCTTTCCAAAGTCCACGGACTCCTTCCTTAGTGGCGATGGACTTGTAGGCTTGAAGGGTTGAAGAATACCGGGCGGTACTCTGACCCTTGGCCGAAGCCTGGAAGCGGACCTTGACTACGTCTGTAGGTTGCGCGAGGAACACGGCCAATCCACCGGTTGTCAATCCAGCGGCCACCCTAGCTCCAATGTTAAGGCTACCAGATCTGCTGTTACCTGCAAAGTATCCACCAAAAATTCAAATTAGCATCCAGCTTGATACGTCGCGACTTTAGACGAATATTAGTTTTTGCTTATGAATGTGAATTTAGTATATTTATATACATGTATACTTGCAATTGTAACCAAATGAATGGAAACCAAATGAATGGAGTAGTAAAAAATAAAGAAAGGAATTTGCTCTTGATCAATCAGAGATGTTAAGAGTATGTCTTTTTGCTTTTGTCTTAGAGTAATAGAAATATGAAGATTTTGGATGTCAACGAACGGTTACTAGCAGAGACTGCCAGTAAACGTCGTACCGTCAATGAGATGTTGGTAGAACGTCTTGAAGGTGTCGTAGAGACCAATTCGCACTGAGGCGAAACACATCTGGCGCTGCAGACCGGCTGAGAGGCCATTGTATAGACTCCTGCAATAAAACCATATCACACAACGTCTTTTGCCCTTTCCCACAACAAACATTCACCAGCTAGCACAAGCTAACCAGCAGACCAAAAAATAAATCAAATAAATATATTATGTTTACTATTATAAATATGTATTTTTGCCAAACAAAAATTTGAGATACACTTCCGTATCGTGTCAAAAGGATAAAACTAAATACTTGCCCGGCTTTTCGTTACTAAACGTTTAAAGGATCAGAAAAACCGATACATACCTTGCGCCTTCCTGGCGGACCATGTTGGCTAAGGTCCCGAACAATCCATATTGTGTTCCTGTTTGCGAACGGAGCAGTGCCACTGTTCCATTCTGGACCACTGACCTAGCCTCGCCTTGAATCTGCAATAAATAATCGATCATTACAGTCCATCATTACCATAGCAACAGGCTTTCGATTCTTCCACCGTATTAACCTTGGATCGACCGATTTGGACTAGATTTTGAAACGATCAAAATTTGTTGCGTCACTTTGAAACCTAGCATATACATCGCGTAACCTTTTATATTTTTTTTCATACATCATTAATACTTCAATTTACAAGAAAAGAATTAAATAACATTATGTATTCAACTGAATTGTACTATTAAACCTAAATCCCTGATAAGATACGGTATGTACAATATAGTAAAAAAAAATACTAGAATTAAGTATCTTATCAATGAAATCTATGAATCTGTATCAAAAACCACGAGGCAAATAAAATAAAAATCGGATATCTGATAAGAAACTGCTCCGCGACAATACTATTTTTGGTTTTAAACTAATTAACATTGATACACAATTTTAATCAAGTAAACAAATTTCTTTAAATAATGTCCACTAAATATTTTTTATAAATAAAATATTAGATAATTTGTGTTTGGACAAATAATGTAACTTGTAGCTCATAGTGTCAAATGACTTCATTTTTAATTATTTTGAAATGATTGAATGCGTGTTCCACATGCAAAGTCATTACTGATATATCTTGTATTTCAATAACATTCAGATCGACACATGATTCATTTGCCAAAAAAATGGTTGCGCAAAATTGATTGCTGCATCAGCGACTTAAATAGAAACAAATTAAATTGCCAAAAATAATAAGTTTGTGAAGACAATGGATTTTATTATTTTGGGAAGATGAAATATAAAGTGCAATTGTAATGCACAAAGAAAAGATCTGACCTTCAGCGACCTTGCAGTGACAAACAGAATGCAAACGATTAAATAATGGTCGCGCGTTATCGATTGCTGTTATGCAATTGCGAACAAACAATTTAATGAACGAAAAAAATTAATGCGGGAACATTTTACGGATAAACAATTTAGCGGATGAAAATGTAATAAGTGTTTTTGTGTTGAATATCTTTCAATTAATATTTTCCGGCCGCGGCGTAATTGAGAATTTTTCATTTTTTGTATCGTTAATCGAATAAGCAGTAGATATTAACTTAAAATTCCAGCAACTATGACGCAGTGACCTATTTCATTGTTAACCAGAAAGTTGAATCGATAAGTGCAAGGGGTCTGATGAATCATGCAATTTCCATGTATCTGGGCTTACCTGAAGGCGAACTTTGGCTGTGTCCAATGGAAAGGTGACAGCGTCAGCGATACAGGCGGAGGTGCCTGCCGTCAACAGTTTTGTGTAGATTGAGACGTTTTCGAAACCGCTCATCTTGTCTGCAAAGGTTGAAACGAAAATGAAACAGTTGCTATGTGGTTCGAAGTTAGGCAGACTTACCTATCGTTTGCGCGAACTAGTAACTTGAAACTTCTCTGTAGTCGTCGTTGAAAATGTAGATGCAACGGAGGGCAGCTAAATGTTTTCGCCCGGCTTCAAGCCTCTGCAAGGCGTTACTGGTTCGTTGGGAGTTTGAAGACCTTTTGCTCATACTATTCTGAAATCACGATCAAACGCGAACGAAAAAAAAACAACATTATTATTATTATTACTACTCCACGCTAAAATGATTAGGTGATAAAGGATGAGGAGTGCAAAGATAACTGGGCCGCGCAACTCACCGTCCCATTTGGACGAATGCGGAATTTCGTCTCATCAAACTGACAATATTTATGCATATGTATATATAGTTAAGATTCGGAGAAGCATCTAGTCGTTGGCACAAATTAGTCCTAAACCGATTCAACCTTCAATCGTGTTCCCAATATCATATCGATATCTCTCTGATAGGAAATATACCCTGGACAGCATCTTGGTACCAAGAGCAGTCCATGCAGAACGCGCAGCTGTAGATTGCATCATAGCCGTCGCGTAGTTACAAATCCCATCGATTTCTCACCTATTTTCGCATCCTCTAAATATTTCTTCTAATTTTTTTTTTGCTCTACGGCGTGTCATTATTGTCATGGGCCATTGCCAAGTGTAACCCGAAATAAGACCATCGCTATGGAAATTTATTCCGAAGCTATTAATATCGGATCGCGCCACTCTAATTTGCATGAGACAAAAGTAATAAATTAAACAAACGAGAATCGATTATCATAATCATTCATATCATACGATTACGTAAGGAAGCAGTCCGAAGGTCTATAACTTTTTTTTACAAAATTTACATGCAAGATGCACCCCTATCGATTTGACTCGATGGCGAGACTGCACCCCGAATCGATGGGCCTCCCCGAATTTACACTCACTAAAAACTAATTTACTAAGCTACTACCTCTACTCGTGTCAATGGTCTGGTGAGTGCGTTACTATACTTTGTTTTATGTTTTTTTCTTTTACTTTGCGATTGTGAAACTTACTTGCTCCGACAAGATATTTGGGTAAACTGGCGAACGGAAAACAGGAGAATTATAGAAATAATACGCACATTTGGCATGCGCGCTGCACGGTAGGATCTACAAAGAGATATCGAACGTGAAACAGTTCGCTTTTGCGCTTACCTTTCGCACTTTTTCCACAAGCCATTTCCAACAATAGAGAGACGCAGGCGTCGGAACAGCCAATTCGATAGTCTTGCTTTCAATAAACCACCTAACAACAATGCAAATTTCAATCCTTTTGGACTTCGATAGCTTTCCATGGTTTTCCTCTCTGCAGGAGCAAACAAGTCTGATAAGATGGACACTCCACCGAAATAGACCAATCATCTGTATCCAAATGCATCATCCCAACCGAAGCTGTTATCCATAAATAATACCTTATCACAGTTTCACGCAAAAATAAACAGATTCATTACGATACACTCGAACTCAGATAACAGACGTCCTTATATCATTACCCACCCAATCTTAATAACAATTACTAGAGAGAACAATAACTACTTGAACAATCTCCGCTTACAGCACTATCGCACATTTACGTTACAACAATAACTTTTCTGATGATCTAATTCATATCGTTTACTGCGGACAAAAGGCTATCGACCTTCGCTCCTTCATCTTCTACTAAACATAACAATTATTTTCAAACTCAAAACTAAATATATAATATAACACAATTAATATTAATCCGTTCAGAATATCGAATATTGACTTTAAAATTTTAT
The DNA here is from genome assembly GCA_963457615.1 of Nicrophorus investigator. Taxonomy (NCBI): domain Eukaryota; kingdom Metazoa; phylum Arthropoda; class Insecta; order Coleoptera; family Silphidae; genus Nicrophorus; species Nicrophorus investigator. Next base: position 10,373,607 of record OY735146.1, read on the forward strand.
AAAACTTTCTAAATTACAATTTTTTTTTTAAATTTATATTAATATTAAATAATTTAAACATGCAAATTCTAATACTAACACCAATATCAATAAGTAATTTATACATGCAAATATATACTAAACATAATTATAATATAAATGATTATGCAAAAATATAATTAATAAAAAAAGCTGCATCTAATTATATATAACTAATTGAAGTCCATTTGTTACGATATTTATATAAATCGAATTATATAAAAAAAAATAATTTTAACCAAAAAGCAGATTAAATTTGCTAATTTCAATATTAATAAAGAAAAAATTTGAATGAAAATATAGTAACAAATGTACTAATAATACATCTAACATAACTCTTTTTTTTTATCATTTTCTTTAAACCATCTATTTTTTCGCGCAAAATAAAATATTCTAATTTCTACCGTGTTATTATTAACAAAATGCATGGTATCTTACCGAAAGTATATATATTTCCCAAATATGAAACCCCTCGCACATATTTTTTAAGAAAATTAAATAAATTTTGTTTAATTTTATTTAATACGACTGGCTTAAGAATACGTCTTTCAGTATATTTTTAAAATTACTTCTTCGAAAAGCGCAACAAAAGGATGGATGTTTTTCTTTGCTTAATGTTTAAAACTTTTTTAAATTTTCTGTTGATGTTTTTTATTTTTTGCTGAGTAAGTTAATACAGTTACCGAGTGTTGACATAATACTGAATATTATTATTCAAGTTGTTCAGAAGCGGAAACAGCTACGCATTATTAATAAAATTTGAACGTGTTTCAAGTTTCAAGGTTATAGCTTTAATTACGCTTTGAATATTTTCCTACAAATTTATTAAGCTACAAAAATATATGTATGAATAATTGATATTTATAATTACTAATTTTTGTGCGGAAGTAATCAATTATGTTGTAATTTTATCCCTGTTGAAATTTCAATTAAGCCTTTATAAATAAATTGGCAAAATACAAATAAAAAATTATAGCGTGTTTTTAACATTGATCCGGTGCAACTTTGATTGCATAACTTTACGATTTTATAATCAGTAACCACATTACCATTAATAATACCAAATTAAGATTTGAGCAAAGCGAAAATCCGTTGTACTCTAGTAAATTTCTCCGACTTAAACTATAAATAAACTATTATAATCTCCCAATATATGAATAATAAATTTAGAAGTGTAAACAGCTACGCCTTGGAAATAAAAATAATAGTCTAATTTCAAGGAATCGCGAAAATGTAAATGATATCGAATTTGCTTAAATATAAAATTTAGAAAAAATCAGGAACGAAAAAAAGAAACAACAAAAAACAAAACTAGTAAACAAGCGAAAATAGAAATATTTACAACGTTGGAACGAACAGCCGAATGCAATTATTTTTATACACTAATGTAATGAACACATTTTGTATTAAATAGTTATGGGGATTAATTGACACTTGAGAATACTTGTTAAGCCGATTTAATAACTGTACAACTACAAATAATTACGTTATTAATTATATTTACTTATAATTAAGTTTTTAGTGCAACTATAAGTCATTTGTATTTTACCATAACAAATAACTTTAAAATTATCTATGTACATCACATTTCTTAATGAGCTTTCAAACTTTTAAATAATCCAAATAAAAATTCGAAACATTAATTTTTCTAACTTTTTTCTTTAAATCTAAATTTAAATCTAATATTAATTATATTTTTTTATCTTATATTGTCTATGGTAATGTCTAAAGTAAAGCAACAATTTGTGATATTTTTTTTGTAGATTTATCAAAATTTTGAATTTTATTTACAAACAAATACAACTAAAATACTAATGACGTAGTCATAAATTTTATAAATATTTTAAATTTCAAGTGCGATCTTCGTTAGTAAATATTATAACAATCAAAATTTCAAAAATATAAATTTTCTTATCAAAGATCGCAATATTATTTTCAAATCTTACGCACTATATACTCTAGACAAATTAGATATTAAATTTAAAAAAAGTTTATTAAACTCGTCTCTATAAAGAAAACAACAGCATAGTAATATTTACAATCTAATACATATTTAACTACTTTTTTTTACATAATTACATACAAAACCAGTTTGTTCCAATGAAAATACATAATTTACTTGATGAATTCGTATGTAATATAATTTTAAATAAAACTGTCGTTTTCTCCTATCTACTAAACTTTGAACTTCGAATGGGCTCTGAATCAGACAATTGACTTATAGTGAAAGTATATAATTTAAACGACGGACTTTGCACATTAGAAAATTATTTGTTAAAAAATATTATTTGTTTTCATTCAAACATTAAACTTTCCCTAATTATTTTCTTTTCTTTTTCTACTATAAAATAATTCGTTTTTAATCGCATATCTATACATAATAACCTAAATAAAAATTGTTATTGTTTTTTTTTTCGTGGGTGTTGAATAGCGATTAGAGGTTATATCGTACGAAAATTTTAGTTTTTTAGTGTCGCCCACGAAAAAAGCGTGTGTTTACAAAGAATTCTATAATTACGATCTAAGTTTGGCTCAATTCCAGCTGAAAGATACTTTAGTTTTCCGAAATTCACGTGAATATTTGAAAAACACAGAACGAATTTAATAATAATCATTGACAATAATTATATATTATTTCGTACTGTACTGTTTATTGCTACAAAGAAATAATTTGAATGAATCAAATAAAATTTTGGTTTACCGAATTTGAACGAACTTTAACGAAATTATTTTATTTCGTTAAAGTTCGTTCGTCCGATTATATAAAGAAAATTAATTTAGTTCTTCAACCATCGTTTAAACTATGATTACTTCTTAACAATTTGTGCATCAATAATAATATTATACTAATCCCTAAACTATCGTGCTCATAGATGATTATAATTTAGAAATTTTCAAATTTAACTCATCTATCAAATGTTATGTTACTAATTATATACACGAAAATACACATCTCAAATAATGCATTACACTAATCCCCATACTAAATTATCTATTTATTTTATAAGTAAATAAAATTATTGATTATAGTAATTATACTAATATTGGTTTAGAATTGTACTAATATAACGAAAAAAAACGAATATAAACTAAATTTTAAATTATATAAAGCCAATTATTCTTTACTAAATTTTAAATTAAATTCGAAATTTTAATTTATTTTATTAAATTCTCTAAAATTATTTCGTTTTTTTAATTTTATTATATAATCTTAAAATATTTGAATAAACAACTAAAAATATATAATTAGGATAACGTCTAATTACTGAAAGTGAACTAAATTATAATAATATATAAAAATGTAATTAAACTAAAAGAACTACGAATTCAATGTCAAATTCGACTAAGAGAAAGAAGTTTGGTGTAATAATACTAATTACTAAAACTAATATAACTTATATTAATATATACATATTTAATGTAACTAAAAGTGCGAGGTTTCCAAGTTTATATATGTACATTTCTACCAAAAAAAAACTTAAATTATCATAAATAAATTTATCTTCAATTAAATTTGGAGGTTGGAAATTTAGAATTTTCTTATATATAAATATTAATATTTAGATAATACTTAAAAACTAACGTGAATAATCGCGAATACATTCGTGAAAGATTTGTTAATTCTAATTATATTAATTATCAAAGTTTTTTAAGAATTAGAAAGTAATTGGAAGTTAATTTCTTTTAATTTGAATATAATGATCAAGAAACGTTTCTTTGCCATAAGTAACGATGAACGAATGTATTCGTGAAGTTTCGCTTTATACCGGTAACCCGAATTACTAAACCTATAAAATATTTACATAATTATATAAGTAACATAAATACATCTGTGATTTTTTATTTAATTAAATTTAGAATAGTTTTGAAGTAACGAATTTTATTAAATTCTTGAAAGATCATGCGATTTCGATGTATGTGTAACTTATATAATATCTTTGGTTGTATCTACGATTAGAATTTGACTAAAATGACTGAATTAACGTAATATAAATACACTAAAATAATTTTAGCAATAGTACGAATTCGGCTGTTCGTTTTTAATATAAAATGTAATATAAATTCTTTAAACTAATTTGGCCCTTCTCGGATAAAGTCGTGAAAGATCGTTGGAATTTTGAAAGTGATTTTAAATATCAGAAAATAATCGTTCAAATTCGGGCTTTAGCAATTTTTGTATTAAAAATTCTCTGTGAAGTCATCTTCATTTTTTTTAATATATGCAGTGCACAATGCGTACAATTGAATTGACCGTGTGTTGCATATTAATTATAGGTGTTGATTCCGACTTTAAAGTAACCAAGTTATCGTTTGTTCTTTTCGAATCCTGGACAAGGGCCGTGTCCCTGAGCCGTGTAGAATGTGAAGGAACTTTCCGTGCCGCGAATGGGGAAGGCCGTAGACCTTCGGACCCCACGAGACTAAAGCTAATTGTCTTAAACTACTAATTACTTGGATATTCGCTACACTCAGATTAATTACGACAATTTATTTGCTTCCGCGTTTGTTTCGGGCGTTGTTCCGCATTTTATTGTGTATTTTGGTCTGTCCCCGAACGGATGTAATATTGATTCCGGTGATGTCTAAACATACTCGTGCGTTTCTTATCGACCAGGGGTCTTTGTTTTTGTTTTATTTCTGCTAGAATTTCAGTTTTTTGTTGAAGGTTTCCACAAACAGACGGAGCAGAAGAAGAGAGTGGTATTTGTTGCTGGTCTGGTGGCTTGTGGCTGGTATTGAGTGATCCTTTCGTGAAACGTAGGTGGTCGGCCGGCAAGATGGAGGCCTACGAACCGATGTCGGGATGGGTGTGAGGTGGCTCTGCTCGCAGTCAAAACCAGTCCAAAAGTCGAACCTGCCACGAACCACCTCAACAGATACAAAACAACGACCGTGAAACCATTGTTTATAAATATAGTACGCGCGTTCGCTGCAGCCGCACGCATGCAACCACGATAAGAGATTGTCAAATTCGTGTAGTTGCATAATTAACAACAAGATCCAGTATGTGAGTATACCGTCGTCTCTATTATAAGAAAATGTTCACTATTTTCAGCGGCATTCGCACTGACAATCTGCTGTAGTGACTGTAGCCGCAACGACGTGCTAAATAGCACAGCGACAAAGAACCGACGCCGTGCAGATGTTTGAATCGTGTAAGTTCCATCCGTACCACCAACTTCCTTTGTTCAATAACAGAAACAAAGCAAATATTATAACATCAAAACCAAAAATTTAAAAAAATAGCTTCTGTCCCTATTGCGTTTTAAACATCTGCAGGTAACGAAAAACATCCGTCAAAAATGCAGAAACTGTTGCATATACTTGTTGACGATTCAATTAATTTTTGTTTTTCTTTCATTTGCAGTCGCTTCAAAAATGTGGTCAACCTTAGAACCCGGAAGCTCGCCAGTGGATTGGTGCGAGGAGAATTACACGTTTTCGCCGATGATAGCGGAATTCGTGAACACGGTAACATTTCTAAAATTAACACATCGTTTACGAATCAGTGTTATAAGCTAGCGATTTTTTCTCTAGGTCAGCAATGTTCTGTTCTTCATTTTGCCGCCGGTGCTAATCCACTTGTTTAAAGGCTATGGGAAGATCATCAACCCTGGTATACATGTGATATGGATACTCTTGATAGTTGTCGGTTTATCCTCTGCGTACTTCCATGCGACCTTGAGCCTTGTCGGGCAACTGCTAGATGAGCTTGCCATCCTCTGGGTGTTTTTCGCCGCCTTCTCCATGTTTTTCCCTAGAAGGTTTTTCCCAAACTTCCTACACAACGACAGGTATTACCACTTTCCAAAGTGGTGCTCTCGTTCTTACTTGCGTTTATTTTAGGAAACGCTTCAGTTTGGCAGCCGTGGCTTTGGCACTGATTGGCACCTGTTTGGCAATCATTCATCCGGCCATAAACGCATTCGCTTTAATGACTTTGGGAATTCCTTCCGTGATTTTGCTGATACACGAAGTTAGAAGGTGAAGCAATTAGCTAAGCGCTTGTATCTGTTAATTGCAACTTAAGCTTCTAATAGAGAGAAGAACGAGAGGATCCATAGGTTAGGAGTCCGTTGTGCTTCCGTTTGGGTTCTAGCCGTATTTTGCTGGGTCAACGACAGGCTCTTGTGTGATGCATGGTCAGCAATAAAGTTTCCATATCTTCATGGCCTTTGGCACATCTTCATCTTCATAGCATCGTACACGGCTTGCGTGCTCTTCGCCTATTTCTCGGTGCGTGAGGAAAGACCGGAAAAGAAGGCAATTCTTCGGTATTGGCCGAGGAACGACTTTGAATTGGGCATACCATATGTTCTTATCAAAACTCACCATAAGGATAGTGAAATCTAAGGTAATATAAACCCTAATCATAAGAATACTAATCATTTTCGAAATCTCTACTTAATGTGATGAAATTATGTGATATATCTTTTTTTATCAAACTAAAATATATGTATTCTATCTTTTTGTATGTATTTGTCGCTCTTATACTCGATTTTAATAAAGAACTTAACTCTTCTTCGTTTCCTTTATTTTTTCTTCCATGCTGACTAGATAACCTAGTTGCATAACTATTTTTTTATGCATAATTTAAAAAACTTGATTATAAACATGTATTCATTTGTACGCATTATATTTCATCCATTATTGATATAAAATAGATAAAATATAATGGATTTTTTTTTGTGAAAAACGAGTTTAAAAGCAATAATACAAGTTAGCCAAAAAATCAATTAGTCTCCTCTATAGATAACAATATTATTTTCGGTTTCGTGGATTTTGATTTCGTATAGCAAAGATGGATTCCTCATGATTCGCTTCAGGTTGCTCCAAAAAAATATAGCAACGTTTTCTGTTGTGCTGGGAACGTCCTTGAAATATGCCACGTCCTTATCCAAATTTTTGTGATCTGCTACATCCATTATGGCTGTTTCCATGTCAGCCTTTAAATCGGTCAAGTTCATGACCATACCGGTGCGCTGATCCACCTCTCCGAAAAGGGTAACTTCAACTACAATTCGTATATTAAAGCTTTGTATTTTTAACATTTTTATAATTCTTCTAAGATTGTACAAAGTAGAACTTACCGATGTAGTTATGACCGTGGCCGTTGGTGTTATTGCATTTTCCGTAAACACGAGCGTTCTCTTCGACGGTCAGGGAAGTGCTGAAAACAAAAAAATCAAATTTATATCAAACTATTCTTGGAACTACAAATTAAAGTATGAAGATCACACCTATGCAATCGGTGACATGCGGAAAGCTGTATTCTTCGCGTTAAATAGGCCTTTGGCATATTGGACATCTTATTTTACTTACAACAACCTGTTGTATACTACTGCTGCTATATAGCCCGTTTCTTACTTTCATCAATACTATTATAAATACAAAGTGTTGTAAATTTCACGCTGTATATGCAACTTTCGTTACAATAGTTTAACCTATTTGAAGTTACGTAAGTTTAAGGTAATTACATCTTTATAGGTCCATAATATATGAACTTCATATAAGTAAATTATTTTGGTATTTATGAGGAACGTATTTTCTTAACAAAAATATTAAATGTAACTATTTGAAGCTCTTGTTGTAAAACCTTGTAAAAATATACTAGTTAAATGTGCTTAGTTATTAAAACTCAAATATATTTTTGTAACTTCTTTATAGTCAAAATGTGTAAATATATACTGATTAACTTCAATATCAAAATTGACAACACACTGTATATGAAGTTATAGACTGCAGCGACCCCAGTCGGTAAAGCAGATTTTTTGTTTGACATTTCTTACGTACATTTTGTAAATACTCAATAAATTTGTTTTCATTTTTGTACCTCATGTGTCCAACGGTGTAATACTTATATTGTGATTGAAACAAATAGACTATGGCCTGGTTACAGAACCTGGCTGGTAAGGCTGAAGACTTTCTTAATAAAATTGATAAAAATGCTGCTACAGTCTTAAGCGAAACAACCAGCACCGGAGAGTATGTAAGCTAAAATCGGCCAAAGAAAATTTACCATGAAATACGTTACAGACTTACAGAGGAGACCCTTCTGGTTGAAGTCCCAAAAAGCTCTACTCCTATCAGCATCGAAATAGTAAATGAAAGAGAAACACCAGAAGATGTAGCTGAAGATGTTGGCATAGTGATGACTTTCAATCCACCAGAGACAAGCGTATTCGAGAAGTTGGATTTCACGGAAATATCTTCCAAAGAATCAAGCACCTCATTGAAACATCAAGAAGATGTCGCCAAATTTGAAGATCAGATTAAGAAGTTAGAGAAAGAAACTCACCAGCTTACCAAGCAGAACCTCAACTTACAGCATTTATACTCTGAAGCGAAGAACGAAAATTCTTCCCTTCAAAATCAGGCTCAACGATCAGCGGAAATTGCTCAACAAGCTTACCATCAAATGGAACAATACAAAGTCAGGGCGCAATTGATTCTTCAGGAAAAGGAAAAACTTATCAACGTCAAATCTAAGACTAACGACAGTGATTCGCAAAATCAAATCCTCTCAACCTATAACGAGGAACTGAAGTAAGAAAGAACAAGGCATCAATGAGTAGTCTTATTAATCTGGATGATTTACAGAAAGGAGCTACAATTCCAACAGAATAGGAATGAAGAGTTCAACGAGAAGATCGAGAACTTGAATAGAGAGTTATCGGTGCTTCAGCAACAGTACGTCGCTGTTCAGAATAGCAGTCAACATTCGAACGACTCTCTTCATGAGAATCTGAAAACTGAACGGAAATTCAGGGCAAATTTTGAAGAGGATCTGCAATTAAAAACTAAAGTAATGCATATTCAACTGTTTTCGAATCACCAACATTCTCACCATTTATTATTAATACCAGTATAAGACAATATATTATTTCATAAATGGTTATTCACAGACCATTATGCGAAGCTAACTGATTAATTTTTGAAGGAAATTCAAACGTTGCAAATGCAACTGGCTAGTCAGCAAAGTGCTTTGAGGGCAAGGGAGATGGAAATCGTCAAATTGAAGGACGACCTTAGGTTAAGTAGTCAAACAGGAAGCGATGTTGGCGATACGCGATTTCATACACTTACGCAAACCCTGATGCAGAAACAGAACACTCTGGAAACTATAACTAGTGAAAGGAACGCGCTCAAGATACAACTAGAAAAATTAGAGGTATGCTCTACAAGCTGCTCTACTATGTTGTATTGATATATCTCCATTATCTTTCAGGGTGCTTATAATCGTCTGCTGAATCAAAAGGAGCGGACTGTTGTCCAAGTTCGTAACGAATCTGATGATTGTAAGATGAATGTATTTCTGCTATTTGACTAAATTTAACTATTTTGTTTTTAGTGCGAACTCAGGTACCTAGGTTAATGCAAGTTTCTCCACTAGACGTAGGCATGACAAGAAAAGTGAAGCACGCCTACTCAACATTAGACACAATCAGTATTCGAACAGGCGTTTTCTTGAGGAGATACCCCTTAGCCAGGATTTTCGTGTTCTGCTACATGGTTAGTAGTTTTTCTCTGTATTTTAAATCTAGTGAATTCCGCTCGATCGAATTCCAACACGCGAAACCGTAACTGATTTATTAAATATCCTTATAAATAGCAAATCACTTTTTGAACTATGTAAACGCAAAACAAACGAAATAAGAATGTACATATTTAACAGTGACATAACGCATTGGTCTACTTCTCATGTGTCACAATCTAAAAAATCTTTGATTCAAATTACAAAATTCCTGAATCTAAGCTACAAATCCAATAAAAATGAGATACTGCAAAAATAAGGGGGTAAAAATAAAATAATTAATTAAATAATTAAATTTATCTCTAAGTTTTTCAATTCAATAAATTGAGAGCTCAAAAGATACAAATATTAATTAAAGGTATGGTCATAGCGTATCAAAAAATTCTTGGGACTACTAATTAATTTATCTATCAGTTTTTCAATTCAATAAATAAATAGGGAGCGCAATTTACGCAACGAATCGTTTCAATAGATATGCTATGGTATGTAAGAAATATTTGAAAATTTTAATTTATGACTGACATATAAGCGAGCAATTTGTATACTGTTATATATGGTTGAATCATATTACAGAAACAGCAGTAAAATTTGTGGTCAGACGGCATCGTAAAAATGAGCTCGGAATGCCGGGAGCACATCCGCCCGTAAGCGATTGTGTTCTTTGCCGATAACGTTAGTAAATATTTGTTCACGCATTATCCATTATTTTTTAATTGGTCCTCAATAATCGAGACTTCATTATTTGTGTTTAATTGAACAACAGATCGTGCCATCGTGTAAATAAGCCGTGTCTATGTTATTAACAACATGATAACCGTTCGCTCTCTCTATTTATATTTTTATTTCTTGTTCAGCTCGATAATAATTTTCCGTCTGCCTGTGACTATGACTATGTATTCTCTCTTCGCAGATTCTTCTCCACATCTGGGTACTCATCATACTGTTTACCTATGTTCCCACGACCCTCTGAGTGAATTTTACCCTTGTTGATAAATAAATAAATTTTATTATTTTTCTGAAAATCTCTTGAACTTTTTCCAAAGTACCTCGCGTGCAAACAGCGTGACATTATGAGTCATTTAGCCGGTATCAGAGCGAAAAACAAACATCGATTCAAAATGCTGCAAGCACGATTTTAAAGTAATCGGCGTAAGCTGATAATGCGATGTCTGATGAGTAATGGTTGTAAATAGACAGCTAGGACGCTTCGTTGTTTAGATAGTGGCGGTATCTTGCGCTTGTTTATGGAAACTGGTTCTATTTTTTTGAAGAGACAGGTAAAAAGATCCTCTTGAATCTTCTTTCTTGTCTTGTCTGTTGTCTTTTTATTTTTATTATTATTTTATATTTTTTGGGGATGTTTATGAATGATAAAAGGGTAGATGTGGATAGATTCTCACTAAGTACCCTAATTGTCTTAACTCGGTTAAGACGCGGCGCAAGTTTAGCGACGCCCGAGGGATCATCCGAATTTGTGAGATATAGATATATAGATACTCATGTATTCATATATATATATATATTATTTGATTTTTTCGGAGCAGTGAAGAGACAACTGCGAGTTGGACGGGCTGCTACAGTGACGACGGTGACGGTAACGGAAGGTGCGGTGCACGACGAGTCCTGGGCAGTACCATCATTATTATCTGTTGGTTCTCGAGATCGTTGTTGCCCCCTTTCTTTAGCACTACTCTCCGCTTGGAGTTGTAGTAGTACACTAGGCGGTACTGTTTGAAGTACCAGAAGTACTTCGTACGTCTACAAACTTTTTCGAGAGTTTTTCTTTTCCCGACTGCGGCGAAAGCACGGCGCGGTGTTCTGCTGGGGGGAAATTAAAAGGCTAGTTTTATTAGTTAGTCTGCGACTGCGTTGGGTCATCGTTGCGGCGCTTCGTTTCGTTGTCGTTGCTATAGTGAATATCTGGTGTGTGTGTGTGTCCGCGCTTTGAAACGTTCAACTATTCGAGGTACACAAGGGGTCGGACAGCAGGATATAACGTCTAACGGGCCCGAAGAGAAATAGAAGCATAACTACCTGGCCCGTGTAAGTGGTCTAAGCTGTTGCTGTTTGCTATCGCAGTCTAGTATTCTGGGAGAATACGTGCCTGCAGCTCCACTATAGACACAGACACTCTCACACATACATACTTATATAAATATATATATATATATCTATATATATATATATAAATATATATATATATATATTTATATACACAGACATCAGGTAGATTTCAATGTGAGCGGCGAGGTAGTGTTGTGAGATAAGTGGCTGGGGCTGGTGTATCGTGTGGACAAGAAGCGGTGTTCAGTGCTGGTCCATCTTAGTGCTAAAAAAGATAGAAGAAAAAAAAAACCATCGACGTCCGATTTACAGATACTTTAGTACTTGGAACAATTGGTATCGTCATCACGATAGATAGGAGCGTGAGATAATGGCATTAAACCAGGACGAGTCAAAACAGGTGGTGAGAGTGGATCAGGACTCGGAGACGGGCCTGCAGGCGCTCTTCGACAGCGTCCTCAAGCCGGACTCGAAGAGGCCACTGCAGGTACCGTGGAAGCTGCGGAAGCTTCCGGACTCGTTCTTCAATCCGCCGTCCACCGGCACCAAGTCCATCAACCATTCGCGAGAGAACTCGGTGGACTCGGCTTTCGGATCGTCGAGCGGCGGAGGTGGTGGAGGTGGCGGGAACGGCTGCAGCAATGGGGGTGGCACCTCGACCACCCCCGTTAATACAGTTCCTCTGCAGACGACCCACCACCGTGCCCACAGCTCGCCCGCCTCTTTGCAGCAGACTTACGCGGTGGGTCAGCAACAGCAGACAACCCCGACCCATCACCATATGAAACAGAGGTCGTACGACGTAGCCAGCAAAACAGATGACAACACACCTCTGCCTCCTGGTTGGGAACAGGCCCGAACCCCCGAAGGACAGGTGTATTATTTAAAGTGAGTATACAAACACACACTCTCATATTCTCATACAAAAGATTACGGCAATTATGTAATGGTGTGGGGCACAGGTACGTGCATCCCCCATGGGAAACGAGAACCAACCTGCCCACCCTAGTGGTGTCATTTAATGGGGCTTCATACATTATAACCTGTTGACTGCGTATGCATGTGTATAGATCCATGTATCTGTGGATGTATATATATATATAAATATATATATATATATATATATATTTATACATAAAACATACATAAAAATATATTTATATAAATATATATATATATATATATCAAATGGGTCTTATTCGATAAAGCAGAAGACACCCAAACCGCCCTTTACCTGTCCACCCGGACTACCTGCAAAACCAATTCCGAATACCCCCTTTAAACCTGTACCTGAAGCCGCCGTTTTCTCTCTTCTATCTATCTGTCAGCATGCCGTCTCTTTTGGTTTTTCGACCGTCCTTCTCGCTCTTCCGCCCAGCCCCTCGAGTACTTTTTCTCGAACCTGTTCAATGTTCAACATCCGTGATGGTCGGTGTTGGCTTTCACATGCTTAGTTATGCTTAGCATGTATTTTCTACCTATATACATGGCAATTGCACATGCTATTTGCACCGACGCTTTTAGAGATGGCCGCTTGCAACACATCACAATTCCACGCATATATACCCATAATACTGGCAGCTCCTTCTTCCTTCTCTTTATTCTACTAGGTTTCAATTTTACAGAGATATGTGCAAACGAATTGTATGTGTGCATATAAATATATAAATGTGTGTGTTGATAATGCAAGGAAGCACGTATAATGGTTTCCAAAGGTCCTTTGTATTAACAAAGCTGCTATCCGTTGTGCACGAGAAATGCAAGAATAAGTCGCCTCCGTTGAATGCATTGCATTATTATTATTATTCTTATTTTTTTCTTCTCATCGTCGTCTTCTCTCATTTTGTTACTGCAATATTATTTCTAATTCTTAGCTCTCCTCCTCCTCCACCTCCTTTGCTCAAGTATGTATGCACGAGTGTGTGAATACTTGTAGACTATAAGACAAGTGTCTTTAGAGGTGGCTATGGTGTGCAGCAGTAGTCGTGGCAAGTTTGTAGTTGGTGATGGCCGCGTCCGCACACACGAACACATATAAACATGCACACACCCATGCATATACATATATACCGAACACAAACATAGAGAGCCAGGGCACTTTCTATCCAGGAAACGCAACAGCTGAGGTTTGCCTCGCTGTATTTATTTGCATACATCCACTAGTTGGTCATTAAACCGTTTCGGCCATTAGATTACGTTTGCTGCTCGAATTTGCCACTCGTTAAAACCATATTTAGTTGGCGAATTCATGAATTTCACGTGCCCATAATTGCAGATCTGTATCTGACATTCCTAATTTCTTGGTATCGTGTTTATACATCCTGATAACGCCAAAGCATTTCAAAGAAAATATAAATACTGATTACAACAAAATATCTTCACATAACGAAGTTGATGATTCTCTAAAGAACTCCGCACATGTTAATGATGCTTTTTTCAATAAGCCAAACCTCCTAACTAACATAGTAAACATAATAAGTAGCAATGTCCTTCATTTATTATACACAAAATACATATAATTGTTACCTATTCTAAAACTTGTTGATTCATTTCTTTTGTTAATACCGCGAATGCAATAAAGTAGTTTATTTAGAAAATATGGAATGGAATTCTATTGTTTGATAACGTTATAAATTGGAGTATTACTTTTAATTAATGCTGGTATTACTAAAATTTTATGTTCTTTTAATGTTCGTACGACTTGGTATATCGAAATGACCGTAATTACGTTTTAAGCACGTTCCAAGTATTCTCGTCAACTATATTTAGAAAATAATTGAAACTTTAATGTTTCGCGCATACAATAAGTTTATTAACCAGAAATGGAGACGCAAATAACGAAATGTTCATTGTAATATTCACATTTGCGTGGGAACGAAGAAAATTGAAACAGAAAATTAATGTTTCATCAGTTTCGTGTACACGTGGCAGATTTGGAGTACAATGTATTTAATTTTTCAAAAAGTTTTAAATATATTTGTTTTATACTTTATTGACACATACTTATATCCACAATTTGTTGACCAAAGCGGTATAAATCATGATTTTCTTTTGCTTTTCTTTCATAATATTAAGATAGTTTATTTAAATACTTATAACTTGCATAATTGTAATTGTTTTTATAGATAAATAGAGAACATTTGCAATAAATGAGCTTGGAGGGACGAAAATCCTTGTGCGATGATAAAAAGTCAGGCACAACCTTTGGGCGCAAAATAAACTCTCGACGCGCGTTACTTTTTACCTTGAGGTGAAATTAAACAGCATTTTGGCAAGTTGGGCCTTCGCTTCCACATACGAGTAATTAGACAGCCAGACGGATATTTTTAGAATTTAAAATTCTAGGCGCCGAAGTCGGCCATCGAACTCTTAGGCGAAATATTCAATCTATTTAACATTGAAGACGCTCAGCCGCACGCTCCGAATTAAATATAAAATATTATTATAAACGCTCGCCCTCCTTTGCTCATCCTCCTCCTCGCTCCGTCTACTATGATGATCATCGCCATCATCGTCGTCGCAATCATCACCAAAGCCCGTCTCGCTCGTTCCCTGCCCACATCATAATCTCTCTCTCTATATAAATTAACTCGCACACAATGATACAACTAATATAAATTAGGCCACTCATCTCAACTTATCAATAGCGCAACTGTGCGTTCGAAAACAAAACTGCCTTGGAAAAAAAATACATATACAAGTATTAACATTCGCAGTTACGTACGTTACGTGTATATATTTTTTATCTTCCCGAACGGAGAGTGAAAATGTATATAAAAAATAAATAAATAGCAAATATTTTCACGTAGCATCATTAATTGATGTTAATAGCGGTTGCTCGCGTCGAGATTGACGTCAAAAATGACTGGGTGTATTATGGGTATAGGTGAAAAGAGTCGTTCGACACGAACTGCGAACTTGGCCGGGGGCCTCTTTTTTTTCACAACGCCGAAAGAGAACGATTGCATAACAGAAACGATCGGCAGTATTAGCATCGAATGTGTACGTATGAGCGGACTGATAGATCTGTTTGGGAGTGACCGTATGAAGATGTAGCGAGCAGAAATCTATTAGATAAAAAATAAGTAAATTCGTCAAACCAAGGCTGCAGTTTATTTATTTTATGAAAATTTACCCTTACTATTTAACCTGTGCTCAATTTTGTAGCTTCGGCCCTGCATCCAACGCAAATGGAACGATTAAAATCTATTTCGGTAAACGAGAAAATGAACTGATCCCGTCTTCTCCCCGCTCGTTACGTCCGTCCGAGTAATTCCCTCTAAACGACTCCTAATCCGCTTCATTCCGTGTTGAATGGGGCGACATTGATTGAATCTATTTTAATAAATAAATTGCGCCCCATATCTATACAAATCCAATTGCGGCCAATTGTATTTCAAATGCGAAGAGAGAAATTAAGAAACACTTTCTTCAGAACCCGTTGATACCTCGTGATCTTGGTTGGCCACACCGAAAACAACTTGCCAAAACTCGCAGCTATTCTATAAAAAAATATATATATCTATTAAGGTCGATATCTCTTTGAGCAACGAATTATCGAATCATTTATTTGCCGATACGTTTTCACATATAAATCACACAAAAATACATCATACTGTTTGTTCATTTGTCTAAAACAATAACAGCGTACATCAATTGAACAATAGAAAGTGCTTATTCTTTTTAAAATTTCTTTCGTAATTGTTTAATTCGTAAAAAATATTTTTTTAAATTGAGTCAAGTTTTATCTAATTCATATTACATACATACATAGTCTAAAATGTAATTCAAATAACAATTCATTAAAACAATTACATAAACATTATTACATTGTTAGTTTATTTTTTATATGAACTTAACTAACAAGTAGATAATTTAATGTGTGCTAATAATGATATAGATTATTTAATTTAAATGTTGATACATAATATTTTTAACGTCAATTTGTAGCATTCAATATTGATTTACACTTTTCTAATGTAAACAACAATTGTCTAAATATATTAAAATTGAATAAAAACTTTAGAATATTCAATTCCATTGTTGTTAAGTAAAAACGTAAATACGTTTTTTTCAAGAAAGTGTTATAAAGTAAATCAAATTTCATGCTTTCAAAAATTTGAGCTCAAAATATTTAAATTACGACACAGTTTAAGAAATAAATAATTAAATTATATTTAAATTTGTTTATTTTCATTAAAACTAAAATTATCTAATGTCCATACTTTTTTATTGTCAGATAATTCAAGTTTTTAATTTAAAATATTAATTGTAGTTATTGCAATAATTTGTTTTATGATAATAAAATTTGAATGCAATTATTTTGAACTATTTTAATCACGAATTTTCCGGGAAAACTATGATTTGCCAAAACTATACTAAATTATAAATCATGAATATTCCAGGAAAATAATTTGATAATATAATTACTTAAATAGATAAAATTTTGTATGTAACTTTATTCAAACAATTTAAAACAATAGAAAATCGTAAAATAAAAAGCAAATCAATAATAATTTTGTTTTAATTAAAACTAATTATAACTACAAACTTTGAAAGTAGAAAGCAAAGGCCATTATATTTATTGCTCTTTTCGATAATAAAAATCCGTTGTTTTTATATAATTAATTTAAAAATTGCAGTATAAATTAAATTGATTATGGTTGCTTTCTTTTTTTCCACGAAAAAAAAAAGAAACACATCTACGGATCCGTCGGAATCTATAATTAGCTTTGTTCTTCTTCTTCGTTTTTTTTTATATAATCTTGTTTTTTTAGTAATAAATTTATTTAAAAATCGCGTTTGTAAATTGCATATGGATATGCAGTCGTGTGCACGGAAAGTT
Source organism: Nicrophorus investigator (assembly GCA_963457615.1). Taxonomy (NCBI): domain Eukaryota; kingdom Metazoa; phylum Arthropoda; class Insecta; order Coleoptera; family Silphidae; genus Nicrophorus; species Nicrophorus investigator. Next base: position 10,391,069 of record OY735146.1, read on the forward strand.
TTCGTTACGAAAGCAGATGATGGTGCGAACCGGAGATTATTAAATAGACAATGCATACGTTTTATATAATCATCTTGCTGTTAAATCGAACAATGGAGCGATTCAATTAAACCTCCGCTGATTAGTTATGCTTGCGAATCGTTCACAGCATCAGCGATTCCAACGTAATCACGAACGTTAAAAATACCAATCGACGGTATTTTCATCTTCGGTTTAGGATTGAGCATATTTTAATTTAGTAAGACGTAAAGCGTACGTGTATAACGCGCTGTTTTGCGATTTAATCGAGACGTTACGAAACGTATGAATTACACAGTTATATCGACTGTAATCGATTCAGATAATTATTATCCGAAAACAAAGTGCCTTGACGATTCAATTCACATTTCACATTTCGAAATTGATATATTTTAGTACGTTTATTTATTGCATTTTTAGTTTATCTATACATTATTTGTAAAATTTAATTATATCCCAAAGCAATATCCATTTACGTATTTTCTATTATATTATAATTTTAATATTTGTCCTAAAAATAGACCAAATTTAGGCAATTCTACATTGGTAGAAAAATTTGTTAAAAAATTGTAGCTAATTTTAAAAATTTGTTGTTGATTAAAGTTATAACGATAAATCATTGAGTTGTTATTGAAATGATCTCAAAAACAATAATAGAAAACAGTCTAGTCAAGATTAAATTAGAGGTGCAAATGATAAAATAACTTTTAATACAATTTATATAATTGAAATTAATTTATTACAAAATTGTTGTTTAATTTTAAATTATTTGTAAAAAAATACTAATATTTCTGTATTTAAATAATTAGGTTCTGCACCTACGTTTGTTCTCTAAAAGGTCTATATTAGGTTTTTCTTTAAATTTCTTGATGTTCATTGGTTTAAAATATTTTAGGGCTTTGAGGAGATGTAGTTACCACTGAAAGACGTTGCTTCACTTCGATTGGAAAAATATCGGTAAATTTATATTTTCGGAGATAAGTGAAGGAGGATGAGGAAGGAACAATTGAGTGAAGTGGAAATTATGGATGTCTTGCGGCCGAGACGATTAAAAATATTCGAGTGTATCTGGATTTAAAAATAAGCGCAATCTATTAGTAGTGATGTTTGAAGTATCCCCGAAAATATAATGGGGTCCGGTTCACGGAAATGACAGCGGTGCTATGGATGGAGTCCAATTAGCCAGAACGTGAAAAAAGAAATAAGAAGAACGAGGAGGAAGAGGTAGAATAAAACACCGGTTACGGGAAGCCTTGCGCAACGGCGGCTAATAAATAATGCAAACAACAAAGGCGCTCGCCGCCGCCCGTACCGTTGTTGATGTTGTTGTTGTTGACGTCGCTGTTGCGTAAGATTCACACGAGCATCCATCTACCTGTCGTGCGTCGCCCGTTTGCAATTTCCCGCGAGGGAATTTTCCGAGAGGCGCCCTCGGCGAGGCGAGACGACGCCACCGTCGCCGTCGCCGGAACGGAAAAAACGGCTCGCGGCGCGAGGAGGAACTGGAAGTGTGTTTATTTTCTTTCGGCGTTTAAAAATAACAGAGACAATTCTAAAAATACGAGGCATACGCTGGCCGAACGAGGAGCCAGTGGATGACTGTTAATTGGATAAATAAAGTACAATGTGCAGGAGGAGGAGAGGATGAGAGGACGACGCGAGGAATGAAGAGAGATCGAGGAGAGCGCGCCGCTATACAGACGGGGAAAATGGATGAAAAGCATATGGCGCAGTCGGCAAGAATTCGCCATTGGATCGGATCAGGCTGGGCGCGGATCGTGGATCGTAGGTCCGCTAGGTAACCAACCACCTAGGTACCCAAGAAGACAGAACACCCAACGCTCCTCGTGCCCACACGCATATATACATACATGCGAGAAGAGCGTGTGTGCCTGTGTATATACTTATTCGCGCGCGAGTGCCATTTTGTTTCTATATAAAAAAGATTTAAATTTAAACTGGCGCCTTGGTTTATAATGATATGACTGCTTCTAACAGATATTGCGATATTTTTAGCTGTATTAGGTATTTTCGTCTTTGCGAACTGCACTCGCATGCGTCTGTATCATCCTCAACTACATCCTCATCCTCGCTGACGCTGCCGTCGTCTCCATCGCCGCCTTCGTCGTGCAAGAAGTTCGGAATGATGAGGAATAAGATGGCCGACGGTTCGTGTCTTCAAGGGCGACAACAGCAGCACACGATCTGCCAGAGTTGAATAGCATTGATTTCCTATTGTCTCTTCTATCACGGCTCAAAGTCTCAAAAGCCGTGCCTTTTTCCGTCGATAAAAGTCCGATAAAGTCGCCTCAAGATCGTCCGTTCGCTCATCAATATTTATCGCCCTAACGGGATCACAATTTTACTTCATTAAACTCCCGATTCGAATTGATTCCGCTCGGTATCTGGCGGATCTACCAGGTGTATCGGGTTTTATTGGAGCAACAATGATCTACTTTCATCTAGTTTCCGCATGAAACCTTACACCCAATTATATACCATTTCGCGTCAATAAATTCGCTAAGCATATACACTTGCCTCGCCGTTGTTCTCTCATTATTTATCATCTATTTTTTTTCTATCTCTTTCTGCAGTAGTAATTTCCAAAACAAACGAGCTTTCAGTCCACTTCCTCGAACGTTGCTCGCGGTATTTATTAGATCTACCATGAGTAATACACTACATTTATTAGCCATACAGCGATCTACTTGTAGCCGTAACTCAGTTCTACAAGGTTTTCCATGGGAATTAATAATTGGAATTACAGTCGGTCGATCGATTCCATTCAAATGCCACCACATGAAAGGAAGAACGCACAGAGAAAGCAGTTTTATTTAGATCTACTAACGCGAAATATTTTTTTCTATAAAAATTTTCGCGAAACAAACCCAATCCGAATATTTGGCAGGACCTTTAACAATTTATATTCGATTTTGCAATTATTTTTTTAAATGTCGTCACCTTCTCTCAACCTTCTTCAAAATAACAATAGTATATCAATGTGCAAAAACGAGAGGATCCTCATCTCATCCATATTTTTAAAACTGGTTTATTTCATTTTTAGTAACAAATAATATAGAACCCGGTTTTACCAATGAATATTAACTTTAGTCGTTTATACAAAATTTACCAGATTTTTTCAATAAACTTGGATTAACACAAAAATTCCACTACAATAATTCATTAATAATTTATTTTCAAGAACAAACTAAAATCTAATATATTTAAAATATTTTATATTTATTTTATATATATTTTTTCATTGATAACATAATTAATTAAAAATAACTCGATATTCAGACTAATTATTTTCTTAAGTTGTTTGGATGTGTTAAAATGATTTGATATAACAGTAAAACTAATGTATTCTTTATCGATATAAAATGTCGTGGCAATAATATCACTTCTAAATTTATCCTCAGCGAATTCACTGGATTTGCCATTTATTATTGTTTCTCTTTTGTTCAATGAATCTCTCGCAGTTCCACGTATCGAGATTCATTCAATCTTGCGAAATATTTGGCAGAAGCTTTAACGATTTACACTGAATTATCAGTTACACATTTTTTCCGAATCCCTCCCAATATTGTATTACGTAAAACCATTCAATATTTCTTTTTTTGTAGTCCATTGACAACCGTCGCCCATTTCTAAGTATTAGAAAACGTTGACTGAAAGAAATAGAAAAAGAAAAGAGATTTTGGTTTTCCTGGAAATGAAAAGCGTAAATTATTTTAGAACGGAATGGAAGTTTTTTTTTTTGAAACAAAACGTTCATTCAATATTTTGGAATCGTGTACATATTCAAATACACACGTCCCGTTTCTCGGAATCCAATTAAACCTCGTCATGTGTTGTTGTTTTCCGTTCTCGAGAAAAGCACAATTTTAATCGTTTTCAAATTAACTTTGGTCCATATATTTGAAAATATTTTCAAATGCGTCAAACATTTATAGTCACTAACTCAAAAAGAACATTAAACGCAACCAATCAATATATTGGCACATGGATCTGTAGGTAAAAATAGCGTTGGAAAAATAAAACTTGAAAACAGTGTTTTCGTCTCCTTTTTAATAATAAAAATTTAATATTCCATTCGTAATAAATGGAAGGTCTAGGAATATTAAACGCACAAAAATCAATATATTGGCAAAAGGAACTGTAGGTAAAAATAGCTTTGGAAAAATAAAACTTGTAAACGGTGTTTTCGTCTCCTTTTTAATAATAAAAATGTAATATTCCATTCGTAATCAAAGGAAGGTCTAAGAATAGCTGGAAATCTAAGCTCTAAGAATAGCGTGAAATGAAAACCTAAAAATACCTGGTATTTGAAAAGTAAAATGTAAAGAATTAATGAAGAAAATGGCAGCGATGACGGATACGAAAAGAAGTGCGAAAACTTTAATAAATAAATTTAAATAATAAATTCATAACTATATGAAATCAAAACGTAGTAAACAAAGCAGGTGTATCTTATATTCGCGTATATCTACTGATACACACGTAACCGATGATAACATGTAACAAAACAAATCTAAACGAACCTCTCTGTCTCTCCTATTGCATTTACTATTTTATATAATACGCGGATTTATATGAAAGTCTTGCGATATGCAAATGCGTAATGTATTCAGGTATTCAGTAAATCCACCGGAGGCATCGGGATAGAAAGAGCGAAGACGTGGACTGGAGAAGAAACAAGAAGGAGTAGCAGCAACAGAAGGAGAGAAATATAGAGAGAAAAAAAATACTTATTATTCACATGAAAATCCACAAGGATTTCTCTGTGAATTAATCAATTCACATTTCAAAAACCGAATTAGAATTCGTCGTGTACGACGTGTTATAATATGTTAAGCAAATCTGCAAGGATTTTTTTATACTGGTTGTCGTTCACGAATTACAACACAAAATCCACGCTCTACGCGAGTAGGAAGTTGCATGCATCCTTGTACGTTCTACAAGGATAACTGAATCAATTACGAAAAGTGAATGATTTACTAATTTCCAAAAATTTCGTGCGTTTGTAGTAAATTCAATTCTTTGAATTTTCTGTTTGTGTATGTGTTTATATATATATATTCATGTTTTTTTTAAAGGCGGCTAACAGTAGATTCGCCTTTATAACAGTAGATCGAGTATACGCATGGCTCTTTTGTTTTAATTACGCTTCACCAAAAGCAGGCATGCAAGGCTGCTACTCCCAAAATGAAACGATGTCCGACCAATTAGTGTAGTCAACAGTTATCCATTATCATCCAATGCCCGCATATTAAACAATTCCTTTCATTCACCAATTGAGAGAGAGGCTTATCTAAGGCCGTCGAGGAGAGTTCGAACGCCTGGTGTCCGTTAAGTAGCGCAATGGATTCGCTCTCGAATCAATACAAAACAATGCATAATTAATAATAAAGATTTTTGTATTGACACGCAAACCGGACGTTAATTTTAATAATAAAACGTTTTTGAAAGAAATCTTCAAAGTGATTCATATAACTAAAATACTAGTAATAGGACCGAATCCGTGTAACTGCATTCTAGGAAACAATCAATAATTTGAGTCACCTCTCGCTTATTTTCTTTCTATTATTATACTGAAACCTTATCCGTTTTACTTGGATTTTTTTAAAGCTAGTTACTTCCTAACAAATAATTGGATATTTTATTGCGGCAATATAATGACTTCATTTCGAACAAACTAGAATGAAAAATTTCCGCAAAACAATTGTGTTTATTCCCTTTAGAATATAATTTAATTTGCATAGCAAAAAAAAATTCAATATGAGAGTATTTATAATTTAATAACTTCTTTAATAACAATTGAACAACAAATCATTAAAAAATGTTTTTTAACATTTCAAAATAATATTGAACTATAAATAACTTTTTGCATATTGTCTATATAATCTTATACGTTTTAATATAATTTATTTAATTATTTAGTAAAATATTTTTTAATAAAAAATGAGATTTAGTACATTATTGTATATAACTATAATTTATTTAAAATCTACAATATCCAATGAACTATTAATTAATTTAATAATAGTTTATTAGCCAAAATATAGTAATACAATATGATCTAACCAACTTTTGTTTTTATGTGCTATTAAAATCTAAATATATTGATATTTTCAAGTTTTAGTAACACAATATTATAAATATTATAAAAATAAAGTATGCGTATTATACGAGATTTTATAGGAATTAATTTATTTTCAAAATTGTAATTTATTTGTACATTAACATATATGATTGCTAATGCAAATTGACAATATCTGGAAGGAATAATTCTGAAGATACACGTCATTGTTGTTTCTATCGTATCAGCATTGCTTCTAAAAAGATTTCCACGAGTTTAAATGTTTGTTCATTGGCTCCACTAATCTATCAGAAGTGATTATTTATACTTTGAATGGGACAATTGATTTATTAATTGCCTTCAAGATAAGTGGGTGCGAGTAACGCTCAGGGTAAATATTTTGCTTCGATGGAAGAAATGTAGAACTGAAAGACTATGAAAGCGATAAAGGGCAGTCTTTCGGTTGAAACCAACTACAAAACTTGCGACCAGGTAACCCAGTAAATGTGTAGATTGGCACTGGACTCATCTGGTCGTATTGGCTTCTCCTTTGCGGATCTTTTATATATTTTTTGTTGTTTTGTTGATGCTTCATTATTTTTCCTGCTCTTTTTTTTTGTTCACCGCGGTCCAATAAATATGTCATAATAATTAATACTAGCGAATGAGGCCGGGCGCTCCGTCGCCGCTCCACCGTCGCCGCCGCGACGCCGACGCCAACGGAACAAAACAGAGGCGGCGGCGGCGACGCTCGCGCCGAGCCCCGGATCCGCATCGAAAATGTATTTCGAGTGGCCTAAAGGGCGCCCCGTACCGCCGAAAAACGATAGTGCAGTTACAGAAATAACTGTTATTTTCGTGTATGTGTGCGTACGTGTGTATCTGTTTGTGTGAGAGTGTGTTTAGAGGAGAAGCATGCGAGTTCTTCTTCCATCCATCGGCCACGGTGATTTTCCTCTTCCCTGCTTCCTCTTAAGTGAAAGAGAAGAAGCAAAAAAAACGACACTTAAGAAACACAAGCTATATATATATATATAAATATATATTACATATATTTTGAGAAGACGCCTGGTTCTAATAATAAACCCAAATATTGGACTTTTATTTAGTACGATTTGAATGGAGCCGTTTTATTTTTGAAACGCGTCAAAAAGTTTCTCGTCCACTCTCCTCTCTTATTCCTTTTTGTCGCTCTCTTCCTCTGACTGCCGTGTATATACCTATGTATATATAGATAGGTATAGGTGTATTTCTGTTGATCGTTCTCTAGGTGCGAGCTGTGGTTGCTGCTGGTTGGAAAATGGCTTTTAAGAAGGATGCACGCAACGCAGCAGTGACCCGTGACTCGTTATGCTATGACTCAATATACTATTTCATTCATTATTCCACGAATATAATCGAAACTTGCGGCCAGTTTCCGCCGCTCTGAACATCATCGTAGAGATTATTGTTGTCCAGGTTCCGCGAAATAACGAGGAGGAAAATTCACTCCCCAGACAAATATTAGCTCCCGAATTTCCTGCATACACATATTTACTTGAATGTATCTATATATATATAAGTATATGAATATATATATATACATACAATTTTTTCTGCGCCGCCAGAAATGAATTTACGCAGCAAGCGCCAAGCAGGAAGTTTACTTTCCAGATCGCTGATACAGCGAAACCGAAAATACTTTTACGCAAAACAATGGCTTTTCCTGGTAGGCAATAGAATAGTTGGAGTATGGGTCTTCTACCTGGCTCTGGTACCCTTGAATGGATGTCGATTGTCGTACAGGAAGTGAGCTCGCTTTTCTTCTTGGAAAACCCATAAATCAAGCAGATATGTTTCTTTGTTGCCTTGTTTATTTTCCGTTGCTGTGTCTGGCGTTTAAACGAGTGTGGTTATAAAAGGCAACAGCAATTAATATTAATTATTTAATTTCAGTCATACAACCCGTACGACCACGTGGGAGGATCCGAGGAAGACGACGCTAGCCTCCCAAGTAGCCGCGCAACAGCATCAAAGCGCTGAACAATTATTAACAACACACCAGGTCGTGACACCCTCACAAACACAATCACCTTCGACCACGTGTACAGGTAAAGAGATAGTTGATACAGGGAATTGAATCGGGGAAAGCGAACGGTCGCGATCGTGATCATAAGAAAACCGGTGGCGTTCGATTTTCTTCCTTTCCACAGATCGAAAATCAAACGACCTCCTAGCACAAACACGGGTACATACATGAATGCTTAAAAAAATTAAATATTTTTTAAAAAATTGATAAAGAAAAGAGAAACAAAGACAGTCAAAATAATCTAAAACCTTGAATAATATCAACGGTGTTGTAATGAGTAGAGAAACAAAAACTGGTGTCATGTTTTAGGGGCGAAAACGAGTTCAGATGTAGATTTAGGTCCGTTGCCGGAGGGTTGGGAACAGTCGCAAACGAGCGATGGCGAGCTATATTTCATCAACCACCAGACACGCACCACTTCGTGGTTCGATCCGCGAATACGTAAGTACATCGTTGGCATTTTTGATAATATTCATTGGTTTTTTTGATCCCGCTTGTAAGAGTTCTGGGAAATAGATGTTTGTGGGGTATGAAGACGTTGATATGTGGAGAGAAAGCATTCATAGTAGTTGTGGCTGGTGGATTAATAGCGGTTTTTTCATGTCATTGTTTGGGCTCTTTCAGCTACGCACTTGCAACGATCACCGGGCAGCACGATAATACTGCCTCAGAACTGGCACTCTTCAGGAAACCCCTTGTCTCCGCAGTCGTCCTCAGCGAAGTCACAGCAGATGCGTCTCCACTTGCTCCAGTTGGAACGGGATAAGCTCAAAATGCGGCAACAAGAAATTAGGCAGCAGGAAATGAGGAGACAGCTGATGGTCAGGAGCAGTAGTAGTGATCTGCCTAACATGGATCCTTTCATGCCCAACCTCTCGGACCACTCGCGACAAGAGTCTGCAGACAGCGGTTTAGGTAAGTACTCCTCCTACCATCTATCACCAAGTATCATAATTATCGGAATGGTTACTTAATGATCTGCTAAAGGTATGGGAACTACTTATTCCGTGCCGCACACGCCTGAGGACTTCTTGAACATGGACGACAATATGGAGGTGGGCAGTGAGAGCCACACCATGGACACACCGGACATATCATCGCTAAGTGATAACATTGACCCGACAGACGACTTAGTGCCTACTCTGCAGCTGGGTGAGGAATTCCCCATGCTGGGCGATGTGCAGAACATCATCGATCCCCCGAGCACTAAACCTGACAACGTACTCGTTTGGTTGTAATAAGTGCCTGATTCTGCTCACATTTCTGTCCTAACAAATTTACGTCCAAGGCAGCTTTTACTTTGTAGCCATATTTTTTATATAGAACCGGGGCTCTTTTGAGCGGAAAGAAACGTGCAATCTTATATTATGTTTTTTTTAAAGAAGGAAACGCAAGAAGATGTAAAAGAGAGAAGGTGTACGGAAGAAACACCATTATTGTATGTTTGTTACGAGTTATGAGCTAATTTCTTTTTTATTATTATTATTAATTATATTTTTTTGACTGTTGGCAATGATAACAATACGCTTCTCCTGCAACACGGCAATAATATTTTTTCTCAATTTATACAAATTAATGTTAAGCTGTTTTATTATTACTACTATTATGTTTCTCTTATTATTTTCGTACGTTTGATGCTTTATATATTTATATACATGTGTGTATATAAACATTAAATAATTATATAGTTTAAGATAACTTTTACACGGACACCGTTTAGCTAAAATATTGATTATTTATTGGAATAAGGAACAATTGCATGCACCCACGTTAAGCTCGATAATAAGCATGTCAATCAATATATATACATACATTGTTCGTATTGTTTCATACGTGTGCGTGCGTGTATTGTTCTTAGATCGATGGGCTTAAATTTCTACTGTGATTGATATTCTGGTTACTTGTTGGGTGAAATATTGATACTTTTTTTTGTTTGTTGATAATTGTATTGATTTATATTTGGAGTATTATATGATGTTGACGATGCGGGGAGCATTCTACGATATATCTTGTATATACCGTTTGCGAATGACCCAAGAAAACTACCCTTGAATGCAAGTAAAAAGTAATAAGTTGGCACTTCGCGATTCTCGAATCGCGTCGGTGCTGTTTACGCAACAGAAGTGAAAAATGTTTATGAATGTATATGTTCGTTCGTTCTGTACGTTGATGTTACTTGTAACTCTGGTTCCCATTTGTAAACGGGAAAATCATAATGTATGCTCATTTATACGAGGTTTGAAGCAAAGAAGTGACTAACAAAATCCATCCATATCAGTGCCTTTATATTTGTAAATAATTTTTGTAAAACCTTTTTATGTATTTACACATACATTATTATAATATATTAATAAATTTTTTCACAGGGTGTTCCACTCGTAACGATGTTATTGTTCAATGTTTTTTCTTACAAATATGTTCAATGTCGATGGTGGACACCCTGTATTAGAGATATTTATATACATTTATATATGTATCTATATTCATATATATACATATATAAGAGAGAGAGGTGCAAACTAACAAATGTTGTTAATATAGCAGTGCCTTTTCACATAAATTTTAATATTATAGATATACGCGTGTTTTTAATGCATTATTTACATATTGAAGAGAAAAACGTTTAGCAATATTTTAATACTTTTATGTCCATATTTTATTGTGGTGTAATATTAATAATAATAATATAATATATTTTTTAATAGAAAAGTCAAAGTTTAAAAAGAGTGTATGAGACGAAGAAAGAAAGTGAGGGAGAGAAAGGGAGGAGAGAAAAAATAAACAAGGTGTTGGTACATATTTTAAAATAACTATTTACCATACAAACCGATTGCGTTAATATACTGAATTGAAGAAGAGACGACGTGTAATTCATCGGATTTAGCTGAAGACAAAGAGAGAGCTCTCAAAGCAATTTTTATGACCGACGTATGTTAACTCAATTACGCTGTATTTCATTATTCTTTTTTTATCATTGTATACCCATCTCATCGAGAAGCAGGAAGGAGATACGCATTTTCTTTTCTTATATATAAATATATATATATATAATTATTTGTATATGTATTTATATATATTTATATATTATTAATCGTTCGATTTATCCAAATGTTTTATTGTATTAATACTGTAAATATATATAAAAACAAAATCATTTTCTCATTACCCGATGCATTTCATTTACATGTCTTACACATATCCCTATTCCTTTTTTTTTTGTTATAAATATAAAATTAAATAATTCTATTCCACTTTTCTCGACGTCGGAACAGTTTTTAGTGCCCACCCACATTCTGTTCACCTCGAAATACCTGCCGGCAAGCCTGTGTGGTCAAAGGCTGTGAATCTGGATTTTTAAATGAAGGCCGTTTCACGCTAGCAAAGTGAGAAATAAACAAAAGCAAGGCATGACTTCTTTGAGTACATATGAAACGTTGCTATACTTTAAACCGGATTTAAGGAGGCCAAAACGTAAGACAATTTTTTTTTCATTCCCCAAGATTAGGTAATACATTTTCTTTAATTTTAGAATTCGTACTATTTTTTAAGCAGATTATAATTAATTGCTGCAGATACGAATAGTTCATAGCTTCAACAAATGCATATGTAGTACGGATTCAGCGAGGAGCTAATTTAAATAATCTACTGGTTTATCGCTCGATAAAGGAAACTAAATATAAAAAAAAATTATCAAAGCAAACAGTGCGCCATAAAATATTGATAAAGTGAGAGCAGAAAAATAAATAAACTCGCTAGCAAATTTCCCAAGGATTTTCCATTTCGCATGAAAGTAAATTTCATATGAAAAATACACGTAGCAAATAATAACCGTTTAAATTTCAGTCTATTTTAATATAATCGTAACAATTTACTGCTACGGTAATATTGAAAATATTTATCATGCAAATTAGGTGTATTTCCAATTTAACAGTTCTTGGTATCATTAGTTATGTAGAGGTTATTATTAATAGATGGCACCACCAAATCAAAACAATTTTCTTGAGTCACTAAAGTTTTCCCGATTTGTTTATAATTACTCTATCTGGATATAAAACTATGACTAAAACTCCATTATATATTAATTTCTTATGAATTTGGCTATAAGGTGTTATTATTGGTTTAAAATTAAAGCACAATAATAAGTTAGGGAAAATAATAAGATTTTTTGAATTAGTTGTTTTATATATATATTTTTTTAAATTAATTTTTATACTCTTTATAATCGTATAAAAATAATGTTAAAAAAGGTAGTTAACAAAATACTAAATATTAAAGGTAAACCACGATGCTCCAGAAAACACACATAACAAACAATTAAATAACATAGATGTAGACAATTCCGTTTTATATGATGTAAAAGCTGTTGGTTTATCTGCATAGATAAGTTTGTCTCACGGTAACCAAACGTAATCAAGAAAACAATTTTTTTAAAACCCTTTTTAATCCGTGATAATTATAGTACATATGATGGTATTATGGAAAAAGAAAAACAACTTCCTTGGATGTTCCTATCATTCTTCCCTTGCGTGCATCGCAACATCGGGCGTATTTGAGAAAATTAAGCAGACGATTTCAGAATAGATTTTACGATCTATTTATGCAGGATCTAAAATTAGTTAAACTGGATATACATTATAATTTAGTTTCCTTTTAATATGGATTATAAAACAGTTTTCTACAATTATTTTCTTCCTTGTACAAAAATAGTTGGAGGAATAGTTTCTTTCATCCCTTACAGTTAATCTTTTTTTTTTTCAATTATTTACTATTCGCCCGGCACTAAAAGGCACACACGAACAAATCCCTGAAAAAGTTTGCTTCCTAGTCCGTACTCTTTCAAATCTCCTACTTTGTGATTGTAAATACATTGAGGGCTTAATATTTATTTCATAATTTTTAAAAAATATTGATTACAGTACTTACAAGTCTACAACTAATCTAAAAAGGCACTGAAAGGGTACTTCATCAGTACTGGTTATATTCATATTGTGACTGTATGTCGGAATATTTTCTGTTTGAAAAAGAGAGAAATGGGAGCTAGTCTCAAATTGATAAGGGCAGTCATATACGTCCTTTTACACAGTAAAAAAGTAATAATTAAGTATAAATATGATAAAAGGAAGATTAATGAATACAGAAAAACACGTAAATCTTTAAAGCAATAAACATAGGCCAAATAAATGTTTAAGTACTTCGTAGGTATAGGAACACGAGGTGTCTGTATATATCTATAGGTATATACAAACATCCCAGATCTCCCAATATTTGACTTAAAAAACAAACAAATAAGCGAACGAAAATATAGAATGAAATAAAAATAATCATAGTATTAAAGAACATGAATAATATTTTTTTAGTTTTTTTTTTCTATTTCTGATTGAGCACCAAATAGGATCCTAATGCATGTGTCTGGGAAAATTTTAAAAGTTCTGCTGGCGTTTCCGTTTTGTATCCATGGCATCTAATATCGGTTGTCTTTTTGTTTGATACCTTCTTCTTAACTCATCTATCTCCCTTTCCATCTCGGCATCTAAGGTGGCCATTCTTTGCTGAAGCTCCTCATAGGACAAAAACTTCAACTGTAAAGCGGCAGCATTTTCGATTTCGTGTTTTTTTCTTATTTTTTTTAGAGACAAAAAAATAAAAACGCTTTTTAACTAACTTACATATTCGTAATCACCATCAGACAATGGTCTTTGGAAATTGGTCTCGGCTGGTACTTGCTGCGGAGGCGCCTGATTCAACTGTAAATGATAATGACTTTGGAATCTGTGGTCCTCATTGTTGTCGTCGTTATTCTCCAAGCGAGTGTTGTTCTCTTGCTTCACTTCGGCCTCCTTCTTATCGAAGTGCCTCATAAAATATGGTCTTTCGGATCCGGTGTCATGCCCTGAAAATTCACCTCAATAATGTGTGAACTTCTCTTCAGCATCATAATTACTGACTCTTCATGGTTTGATCGTCCACGTTATTTATGACCATGGTACCAAGTTCGGACTCTAAGTCGACGAGCGTACCGCTCTGAGACATAGAGACTAAAGTGCCTGGGACGAGAGTGCCTTCGTCTACACATTGCACCATTGTTTGGTTCCCTAAAGCTACATCTTCGTCCTAAAAGACAAAATCATTATGCGTTGATTCGGTAATCATTTTGTATGCTTTTACTGAGTCTTCTATGATGTTCTGTTTTATACCCCCTGAATTTGGCAGCATAATTGTTCTGTGGTTTTGGTTTTTTCTAATCTGTTGAGCTTCAGAAATCATTTGACTTAGAATACTTGGTTGCTTAGCATTACCTAGAAAACAAATATAGTTATTTAGGTATTCTCCTATTTAGGTTATTGCCAATTTGGCTATAAGAATTACCAATAAAGACATGCTGTAACAGTGTTGAAGCGGTAGCGCGCTCTTCTGGATTCTTAACCAGACATATGCTCACAAAATCTATAAATTCAGGGCTCCAAATATCTGGCTCTCTGAATGACGGCGGTGGTTTTGTCGGTATCATAAATATCGCTCTCATGGGATGTATCTCACCGTAAGGCGGTTTCCCTTCGGCCATCTCGAGTGCCGTTATACCTAAACTCCATATGTCTGCAACGCAGTCATACCCTATTTCCTGAATGACCTCGGGCGCCATCCAGAAAGGAGTACCTATGACAGTGTTTCGCTTGGCCATGGTATCAGTCAGTTGGCCTGCAACTCCAAAGTCGGCAAGTTTCGCATGTCCTTCTGAATTAAGAAGTATATTTCCAGCCTTAATGTCTCGATGTATTTTCCGTCTTAAATGCAAATACTCCAGTCCCTTTAGGGTATCACATAGTATAGTAGCAATTTCGTCCTCAGACAGCGTCTTTTTACGGAGTCTCATAATATCAGATACAGATCCAGCTCCACAATATTCCATCACTATCCACAGATCTGTGTTTTTGAAATAACTACCATAATACTTGACAACATATGGACTGTCACACTGTTGCATTATAGAGATTTCCTTGATGATTTCTTGAAGATCAGTGTCCACAGGTACTTGTTTTATGGCTAATACTTGTCCCGATTCCTTATGAAGTGCCTTATAGACACTGCCATAGGAGCCCTCCCCCAATTTACATAATATATCAAATACTTCCTCGGGCTGTCTGGTCAGGCTCTCTTCAGACAGCTTCTTCAACTCGCTGGCAATCCCAGATAGATAAATAGAAAAAAAACAATCATTATCGAAACATAAACAAACGCATATTTATGTTATGCAAGTCTGCACCAATTGGACCACCGATCGGTGCCTTAATTGAGGCTTTCTCGACCACAGTGGTCCAATTAAAAATAATTCAACGTTTCATCGCCGCTAAATGCGGCGGAAAAAAGTTAAATCGAGGTTAAGAATGTCTTTGTTCGTGCTCTACGGCACTCGATGGATGCGGGGGCACAGGACCATCCTACATACCTTTTGGAAGACATTTTGTACGATTTTCAGACGTCAGAGATATCTAAACGACGAGAGTGAGTCTATCATCTTTAGGGAATCACTTTTTTAATCACAAACTCATATCACACCAGTACTGAACACAATGGACACCCAGTGACATTAGCAATTTCAATCCATTCCATCTGCGCGAAACGCAACTATATTCAATATCAACTATCACATTTATACAACCTACCATCCAACAGTGCATGGTAGGTTACATACAGTTATACACTGCCTGAAAGGAACAATATTTCAGCACTGAAACTAGTTTAAATTCCTTGGAACATCTATATTTCCAAATAAAAATATAATTAATATCATCACTTCAGCGCTACTTAACACATTATTATTACGCGATAAACTATTATCTACCTATTGCCACTAAAGTCGACTTTACATATAGATATAATTTATATCTTTATGTTAGCAGTATAATCAAGCACCGTTCTTCTCACTAATTAAAACAGTTTGATTAGTGTCTTTAAAGAGACGCAAACTGTAGTATCAATATACAATCATAAAATGGATTTATTTTAATTGTATACAACAGTTCCAGTAAATGGAGAAATAGTTAATAATTAATTGAAATACACGCTTAATTGAGACTCAGAAAGGAAATATGCGAATGTCGGATGATCAAATTAATAGCATTGGGGTTGTTAATTGGTTCCCCCAATGCCTGATGCACCAACTTCCGGTTAATTATCATTGATTTAGCTTTGCGAAAAGAGCTACGAGCGAGTAGAATCTAATATATAACTTTAAAAAAACACTTACTACTTGGGAATCCTCCTCACCAAGAATTGGACAGCCTAAAAATAATAGAATAAACAATATTATTATAAAAATTTCATCAAGATCAATTATAATACATTTTAAGTAATTATTTTAATTCTTTAGAAAATCTAATATTTTAAACTTAACAAAATTCAAAAATTTTGAAGTTAATAATTTTTAAATAACTTAATTCATTTAAAAAAATATTTATTGAAATACAATAACAAATATTTGTCACTTGATGTTTTTATAGATACTAAAATCAATGACTCGCAAAAAACTGCAATATGAAAGATCAAAGAATATTTTCAGGATACAATAACAACTCTTCCAAACTAACTAAAAGTGTAAGCAAAGAATAAGTCAAATAAAATATCTAAATATATAGCATTAAAATGTGGTAAATATTATTTTCATATAGTTATTATTAGTTGGATTCAAAATACTCATTTTATCAACTAATATAGTAATATAAAATTCAAACTGAAAACAAATGTTTGAATGGATTAATTTAAGTTTTGGTAGTAGAAATATACCTTCTGGATGGAGGCTGTCTTCTTGGCAAAGAGGACTCCCATAAGGGAGCTATCACTAAGTCACTTAGCAGTTAGGCACTTGTATTAAAGGCACACCATTAAAGTAATAAATCAGACTAGGCACTGGCACTGAGCGTTGCAGAAATTTTATATTATATATGTTACCACCACTCCTGTTCATATCCTGACGCATCCTGTAGGTAAATCGCGACGACGCAAAACGTTTATTCATATAATTAAACATTTTAATATCAACGCTGACAATTGGCTGATCGACATCCTTCCTACTTATCCTGGATGACAGGATAACACTATTGCGCAGGCGGAAAATCAAGTTGCCTTCGGTGCAACCGATGCATCTTTCTCACGCCACTGAAATCAAATAATTATTTTCATATTTAAACCTATAAATGCATGCGCCGGGTCAAACAATCAATATAAAGAGGGTTTAAAATTAAGATGATTACAGAAATATTATTTCATTCGACAAGAAGACCTTCAGGTCGTTAACCTTTTAAAGTTCTTCCTATATATTATTGCTAAGTATATTATAAATACAATGTTATTTCATCATTCTTGATGATTCCTGGAAAAATATCAAATACTTATTGATAAGTGAAAACTTTATGGGAATTGCCCATAAGGAAATATTAAGTATTTATTTCATAATTAATTAGTAACTTTCAGAAACTTATTGATTGGAATGTATTCATTCTTTAGTTATATTGATCAAATTTAGCAGAAGATTGTCTAGGTAGATAATTGTATCTATTGGTTGTTAAAAATAGATGTAAATAATTTGATGCAACAAAATTCGCTCTAAACCTTAGGGATTTACGTTCGCGCTAATAGCAGGAGAGCAGAAGAACAAAGAGATCTTAAATCAAATATGTGTATAATCAGTTGCATATATATCATTCTAAAAAATATAATCTTTGCTATCTCCAACAAAAAAATAAGAGTTTGTATATAGTAATTACACGATATTTTTGAATAGTTTTGTAAGAATTATTTTTCAATAAAATTGGTTATTTATGGGAAATAAGTTTCATCAAATATATGTTGCTGTTATATACTTGAACTTTCACTTTGTTTACTATCAAATAAATGTGAACTACATAGGACGTTCTACTAAAAACCATTAAGTAAATGTTGCAGTTTGCGTTGAATAATAATTCATTCTAGTTCGAAAGAAGATCGTAATTTATTTTATTAAGCTTTAAGTATTTTTTATTTTCTTATTAACCCAGCCAGAGTAATCGATTAAAAATATGAGGAATGCCATCGTTCTGTGCTTTATCTCGTAGCTTATATAAACGATCTTACATAATGGGTATACGAAAACTAGTTTCCACCTCTCTCCCGTCTTTGTTTCGCTGATCCGTTTATTTTATTTTACTCTTTTATTTTCTGTTCATCTTCTTCTCTCTTAAGGTATGGATTCGCCTGATTGTGATTTATGAGGAAATAATAATTACAATGGATGTGCTGAGATATGGAACATCATCATTGTCGCTCTATGAAAGAAACAAACAAAATTAAATGCGTTTTGCTGAAAAAAATGATTTTGAGGATTGTTTCAAGAGGGGATTAAGGAAAGGGAGGAATCGGTTTGTAGCGATGTGAAATTGGCGGCGTTGCGTGGGCGGAGGGATGGCAGCAACTGAGAGCATCCGAGAAGACAATCCGAGAGTAGGCACGTTTCAAGATGGGTCCAGCGCGAGGCGCAGGCACACAGCATCCACCCGCAACCGCAATAGACCAAACCTGTTATTACAGAAGATGGTCATTGTCCGAGTCCGAGAGCAGAACGTAGTCCACTTAAGATAGTACCCATACCGTACCTAACTCTTGCGCTCCGCATGACCTAAATGGATCACAGCTCCCCCAAACTCACAGACAAAGACTTCGCTCAACTTTCGAATTCGACTGATATTAGATAGCTACGCTAGATATCAGCTCGTTCATCATCATCTTCTCTTTCCTCTTCTAGAAAGAAACGGAGGAAAGGAGGAACGAAGAACGAAAGAAAAAAAAAGCAGCGCAGAGAAGGAGGTAAAATAAAAAGAAGAGGTAACAACAACGAAAATATACGATTCTCCTCTCTGTCTTTCCAGGTTCTCTTCGTCATCGCGCTGTGAATATGTGTATATAATACATTTCACTAATTTATAACAACCAATAATCAGTAGAAAGAAGCCCAACATTATTTATGATTAACCTTTCGAAATAATAATAAAAAATACTTTCAAATTTATTACGCTGCACAAAGACAAACCGAACGCTGCTTTATGACTCAAAAGCATTCAATACCAGCAATTAAGAAACGTTATTAAACCGATATTAATAACTCTATCCATCAATCGCAGTTACCAATAATTTTACACATTTTCTACAAAATTATTCACAAACAAAATAAACAAATAATAAATTTAAGTTTTGCAAAATATTAAAATATTAACCACAAATTGGCAAAAAAATGCAATATTAAATACTATAAGATTTTCAGTGACAATAAATTTAGATTTAGTTCTATTTATTGGCAAAACTATTATAAATGATTGAAACCTGTTTATAAAATATAAAACAATTTTACTATTATTAACTATTTTTTTGTTATGATATTATATATTTTTTGAATTGGATATTATATGATTAAAATAATTTGTTTTAATAGCTGTTTTCTATAATAGCTTCATTTGTCAAGAGTGTTGAAGATTGATGTTGAAATCAATGGTTGTGAAACTAAATAAACCACTCAACGAAAACATCGAGAGACTAAATAAATCGTAGTACAATAAATCACCAAAAAATTAATCTTTGAGAAGAACAGAATTCACATCCATTACTTCAATATTTAATAAAAATCATCTATCATTCATATTTTATTTACAAATTATTTTCATTTATTGACGCACTCAATTTTAATATTATTATATTACCAAAGTGTTGAATTAAAAATACAAAGGAGTTAAAAATTAATTTCTTGAAATATTTTTTTTCCAAAAATAATTTGTTTTAATTATTATTTAATTATTAACAGTATTTGATATATTTTAAATGTTTTTAAATTATTATTGTAAAATAAAAATATTGATTTTCTAATAGGATGTCGGCAAATAAGCAAGAAAGGAACGCTATAAACACAATTTACGACCATCAAGAAATTAAAGCAATTACAATTCGATAAATAATATTTAACGAGTGTGTTGTTTTTAACTGTCTATCATTTCGCATGAAATATTACTCACGAGATTTCAGCATTTTGAAAATGTTATTGATATCAATTAAAAAATAATAAATTCAATAAATTTAAAAAAATATATAAAACATTTGATAATATTTTAGTCTAAATATTTACTTATTTTGTATCATCAAAAATTTTACTAGATATATAAGTGTTGATTAAATATAAATTGATTTAAAATACGATAATAACAGAAAAATAAATAATTAAAAAGGTATAATTTCTTTATAAACTAATAGATCATATTTTAATTTAAAAATTTTAAAAATTTGAAAATTTTGTAGTTAGATAATAATTATGGATAAAATAATAAAAGTAAATAATTAAATTTTATTTTAAATAATAAAAACAAATGTTTTGGTATTCAAAATGTTACGTTGAGATAAGAATGAAATTGTCTTAAAATGACATGATTTCTTTACAAAAGTAATACTTTAGATTCTAATTTGCGTAGTTTAGAAATTATGTAATTTGTAGTTATATAAGATATTTTTATTGTAGTGAGTTTTTGAGTAAAAAATTTAAAAAAATATGCAAATAATTTTTTTAAATCATTATAAAAAAGTGATAATATTGCCTTAATTTTCTTAATACATTAGGTACTTACTAAATTAAAAAATTTGCTTATTTTTGGTCATATACTGTAAATATATCATATTCTATAGTTTAAATTGTATTTTTGTTTATTTGGTTAATTTTTATAAGATTTAAATAATGATAAATAAAATAATGTTGTATTGAGATTGCAAAGTGGATTTCCTGGATGATAAGCAAATAAGTGAGGATGGTAATCGTTCTGTTTGCAGTATTTTTGTGCACTTATTTTTTTGTGCGATATGGGTGTTGCGAGAATAAAGGCAGTGGGTAAAGAGTGTTGGTAGAAGCTGAAGAATAAGAGCGGCCACCCATATACAATACCGCACAGAAAATAGCGCATATACATGCTTTGGTGCCATATATATCTGCATGGCAGAGGAGCTTATCTTTGCTTCCTTCCATGGAGCGCGGCCACGGTATTGTACGTGAAAATAATGCAAGATAGTCCCATTCCCCTGTATGCTTGTGCTCTTCATATCTTCAACGAGGAGTGCATGTAGGGGGGCCAGAAACCATGGGCCCATAGGAAAGGGTTCGGACGAGCGTACAGACGGCAAACGACGTACCGGTACCACGTTCGTGGCATGAGTGTATGGGCAACAGAAAATCAGTGCCCAGCGCCAGTACCAAGTGCCAGTACCCAGTATACCCAGTGCCAGTACCCAGTACCAATACCAGTACCAATAGCCCCGCTAGTACCTACACCGCGTGTCTTATGGTCCGAGCGTGGTACTCTCCAAAGACTATATACCATAAAGTGGTGTGCTGCGCGGGTGTTCACGTGCGAGCTCTTACGCGTCTCGTTCCGACAATGTGTGTGCAATAAATGTGCGATTTATATGACTTATTTGTTAAGAAACAATCATGTTTACACGGTAATTCCATTCTTATTATTATACAAGACCCGATCCACCCACGCACCGGGACACTCAACCCCCGGCGCGGATCCCCCGCGACCCGGAACCGATTTCCCGCGGAAACCTCTCGACCCGTCGGCAAATTCGCAAATTCTTCAAAAAACAAAATAACTAATAAATTCATACAAATAATTTAAAAAAATAAACCCAATTACATAAATAATAAAAATAAAAAAATGATAGAACCAATAACAAGAAGAAAAAGGCATTCCTTGAATAATTCAGCGAACGGCTGCGTGTGCACATTTATAAAAATATACCGATTACCTAATTAATTTTACGTAAGTCGATGGAATTAGCAGCGGTGATGAAGGAGGAGGAAAAGAAGAACGCAGAGATAATAAATAAATGGTCGACGGTATTAATAACAATAAAGATATGTAATTGCAGGTTTTCCGATACGATCATTGTTTTTCCATTGAACGTCTAATTACCGATTCACCATTAGAAACAAATTCAATTTACATATTTCTTCCAATTTAATGGCGCGTATAAATATTAACAATTACCGCGAACGGGAACAATCATCGATTAATCCCAATCATCATTGTCTGAAACCACTCGAATGTCTAATTCGAATTCTCTTATAAACTTTGTTTTGTTCCATATATTGTTTTTTTTTTCTTCTTATTATTATTTGTTTCGCTTT
This sequence comes from Nicrophorus investigator, assembly GCA_963457615.1. Lineage (NCBI taxonomy): Eukaryota > Metazoa > Arthropoda > Insecta > Coleoptera > Silphidae > Nicrophorus > Nicrophorus investigator. Next base: position 10,413,428 of record OY735146.1, read on the forward strand.
GTTTTATTTCGTTTTGTTTGATTCGCTTGTTTTGTTCCGTTCTGTATTGTTGCTGTTGTCCGAGATTAAGATTGAATTCGTCGTTACCTGTTGACCTTTTCGGTCGATACATTTTGTGCAACGTTCGTTTTTCGTGAAGCTCATGAAGCGCCGGTAAATACAGAATGTGTAGAACAAAAAAAATGTGTCTATATATAAAATGTGTATGTATACAAGAGGAACGTTATCGAAGCGCGGAGGAACAATTAAAGGAGATTTATTGGCTATTGAAGCGCAATTAAAAAAGAATATATATTGTAAGCGCACCAAAGGAAAACAGAGAGGATTCGCGTCGCAACAAAATGTTACCAAATAGTACTTAACAAATTACTTACTTAAGTCAAGAAATACTAAAAAGTATTAAAAACTAAAGAAATTATTTAAAAAAAAGTAAATTTATATAACGTCAAATAATATTAATTATAAAAAATATAATTGGATACTAAATTGAAAGCAATAATTTAATATTTGCTGAAATCTATTTATTTATACGAGTAATACAAATTTCCAAATTTCATTTTTTCAATGATTTCCAAATAATACCAATTTTTTACGAACTTCAATAAATTAAAATAATAACTTAAAAAGTAATGAATTCTAAATATTCGTTAAGAAAATCGTTTTTTTATATATATTGTTAATTTTATTCTAAAAATTTAGTTACATATTTAGGCAATTTTTTTTAGTATTAAATTGATAACAAAAATTATGTATTTAAATTCAAGAATAAAATGAAGATGTATAAAATTTTGAAAAATCTCAAAAATGAAGATTAAAAATTAAAAGAAAAAAGCTGGTATTTATATAAATTGATGTCAAAGATTCACGAAATCAGGAAATATTGAGTAATATTGTAAATGTAATTAAGCGGATGATGCATATGCTAACACGAAATGGGATATTAATTTTGTGGGAGACCGGCAATTTGTGTATTCGGATATATTTTTTTTTAATTGCTGTGCGAGAATTCCATTACAGAATTTTCTCCACGGAGGACCACCGTTTCGCCTCCACAGAATTCTCCCAATTTAAAAATTAATCTCGTTTAGCTTTAGGCGCAGAATTCCGATTTTAATTATATATTTTTCCCTCGCCTAAACTGTATTAAGATTTCCTTTTAATTAATTAATTAATTAAACTTTTATATATATATATATATATATACACAGCCTTCATTTTATATACTTATACACTGATATTTATAGGTGCACACAGCTCTAATCTATACGAAATATCAACAGGCCAATTTAACTTTTATAGCTAAATAATTATTTTTTTTTTACTATTTATCTAATTCATTTTTTTATTGCCTTGTATAATCAATTTAATCGAAAATAATTTTGTGTGAAATGTCAGCCAATAATAAAAATAATAATTTTTATTTTATTATTTTTAATTATTTCGTAAAATTATTGCCGTAAGGATTATAAAGTTGTAACGCGTGATTGAGACCAAATTCCATGTTTGTGATGCTGTATTACATGTGATTCTTTATGATCTCGAAGCCGAAAATCTTCATTCTTCATCTCCAATTATAAGTAATTAATTGCATTAATTTACCGAGGGCAATAAGCTCACGCTACTCATTAAATCATTTATATCTCAATTAATGTATACTAACCTCTTAGAAGTGAATTTCTGCATGCTGCAAGTACTTTATTTCACCACAAACTAACGTTTATCAATGAACAATGAAGTTTTCGGATCGAAATCCAGCATTTCGTTGTAATCTTAATTACAGCGCATTATTTAATCAGCCAAGGTTTTCTCGATACATGATGCATGTATGATTCAATTTTCAATAAACAGATTGAAAATAATACCACAATTCCAAATGAAATAGCAAATCAGTAAACAAGCAAATATTATTTTCTTTAAACTTAAAAAAGCAACTAATATGAAATAATGTTCAACAAAAAAATAAAGGAACAATTGTTTATATTGTATTAAGAATATTATATCTAGCTTTTGAAATGAGCGAAACAAAAATGGTATAATTACAAGCGACAACAATGTAAACAAAAGTCGCGTGAAGACCACTTAGGACTCGGATTCAATGAAGAACTTTGAATGATTTCCTATGGAACAATTGTTATGATTGTTTCCATCGCATGCTCGTTCACGATCCCGTCACAATATATATATTTACAAAGTGAATAAATTAACTGCAGTAATTTATATAATTGATAATATTATTGTTGTTAGGAATTCTGCAGATTAAGTTATTTATTGTGATTTTGCGATAAAATAACTTTAACAACTGGTATAGCCATACCTGGATTTTTTTTATCGTAAACTATTGTCTCTATTCGTCATTTTAGCATTTTCTTGATTATTTTAAATATTTATAATGAATTGGAATATAATTAAATGAAATTTTTATTATTCAATTAATAATATATTAATTAATTCATTATTTAATTAAATGTTTAGTTATCTATATATAAAATAGTTATATAAATGATAGGTTTATAAAGTTGTGTGAAATTTGATTTAAATGAAAACTCCTTGTTAATGCATCGGAAAATAGTTGTTGGTTGTATAAAGGTTAACAATGAATAGTAATTGATAAGTATAATGTAGAAATAAGATGTTGGAATGTTTTCCTGATGCGGAAAGGAATTGACGTGAAACGATTGCGCAAAAATGATTTAAGTACAGGCGTCGTTGGACAATGAAGAAGTAGGGCCTCGCCGAGGAGTCCGGATTAGCATAAGAAAAAAATGGTAAATAGAGACTGCTTTGCATAAACTGTTTTGGCCCAAGTGACGAAGAACCGCGATGATTGTGATGATGATGAGCACGTTGCGAAAAATCGCGTACGGAAAATTGGAAAGTCGAGGGGCAGAGTCTCGAGTTCTTTGTGATTTGGATATAATTATGCATGAGCAGCGGAAAGGAACGGGAGGACGAGCTTTTAACGTATTTGGGAAAGTTGACGACTGAATCTTGACAAGTGACAAGTTATACGATGGAAGGAAAGATTAATAACGTACCCGTGTACCCTGGGTACGGGGCGAACGGAGGAAGATGCGCTTGGGATCATCATCTCTCTTTCTTTCTTTTTTTCTATCTTTGCTCTTCCAGCCTCTTCTCGTCGTCCCCGCGGTGACTGAAAATGAGGCATCTCGTATGGTGATGGGAGGTGAAACGAAATTTGTGCTCGAATCGAAGGATTTCATTTGAGCAGCCGCATGAGCAATGTCGAAATTCTGGCCCGCAGGTTGCACAACCTAGGTTCTTGGATGGGACAGAGAACGGACCTAAGTGGCCCGATGTGTGTAATGATTGAGCGATAATTAGTGCGGCGTTAATTGATTCGTAGAACGTTGGGCAACAGTATTCCTCCACCTTCTCCGCTGGGATGGGTCTCCTGGTTCTCTTCTGCATCTTGAACGCGAGAGCTTTGTTGAAACGGGTGATGTATGGGTTCTGCGCTGGGCATTAGTGTGGTAATAAGAATAAGGCGAAGGCGCGTGTTGTGACCTAGTATGCGATGTGCGCTATGCCGCGCTGCGCTATGCTATGCTATCACCCGGCTATGCCTGGACAGACATGGCTATGCTATGCTATGGCATGCCGAGAGGCTTAGAACATGTTACGAATTCCGCGAGCGAGGGAGGAACAAAGAGTTGGCCCGAGAGAGGCAGGCCGTACTAGTTACTAGTTACAGCTTCCCCCCACGAGCTGAGAAGAGCAGAGCTGAACGGACGGACCGAGCGGAGAGCGCATTTTCTGATATTTCCATTACGCGTTTTGCATTCGATTCCGCGCATTTATGATCATTTTCTTGGGTCTCTGTTCTTTTCCATCTTGTCTCGGCCTTCCGTCCCCCACGTTCCCTCCTAGTCTTCGGATGCTGGAGAGGCGTTCCTCTTCCCACCCTGGGATCATTTAAAATGCCGCATGTTCGAAAGTCGCATTGTTTTCCATTAAAACACATAACTCTAATAACAATATTTATACCTAATGATGGTAATTTGTTTGTATCCTGGCAAAAGGCTCGCAAACAGATAAATCCGAGATCGCCGCTCGATTGTGATTACCATAAATTATCAACGGGGAAAAACGCGTATTACCTTATGCTATTTGTACGTATTTTCCCGGCGCGGCCGCGGCTTTCCACTCTTTGGATCCTTGGTGTCCAATCGAAACGCCCAACCTTAATGCCAACCATCAAGCTCCACCCAATCCAACACTCTTTTCTACCGATCCTAATTAACCATTGTTCATTTCAATAAGATCCCACTTACCAAACTACAATTAAAACCGATCATCCTTCCACTTAACTCATTTTATACAACAAACTCTAATATGGATCCATATATTATATTATAACATAGTAACAATATTCATCATCAAAATAATTTTCCAATAAATTTTCCCAACAACTACTTGTACTTCAAGCTTAAAACAATAAGCCAAATCGAATAACATTTACATATTTTACACATTTTCTTTATAATTATTTATTTTATTAGAAAAAAAAATATATTCAAATTTCACAGTGAAATCGACATAGAAAATTTGTGAATAAATTAAAAAAAATTATAAATATTAAATCTAATGGATATGATCAAATTATATATAAATAGCTGAGAAAATAAAACATCATCAAATCGTTTACGTAATACACGTTGAGAGAGGCTGTCCGAAAACGCGAACATTTAACGATGATTCTTCATAATCTCAGTCCGAGTATATATATATTTTTTTATTTTATTATTATTATTTGCATATAAATTAGACTGTCTCAGAGAACATAATCATTAGATTGTACATCTCCTTGCGAAATGCCAATAGTTCCAATTTTTTTTAAAGATCGTTGCACATGCTAATGTCAAATTCATATATAATTTGTTCCAAGAATTCCTCTGACTTGTTTACCGAACTCACTTATTTTCAAAGATCAAATTCACAATACTGAAAATCTTGTATAATGAAACACGACAAAATGTGCAAATCGCTGTCCAAATTAAAAATAAAATAAAAAAATAAATACATTAGCAGATTAACGGGAAAGGTCAAACATTAATAAATATTTTATAATGAAACTAAAAGCATCCATCCAGATCGGTTCCAAATTGATATTGGCTCTAAGTAGACGTCCATTAATCTACCATAAATCAAGTCTAGAACGTTGACCATTTTTTATTATAATTGAGTCGATAAATAAATACGACCGATTTATTTAATTTTTTCTTATGACGTAAAATAAATTGTAATAAAAATAATTATCCATCTATTGTGGTTGTAAAATTTGTGATTTTAAATCAAGATTTGTAATCGTTACTGCAAAGCATGTGAAATTTTGTTGAAGCAAAAAAAATCAGTTGCAAATAGCGATTGGTGAGTATGGAACGTTAACATAGCCGAGTGGTAATTGCTGTAAAATCATTAAGAAAATAGCGATCTGCACGAGCTTTGGGCGGATCTGCGATCGGCGCTTAGGATTTTCGCGAGATTTTCTTGAATGAGACGATACGGAATTGACGTGGCAATTTTATGATAATTGTCCGATATTAAATTTAATTAAACGTCCCATTAAGTGAGCATTAGATCGTAATCAGGCACACACAAGTCTGCCAATACGTAGCGACGGCAACAGCACAGCACATTTTCGTGTCGCCCTCAAGTCTACCGCGACCGAAAAAGTCGCCGCACGACAAAAGAAACAAACAAACAACAAACAAAAAAGTGGTTGCTGTCGAGCTGAGGAGGCGCATTTAATTAACGGCGCAACACCCTCGAAAACCGGAGAGAGAAGACGATATAAAAAAAAGTAAAATAAAAATAATACGAAAACCAAAGAAGAGTATTGGTGAGAGAGACAACAAGGAAAAAATAAGAAGAAGGTTGGAGAGATTTCATTAAGGAAACCAATATATTACGTCGGGTTCCGTACAAGGCTTCAGTAATTAACAAGCGGATTTATTAAGCTCGCGATCACTACAAGCGTATTATGTTTACCCCACATAATAATACCGCGCCGTTACACAATCACGCTCCGGTGGAAACCTATGGTTTCAGACTTTCCGTCGACGATGATACACTTGTTTATGTTACTATTTCTATTTCCATTCCTGTTTTTGAATTTTCCTTTTTTTGGAATTGTTTTGAAGGTTCGACGCGAATAAGTCGACCAAAGGGGCCAGTAAATTACGAAGAGACCTAATAAACGCGGAAATCGCAAATCTTCGCGAGCTTCTTCCGCTGCCTCCATCCACCCGACAGAGGCTTTCCCAGCTCCAGCTGATGGCTCTGGTCTGCGTCTACGTCAGAAAGGCCAACTATTTCCAGCAAGGTGAGGATTTTTACTTTACTCTCTGTTTAAATTTATTTTATTTATATATATATACATATATTTTAATTTGACTTCGTCTTTTCTCTGCGGCTTCGATGCAAGTCGAGAGTAATTAAGATCATTGTGCATATCATAATCCTGGGCACCGTTACGTTATGGGCTTAGCGACTATTATATGGCGGTTAGTTCTTGTTGAGGGATTTTTTAATTCGCTCGCTAGACAATTGAGCACGTAGGACCATTATATATCGTTTGTTGTCTTGTTATATATTCTTGTTTTGTTTCTTCTTCCTTTCTTTCATCCTCTTCGTTTTTTTTTCTTCTCTCGATTCGTTTGTTGCCTTGTTGTTCCTTTTATTTTCTACTTCTTTCTTTCTTTCTTTTCGATGGTCGTTGTTTTGGGAAGTGATCGCGCGCTCAGACAAAACACCGTGCCATTGTTTATTGAAATTGAGCAGTAGAATATTAAGTCAATCACTGTCCGGTGTAAGCCTGGTGACAAAATCCTCCATTGATTGGACTGTCAATTAACTCTTTCGAGACATGTATACGTGCGTGCAAAGGCGTCTTATCTGATCCATCCTTCACTGTAACAGCGCTGAAATGTTTATAGAACTCCGAAGAATATGTGTCTAACTTGGCGTCATCGACTTTCAATTAAGTGACAAACACTTATTGCCGATTGATACTGTGAAATATACGATGATAATATTGGTTTCGTTTCGCAGCTTTCAAATGCCACGACGTCGCCGGATTGCACCAGCCACCAACGCCCAACATCGGATTTTCAAAGGTTAGTATCATTACCGTAATTTAATGAATGGCTTTACTAAATAAGTGGCCTAAACGCGCATCGAAATAAACGGACAAAAAAATGAGCAAAAATATATACGAAACAAAACACAATCATTCCCCAAAATCTCATTACTGAAATGGAAAATAAAGATAATGCAAGTCCATCCGACTCTGGATTCCGATGTGGAAGCTGGGGGGATTATCAGCGAGTAGGTAGGTGGATTACTGGATTCAATGGTAATGGTTATAGGTTAGAGTAATTGGTATTTGCTCGATGATGTGGATGCACAAGATGCGAGTCCATCGTGGGAATCAGTTAGAGTTGCGTTCGGTTCGGCTCTTAAATGAAACAATTACCCACTTGCGTGTTTGCATCACATTATTGAACCTTTCTCGCGAGCTATTTGTTTTATTTTTCTATACTTCATAAATTCATATTTCAGTTGATCCGCTCGGAAATTTAAATTTCACACGGTTTTGCTTCTTTTCTTCTTCTCCTCCTCTTTCTTTTCATCCTCCTCCTCCTCCACCTCGGCCATCTCGACCACCTTCTTCAGCCCGAACTCTTTGCTCACCTTGCGAGTCCTTTAGGCGCCGGACAACCCCCGTGCATTCGCCTACTCACTTCGACGATGCGAAATTAGCAGCTATTAATAAATACCTCCGCAAAACTGGCGCATTTCCAGCATTTCCCATGATGGGAACCCGCGATGCAATTTTGAAGCCCCCCACAAGAACGACAGCAGCGAGAACGGCACGACCCCGCCGCATTCATACGCTCCAAATTGCACGACGACTTCTTCCATTACTTTGCCTCCTCTCCACAATGCAACCAAGAGCAAAACGACAACAGCATCAACAAAACACAAACCAACAACAACAAAACTGCAGAAGATGTACCCAACATTTCAAAAGTTACCTAAGATCGTCAGGATGGGCAAGACCAGACGAACTGCTCGACCCCTCTTGATTCTTTTATAATCGCCTTAATTAAAACCTCACCTTCTTCCATCTACAACACAAAAGGCTATCAATACCTATGCACCAACATACCCATCTTAATAATAAACACATTAAGAGATCTACATCAAACATACTAATTAAGTAATTATTTAGTAAAATCATTGTTTTTAATTCTATAAAAATACTTAAAAAATATAACTTTATATCAATAATTTTAAAATAAACTAAATAAAATACATTTCTTAACTAGGTCTAAATAAATATTTATGGAATGAAATAATTCAATCCAAGAGTACTAATTTTTATTTTTGTAGTTTTTCAAGTATTCTCTAAGTTAGTAAATTATTGGTACTATCGCATGTTAAATAAGATTAAAAATTAATAAGAGTATTAATTAATATTAGTATTTTCAAGTGTATACTTGACTATTAAAAGTATCGTATTATACTTTTATAAATAAACAAACAGAGATTCATAGTCATCTAATCTCTTAATCCTGAATATACTTTGAATTAATACTCTTATTCAGTCATCATGTCTAATTAATGGAATGATAGCCATAAAGTAAATCTATAAATATTAAACACCTTGGGCGAACAATGTTCTAAATACACAAATCCCAAATGAAACCTTCGTATAGTTTGAGCTGAGATTTAAAGCCAATTAATTAATTTAAGAAATGCCTCCTAACACTACGAATTAATAGGTTTTATTGGTGTGGATAAAACCATCTTCGGAGAAAAAACTTTAGTATCGTCATCAATAATAGAACGAACCCATCTTTATTTAGACTTAATTCAAAATCTTGATCGTTACGTTGTTATAGTTTCCAAAGACACTTAAACTCCGTTATTGCCCAATAACAGGATTCTATTGTTTATGGTCAATTGTCCAAATTCAATTTGGAAACAATTAATAAATCGTGAGGCTGCAAAATGAAATTCCTGTTTTTCGCTAGGTCACTCTTGTATTTCATAGAAATTTATGAATGATTTTAAGGCAAGAATCGAAGCATACGTTTTTTTTTATTAAGTTTCTTAAATTTATATACTAGATACAGAGCGCACGGTTGTCGATTTAGATTTAAAGAGCATTCTCCGCGATGAAGTTTCTTACTTAAGACCAATGTGTAATACGGCTTCGAAAGTCTAGAAAAATGTTTAAGGTGTGGATAAAGAACGTTCCCTTGCATGAATGGATTAGGAACATTCTCTTGCGTAATTTTTTTCATTAATTTAATTTAACGTTACAGTTTCCGACTACGTATCTCAACACCGAATCTCTCCTGTTATTAATCTTTCTTTGTGACCGAAACATTGAGCGTTCTTTTCACACATTGACAACAACAATACAACAAATCATTTTAAATAGTCATCTTAAAACATTACGCAATATTTTCGAAATTTTATACTATATTATTTTCAAACAAATTATTGTGAAAATATTATCTTAGTTTTTTGAGGGTCAATAAAATTATTTATTTTTAACTGTTATTTATATTGTTATAAAATTAAATAAAATATTGTGTTTTGCAAATAATATTGACAATTTAATAAATGTCAAATTTTTTTTTTAATTAAATCATTCAAAAAAGGTCTAGTAATAGATTGATATTTATATCTATAGTTTAATTTTAAATATAAGGAGAGTTAATTTAGTTAATCCAATTAGTTTGGAGTTTCGGACAAGTTTGGGGCGTGGATCTACAACAAAAATATTGGATGTTATATAAATTTAATATTGTTGTGTCGAATGTGTGTGTATATATATATATATAAATTTTGTGAGATTAAAAAAGGGAGTAAGTTGGAGTGGAGAAGGTGGAGGAGTACGATGAGGAGGAGGAGAGGCGAGTGTGAAGCCGGCGTACGGAGAATTATGTAGGAATTATAATTGGGGGTTACATAACGCCCGCAGAGGTCCGACGGTGCATAGAGAGTACGAGAACGAACAAAAAAAAGGAGATGAAGAGGATGAATATAAAAAAGAGGAAGAGGGAATGATGATTGTTTGTTTTTGTTAAGAAAAGAGGTCAGACGAGGGGCACGAGGTTTGGCCCCACGTCGATGATGATGGCCACCAGGGTCCGGGACCACGAATAGTACCTAACCCAATGGTACCTAATCGATACAGTTGCGTTGGTATCTGGATTGCTTCACCACATATTGCCATATTTAATGACAGACTAGAGTGCTCAGATGAAGAGCGTAGATATTGCGGGCGGGTCCGTGGGAAAGTAGCTGTGTACCCCTCGGCTTGAGGTCACGCGCTGACCCCGCTCTCCGAATCCCGCGCCCCTCACCTCCCAATACGGTACAAAGTATATGTCCGCGGCCCCAATACCCATGCCCATCTAATGCACCTATTCCAAACGGCGCACGGCCTGCACAACACCACCCCCGCACCGTTCAATTCATTCCACCGAAAAGCACCACCGATCGAAGTACCATACCATATCTATATACTCTCCTTGTGAAGGCTCAAACCAAGGAACCCAATTATAAACCGCAGCGAGACGAAGAAAAAGAAATAATAATAATCTCTTGATCAATTATCATATTAGTCATAACCAGGTAATTATATGTGAGTAATTTTGAAAAGATAATTAACCAGATATGATTGACATTGATGGTATGTTTATGAGTTCGACCAAAAGAGAAAAAAAAATATATATACACACATACAAAACGCGCACACTGAAATTATCGTTTGGATTGGTGTGCGGGGTAGATGGTAACCTTGGTGGATGAGGAAAATCTTCGACACACCCTTCGAACGCCCATCCCTAGATGGGATGGAATCGGAGCGAGCGGTGGGCCTACGAACTTTTTTAATTTAATATTTATCTTTCCCAAAAGAGAATAATAAGAGAAAGAGCGGCGAAAAAATGTTTGTGTGTGTGTGTTTGTCTGTGTATGTATGAAACGAAAAAAGAAAACGAACGAAATGATGAAGAGTTCGCTCCAGTCTTAAGATTGTAGAGACCGATAGAAGATCATTAAAGAATATATTACACTATGGGAGCATTACTTTACCACGGGTTTAGCGATACGACCGACCGCCGGTAATGGTATATATTTATACACATAGCCCGTGCTTTACTTGATTCTCATTACTTTCTTTATGTATAGAGAGTAGAGCCGTTGCGGCCAAAGTAATTAAAATATGACCGCTGCACCCACAACTCTCTCGACTTGCGCAACAATTTTATTTAGTTCTTCTTTTTTTATTATTATTAATACTTTTCACTCTCCGTCTCTCATCCTCCCCATCACTTTTATTTATTTTTGTTACTTCTCCTTTTTCGCTTCTTCTTTCAGCCTTCTACTCCTGCCCAAATAAACTGTTACCCATCCATCTTTGACGTACGTAAGGATTCACGTGTTTTGTTTCTCGTTATTCTCGTTACTTTCCTCCTCTATGTGCATAGCGTATAAATCGTTGGCGTCCATTAAAATCCGCTCGATGGAAATAAATAAAATTAATTTGGCCTTTTCGGTGCGGATAAAAAGTGAAAGACACACGCGGATAGGTAGATAGGTAGGTACGTACGTACGTACGTTCGCCAAAGGTATTGGAGAGAAGTTCTCAAGAGCAAAGATCGCAATGGGTAACCTAGAAAAGCGCGAGATTTGTGCGCGATTGCAAATATTGTGAAATATAGCGAAGAAAACATCCCACATTCTATATGCTGTACGACGGAGATTAACATATTTAACGTCTTTCCCCGATGCATAATAAATTCCGAAATAACGACAATAATGTCTATATTTGCCTGCATTCAAAAGTGTTGTATTTACTGCCTTTTATGCGCGCCTTTTCTAAATGGCGAAAACCGAACAAGGCGAAAACAAATGCAGCCGCAATGGGAGACGAAGAAGTAGCAAAAGAACACGGCGATAACAAGAAAAAGGAAACGCTACAATTGATCGTCGGCCACGATTTCATTACTTCATTGTTTACTTTAAATGCCCAATTAATGCTCATAAATTTTATTCTTAAATCATTACAAACGCAAATCGACCATTCCCAACAGCAAAGCTCTAAACACTTAATCCTTTCAATAAACCGTTCCACTACTTTGCACCTCCGTTCAATTAAAACTCATTCAATCTCCGATCGAAGCTTTACTTTACATACATCAAGGATTCATTCTTCAACAATATGAAAATTTGGATTTGGGAACTTCTATTACAAAACTATCTAACAAAATAATTATTTCTATTTTTAATATTTAGTAATTAAATAAGTTATTTTTAAGCATTTCTGTGTTTAATATCAGAAAATTAATTATTTTTTTATAATAAGCGAAGGTCAAAATGAGATGTCATCCATCAGAAGATCGAAATTCTTAACTGATTCCATGCGAGTTTTCGCTTAATTAATTTGATATTAAACGAACTTTACGTGCATCCTTTTTTATTACCATTATCCATTGGCTTTTTTTTACATAAGTATGTGAAGGAAGCAGCATAAAGAAAACGTTTGATTTTGATTGATCGCGTTCAACGATTTCATTGCTTCATTGTTCAGAAACGGCTAATTAATTCCGAGTCCTGAATAAATCCAGCGGCTGCAGCAGTCCATCAATCTATTCATTTTATACCACAATGCATACAGGCCACATTCGGTGGGCAATTAGTGAGCGGTTTCAGTTATACAACAGCAGCATCGCAAGAAACGGCAACGGCAACAACAACAAAAGGACAACGACAGGAACGAAGTGCGATGGAACACTTTTGGTCACCTCGGACAATTAAAACGTTATCGGAGTCCATTAGTGATAAAGGATATTGCAAACCATTAAAACATTCTTTCGTCGTTTTGTTTTACTGCCCGAAAATAACATAATAACGCGCTTATCTATCCGTTTTGCTTCTTTTCTAAATAACTTTCGCTTCGTTTTACAGCGCGATTATTGTTTATCACCGGGAAAGGCGTGAGGAAAGACATGCTGATATAAGCTTTTTCTGTTTTCAGGCAATGAGCGGCTTCTTGATGATGATGACGCAAAACGGAAAGCTACTGTACATCTCGGACAACGCCGCTGAATATTTGGGCCATTCGATGGTGAGTGTTCTCAAGGTGAGCTTCCTGAAAGCTTTGAACTATATTTTTTTATATAATTGAGTATTCTTATTTCCGGAAAACTTTAAAAAGTTAAAAATATGAACAAAATTGTATTGGTTATATTATAAGATTTGATAATGTAACCTTTGTTTTGAAATATTGATTCTATTAAGTTTATAGTTATATATTTGATCTAAAAGCTTTATGCATAAAGAATGAGCCTTTTGTTCAGTAAAGACCGCTGAATATTTAGGCCGTTGAATCGGATTGGACGGTGAGTGATCTCCGAAGGAGAGCTTTCTGAAAGCTCCTTCGGAGCAGATAAAGAAACAAAAATCGACGAACCGGACGGCGTCACACGTCAGTTTTAAAAGCCGGGGCTGGACGCCATCAACGCCGATGACTGCGCGCTTTTCCTCTTATTAACATGTTAACCATCTTTTGTGCGTGTCGTAAACGTAACGACGGCGACCAACAAAAAAGAAAAATAAATAAAAATAAAACAACAACACGAAGAAGTGTTTATATTGTTGTGCGCGTCGCTGAAAAGGAACACAAATAAGGACTTTCCGAGATCGTAATTGAAATGTAATTTGTTTGCGCAGGAGGATCTCCTTATACATGGAGACAGCGTCTACGACATCATCGACAAGCAGGATCATCAGGCCATCCAATGCGAACTGGGAAGGCCAGTGAATTCTGGAAATGGTGGTGGCGGCGGCGGCGGCGAAGAGGTGCGGTTGTTTCTCTGCAGGATGAACGTGTCCAGGAATGCCAGGAGGCAGATGAGATTTGGAGACCAAAAGGTAGGCAAATGACGATAAAACAAATAAATTGAATTAAAATTTAAAAAATGGGCGAAGAATGGGAATATACGCGGACGCGGATGTTTAATCTGTTAAGAGCGTATTCGTTGCCGGATCTGCCTTTCACTGGTATCGTAACCTCAGCTCAACTGCCGTTTTCCCCCTCGCCGCGCCGATTCTATTCCAAGCAGCTACGAATCCACCCACACCTTAAGCTTAGCACCGGGGAATTTATCTAAATACAAGTTGCACATTTACAATGCAACACGTATTACTGTTTATTATTGTTATCGTTATTTGTTGGTAGAATGCAGTATGTAGCGGCTGCATACATTAGGAATACATCTCGCTTCGAAGAAAGGCCAATGCCTATTCCTAGGTGGGGGTTGTGGGAAAGGGTTTCTAAAGACAAAAGAAGAGCGTGGTGGTTCCTACCATCTAGATCGGGAGTTAATTGGATTTGGCATAGGTGGCCGTGGAAAGAATAGGTTTCTGGTTTCGGTTTTGCGAACGGAATGTATTGAAAGTATGGGGACGACGACGATGGAGAAGAAGAAGTCCGGATGGTTTATGGGTTGGTGTAGAGGTAATATGTAAAGTAGGTGGAGGCGAGAGCAGTGTGTTATGACGCCCACTCTGCAGCTTATGGAAATGACTCTCATTGGAATACCAAAGCGCCACTGCAACTGCAACTGCCACCGTTCCATGTTGACCGTTTGTTAATATGGTTATCTGTTCGCAGGTGGTATTGGTTCAGGGCCGGTATCTGTCGTTCCTTCCGCTCTGCAGCCGCAACGAGCCCGTCTTCTTGGCGACCTGCACTCCTGTCGCGATGCCCGAAACGAGAGAGTGCGTCGTCCAGGGCGCCACCAACGTCTTCACCTCCATCCATTCCATGGACATGCGATTTATTCACATAGACAACAAGTGAGTATACTCTTGAGCATGGGAATAGAATCTTTGTGTCTTTCGCTGGAACGGTTAGGCTCTGCGCGCTGGCCGTATAAATCAAGCGTTTGCTCGTGATACTGGGGCGGTCCCGGCTCGGTCCAGGTCACCGGGTCATCCTGGGACTGCCTCGGTACGGTGACATTGCTCGCTATAAATCACAATGATTGCTGTTACACTTGTGTATTGCAGCGGTGAATTCTACTTGGGCTTTTCGCGAGAAGACCTACAGGGGGTATCCTGGTACCGACTGCTGCATTGGGAATGTACGAGAGAAGCGCAGACTAAACATAGATTAAGTAAGTACAGTAAAAATGAAACAACAACAACCACCACCAACCACATTACAACAATACTAATCATCTATTCTGGCATTGCAGTTACTCAATCGGAACAGGAACGCTCGTGCATTCTGCTAGCGCAGTTCCAGCGGAGATCGGGCGATTGGATCTGGATGCATTGCGTTCTGCAAGTGAAGGAAAGCTCGGAAAGCAACCAACAGCCCGTCATCGTTTGCACCAATCAAGTACTTAGCGAGGCCGAAGCTTTGGTGATGAAAACCAATAGTTGGCTTTACCATTACTATTCCGTCCAAAATAAATTGCAATATGGATTGGCCTACGATGTAGGACCTCCGACGCGCCTCCTTTACTACCCCGAACATCCTCAAGGAACGGACTTTGGTAGTTCTCATGAAGCTTCCGCCTACACTCATCTATCCTCCATGCCTACCACACACAACATCACGCACCTGACCCATCACACAGGTCCGACTCAAGCGCACCATGGCCAGCATCATCATCACCATAGAAGAGCCGGCGACTCAGAGCCAGTTGACTACTCCTACAGCAAACGCAAACCCAAGGACCTTCAAAATTTGGAACTGGAGGTGACGGATGTCGAGACGTCCGCAGATTTGAACGGAGGACGCGGTAGTGGCAGTGGCGGCGGTTTACTGGTCGTATCGCACATGACGGAAAGGCCGCCGCGGACGTTGTTAAAGATCGATCCAAGTGACTTAATGGATCAATGGAATCCGAGTCCACCGTGGTCCGACACCCTTCAAAAGGTTCCCGATCTGTGCCATCAAGAACTTAGCCCTTACATAGGCAGTGCACCACCAACACCAACAGCGACTCCCAGTACCCATCATGCGGGCAGTGCCTTCTCCTTCGACTGGATGCCAGAACAGTATGTCCCCACACTGTCCGCTGCCAATGTCCTAGCACCTGTCGAAGATGTTGATAGACAAAACTACTGGCCATCAACAGAACATCGCCTGTTCCCTCTGCAACCGCCGCCGAAGCGCAACCAGCCGCCACCAGGACGTTCGGAATCTGCGGATCGCGACACTCCTTAGCATATTGACAACTAGCGTATTACTATTAGTGCAATATTACTAGCTAATAATGCAAAGACTTTAGGGTCCCACACTTAGGAGCACAATTACTTTAGTTTAATTTGAACTCAATCTCTTTCCTGTGGACAGAAGCTACCAAATGATTCCTACTATTAATTGTGTTCATCCAGTGACCAACAAGCAAAAAAGTAAACAAGCAAAACATAAATAATAAAGAAAACACACATGCAGATGGTTCCTTCAAATTAACATATTGCATAACTGATGTGGTTATAGCCGTTTTGTGATAGATCAGCAACTAAACCACAGCAAAACAACGAAGAAAACGCACAAGCAAAAAAAATATATGACATATACAGCTGATTGTAATTAAGTTCCTGTAATTTCTAAGCGCATAACTACTACACACATCTACACTAAAACACAATACACTTACAACAGACAGAACATTCCCTTATTTATGCAAAACGATTTTAGGTATTGACGTTCCGAGGGATAGTCAATGAAATCCAAGTATTATTTAAGTTTCTTAAAATTAATTCAGTGTTTCCTATGCTCTTATTTGCAATACGGAAAATCGGAAGCACTGTCTTAATTTATACCATACACGTACATGTTATAATGAAATTCCTCTATGGCTAGTAGAATCTCGATTATAAAGTGCCCGGATAATAGGTAAATCTCCTGATACAAACATACAAAGTAGGACTAAAAGCCTTTTAATTTTTGTCATACATGAAGGTCGGTTACTAGACTTATAGCCATTTCGGTTTTTTCAAATAGGCGAATTCGTATTTGAATACGCTTAACGGCTTCCTACCTTATAACTTTGGATTATGGGTAAATCGCACTTTTTAAATTCAACCAATAAGCGTGGTCGTATTAGAATCCAATTTAAAACGAGCCGAAATGAAAGTAAAAAGATTATTTGTTATAACATAAATGTTTTATTGTAATTCACCAGCCAGAATTATAAGAAATATATTTAATTTAATAAATAATTATTAGAAATATATGGACGTTATCTTTCAGACTATATTTAATCGAGATTATACTACAAGTATAAAGTTATAATTTTAAGAGGACACTTTTATAGTTGAAGAGATTTCAACATTAGGCATGTAAATGTATCAGTATTATGTTTTTTTTTGTTTAATTATTATTTTTTTAAATAACTTTTTGTGTGAAAAAATATTTATTATTCTTAAAATTTAAATAAAAAAGTATATATTTCAATAATACTGCTATTTCAATTATTGATATACCATCCAATCAATATATTGTTGATTTTCATAAAGTTATTACTGTTTGACTAAGGTACTATTTTTTGGCCCCAGTTTAAATATAACATTTATTAAAGCGCTAGTGTGCTGTGGAACCTGAAACAAAAAACAATCAGTATTAACGGTAACGGTAGCGATGCGATTTTGTTTATTATGCGACATATTTGCTTATAGTAACGACGCGGTTCTCATCAACATTCGTCAACCATTGTCTTAAAAGTAAGTATTTCTAATAAGAAATTTTGATTATCAAATTGCAAACTTTAGAAGATATTCAGTTACTTTACAAATTTATCTATCACTCTTCATTATTTCACCTTTTCTAATACTTACTTAGATACACAATATATTTGTCTAACAAAAGTTTTTCGAAGTCCCTTGTCACAAATGGAGTATATTGTTTTTGAAATTTCGTAACCCGTTTCAGTTTAATATCCACTGGAAATATTTCATCCATGTATAAACTCATTAATCTTAACTAAAATGTAATGTTCTATAGTGAAAGAATGTAAATAATTTCATATATTTACCGGGCTGAAGTTTATATAACCTAACCTTTAAAAAAAAAATTAAACTGCTGTTGTAATATATTTTCTTATTACATACATGTATAATGATTCCAATTTGCTTGTGTTTCTTTGTGCAAACAGATATCCAGTGTAAAGCTGGAGTGCCACTTCTCGGGTGGTGATAAATCTCAAAAAAAGTTGATCATCTAACGATGCACCAAGAAATAAAATAACCTGTAATTTTATATCAAATATGTCAAGAGTTAACACAAAAGAATAATATTTACATTTAAAATGGTATCTCCGTCATTTGAAGTAACTGCTTCATCAAGCAGTTGAAGCTTCTGTTTAATACTTCTGTGGGATGCAAGAACAACCACTCGCTTGTGATGCATTTGCTTTAATGCAGATTCAGATAATTTTGGTGTTTCTTTAGCAAATTGCAGATCATCTAGCACTGAAATCTAGCCATGCAATACATAATGTTAGTTGTATTCTTTAATATACCAATATCCAAATTTTCTATGCTTAATAACTCCTCTATTGGCAGTACAGCTCTATGGAGTTTTGGTTGGAAGACAACATCTCTGCTTAATTTATCCTCACTTAAAACCTAAAACAAATATTTAAGTGAAACAATACATATATTATTCAAATCATTATTACCGGGTCATCATCAAATTGAAAGCTGGTACCAGCTGAAGCATTCCAATAATCATCAGAAGACATAATAATTTAATTCGTTTTTCAGTGTTTGGAGGAGGTCCACAAAAACCTAGTAAAGAAGATGAGGGAGAATTATTTCCTTCTCAAAGTAAATAAAAGTGACATTTATAAATAGATCAAAAGTAATTATTATTTTCAGATCCCTTCAGCTCTTCAACCATGGTCCCAGGAAACCCATTATCCCCTTTCATATCTGGGGCTTCCACAGGCCAAACAACAAACACTGGGCCAATGGCAACACCATTCTTCACTGCTCCAACAACTTTGAGCAACTCGCCTCTTTTTACAGTCAATCAAACAATATCAACTGCTGCATTTACCCAAACTCCATTTATGCAAGCCCCATTTATTTATTCACCATTTGTTCCACCACCATTTACAGCACCACCATTTGCACCACCACCATTTGCACCTCCACCACCACCATTTGTTCCAACTACAAATGTATCCAGGCCTACTAGTGATAAATACCAAAGTGCACCATTTAGGTTTACAATTGGAGGAGGTGTTTCAAAGATAAAACCTGCTTGTGCACATAAAAAGCCAACACATCTTAATAGCCCTATAAGAAGAGCTAAGGATCATGCACCAATTCGCAGCCCAAGACCCCCAACTCCAAAACCAAGTTGCCACATTTGGGATGTGGAAAGCAACACCAGTATGCCAACATTTTCCTCCAGTTCTCAGGAGAGTCTTATGGATTCCGAATTAGGATTGGATCGTGGTTCGATTTCCCAAACAGGTAAATAAATCAATTACTTACGAGATAGGTTGCAGAGTCAGAGTATCAGATGTTGTATGTCAAATTGGATTTGATAGGTTGTCAAATTCTCTTGTTGGACGTTCTGTTTTCGTGAGATTGCGCATTCGAATAATATTGTGGGCTGAATATCAAACAATCTTTAGACAGTAAAATATATTGAAAACATTAACAAAAACAATTACTAAACTTAAGTGTAAGTGCTATTGATTACCAGACACCTACAGACATCTTAATCCACCTTAGTCGCCAGCTGGGCAAGTTTTTAGTAGGCTTTTATTGGAAATATATCCATGTATCACAAAAAAAAACGTTACCACAAAAAAGCACCATAATAATACTAATTTTAAACAAATCAATTTAGTAAGTGAAAAATAGTAAGCTCTGTTTTTCCATTCAATATCCATATACTTAGTAATAAATATGACTTCAATCAGAAATCAGAAAAAATATTTGTAAAATAGTTTGCCATGTTATTTTTATTTATTTATTTCTTAGCTATAGGTAGTTAACAGTAAAATTATAAATATAATTAATGTTGAATTTTTTTTTCTCAGATTATCGTAGGATTAGTTTAAACCTGGGTTTATACCTGGCAGTTTGGTACGAGCTATTTACGCTTGAGTTATGCTTTTTCATTGCCAGTATACGCCATATGCGTTATAGGAATGCCATAACCTATAATGGCATATCACATGAATTGACAATTCATTTTTATAATATCAGTTTTTCTGCAAAGTATCGATCTTATTTTTGGAGTGTAACAATTTTTATTAATTATACAAAGTAGTTTTTACAATAGTGGACGAATCATTTTAATGTTTTAAATATCGAAAATGTTTGCCCCTGCCAATAGAGCCCCATTTGGAGGGAACACTACTACATTTGGTATGTTATTAGTATTAAGAAACTAATCGTCTATAATTGTTGTTTATTTAGGTTTCAACGCACCAACCAACCCAAATCCATTTGGTCAACAAACACAAATGTTTGGTGCAACAAATGCAACATTTGGAGCTGCAACACCAGCCTTTGGACAGACTGCAGCACCCATGTTTGGTGCCACACAGCAGCAGCAACAACAGCAACCATTGTTTGGAAACACTACTGCACCAGCATTTGGTTCAAACATACAAAATACATTTGGTAACTATGCAAATATATGATTATGAAATGTTGTGCAATGACATGTATTTTAGGTCAAAACACAACCCTGTTTGGACAAAATCAAAATCCACCTGCAGCAAATTTATTTGGTACTACCAATAATGCATTTGGTCAGCAGAGTAAGTCCAGTGGATTTAGCTTCAATGCTCCTCAACCTAGTGGAATGTTTGGGCAAACCCAACAACCAGCCCAGCAGACCAACATGTTTCAACCTTCCACATCAGCAAATATGTTTGGAGCAACTAGCTTTGGAGGGCAGACACAGCAAACTGGTACACCCATAAAGTTTACGCCAGTTACCAGCACTGATTCCATGCAAAAAGGAGGTAGTTCTACTATGATCCAAACCAAGCACCACAGTATCACATGCATGAAGGAATATGAAGGGAAGTCCTTTGAGGAGCTGAGATTTGAAGATTACTCGGTGAACAGGAAGGGACCGCAGCCAGCATCAGGTTTTACAAATGCTCCTGCTTTTGGAGCTGTGGTATCATCAGCACCTTCAATTTTTGGACAACCTGAAAACAAAACTACCTTCGGTCAACCCAATACTTTTGGACAAAACACTGCTTTTGGTATAGCTAATCAGCCTAGCACTAGTGCTGGAGTGTTTGGTAAACCAGCAACAGGTTTTGGCACTACAACTACAACTGCTAGCTCATTTGGAGGATTTACTAGCACACCATCTGCAAACATCTTTGGAACGCCAGCAGCCAGTAAATCCTTTGGAGCTCAGGCCACTCCATCACTTTTTGGTCAACAGGCAGCAAGTGGTTTCGGTAATGCACCGTTCTTCGGGCAAACTACAACGCAACAGGTACGAGTATGATTTAGTTGATATGTTATTTTGGTTTTCATTAATTGTAGAGTATGTTTAATAAAACATCTCAGCCTGGATTTCAAACTTCTCAGCCTGCAGCTTTCTCTTTTGGACAAACACCAGCCTCAACAACCAATTCATTGTTCCAACCATCAAAACCTAGTACTGGTTTCAGTTTGTTTAATCAAAATACACCAACAACTGCTGGATTTGGTCAACAGCAAAACACTGGATTTGGAGGATTCAGTAGCTTCTCTAAACCTGCTCAGACTTTTGGTCAACCAGCGCAAACCGGATTCTCAAGTGAGTTTATTAAAAATTGATAATTTAAATACAAACGTTAATTTATATTTGATTTATTTACAGATATGCAAGGAGGCACTTTATTTGGAAATAACGCAGCAAAACCTGGTTTTGGTAATCAATCACTAAATCTTTTTAACAATATGCAACCTACCAATTTTTCTCTTCAACCCCAGCAAGCGCAACAGCAAATGTAATATGAACATATTGAAAATATTCAAAAAATATTTAATGTTTCCTTTTTAGTGGGCTTGGGACTCAAGCGCAGGCAGATGATGTTCGAAATATGTTCAACATGATTGAACCATATGGATTCTCTCCTCATTTAGATGGTTTAAAGTGTATGAGCCCATCTGATACACATTACACTACCAATCCCAAAGATATTGATAATGTTTTAAAAGCTCAAGATAAAAATCCTACATCATCTCCCGTTATTAAGAAAGTAAAAGTCACGTCTCCACCGCCACAAAATAAAGTGAGTAATTAAACTTATACAATATGTTTATCGTTAATGTTTGATTATTTTTTAGTGGTCAGAATTTGAAACTGCTTATGAAGAGGAACCAGATTATAATAGTATCAACTTTAAAATCAATAATAGTACAAAGAAGCTTCACCTAAAGGGTGGACCATTAAAGAAACCCGAACCGCTAGTTGTGTTCAGTGAAGGTCAAATTACTGGTGGTACTAATACATCGAATGCCTATGCTTCTCTTCCAGCTGCTTTCAAAAGTCCAAGTCCAGAATCTACAACAGCAATGCCTGCAGCTGACAAGTCGTCAATGACTGAGAAGACTCTTCCTGGTAAGATTATTTTGATCTTTTCAAAACGTAACTAATATGTCGACTTAGTTTCAGTAAAAGATGTGCAAACGGAGCCTAGACGATCTAAATCAAAAAGCCCAGACACTGCGATATATACTGGAACCAGTAACACAAGCACCAATTCCACTAACACTTCTGATACTATTTCATCTAAAAAACCATCAAATGATACATGTGGAATTATTTGCACTCGCCCGGAATATTATACTATTCCGCCACTGGACAAGATCGCTCAATATAAAAATCCAGATGGATCATGTATGATCAAAGGCTTCACGATTGGAAGAATTGGATACGGAAATGTTTTCTTTTCGGATATTATGGACGTTTCTAATCTGAACATAGATAAGCTCGTGCATTTCCGTTATAAGGAGGTTTCTATTTACGGAGAGAACGATGATAAGCCACCGATCGGCGAAGGACTGAACAGAAGGGCTCAGGTTACTTTGGATAGGGTATATCCAAAGAAAGAAACGAATAAAGACGAGTTTGAAACTGATCCAGATACACTTATTGCTGACAACTTCGGTGAAGTACTTAGGATGGCATCTAGCAGATTGAGTTCGTCTTTTGTGGATTACCGTCCAGAAACTGGCTCTTGGGTGTTCAACGTTGAGCACTTCTCTAAGTACGGTTTATCAGACTTGGACGAGCAGCAATATAGAGAGGAATTAAAAAAGAAGCAGATCCAGAAGGAAAAGGAAGAAAAAGAAGCCGAGAAGCGCAAGGAAAATGAAAATAAAGAAAATGTGAAAGTGACCAAACATAGAGGTCTTGGGGGCATGCCTTTAGAGGAATATAAACCAACCTATACATCTCCCTATGAAATATCGCCTCCAACAACTACAACGAGACAGCATGTTGATCTTACATCTACTCTTATGGACTATGAGACAAACAGACAGGATCCTGGAATGAGTATGATGATGAACACCTTTGTCGAAGACAATTTCGCTGGCGGGGATAATGTCAAACAAATGGATGTGTACTTTGACGAAGTTCCGCATCAAATCATCTTGAAGCAAGTCGATAAACCACGAGTTGTGATTCCAAGACCGAATCTTTATAAGTTATCCAACACTACAGGTATTTTATTTTTGGTGCTATTCTCTTATAGTTTTTATTATACTTTTTTGTCTCGTAGTTCGTGTACCATTCAACAGGTCCATGATACCATCTAAGGGAATAATGGACGCAGCAATTTTTAAAGGACGCAGTTTTAAGGTAGGCTGGGCAAGAGGATTTACAGTTGTTGCGTTAGGTAACCCGAATATTACAAGAGTAGGTGATTTCGAAGAGGTATTTATGCCCAATACCGTGAATTTGCTGACTGTTTCCGAAACATGCAAAGAATTGAACAAACGTGGTACATTTGATCCATTCTTGGATACTCTTGACGATTATATGAACCTGATTCTTAGCGAAATATCTTTCTCCGATTCCACTATACCGCTTGTAAAAATAAACGTCAGCGGTAACGTTTTGTTGAACATGGCGGAATTAGCTAAGAAACATTCGAACTCGCGTATAGAGAACAAATATATGGAATATTATAAACATATTTGGGGTTTGTGTATGGCGTTTTGGGGCAAGTGCGAACCGAAGGAAACCTATACGACCAGAAGAATAATGTTCCAAACATGGTTGGAAGCTGTCACATGTGAATTGGTTAGGCACGATATGGCGAAGTATGGTATATTCAACGATACGGAAACAGCATTGAAAAAGATTCTTTCTTTACTTTCTGGCCATCAAATAAAGAGAGCTGCGGAAATTGCTTTTCAAAGAAACTACCCTCAACTAGGTATGTTGATTTCACAGTTAGCCGCTGGAAATACAACGAAGTATTGCACAAGATATCAAATACAGCTGTGGAATGATAATACTTCCATTGAACATATCGAAGAAGACGTTTTGAAATTATATCTCCTAGCATGCGGTGCTCCCATGTATAATGATATAAATGTTTGTGAAAATATGGATTGGTTAAGAACTCTGGGAATCTACTTTTGGTATATAACACCAAACTCGAGACCAGTTTCTCATGCAATTCTGATGTACGAAGAAGCATTTAGCACTAGCACATATGCAGAAAAACCCATAACAGCTTTAGGCGACGAACTTACTTGGGATATTATGTTTTTCATTATGAAATTGTACTGTAACCCACTCAGTGATTTAAGCCAGTTGTTAAAACCTTCAACTCATTCTGGAGACTCTACAGATTATAGATTGAGGTAATTTAAGTCTTCAAAAGTAAGTTACATTTCTAATATATTTCTTTATTTTTTAGCTGGTTACTTTTACAAACATTTGAATCGCTAGGTGTTGGATTGATCAGCGAACAAGCTAAACTTCATATAACCACCTTATTTTCTACTCAATTAGAGCAGTTGGGGATGTACAAATGGGCTATATTCGTATTAATGTTCATACCCGATGTTACCATAAGGAAGAATTTGGTGATGGGAGTGCTTGATAGGAACTTGAGCGAAGATTATGAAGATACAGA
Source organism: Nicrophorus investigator (assembly GCA_963457615.1). NCBI lineage: Eukaryota > Metazoa > Arthropoda > Insecta > Coleoptera > Silphidae > Nicrophorus > Nicrophorus investigator. The sequence continues at coordinate 10,438,621 of OY735146.1, forward strand.
TCGGGATATAGTTTTGAAGTTGAAGATCCCCATCAAGTGGCTGCACCAAGTGAAGGCGCTCAAATGCGAGCAGCTGGGTAGATATTGGCTTTCCTACAAGCATTTGGCCCACTCACAAATGTGGCGAGAAGCGCATGACTTTATCTTCAAACATATACTTCCAAACCTAATCTGCAACCATGATTTTGAACTACTTCGCGATATCCTGCACGAGATATCCGTCGGCAGCGGTCAAATTTATCGCTGGAAAAACCGAGGAGGTCTTCTCATAGAATTCATCAACGTCTGGACATTTTTGCAGAAAAATAAAAAGGATATGCGTGTCATCGATCTGAAGAAACTGCAGAACCAAGTGATGTATATAGTAACACGTCTGAAAAGTTTTCCTTCGACAAAACCTTTCGAAGTTATGATCATCTCTGAAATCTCCAAGTTTTGTTCAACATTTAATTATTCCATCCTGAAACAGTTGCCTTACGATAGCCAAACTCTGTTGCGCCAATCCTCCGATTTTATTCAACAGCTTGTAATGCCCTTCGATTATAAATTCGAGGAAATAAATAAATCTGTTTGTGTTATGTACAAGTAGTTACAATCACAATTATTATTATAACATACATATTATTTTTTTCTTAATTAATTAGTTTTCTTATTGATCTTTGTATTCTATCCACTAAGAGATAACTGTTTATGTTTTTTTTAAATAAATGATTATACCGAATTACATTTAGCAGGATACGTCTTAGCAGTATATTTTTTTCTTTCAGGATGATGCGAAATGGGTCAAGGACGTATCCTCGCTTCAACAGCGAAATGTTTGATTACCGCACCAATTATCCGTAAATATAAATTTATAAAAAAAATAGACTATGTTACTAAGAGAAAACCATATATGAAACTATTAATTTGTTTTTGTCATATTTTTATGTAACTTCGTCCATGACTTACCAATGTATTATTTTCGCCGAGATGGACATTTTGCATTCAGTTTCTTTGTTTACTTTCAAATCATGTTAGTATGCAATAGTAGTATAGTTTTACTATTAATTTTATATGTATGTATTTTCTTATTGCTATAATAAATATTGATACTTTATATTATGTTTTGTTCTAAAACCACGCATGTATATGAAAGAGTACAATTATATTAAATTGTAATTTCATGAAACAAATTATTGTAATCAGATAATAACTAAAACGTATTCATAAAACAATAATAAAGAAAATATAACTTGCAAAGGAACAAATTATTATTATTTTTTAATAGCCAAAAGTTATTATTTTTTTACTAATAAATTTATTTTTATTATTCAGTTATTAAAGTGATTAATTCGAAATCAAATTTCTTTATGACGTGGTTTCAGTGAACGGGATTTTCTTAATTACATGTTCCCCGATATTTTGGTTCATGAGAAGCGGCAAACTGGTTCTTGTATATGCGTATATATACATCTATATATACGATGTTTATTTTTTCCCGTTATTGAATTGCATGGGATTGCTTTCCAGTTCATGATTCTTGTTTAATATTACATTTTTATCTTGTTTTACATTCATATATTCACTTGTTCTTCAATGCTAACAAAATGTTTCTTAAGGAACGAAATCGTGTTTATTAATTGATTTAAGATTGTTCGGAATCTGATTCATTAAAGAAAACCTTAAGTAAATGAAATTGTTACTGATTTTGTAATAAGGTAGAGTAAGAAAATGGCTTCGCAAGTTTAAAAGTGTAACAAGTATAAGCGCTCATAAATTGTGTAGATTTGAAATTGCTGTTTATTATTAATTGTCAGATTTTATTGAATAGAATGTTTCATTGATTGATTAGTTATTATTCAGGGGAGTAAATTGGTAGTGTTTGTTGATGTTTGTTACTGGAATGCATTTAAATGTCGCTATTTAATAGAAAGTGGGTACGTTGAAAACAAAAACGCAATGTTTGTTTTTAATAATGTATTTTTTTCTCTATGCGTTGCTTTGCATTGGAATGTGAAGGATTTGGTCAATTAATACAGTAATTTGTGTTCGAGGATAGAAAGTGGGAATGGATGAAATTGGCCGCACGGGGGGAAGGGTTAGAAGTGTGTGACCCATTGACACAATCTCGGGATTCTGTGTGGAGCAAGCAGCGACTTTCACCGACCTTTTGGCTCGGCGCATTGGAGGTCTTCGCCTGAGAGGTCGTCGGAGTTGAGTCGGGCGCAGAGCGACTAGCCGGATAAGTTCGGTGTTATTGATGAGGCCCGCACTGGATCGGCCACCTCGGGCTAGAGTCGCGAGCAGCAGTACCAGTACCTGGTGTTGGTGCCTGGTCGGTACCAGAGCGGACGAAGAGACGCGGGCCTTCACGAGGTCAGGTGTTTGAAGTGGGGCTCCGTGGGAGGCAGGCACAGTTGTTTACAATCACTGCGAGTGTCATCTGCACGACGAATTCAGAATGCCGACCGGGGTAAGCAAACAGTGGGTGGTGGTGGTGTTGGTGGTAGTTTTTGAGGCAACCATCTGCGAGGGTAGAAGAGCGACGTCCAGCGAAGGACCAGTGGCCTGCCAGCAGCAGGAAATCGAGCATTCCAGCAGCAGGGTACCGTTAGGAGCGCGTTCGCCTCGGCCTCGGTTTCGGATGCCGCTACTCATGTGTGCAAAGTGATCTCAATTATATTGGATTGCCTGTCGAACTGTGTCGCCGGTGGTTGTTTTGGCCGCTTCCTCGGCAATTAGCGATTCCACGACTTTCTAGTAAAAGTCCCACCGGGTCTGACTGCTGCCTACTTTCGGTGCATCTCGCGAAATCCACCTAGGTGCTAGATGGATGCGACATGCCAGTACGAAAATTGTTTTCGCTTGATCCGATCGGTCGCGGTTGAGCATTTCGCGCGCGAGGTTTTCCGCTGTGCATGTACAGTTTGAAATCGGTTCGAGGCAGTGGGTCACTAGGTTCAATAAGATACAATCATCCTCGAGCATCTATTTGTGTTCCAGTTATGAGCGCAACAGTTAGATTCACATTAAAGCATTTAGGGAAGTCAGTAATTATATGTAATCGCAACCTCGTTCTTTGCTTGCAGATCAACTGAGGAATTAACTAAGCAAAACAAAGAGACCAGCGACGAACTGGCCAGAAGATGGATGTGACTGAATCCCAACCGTCGAACGGTTTCCTCGGTGATGGCAACAGCGAATTCGTCACTGTAGTTTCCGTAGGGACCTCCGACACTATTAACTCTCCGGAAGATGTCTCAAGCTATGTAACGGTTTTAACCATAGGCGAGGACGAGTCCCGCGAGAAGATTGAAGAAGTGTTAGTGTACAGATTACCCGGAGAACGGTTGGGTTTTGGCCTGAAATTCGAAGGTGGCACCAAAGCTGCTGAATTTGTAAAACGTCTATTCATACAGTCGTGTGCGCCTGATAGCCCTGCGTCGCGCGTTCGTAGCTCCTGGGGTTGCTTAACCGAAGGCGACGAAGTGCTAGAAATCGACTCCTTCCCAGTGAAATCAATGACTCGTATAGACTGCGTCAGATGTCTGAAGGACTCCAATGTTGTAATAAAACTCTTAGTTAAACATAACGAAACAGTTAAGCTCGCAAGATCCACGGAGGATTTGCCTTTAGTAATAAGTGCCGAGAAAAAGCGGACGCCTCCGCCGCCACCACCTGTACCGCCTAGAAAAATTCCCAGGAGGTTGTCAAAAGAGAACATTGTGGTTAATCAAGAACCTCCAGTACCATCGACCCGCGTTGACGTTAAAAACCGTAGTAGCACGCGTATTCCCCAACCAGAAGCTCACAAAAGAGATCGCAAGCTATCGGATGGAAGCAACGGTCCACCAGATGCAGAACTGTACGTCGACCTGTTCTCTCAAGAATCTCCTTACTGCCTAAGCGAATCGGACGACACAGGAAGCTCGATATCCACCGTCGTTGATCGTTTCAGCTCCTTTCCGACGACGACTACATCCAGCTTTGCCGGAAGCTTGCCATCAACTCCAACAGCGATACAAAAGCAACTCGACCTTTCAAAAGTTTTCTATCCGTTCGAGAGTGATGACACCGAAGATAACTATCTGTTCAGCAAGCTGATTTCGTTGCAATCCAGTGACGAAACTGATTTCATCGAAGAGCCTCCGATAGAGAAAGTTGAGAAACCGGAAGTTTCGCCGTTACAACCTCCTGCTAACTTTCAGGATGCGCCCTTGAGCTACGGGGATGAAGACGTACGTGCCATGGAAGCTCCAATACTAAACGAAATGAAACCTAAACCTGCCGAGGATGTGGAGAGGCGACGGCCTCCGCCGCCTCCTCCTAGAACCAAGCATCAAGGCATCAAGGAGAAGAACAACAACGATTATGAAACGAAAAACGAGTATGTAGAGAATCTGCCGCGACTAGTGAATTTCGTGCCTAAGTCCTCAAAAGCTGAAACTTACGAGACGATTAGAAAATTTTTGGAGAACGAGCAAAGATCTTCTTCGAGCTACCACGACGATAAGGACAACTACCATTGGGGCCACGAGATGTACACCTATAACTGGATGCCGTCCACGCAGCTTGCCACAATCGGGGAAGACGAGGAGGAAGCTCTGATCGAACGGTAAACCCATGACCATTTCACCGGCGCGACCGTACCATCATCATTTATGCAGCGGTTCCCGTTAGGCCTCACAATGTCGGATGCACATAATTCGGTTTCTTCTCGATTATTTTGCATTATTTAAGCATTTTCGGGAATGCTGCGCTCCGTTACCGTTACCACGGATCTTACGTGTGATTCGATCACGTTAACGGTAACCGCTGTTGCGTCAAGGGGCGAGAAAAATATGTTATAAAGAAGGCTCGATTGAAAATTGAGATTTTTTCACTGATCAGTAGAGTACAAGTCGAACGAGAAATCTGGAACACTACTGTTTGTCGTTTCGGGCGATCCGTGAGAAATGCGCCGCGCAGTCCGCAAAATTCCAGCGCGTCCACATCGCGATTACGTAAGGCGCTCTTAATTTCGCATGCAATTAAGAATATGGAGAGAAAAAAAAAATCATACATGCGACGCTAAGCAACAGCAAAAAAAAAGTAATGGTAAAGAACACGAGAGGTTAAAACAGTGATGGCAGGAGGCAAGAGGAAAGAGAGAGGAATGAAAAAAAAAGAGGTAATGCCATAAATGGCATAAGGCTGAAAGCAAAGCGAGCGGGCAACAAATCACTAGGCGGGGCAACGAAAATGCAATAATAAATGAGTGGATTGCAAAATCCTTGAAACGCAGAAGAGAAAAAGGACGGCGACGTAACAACAACAACAGCTCTAACCCAATAAGGTGTTCAGAAAATTACGAACATATGAACGCCAGATTTGGTAGTTAAATGTTTAAGAATCAAGATTGATTAAGCTTCGAAGTGGTTCGACTTTGAAATGTCAAGAGTTTTAAGATTACAGTTCTTACGCAAAATCTTGTATCAATATCTGCGTGTTATTTTTTTCTCAACTCATTTTTATCTCTTTAAAGAATTTATGAATTAAGAATTCGTATAGTTTTTAACCATTTTAAATATCCATACGGTTTTCGACTTTCGAGCTCGCTTTTTCTGTCCTTGACATTTCCGCGCGAGAGCAATTCCCATTGGTATAAATTATGAAAATATTCATCATGGCATTGCTATGTGCGACAACTGGACCGAAAATATCTGGTTTCAAAAATAATTCTGCTGTTGTTCTGTTGCGAAACCCGCGGTGCAATAAACTCAGGAAAACACATTTCTGCATTCACAACTCTTCGTTAATTGTGATCGCTATTTCATTTTTTTTTCAAGCCTGCTAAGAAAAGTGCAATAGTAAAACCTACAGGGGAAAAAGACGAGATGAGAAAAAAAAACAACAAAAGAGAAAACATTTTTCGCGCGAAAAGTTTCCGGGTTCGTCGTTTGCGCGAACGTCGATATCTCCGCAATTTTATAATGCACGTAAACAGTGAAACCGCTCCCATTCTTTTTATGCGTTAATTTATTATAAAAATACAGTTCACAAAGACAGTTCACAAAAATATTTATAAATCAATATTTAAACTGAGAAATATTGTCAAAATTTCTATTTCGATTTATTAGCATTTTATTTTACATGTATTTATTTCCGAATAATTAAAATATATCTCAAATTAGTGTAATTTACAGTTAAGTTTAAAATAATTATAGCGAATTATTTATATGTAATAATAAAATAATAAAGAATGCTATAATTATTTTAAACTTAACTATAAATGATGATTTGTGAACTTTAAAATGAACCTATTTGTCAAACAGGTTATAATATCTTGTACAATCGTTGCCTGGCGCTAAGTTAACATTTCGTTTATTACGTAACAAATCTCGCAAAAAAAACAACGTATACAAACGGTGATTCAGTTCGTGAATCATAAATAATTATCTAGGAATCCGCAAAATACCGATGGGTTCATGCTCAAAATACAAAAGGAGTAAACATGCGAACTTAGTATTCAGCTCGCAAAAAAAGTCACGTTCATGAATCAAATGATTAATGGACAAAATTAAATGATAAATAGCCGTTTACGTTTTTATAACTTCAGTTAACTCCTTCGAAATAGAAACTGGTTTACTATTTTTTTTTGTCCGTGTGTCGATATAAGTATTTCCAGAGATTTTAAATAATTGGAGTGTTTGGCCGAAACATAAGTAAATAATTAGAGTGCAATTTTTGAAAAACACAGGGCGGCGAAATGCGTGTGCCCTTCGAGAGACGCTGTTTCATTTTATTATTTCCTTAAACTAAACATTTCGTTTTTGGTATTCTTGATTTAATTTTGCTTCTTCCTTGAAATCTAGGAATTCTCCACTGGCGCCGATCGTAATCGTGGAGAATGCCGATGTCGAAAAGGACGTGATCATGAGGGAGGACTTTGATGTACCGGACGGTATCCAGGAACTAACTACTTCAGGTAAGCAGCGCAACGGCCAATTAGCAATGTTCATTTGTTAATTGCACGTCAATTAACGACAAAGCATATAATTTACTCGAACTCGCAGAGAGTCTTTTCAAACAGTATATATATATATAATCTTCAGGTGAAAATACGTTGCAATTTACCTTTATTATTAACGTAAGCAGTGTAATGGATTGCGAGGCATTTACACGGTGTCAATTATGGAAACGCGCGCGGCGCTCTTTTTGAAAATATAGAAAACACAGACATGACGATCCTTTTTTAAACATATAATTGAAGCCTTTTCTAAGTAATGACGTACAGTGAGTAATTTTCGAAAAGCAAATAAAAAATAAAATAAAATAATGCCTTTTATTTTATATTGATAAATATGATTTGTATTAGTAAATATTTTAAGAAATAAAAAAAACTAATTTAACAATAATTGATACTCACTGTGAAACTTGAAGAAAAAAAAAACGAAAAATCCATTTTTTGCTTATATTTCGTAAAGTATACCAGTAGTAATATTGAATATTGAGCAACTGTTTTAAAGTAAAATGTTCACTCTTAAAAATGTATATACTGGCATTATTATAGTATTTGTTGTTTAGGCGTAATTCACTGCCAAACTTGAAGAAAAGTTTTTTTAAGCTTTGAAAAAAGCAGTGTCCTTACATTTTTGCTTATATCTCGAAAATTATGAGCGACAAATTCAATATTGAGCAACCAAATTAAAATGAAATGTTCACTATTTAAAATGTATTTACTGGTAATATTATATTATTTACCGTTTAGACGCAATTCATTGTCAAACTTGAAGACAAGTTTTTTAAGCTTCAAAAAAGCAGTGTCTTTACATTTTTGCTTATATCTCGAAAATTATGAGCGACAAATTAAAGTAAAATGTTCACTCTTTAAAATGCATATACTGGTATTATTATAGCTTTTGTCGTTTAAACGTAATTCACTGTTAAACGTTTTTTTAAGCTTTGAAAAAGCAGTTATTTTACATTTTTGTTTATATTTTGCTTGCATATATTAAAATGTAAGTAAAAGTAAATTTAATTATTTCTACTATTGTCTATTCAATGTGTCATACGCCCTTGCTATGTTGGTTGCCTACATTACATATCTCCAGTTTAAATAGTTTGCGCGTCGCTTACCAATTATAGCGATTGTTTCCGTTAATTGCTGTCTCATTAATTAGCCGCACGAGATAAATATTTGGACTGGTTGTTAAATACATGTGAAACTCAGCATTGATTCGTGCGATCTTACCTTTACGTAACTCAAAATTTAGGATGAGTAACAGCGAATGTGTCACCTAGATTCTGGTTGCACCTAATTTCTAGAAAATGATTTGCGGTCAAGCATTAGCTCATAGCAATGCAAAAAATAAACATAATATGAATAGAGAAGCAGATAAACTCGGCGATTGCTTAAAATGTGAATGTATCTAATGATTAATTTATTAGCTAACGAATAAAAAAAAACGAAAATAAAAAGCTGATAATAATAATATTTATGGTGTGGGAGTCATCGAGCGGATTAAGTAATTAGTCCGTAACCAATTTGGATGGTTTCTTTGTATCCCTCGCTTCTTGAAATTATTTGTTTCTTTTGGTTTATTTGTTAAGGATGGAAAAACGCAAAGTTTTTCGGGGATGTTGGTGGGCTGGTGGTACCATTTGTAGATGATGGTATGTGGCTCGATCTTGGTATTGCAGTGTACTGCAAACGACGAGCTCGAGATGCCAGCTGCCCTTGACTTTACGTCCACTGACCCGATGTTCGCCATTGCCCCCTCAGCCCCCCATCGGTACCCGTCGCAGTATCGTGACGTCAGCCACCATTACCCGTTCAATTTGAAAATAAAATCTACAAAATTACAAAAAAAAATAATATAATATTTTAATCCACATACATAATAATAAATGTAGACATTAAATATGTAAACGAAAGAAATAGAAATAGACCTTGAAAACGGCAATCGAAACCAAAGAGGACAAAGAAATCCAATGCAAGTGCATGACACTAAAGTTGATGTAACAATTTTCAATTTGCATTTTTTTTTTGAACAAATTACATTTTTGAATTTTAAATTCTACAACAGCACTTTAAAATATATTTTAAAAAACTTTGAATAATACAACATTTATATATAAATTAATTTAAATAGTAATGCTATGCAAAAACTGAACTTGATTTATTTAAATTATATGAAATTTACTTAATTAAATTTTATTGATTATTACAATAATTAATAAAGAAAATTTAAATACGTAATTGAATAAATAATATAATTTGTTAATAAATGTACTTGATAGATAGATTACCAATAATAAATATGCAAATTGAAAGTATTTATATATAAAAAATGAATGTGTCGGATTATCCTTGCCATTTATATGTTTCAAGTAACAGAGGTGACTCAGTAACAAGATAATTATAGTTATCTTCAATTTTGGGGATTACTTTCTGATCGCATCCTTTCGATAAATACATCTGATAAAATACGAAATTCATCCCCACATTTTCAATTCAAAACAACCCGATTATATACAACTTCCAATTATGTGTTATATTTCTAGAAGTTTTATTAATATTATCGTACGCACGTGTAAATATAAATATATTATCACTCCACGATTAATTCGAAAAAAATAAAAATAATGATACACAAAAAAAATATCTTTAAATAATCAGGCGCCAATAATTTTGTACGCATTATGGCTCCTTAATTATACATTATCAGATAGTGCATTATCGGTACATGTTAATAACAATAAACATGAAACAAATGAATTGATTTTAAGTAAAAATATTATTTATTTCATTGAATATTGAAATTGCAAAAATTCAAAAAATCATATATACAATAAGCTATTGACTACAGCCGTTTTATATACAGAATATAAATAGGATAAATAATAATAATTACGGGGGCAGACCTTAGCAGCAGTTGAATTTTATTTTATTATTGTGTTATTTTTTGTAATTTAAGTTATTTTAATATTGTTATTAGTTATTCAAAAAAGTAAAAATAAAATAGAAATTATTTTTGCTTAATTTAATAAATTTTAATAATTTCAATTATAAATATACATTGAATTTTTGAAATGAAAATTGTTTTTTTATATTATATTTGATTCAAGTTTTTATTTAATTTTGTAATAATAGAATAAAATATATACATAATTATTGAAGAAGGCTATTGATTATAGGTTCTTAGTTAATACAACTTATTAATTAGAATAGATAAGAAACAATAGAATTAATTAATTAAATTATTTTTGTGTGTTTATAATGTAATCATGATATGCTTAGATACGATTGTGATGTATGGGATTTTTAGTTTTGTTGTGTATGCATATGAATTTTTCGATTTTTCGGAATGCATTCGATGAATGAGCAAGATTTAAGAATGCGCGATTATCGTCGAAAATTTAAAAAAAATATTGAAATAAAACGTATTTGTGGTATCTGTAATAATAGGTGTTATCTGTGGCTATCGCGGTTATCGTGGGTGTTATTGAATTGGAGTGGATTACCGAAACGAAAATGGGCAAAACAAATAGGGAATGCGATGATGATAATAATAATTGTGATGGGCGAAAAGGCATGGAGGACGATAATGAAGCGAGAGAGCCAAAAAGCAATAAAAACGTATCCGCGAAAGCGAACGGATTGTACGCAGGTGAAGCGAAATAGTCCGATTTCGTTCCAGAGTGTGTGCATCTCGGCGAAAATGCCGATGATTGAAAATCTTTCGTCGGATGGACGCCGGCTTTGGCTTTAGAGACCAGTCGCGAGTCAAGAGTAGTTGAGTAGTTTGCTCGCGCCGTTCGCGCGTTCACCACCTATAACACTTGGCGGTCCACGAACAAAAGCAAAAGGAGGAACGGCGAGAAGAAGAGGAGGAGGAAGAAGAAACCGCAGCAGCAGCAGCACGCGAAGAAGTGCCGGTAAAGCGCGCTGGTGGAGAGGTCGCGAAATTTTCGGTGCTCTTGCGAACAGTTTGGTTTTATTTGGAACGCTTCTTCGGAAGGAAGGATTTTGTAGTTTCGACAACAAGAAAGAAATAAGAATAATTCAAAAACAAATACATATTGTACATATATAGTTTGAGTAAGTCACTATTTTTAAGTCTACTGACTCATATGTGTGTATATTTGTTCCTCTTGTCCGCGATCCGCGACCGGCGGTATCGATCGATTAGATTAACATGACGAGCAACAAAAGAAGTCGATCCGAAAAGCAAAGTCCAAATCGACACGCTCCTTTCGATTCGGTAATCTATTGCGCTCCTCCGATGATCCCAAATGGATCAAACGGAACGTGCAACTGCTGGAGGCACGTAGCTCGGCGTCGCGCCGCATATTAAAGAAGTGAGTGAAGCACACGCAGTTCGATAGGGATTATCCCGATTATCCGGATGTGCGGAAACGTTACGTAAATCGCGGCGCACCGCAGGGGTAGGCGTCTTTCGCTTGCAACGACCGTGGGGGTGATGTTGACCATGGCCGGTGGTTCTTGTGCTCGTTGTCCGGCTCATATATGGTAACTTCCCACTTGTCCACGGCATGGTTACAGTTGATCTTAAAACAGCCTTCGGAGCAAGTTGCCATTTGTCCGTCCATTGCTGTGAAAGTGATTGCAGTGGGCTGTGCGATATTAATATATATGTATATATAAATATATATATGTAACTATATATATATTTATAAAAGCAATTCCGTAGTACAATGCGGTACTGAGCCAGTGAACCACTCGGTATGGAGCCGCGAATCATCTATTGCAAACCGAAAGCGGAATACACCACGGCCATATTCCGAAGCACCACCAGTCCAGGTAAAACCGATCAGACAGACCGCGATTAATTCAATACCGGAGCGTCTCTTTGTTGCTTTTTTCATCTTCTACTTCTTTGGTTTTGTTTCTTGTCCGCGAGCGAATTCCCGCAGGAATGCCAACGATTGTGCCCATTGTTCCCTTCCAGCCGGTATTGTTATGAGTGGTCATTGCGTGTATTTACGCATACCACGGAAAAGCGAAAACGCGGACATATCGCAGACACCCGGACCATACCGATCCACACGTAATACCAAATGACCCAACCCAAATTGCTCTATCCTGTTCAACTTTGCGGAGCAGCTTCGAAAGTGAAACAGAACAGATGCATCATCCGTGCGATTTCGCAATGGGGCCAGCTCCTTCCCCAGTTACGCGTGTTTTATTTTCTTCTTTTAATTTCATTAATTTGCAAAACTAAAACCGAACTCAAAATCGATTTGGAATCAGGTATTTTTACGAGCGACCTCGCGCTCCTAACATCCATTCCTTTGCTGCAACTAATCCCACGAAAATAATACAACTGGAAACAATTAATAAAACAATAACGTTTTACATAAATTTTCTTCAAATCTACATTTTTTTCAATTTAAAAAAATATATTTTGTCACTGAAATATTACACTTTATATATAGAAATTTCACTCCAATAATGTTAAATATTTCAATCTCAACTACAATCATTTTCAAGTGTTTATATATGATTTATCTAAAGAATGTTAAATATAATGCTCATATCATCATTTCCAAGAGTTTATATATGATTTTCTTAAAGAATGTTACATACAAACTTCGAAATTTCACTACTATCATCAATTTAAAATAATATAATGTTTGCATTCCAAAACAAACTTGTTTTTTTTACTTCTCTGCGAAACTAAGCTGAACTAAATGTCGATTTGGAATCAAGTATTTTTACTAACGACCTCGCGCTCATAACATCCATCCATAGCTGTAAATAATCCAACGTAAAATATAAAATGCAACTGTATTTAATATTTTCGTTCAAAATTCATAATTCTTGGAAGACACAAACACATATAGTTTTATTCATTAAACGCTCTAAATATTACATAATCTTTGCAATATTTTTTTTTCACAAGTGACCTCGATTCATTACTGGTGTAACGCGTAAAATCTAATTGCATATAAAATGCAACTATAATAGTTAAAAATTAGATTATAAAAATTTTAACGAACGTTTAATTCTTTATCTTATCGAAAATAATTAGTTTAGCAATTAAAAACTAAAATCGATTCGGAATCATATATTTTTACGATCCCATAAGATCCATTAATTGCAGCAGCTAATCCCACGTAAAATTGCTTGCATCTAAATTGCAACTGGAAATAATGTATTTCAAAAGTTAATTGAAATTTTCTAGCGGTACGCCAGAAATAGAAACGCGAAAAGGTTTTGTAGAATCAATTATAAAAAAAAGAGTTGAAATAACGTTGTTTCAAGTAAATATGTATATTGAAATTAAAACCTAAAAGGAAAAGTTTCTTTCTTTTTTTTTTGGTTTTCGGGCCACCGTCTTACGCGGAGGCAGGTCCAATTAATTATATTTTTTGTATACTTTAGTTTCGTTCCTTTTCCTTTCGGAATAAATTAATTCTGAAATGATCTCGACTGTAAACAAGTAAATGCGCTTCGACCTGATTATGTTTGGGTTTTCGCTAATGGAATGTATATACAGATGCACAGATTTTTTCAAGGTCTTTATACTATCTACTTATATGTTTGCGTTTGGACTTTTCGCGATTCATAATATAAATACTTAAAAAACTTCACCTTTTTCTCAATAATTTCTTAAATACTTCGAAGGCAAACTTGAAATTTTTAAAATTAAACACTTAGATTTTTGCGTCTGGCTTTAGAAATCCATAATAACATGATTTTAAATATGTTCGCTTTCGTTACATTTTCGTCACGTTTTCGCGAAAGCTCTATATCGTGAAAACGTGACATTTTCAAATTAAACACAAAACATTCAAATGCACCCGCAGCAGGCATATTTCAAGACACATATTACATTCCATTCCACGCAATTACTTTTTCCTTTTAAAAAATGTACATCCTTTCATAACTTTCTTAAAGCTTTGCTAAATCTATAACTTACATATGTAATTGTGGAGAATTGGCCATTAAAAATATTTTTTATAACTAAATAAACAAATTATTAATAGTCTTGTTAACAGATTTTAAATATGTTGGAAACATTGTTATTTTAAAAATATTCTTATTATATTATTAAATAAGTTATAGTATAAATTAGATAATCGCAACCCGGAAATCGTATGATCAGGATATCGGGGAATGTAATCTGTTAAATCGCGTCCCACAAAGTAGCCGCTCGTACTGCAAATATGCTTCTCTTCGCAGCTCTTGCTCAACGTTAATCGCTTTACCAAATCCAATTAGAATCGTTCGCAATTTACCAACCGTTTACGTAATGAACGCATGAAAATTTTGACGCGAATTGTGACAGTGCGCGGCGATGAGGTACGGCGCGATTCCATTAAGCGGCGTGATCCGGTCAACTCGTCCCCGGCTAAATCACATTCGCAATCAAAATAAATTGCATGAAATTATTTATTATCGTTCCATAATCGAAAGATAATATCTGAATCCCGGTGCGGCAGTTCGCGCCCCGCAACAGCAACACACGCATAAGCAAAAAGAAAAAAAATACTGCATGCCTATGTTTATGACTCCTCCGGAATGGATTACTAATGCGTCCTGGTCATGCCTGCCCATAAGACAGCTATTTGAATAATATATGGACTCATCGAGCAGTAATAGCACAAACAAAACAAAAATGAATAATACAATGCCCGTTCTGATTAGGTTCCAACCTTTTGATTAGTTCGAGGTATAAATTCGCAAGCTGAAGGAGTACGCTTTCAGTTAACCGCTTAGTCTTATAACATGCAGCGTCAAAGTAAATATTGTAGTCAGAATACATTCAAACGTAAGTAAAGTATATTTAAATAGCAATTTTATTTCGTTTCATCATTATAGTATTGTAGTAGTAGTAGAAGCAATAATATTAATAGATATATTGTACTCCTGTCGTAGATTGTAGTTAAGAACTATAATTCAGTTTATCATAATAATCTAATACTAAACTAATTTTCGTTTGATGCAATATTAGTAATCTGATGTAGTCATCACCTATGACAACATTGTTAGATGCAAATTAGAGATCGACCCACGATCGATATAAATATTCATGTTGGTTATTTTGGGAGGACCAATCACCTATGTTTGGAAGCATGAAGTGAACAATGCATGCACGCAATTTGTTTCATAATTTATATTATTGAAATTCTCTAGTTGTTTTAATTAAAAGCATTATAAGTAATATAAAAATTGTATTGAACTTAGATTTGCGTCAAAATGTTTGAAGATAAAATCTATAAATGAAGGCGGAAATAGCTGTTATTGACTTTGGATTAAACTATAATTAAATTGTTGTGGTAGGCCGCGATCCAGAGAAAGCTCATCGAATACTAAATAACCAATAGCCTAGCTACCGAAACGCAGAAGTTATATTGTCTAAGATAATTCGAGTATATGAAAGTATGGACATGTTTTTTTTTATTATATTGTAGATGCTATCCAGCCACAATCGAAAGCCCCAGAAGCAGCTGCAAGGAGCGCAGCAGCGCCAACTGCACCAGTGAGATCTCTTACCCCACCAGGTAATAAATAGAATGCTGTTGTTATTGTAATAAATTTCATAAACAAACGGCTGCATCTGGCCTCTGGTATTTTTAGATGCTGAAGTTATGGAGGCACCATCGATCAATTCCCGCCAGCCGCCCGACGGCCATGAATTCCCAGATTACCAGGAAACGCCAGTAATTCCGAAACCCATAATGTCAGGCCGCATTCCGAATCCTATACAATCCAGATCATTAAACTCCCGGGAGCAGCAGAGCAGTAATAAAGTTCGTAACATGATTGCCAAATTCTCGACAAGTCTAGATGAGCAGCTAACGTCGGAGCCAGGCGCGCTCGAGTCATACAAGAGCCTGTCCAAATCTGTGATGAACATGAACACAATTGTTCCGAGTTCCTTAACTAATGCTAACTACACTTTAAACAACAAGAGCTCTATAGACTTATCGGAAACCTTGCCAGAGAAACAAACTTCACTTGCCACGGCAAAGGCACCGCGATTAGGGCACATGCGTTCACAGAGTATGATTAATATCTCTGAACAGAAGCCGAAAACAGATCGCTGGCATTTAATTGCTGAACAACAGAGAAGATCTTTCTCGAAATTGAAGGGTTTGATCATACCGGAACATACGGACATTGACGAAAATGTAGCAACGGTGGATCTACCAGAAATCAAGAGCGTCGTCACTCATACTCTTCCACTAACGAAGGAAAAATCCTCACCTACAAACGTACATGTGCCGAACCACAGCCGCAACTCATCCACGCCTAGCTTGACCACTCCGATCTGGAACTCGAACAATTCCAATGCCATACCTAAATATTCGCCGGCGTTCAAGCGGAAAAGCTTGCAGATCTACGGATCGAAGCCGGAGGAATCGAAGCCAAATCCGCAGAAGCAATCAATTACTAGTCAATTGGATGATGAGAGTCGTCTGCCAGTAACATTGTCTTTGAACGAGGCTCCTAAGTCATTAGAGAGTATAACTTCCCCGACACGTTCCGACTGCAGCTTCGAGTATATGAGCAGCTCACCAGAACTGAAGGCCACCAAGGTAGTTGCCGACCCCAAGCCAATTGCTAAACCTAAGGAAGAGACCGGCCGTTCCGAAGATGAGAGCGATAATGATTCTGCGGTAAGCTCGAGCCAGTCGAGTTACATTTCCAGAAATTCACCACCGGTGTCCCCGAATCACCTGCAATCCAATTTCCCGACCCCGCGCGAAAGCGACCTGTCTTCGCGTACCTGTGGCAAATACGAGTTAACCGGTTCCGAATTGCAGACCGCCGACAGCTTAAACCCGCGCCTGCTGAAGCCCCAAAGCGTCGAAGCGATCAACCGGAAAAACATATTGGCCTCAGCAAAATGTCGCAGCGGTCGCGATCTTAAGGTCGGCTCCCCGCTTATCCAGCGGAAATTTGATGAGGAAGTCACAAAGACAGAAGTTGTCGAGCATCCGACGGTCGTCGAAGAAGCGCCGCCAGCGGAGGCGAATGGCCACAAACCCAAAGAAAACAAGCGACCGCCCACTTTGGACTTCAGCAAAATTCTTCCTAGGTCCACCACAAAAAATAACAAGACAGCCAGCGTCACAGATTTGCGGAAGAATTTTGAAAAGATGGCACCGCCAACTCCAAAAGTCCGAACACCTACCATTACTCCAGCGCAACCATCACCGAAAAGCACAAGTCCGATAGCTACTATTACCACTAAACGCAACTCATTGCCATCTATTCCGCAAGTCAGCGCGAAGTCCTTAGATACCAAGGTAGAGGAGCTATCCAAAACAAAACTATTTTAAACAATCAACATCTCGATCTTTTAGGAAACCACGAAGATTATCGTCGAAGCAATAACTAATTTAGACGAGCCTATTACCAAAGAAGAGGTCAAAGTGATTAACCTCTGCCCAGAAATCGCAGGAGGCAGCATTGGAATAACGTTGGCTGGAGGAGTTGATTACGAAACAAAGGAAATCACTGTAAGTTCTCAATTGATTAGTGAAGTGATCTAAATTATTTTTCTTTCGTTACAATCAAAATATTAATAATCTTTTGTCAATTATATTTTTAGGTACATAAGGTACGTCAGGGGAGTCCAGCTCATCGTGATGGACGCCTATCTAAGGGCGTTAGGATTTTAAGCATAAATGGAAAAACAATGAAAGGACTTACTCACGCTGAATCGATAGCCATTTTAAAAGTAATTATTTATTGAACTAGCATTATTAATAAAGTATAACATGCATATGTATACATAGGAAAACGTTCCTGAAGTAGTTTTGGTAATATGTAACATGAAAGAAGTAGCAACTACCCCGGCGCTAACACCATCTTCTCGGCATAGCTCCATGTATGATCTTATAAAAATCGCTCCTAAGGGTACGTATCACAAATATAATCATAGGTACAAAATTATAATTTATAAAATACAGAAACGTCGATTCCGGCATCCGGTGTGAAGCAAGAAGAAATTGTGGTGACTTTAGTTAAAGATGCTGCCAGTTTAGGTTTTAGCATGGAAGGCGGCAAAGACTCGCTGCAGGGAGATGTGCCACTGGTCATTAAAAAGCTATTCACTGGTAATTTTTCTTTTTTTTTACTGTTTATACTATTTCTTTATACTATTTTGTTGTAGGAGGAACTGCAGACAAGTGTGGAAAATTGAAAGTAGGGGATGAAATCATTGATGTGAATGGCACAAATGTGACAAACATGCCGCGAATAGATGTCTGGTCATTAATGAAAAAGTTACCGGACGGAGACGTCACACTTAAAGTGCGAAGATAAAGCAACACTTTTAGTCAGACACAGTGTACATATTTTTATACATATATAACTTCTTGCTTCAAATCGTTTCTTATAAGAGATCTGCAGAATTTTTTTTAATTTACTATAAATGCTTAAATATCAGTATTTTCTTCGTCTTTATATAACTTCAGAAAATGTTATCTTATTTCTAATGATAAATATATATATATTTATATACAAAAAAAAACAATTATGACTTTTACTCTCATTAAATACTAACTAAAATAAATAGAGAACGAAAATAAACTTAAAAGAATTAATAACAAATAAAAACAAACACATAGAATTCAAAATACGGAGCATTATAACGTCATTCTGCTAGCGTAAGTTAACATATTAGGTACTTAGAAATGACTCTCCAAACGACATACTGCTTTGCCATTCACAAATCCTAATACAGGTGCATCATACGGCACATCCCGATCTGTTGATACAGCATATCCAGCTTTATCAAAGCCTATTATGTTAAATACTTTAATTTTTGAATTTTTATCCATTTTAACGACAGTTTCTGCAGCTTTTGCTTTGGACCTTTCAAATTTTTTTTCATATGATAAAGTAGCCAAAAAATCCTTGACTGATTTATGACCTTGTGCTTGTGCCATTGGGAATAGTATTCCGGTGGGACGTTTCCCTTGCCTATTACGACAAATTGAACAGTTGCAAATACCACGACAAGGAGGACAGGACCAATTTGGATTCTTAAGAGCATCGCGTGCGTCCTCGCCGTATCTGTTCATCAGACATGTTCCACAAAATTGTCCTCTTACACCAGTGCAATTACCACTTCTACAATAAGTTTTACTATCCTTTGTCTTTTGTCTACATTGGTGACAGCTTGTACCTTGCTCTGAATAAGTTTTGTTATAACCTTTGTATGCAATACGGTTTAAATAATCCTGTGTGATATTCTCTACAGCAACACAAGGTACTGGTGCAAACTTAGTGACAATAGTCCTCCTTTTTTTTGGAATAAAGAAAGTTGGTTCATCATCTTCAAATTCTTCTTCACTTGAAGACAAACTGCTTTTATTAGGTGATGTCTGTTCGATTCCCTAAAATTACATTTATGTTTAATAACAAGTAGCAGCAATGACAACATTATTTTAACTTTATTATAAGGGCACATTAATATTTTCACTCATAATAAAGTAAATTGTGTTAATAAATACGTTAGATTATTCTATGGTTATGAAGTGTCAACAAACAAATAGAGAGAAAATGTAAATACCTCAGCTAACTCCTTATAGAAAAACGCCGGTTTTTTGTTTGCCAGCCGGGTCGATCTCTTAACCTCGGGAACTTCAGTCAATTTTTGCACATGAATGGATGGAGCCTTACGTAAATTTTTACGTTGCCTAGGGATCCGGCGTTGAGTGGCTTTCAGATATGTAATGTTTTCCGTTAATCCAGAGGAACCAAAAGCTGCCGCCACCTATTAAAGAGAAACATAAAGTAATAAAGTTCGTTGTTATCTAAGACTTACTTACAAATTTATCTATTTCTTTCATATTTTCCAAACGAGTTTTCTCGATATCCGTAAGTTCATCATCATCACTGAAGGAATACATCTTCTCATAGATCTTTTTTCACCAAAGACAATATACAAACTAATACACTATCAATACACTTCAATAAACTTGTACAAACAGTATCTCTGACTGCAACGGCTCTAGACGGTAAACAAATGAAACACGTGAAAATTTTCCCGCTCTCTTCAGGGTGCTACTAATAGCCCCCTAGCGACAAAGGTGAAAAGTTATTTTTATATAATATTATTATCATATATTTTATTTTGTTTATTAAGTTATGTATTAATCATATTAATGTTAAACATAACTAAATCATTAGTAAATTATTTATTTAGTAAATTACTTAACATTATTTAAATAATTCTTTTGAACTACCATTATTAGTAAATACAATTTCAAATTCAAATTATATTTTTGTAAACAACAAAAATTTCGTGAATTATAAATAGTATAAATTAATGTAATATCTGAATAATGTAAATTAAATATTAAAATCAACAAATAAAGGGGGGGAAATCCATATTGGGTGAGTCACTGGTATTTATTCCAACCAATGCCATTACAATTTATACGTACGTATATAGAGTACATTAATTTATTAAGCATATTAGAAAGGATGAATCTAGGAATTTCCAAATCCTGACAGGACTTGTGTTTTTTCCCCCAGACATTTACATTTCCTTGTAACTATTGCCAACATTTCAAACATAAGGGTGATTAGGGTTGTTGGCTGTTGGTCTGTTTCAGTATAATAAAATGTTGTTTTAGTCCATATATACATTCCAAGCAGATTAGGGTGGCTCAATTATATTTAATGTGACAAAGAAGAAATTAATTGAACATACAAAAGTACAAAGTATTTATCTATGTAAGTATTCATGCATATTTATAATTGGTTTTCTTGTGAAAGATTGATAATCTTTGCAGTGAACATAAGCCACTTTCTGTTTCAGTGAAATGTCTGTATTAAAGACAAGTACCTCAGAGAGGACAAGCATTCATGAAATGTTACGGGAAGCAGCACCAAGTGATGGAAAGGGCAATGTCTTGGCCACCATTGAAGCGAAAACAAATCATGTACATTCCAGATCCTTGCCAGCTAGCACCAGCTCGCCAGCTATTCTTATGCCTAGCTCTCCAACACAGAATGATGACACAACTATTTACAAGAACAATTCTAGAATAGAAAACATTAAGAACTGGTCCATATCCACCTATAAGTGCACCAAACAGCTGATGTTTGAAAAGTTAGGCAAATCTTCCAGAACTGTAGATGCAGGTAATTTCTATATGGATTAAACGTTGTACCATTCTAACACAAATTTATTTAGAACTTGAAGGGCAGATTGAATCACTGAGGGATACTCAAAAGAAGTATATAAATATTCTCCGATTGGCAAGAGCTCTTACCAATCATTTTTATCATGTAGTTCAAACTCAAGTAAGGTTACTCCAGTTACATTTCAAATTAATTTATTAATTATTTGTGTATTAGCATGCTCTAGGAGAAGCGTTCTCTGAGTTGGCTCAGAAATCACCAGAGCTTCAGGAGGAATTCCTCTACAATTCAGAAACACAACGAAATTTAACGAAGAATGGTGAAACCCTTTTGGGTGCTCTGAATTTCTTCACGTCTTCAGTGAATACTCTGTGCAATAAAACCATTGAAGATACTCTTCAAAGCATAAAGCAGTATGAGGCTGCACGAATTGAGTACGATGCATACCGCACAGATCTGGAATCGATGTCTACAAAACCAGATGGAAGTATGGGTTTAGAAGACGCCCAGCAAGGCTACGAATTGCATCGGCAGCAGTTCATGAAGTTGCGAGCTGAGGTCGCGGTCAAATTAAAGTTTTTGGACGAAAACAGAGTAAGAAATCTTACAGTATTACATTCAATTAAAATAATAACACTTTATATTTTAAGGTGAAAGTAATGCACAAGCAATTGCTGCTTTTCCATAATGCTGTTTCCGCTTATTTTTCCGGAAATCAAACAGCTTTGGAGGCAACATTGAAGCAGTTTAACATCAAAGTGAAAACGCAAAACTCTAATTTCCTTTCATGGTTGGAACAGTAAACGGATTGTTCCTATTAAATGTAATATTCTAGTCAATGGCGAAAAAAGGAAACAAAACTTAAAGCTTATTTTTGTTTGTTTAAATAAACAAAAATAATAATAATCCAATTAACTCCATCTTCTAAGCAATTCACGTCA
This sequence comes from Nicrophorus investigator, assembly GCA_963457615.1. NCBI lineage: Eukaryota > Metazoa > Arthropoda > Insecta > Coleoptera > Silphidae > Nicrophorus > Nicrophorus investigator. The sequence goes on from OY735146.1 coordinate 10,460,659, forward strand.
CATTAAGCTTACTTGCTTCGATTAAAATAATTTCTACCAGTATTAATTTAATTTTTGGTGATTCGTTATTTGAATAACATTGAGCTGAAATTTTTACAACTTCTTCCGATGTAGGGTGTGAAACTGTTTCCTTAAATATATAAAAAAAAACAAGGATTCACGATTCACCTTACACGGCATTCCTTGCTTTAATTATTTATTTATCCTAATCATTTAATAATAATTATTTTCATTTTAAGGTAACAATGACATACTATGATTTATAATTTCATTGACATACAATATTGGCCGGAAATATTAATCAAGAGTTATATAAAAAGTGTTACCTTGCTGTTCTAAATAACAATAATTAAATGTTAAATTATATACGTTTTTGTTAACATTACAAGGGAAATGATAGGAATTAGTCCCAAGATTTTGTATTACCGAGTATTTACAAAGAATAATTTCTATTTAAAGCTCGGTGTTCTGGTTTTGTCGCAAGTGTTTTTTTATTTTATTTTGGGACTTATGATTTTTGATTTTCGTGTAGCTTTTGAATGTACTTTTGTAACAATGAAATTAATTAAAAAATAAACAACAATTCGAGGAAACTAATTCATTTTTGCACGTTTGTAAAAAAAATTACGTAACTAATAATAATTAAAATGTTTGGCAAAGTGTAACAAATATCACCAATGTATACAGTATGTACCATACATTATATAATAAACAAAATAAATCGGTCATTGCGTATTTTTAATAATACGCATGTATATTTTAACACTAATGGATTTTCTCGCAGACCAATAAAGTTGTGGAAATTTAAGTTAATCAGTTTAACTAGAGCGAATCTCAATGTCTACCACTTACAAAAAATACATGTAAAACGCAAATTAAATAAATTAAAATTTAAGCTATATTTTATTTTTCTCAAAATCCTACACAATATTGAATATCCAATTAAAAAATGTGGTAAATATAATTAACTAATTTTAATAACAGTTTATTCAGCACTACTAGATAAAATACATTTTAAAATAGTTGGTTGTCGTACCATTGGTAAGCTGTTGAATTCTCGTCAATAATTTTATACTCGGTACATTTTCCCCTAAAAGTATGAATAGTTAGTTATTTGGATAATAAAGGAATTATATATACTTGTTGTAACGAATGCAACCGCCTTTTAAAGGACCCTTTTTGAAGCACTGAGGTCCCAGAATGTTGAAATAGGTAAACCCTATTTCCTTTGAGATCAAACTGTACCCTTCACTGAGACAGTTGTAAAAAGCAGTATCACAATCGCAATGAGATCTAGTGAATACACCATCATTTTTCAAGCCATATTTGGTCGATTTCGAGTCGATCCCTTCAGGACAATTGTCGTGATCCCTACAACACTTGTCAGTCTTTGCGAACACTCCAAGATCATCAAAGCCCTTGGCCTTATTCCCATCTCCGCACCACCTAGTTCCTAAAGCAGATTTCTCCATAAAATTTTAATATAAACCAATCAAATATACCTGGAAATATAGCTGAGACATGCTTTTTAAAAGGTCCCAAAGCACCGCTGAAGAATGTAGCGTTCGTATCTAATCCGCTCGTACCCCTAATGAAGGGAATATTTCTTCCTATTTTACGCGCGCCTTCTTTAACAAAATTCACACCCTTTTCTATAAAACTTGTCCTGGTCGCATTCACTGGAGAATTGTCGGACTGTCTGAACAGCGTATCCTGGATAGCTTTATGAACTGTAGCTGGCAAGAAGAACCGCGGCTGCAGAATGATTTCATCACCTACAATAAATAATATTAAATAAACCAAAGATCCGCAAAGCATTTACCATTATCTATGTAATCCGCGGAATCTGCGAAGCCGGAGAACATGAGCAACGCGCAAAAACTTCCCAAGAACAGCATTCTTCTGCAACGCAAAGCATATTGAAAGAATAAAAAAAGTAAAACCGTATTTCAAAATCAGAAATGCTTGGCCAAACACGAACGCAATTTGCTGATTTATTAAAAAGTAAGAAGTAGTACAAAGAAATCATTTAAAAAAAATACAAGAATCATTGAATAATGAATCCAGTTATTTTATTAAAAACGTTATAAAGACCACATGTGAAAGTTTGAATTATATTAATTTTGGTTTTATACTTTTCTTTAATTCAAACTCACGCTTATTTTCGTGTACTTGTTTCTCTGGCTTTAATGTAATTAACTGCAGCTACGATTCGTTATGTACTGAAAGCTGGAAAACCAACTAATCTGGTTTTATATTAATTATTACGCTTGGTAATTAAATATGCAATAATAAACAACCTTCAAATGGTGTGGTAAATGTCCATTTGTTCAATTTCAATTGCTTTAGCCGCCGTACTCCACAATAATTCTATATTTTGCCAATGTTTTTCTTCTAATTATTTAGCGCGACAACAATGGAATTATACAATAATTATAACAACCTTCTCTTTTATCTGTAAACATTTTTATCCTTTTTTAAATGAAGTACTGTAAGTACCTGTCTCTATTATTAACAATAACGGAATAACACTCAATTATCTAGTTTACGTAACAATTATAAATACCATTCATTAATTCGATTCAGCGTACAATTCGATTTAAAAAATAACTGGAAATCAGCGCGAATTAGCATTTCAATAATTTAAAATAATATAATTGTTTGAAAAAAAAAACACGATTTCCTTTCTTTTTCAATCAATTTTAAATTTTACAAAAATACAAATATTTTTAGTAAAAATTGAACCATTATTTCATAATTGTTTTTTTTATCAAATAATGATAATATTTATAATTATTTGAAATTTTGCATATGGTATACATCTGCTTTTTAATAGATAAAATGATGTAATTTAATAAATTTAATATTTCTGTTTTTAAAAATTCTAATTGCATTATAAAATTGCCTGATATACATGTATCAATAACCATTTTCATTATTTCTTCTTATTCTTAACTATTTCTTTCATTATATTGCCCTTCTAGTATATTTATAAGAAACTTTAGTAACAGTTGAACAAAAGTGCAATCTTTTTTTTTAAATATTGGTATAATGGGGGTGGTTATAAGTATATTTCTTTTGTTGGTAGAACTTATAAGCAATTAAGTTTCGAGGCACAGGTGGATGTTGTGTCCAGCGGCGTCCAGTTTGTATTGTATTACGAATAAGAATATACCTGAAGGAATACAAACAAGAAAAATGTTGTGACGCATTGATAAGAACCGTTTATATTTATGATTTGTAAAGATCTCAGAAGTGTTTCAGTTTTGGTATAAGGTATGGATTATTTAAAATTAACTTTAATTCAAAACTCCCACATTAAACAGTTTAGTGTTTGTAAACAATCCAATTTAAAAAAGAAATGCCACTCCCTGTGCATATAAAATTACTCATTCTATGAATTATTTGTAGATAATTATGTGGGATCTCATATATGCAGTGCTTCTTGCATTTCCACTAATCATAGCACAAAGGCTGTATCCAAATTTAGATGACTATAATCAGAATGATATTAGTGATGATATGTATTATGAACAATGTCCACAGCATTGGATTAAGTATAGACAGAGTTGTTACAAGTTCATTAAATCTCCATTAAGGCCCTATGCAGAGGCCCGAAGGATTTGTCAGGTATGATATATAAAATACTAATTAATTACTTCAATGAAATGACTCATGCTTTTCAGACATATAGCCCAGAACAGGGAGGCTCTGACTTAATTTCTTTGAGCAATTCAGATGAACATGGGTTTATTATAAATGAATTAAATTGGAGAGATCCACAGCACAGAAAATGGTATATTGGAGCAAATCAACAGAATCCAAATTACTGGATAAATCCAGATGGCAGTCAGTTAATTAATATGGAAAATGCTTTCCTAATGGATTCTGATGCTTATGGGAAAGACTTTTTAGCATATAATTTTTCCAAAGATATAATGCACTGGGGTTTCCAGCCAGTGAGGGGAGATGAATCCTTGCTGTTTATTTGTGAAGCGCACATCAGCAGCTTACAAAGACTGATTAGTGATGATAGAACTTATACTTATGGAATTGACATTATTGATTCAAAGAAAATACCTCAGGGGCCTTACTTTATCAAGCAACCACAAGATGTGACTTATGATACCTCAAAATCTAAATTATATAATGATGTAACACTTATGTGCCTTGCTGGTGGATATCCTACACCTGTATATGAATGGTTCAAAGAAGATTTTGAGAATGACAGATTAGTGGCTAGAAAGATAGATCCATTAATTGATGAAAGGGTTACTATTAGTGGTGGAATGTTGATTATCAACAGACCAGACCAGAAAGTTGATAGAGCTACATACCACTGCAAAGCAAAGAACATATTCGGTTCTATAATATCAGAAAGTGTGAATTTGAATTTTGGATTTATATCTGAGTTTGTTCTGAAGAGGTCTCCGGAAAACGGAAACCAAAATTGGGGAAAAGTATTGTTCTGTGATCCTCCACATCATTTTCCTAGCGTTAATTATTACTGGTCAAGAGAGTATTTTCCCAATTTCGTTGAGGAAGACAACAGGGTGTTTGTTTCAAACGATGGTGCCTTATATTTTTCTGCATTAGAATCTATTGATAGAGGTAATTACAGTTGCAGCGTTCAAGCGGAATTTACAGATACAGGTCGGAATGGTCCATTCTTCCCGCTGAGAGTAAACCCTCATTGTAAGCTATCTTATATGCAAATGTTTTTTTTTAAATTTATTTAATTGTAATAATTTTTACATGAAGCTAACTATCAGCAACTGAAATTTCCAAACAACTTTCCCAAAGCCTTTCCAGAAGCTCCTATTGCTGGTAAAGATGTTAGATTAGAATGTATGGCATTCGGATAGTAAGTTTATTTTTTTATTATTTATAAAATTCGGTGCTTGATAATGAAAAAAAAACAATAACAGTGAAGAGCAATTTAATAAAATAAGCCTTATTTCAGTCCCATTCCTAGCTACAATTGGACGCGTAAGGGAGGAAATATCCCTCGTAATTCATACCTATCGAGCTATAATCGGGTATTAGTTATAAGAAACGTGCAGGTCGAAGATGAGGGAGAATACGTTTGTAGAGTGTACAATGATCGCGCTTCGCATCAGAACAGCGTTATAATAAATGTACAAGCCGAACCAAACTTTACCATTCCACTTGCCGATAAACATGTTGATAGTAAAGGAGAATTAGTTTGGACCTGCGAAGCGTTCGGTATTCCAGATGTGAATTATACCTGGTGGAAGAACGGTAGGCAGTTGGTCATGGGATATATGGATAGCGAGGATAGGACAAGAATTAAAATCCAAGATAATGTATTGACTATAACCGGTTTAGATGACGATAGGGATCCAGGGATGTACCAATGTCGCGCTACTAATACTTTAAAAACTAGGTATTCTTCAGCGCAACTAAGGGTGTTGTCTTTTAAACCATCATTTAAGAAGTATCCAATGGAATCTGAAACATACGCAGCTGAGCATGGAAATGTTACAATTGTATGTAAACCGGAAGCGGCTCCAAAGCCAAGATTTGTTTGGAAGGTGAACGGCAGAGTGATAGCCACGGGAGGTCATAGAAAGATCATGGATAATGGAAACCTTATAATAGCTCCTGTGTCTAGAGATGATGAAGGCATTTACACTTGCACTGCAAGTAATCAACTTGGGATGGATGAATCGAGAGGTCGATTGATTGTATTGAGACCACCGAGATTGGTGGAACAATTAAGACCGAGAGTGGTCAAATCAGTACAACAAATGTTATCATTCTATTGCCTAGCGGAAACCGAAGAAATGCTTGACATCGCTTATATTTGGACGCACAACGGTATTAGGATTCGCGACATTGACGTCAAAAATTCTTATAATAAAATAGTAAGACTTGTTAATTGTGATATTGTGAAATTCTTCATTACGGTTATTTCTTCTAGAAAATGGAGGGAGGGTCTTTGAGCATTTCAAACGCAACCTTTGCAGATGCTGGTGAATATGAATGTATTGTAAAATCCGCAGTTGGTAAAATATCTTCTAAATCCAGTGTGATCATTGAGGGACCTCCTGGTCCACCAGGTAATTGTTTATATAATTACGTAATTGCAGGGAAATGTAATTAATTAATTGTTATCAGGTGGTTTGCAAGTGATTGAAATTCAAAAGACTTCAGCCATATTACAATGGACTGATGGAGCTTCAAATGGAAGACCAATTCTCAGCTACACCGTTTTCGGAAGGACTAATTGGAACGATACGTGGGTGAACATAACACAAGGTTTGTTTGCTAAACAGATTGATAGGTACACGGGCAGAAAGGAGGCATTTATAGAAAATGCTTTGACTCCTTGGGCTACCTATGAGTTTAGAGTATCTGCTTGGAATGAGTTAGGCATGGGCGTAGCTTCAGTGCCAAGTCCTCGACATTCGACTCCTCCCGATTACCCCAAGATGCCACCGAGAAACATCGGAGGAGGCGGCGGTAACATTGGCGATTTAACTGTTACATGGACTCCGTTGAAGTTTGAAGAGCAATACGGTCCTGGCATTTATTATCGAGTACTATATAAACGCAGAGACTATGACACTAAATTCCATAGTGTAGATTTGCAAGAGTTCGGTAATACAGGAAAAACGGTCATCCACTTACCTTCAGTTGACTATTACTATACACAATATGTAGTGAAGGTTCAAGCTTTGAATGAGATAGGACCAGGTCCAGTTAGTAACGAAGTTATAATATATTCGGCCGAAGATATGCCTCAGGTAGCTCCACAATTGGTATTAGCACACTCTTATAATTCAACAGCACTGAACGTAAGCTGGAATCCAATTCTGGAAACCAGAGAAAATATTCGCGGTAAATTGATTGGGCATAGGGTAAGTGAAACAAGTAAGTTTCGCGAATGCAAAATACTGAATACATTGTTTTCAGCTGAAATACTGGAGGAAGGATAACAAAGAAGAAGACAGCATTTATTATTTGTCGAGGAACACACGGCCTTGGGCTTTGATTGTAGGTTTGATACCCGACACCTATTACTATGTGAAGGTAATGGCCTACAATTCTGCCGGAGAAGGCCCCGAAAGTGAAAGGTACATAGAGAGAACGTTCAGAAAAGCGCCGCAGAAACCGCCATCATCCGTGCACGTCTTCGGAGTGAATCCATCCACCATCAGGGTTGTATGGAGGTACGTCCAGCCAACAACCGAAGAGGAACCTTTGCAAGGCTATAAGGTACAGCTGATCATTTCCCAACTGTAACAAAACATGTCACATTAAAGATTGTTTAGATTCGTATATGGGATGTCGATCAAGATATGAGCACAGCTAATGATACAGTCATATCAGTTGGCGAAAAACTGGAAGCGTACGTTAGGAACCTATCGCCAGGAAGGACTTACAAAATGAGAGTATTGGCGTACTCGAACGGCGGCGATGGCAGAATGAGTTCTCCAGCGCATACATTCCAAATGGGTAATACCAGTATATCATTAGGACTCCAGGGGCAATTAACAGTAGGCTTTTCTTGAATTACAGGTGATCCTCAGACGTTCAAAAGCAGCGCGCACCGAAGCTTCCCTACAATATTAGTCCTCTGCACAATACTCACGCGAATATTTATTTTCTAAAGCATTCCTATACTATTTGCAATTATATTTTTGTATTTATATTACCTCTAGCAAATAAGCAATTTATATCTATAAGATCCGTCCACAAAATAGCTGTTCTTTTTTGTTAGCGAAATAAATCAATTCGATCTAGTGATGTTATTTTATTTACATTTTTATAAAAAGACATAAAAATTAATATGTAATTTAAATTCTAATAATACAGTATGCTGAAAAATGTACTTGTAAACCAAAATTAAAGTTATTAACTACTTTCTTATTTGATCTCTATGAAGAGCGTTGCGCAATTATTGAATAACCGCAATTGTGTTATGCAAGTATGGTGGCATAGCACGGAACAGTATTTGAAAACATAATTTATTTTTCATCCATGATTTATACTTTTGAGTAGCCATTGCAATGTTGACCACTAATATAAAATAGATAAATAATTCTAGATAATTTATAAATATTTTAATTACTATTATACTAAAAATGTATACTATTCATAGTACATAATCAAATCAATAATCTAGAAACACGCATAATATTTCTTTAAGGACAATGCTTCAAATAGTTTGAAGCTTTTAAACAAAATAAATCAATCAATATTTATCTATTTTTGATACCAATCGATAGCTTTACTGATTAAGCTTTATAAGAGGTGATTCTTAAGTTTCTTGTAGATGATGTAATTAGACTTCCAGTAATTCTTATTAGAAGTTTGCGCGCCACCATTTCGTACTAGTGCGGTTTCTAGGAGGGGCAAACTGAGGATAATTACTCACTCGGCGGCACATTTAATTGGACGTGCGAAGTTGGTACGTGTGAAATACTTGGCTCTACGACCAATTCTGTTTGAGCGCGGCTTCGCGATAGTCTGCGAGATTTTATTAGATTTTGCGGACTAGTTCAAGAACTTATTATCAAAGACTATATGTGCTAATTATAATATTTGGTGAAACATCAATCATCCAGATAAAAAACAAAGTTTTAATTAAGTAAATAATAGAAGTGTAGTTACTTGAGTCGATCAGGGTTTTGACGCAACGCAACATCAAGTCTACAGGTAATCAGCGCCGATTTATTTAAGTCAACAATAGAGTGCCTTGGTTTAGCGAAGCGCAAGTCTATTATGTTACTCAACTTAAGATAAAATAGACTCATGTTGTGCTTATATAAGTTATAATATATGAAGTAATTTCTAAAATTCTCTCATATATGACAATGACTATATAACAAGTATGACAATGACTATATAACAAGTATGAAAAAATATTATATAATCTAAGATGTAATGGATCAATAGTATAAAGTTTTGAGATCAACACGAATGGTTTCTAAGAAAATATTATTTTAAATTTTGACTTTGTCATCGGATATTGTAATAATGTAAACATCGCATTGTGTATCGCTAAACAAAACAAACAAATTCAAGTCTGCAGTTTCATTATATCAGTGATATTTAAATAAATCAGCGCTTATTAAAAAAATAATTGAAAATAATCTAAATTATGAGAAACATTTATTGAATTAAAAAATGTGCAATTGTGTTTTTAATATATTATATATTATTTTATTGTGCGTATTTCACGTTTATTTAGTGGTTGTAATTAGAAAATTTGAAAAATATTTAGGTTTTGTATTTTATTTTCAGGATGTCACAATTTGATTTACATTTGCCAATCGTTAGTGAAGAGCACCACAAATCAGATGCACATGTTGAAGACTTGCATAAAATTATGAAAGATATGTGCTTGGACACTTCTAAGGAATGGACCAATGGTCGAATTCCTGACTTAGGTTTGGTAGATATCAAAGTACCATTAACCAAGCCCCCTCATTATAGTTTATACCCGGTATACCAGCACCGTACAATGATAATTGAAGCACTCGGAGAAAATGGAGTATACCTTATATCAGGGCACGTAGCATCTGGTAAGAGCACCCAAATTCCAATTTACCTGTTGGAAAATATGCGAATGAAAGATGAGAAAGGGAAAATACTAATGATCAGACCAGAAAATTTCGGTACTTTGGCGATGGCAACACAAATAAGCAAACAATTGGATGAACCGCTGGGTATAAATATAGGATACGTATCCAAATACCAAACCATAATGAAACAAAGCACATGTTTAATAATGTGCACTTATGAAATTTACATCAATACCATTATTGATCGTAGAGAAATTAATGAACATATTACTCATATAATCGTTGACGACATTGATAAGGAATCTAAATATAAGAACCTATTGCTGACAATAATAAAAAAGTTTATGAACATGTACGTAAATGTTAAAATCATTTTGATATCTGATAGTGATATCAATAATGATTTGATATATTTCATAGATGATATCAAAGAGATCAAGTTGTTTATGACCCAGCAAAATACAAATGTAGTTTACTTTGATCAGATAGCAAACAAAATCCAACATCCTATGAAAATGGAAGAATATGATGTGTTGTCCACGATAGCCAATCTTATACTGCGAATTAATTTAGAAAACAACTCTGTTGCCATTCTTGTATTCCTGAAGGACTTCGAAGAAATAGAAATTATCAGGAAAAAATTGTGTCATTATAATAGGTTTAATTTAATTACCATCTTAGAAGAAGTTTATTCGAACAGCGGGCTAGAAAAATTTGCGGAGAAGAAAAATTCTCAGGATGTAATTTTAACTAACGCGTGGTATTTGCATCATAAAGATGCGAAGTACATTATAGATAGTGGCAAAAAGAAAATAGTCGAATTAGACGTGGTATGTTGATTTATTTTTATATAAACAATTTTATATCATATTAATGTCTGTAGGCTACTGGTCAATACTTTGTTTACGAGGATTGGATTAGCCAGAAGTGTGCTGATATGAGAGTGTGTCGTGGTGTTAATAATCCTATTAAGGTATATAGGTTTTACACGTTGCGAAATTACAGTATGTTGCGATCTACTATTGACAGTTCATATGAACTTAGGCACTTGGAGGTAAGATACTTATCGCATCTTAAGCAACGATGATTATAATCCTGTTTTATTCTATAGGCTTGTATTCTGCGAGTTAAGATGACAAATCTAAGTATTTATTATTTAAATAGTGCGTTGCAGAATGTTATGATCCCAATAGATGATTTAAGTGTGGATAAAGCCATTAAAAGGCTGACCGCAATTGAAGCAATCGATAATCATGGAGTTGTCACTCCTATGGGCCGCCACTTAATTAAGCTTTCCGTGGATCCTTTTTTGGGAAAAATGTTGTTATATGGTTGCGTGCTATGCTGCGTGGATCCTGTAACTACTATAGTTGCAGCAATCGAATTAGGACTGATTGTCAATTTACCCAAAACCAATTCGTTCATTGACACGTTTATCGATCATTGCGATGGAGTGAACAGCACCCATTTGCTTTTTTTGAAAATTTTCCAGGAATGGGAGATGAAGTTAATAATGCACGAGGAAGCAACTGCATACAAACCGAAGTACGGGTTCACACACGAGCAGTTGAAATTGGTGCTAACCAAGCGTGTACAATTGATTTGGGAGCTTGGAAACATTGGTTTTATTCAATCGAATAAAAATTATAATCTGGGTGCCACCAATAAGAATTCTAATAGCTGGGCTATGATTAAACTTTGCTTGGTGGCTGGTCATTTCCCAAATATTGCAAAATATAATTTCAAGAAGAATTTACTCTTTGATTGCAAGTAATATTTCAGAAATAAAACAAAACAAATCAAATTTTATTTTCTTATTTGTAGCACGCGACAGCAGCATCAATTATGTGCGACGAGTCTAGCTAAATCTATGATGTTCAGCAATATGACATGTGTGTTTGTCTTTAACGAACTAATTCCTGAAGACGGGGAATCAAATTTTATATGTTACACCGCCGTGTCTCCTCTCACAGTAATATATTCAACTTATATCTGATCATTACCTATGTGTGTCTTTATATCGTTTCAGTCCTATCTTGTTGCGCCTAGTTGGAAAGGCATTGATGGTCGGACTTTGTATGTAACAAGCGATACCTATTTTGTATTTTTATCAATGGCGTTTGAAAAAATCATAAAATTGCGTATGCTCAATCCTAAGAAAGCTATGCAAGAAACGCATAAAAGAACGCTGACAACCATTCGTCATATGTTGGAGACTGAGGATATTTCCTGTAATTTAGGAAACCCAAGCACGTTCTCCACCAGAGCTCCTCTGAATTTTATTAACAAATTCACCCACCCACAAATTCATTTTGTTATGTAATTTTTTTTTACACAATTTTAAAACATACGCTTTTGCTTGTTTATTTGTATTATATACATATACATGCAATTATTATTACGTGCCATTATTATATACATGCAATTATTATATGCATGCAATTATTATATACATGCAACATTATTTTTATTACGTTGTCTAATTTTAAATTCCAAATATTTGATGGCTATGAAATATTTTTAAAATGTGATAAATGTATTTAATTTAAAAAAATATAAAAAACAAAAAATTAAAATTGTCTTGTTCTATGAAAAATTCTAATTTATTAAAAAAAAATTCCTTAATTTGGGCTATCGATCGAACTTTCTTACCGAAAAATTATTATTCTCATTATTTTAATGGATTTCTAATTTCCACTGTAGAAATTTTCAAAAAATATAAATATTTATGCAGCTAGTAAGGTGGGAGTATTAAAATAGCGCGAAGACATGTTTAATAATGTGCACTTATGAAATTTACATCAATACCATTATTGATCGTAGAGAAATTAATGAACATATTACTCATATAATCGTTGACGACATTGATAAGGAATCTAAATATAAGAACCTATTGCTGACAATAATAAAAAAGTTTATGAACATGTACGTAAATGTTAAAATCATTTTGATATCTGATAGTGATATCAATAATGATTTGATATATTTCATAGATGATATCAAAGAGATCAAGTTGTTTATGACCCAGCAAAATACAAATGTAGTTTACTTTGATCAGATAGCAAACAAAATCCAACATCCTATGAAAATGGAAGAATATGATGTGTTGTCCACGATAGCCAATCTTATACTGCGAATTAATTTAGAAAACAACTCTGTTGCCATTCTTGTATTCCTGAAGGACTTCGAAGAAATAGAAATTATCAGGAAAAAATTGTGTCATTATAATAGGTTTAATTTAATTACCATCTTAGAAGAAGTTTATTCGAACAGCGGGCTAGAAAAATTTGCGGAGAAGAAAAATTCTCAGGATGTAATTTTAACTAACGCGTGGTATTTGCATCATAAAGATGCGAAGTACATTATAGATAGTGGCAAAAAGAAAATAGTCGAATTAGACGTGGTATGTTGATTTATTTTTATATAAACAATTTTATATCATATTAATGTCTGTAGGCTACTGGTCAATACTTTGTTTACGAGGATTGGATTAGCCAGAAGTGTGCTGATATGAGAGTGTGTCGTGGTGTTAATAATCCTATTAAGGTATATAGGTTTTACACGTTGCGAAATTACAGTATGTTGCGATCTACTATTGACAGTTCATATGAACTTAGGCACTTGGAGGTAAGATACTTATCGCATCTTAAGCAACGATGATTATAATCCTGTTTTATTCTATAGGCTTGTATTCTGCGAGTTAAGATGACAAATCTAAGTATTTATTATTTAAATAGTGCGTTGCAGAATGTTATGATCCCAATAGATGATTTAAGTGTGGATAAAGCCATTAAAAGGCTGACCGCAATTGAAGCAATCGATAATCATGGAGTTGTCACTCCTATGGGCCGCCACTTAATTAAGCTTTCCGTGGATCCTTTTTTGGGAAAAATGTTGTTATATGGTTGCGTGCTATGCTGCGTGGATCCTGTAACTACTATAGTTGCAGCAATCGAATTAGGACTGATTGTCAATTTACCCAAAACCAATTCGTTCATTGACACGTTTATCGATCATTGCGATGGAGTGAACAGCACCCATTTGCTTTTTTTGAAAATTTTCCAGGAATGGGAGATGAAGTTAATAATGCACGAGGAAGCAACTGCATACAAACCGAAGTACGGGTTCACACACGAGCAGTTGAAATTGGTGCTAACCAAGCGTGTACAATTGATTTGGGAGCTTGGAAACATTGGTTTTATTCAATCGAATAAAAATTATAATCTGGGTGCCACCAATAAGAATTCTAATAGCTGGGCTATGATTAAACTTTGCTTGGTGGCTGGTCATTTCCCAAATATTGCAAAATATAATTTCAAGAAGAATTTACTCTTTGATTGCAAGTAATATTTCAGAAATAAAACAAAACAAATCAAATTTTATTTTCTTATTTGTAGCACGCGACAGCAGCATCAATTATGTGCGACGAGTCTAGCTAAATCTATGATGTTCAGCAATATGACATGTGTGTTTGTCTTTAACGAACTAATTCCTGAAGACGGGGAATCAAATTTTATATGTTACACCGCCGTGTCTCCTCTCACAGTAATATATTCAACTTATATCTGATCATTACCTATGTGTGTCTTTATATCGTTTCAGTCCTATCTTGTTGCGCCTAGTTGGAAAGGCATTGATGGTCGGACTTTGTATGTAACAAGCGATACCTATTTTGTATTTTTATCAATGGCGTTTGAAAAAATCATAAAATTGCGTATGCTCAATCCTAAGAAAGCTATGCAAGAAACGCATAAAAGAACGCTGACAACCATTCGTCATATGTTGGAGACTGAGGATATTTCCTGTAATTTAGGAAACCCAAGCACGTTCTCCACCAGAGCTCCTCTGAATTTTATTAACAAATTCACCCACCCACAAATTCATTTTGTTATGTAATTTTTTTTTACACAATTTTAAAACATACGCTTTTGCTTGTTTATTTGTATTATATACATATACATGCAATTATTATTACGTGCCATTATTATATACATGCAATTATTATATGCATGCAATTATTATATACATGCAACATTATTTTTATTACGTTGTCTAATTTTAAATTCCAAATATTTGATGGCTATGAAATATTTTTAAAATGTGATAAATGTATTTAATTTAAAAAAATATAAAAAACAAAAAATTAAAATTGTCTTGTTCTATGAAAAATTCTAATTTATTAAAAAAAAATTCCTTAATTTGGGCTATCGATCGAACTTTCTTACCGAAAAATTATTATTCTCATTATTTTAATGGATTTCTAATTTCCACTGTAGAAATTTTCAAAAAATATAAATATTTATGCAGCTAGTAAGGTGGGAGTATTAAAATAGCGCGAAGACCAGTTTCTCGTGCTCGGGATTTCCAGATCGGCCGGTTTTGCAGTATTTTCGGTGCATAACTGACGTCGATTAAAAACGAAACCCGCAGAATCGTAATTAGTAAACATGATAAGGTTGAGCCTTGAGGTCATCGATAATTTTGTATCTGGTTTTTCCACGCTGTAGAATGTTGTCGATTCATTGCCTGAGCAACAGTCTAGCTCGATATGTGCTCCTTAAAGGTTGTCTTGGCCTTTGCAGCTCTTGCTTGTACCGCATTTGCTCAGGATGGAGGAGGTAAGTTTAATTGCAAGGATTATTATTTAAATTAATATTATAATTATTAAGGCGAGGTGTGTCAACTAAAGGATGGAAACGTTGGAAGATGCTTGGCGTTGGAGGATTGTCCGGAGGTTATCGAAACCGTCAAGCATCTGCAAAAACCGCAGACGTGTCGCTTCGAAGGTCTGAAAGCCATAGTCTGTTGTCCAACGACGCTTAGCGAAGTCGGAGTGAAGAGTGCACAACGTTAGATTTAGAAAACAAACAATGAACATAATTATAATAGCTTGTATATTTTTTTTTATAGAATGTAGATTGAATCAGGCTCTTATAGGTGAACATAAAAACACATACGAACAAGCCAGTAATGCAGAGTTCCCACACTTGGTAATATTTACATTAGTATTTATCATTGAAACTAATGACAATTTCATAGGCCGCTTTAGGATTCGATATACCTGGAGGCATTTGGTGGGGTTGCAGTGGATCTTTGATAAGCCTCAAGTACGTCCTAACAGCAGCTCACTGTCTGTACTCTAAGCAACTGTAAGTTCTTAAATATAAAATCTGAAACTTCCATCTTCAAGCTGTTGTTGTTTCTCTCGCAGAGGCGCTGTAAAATATGTGAGATTTGGAGCGAATAATCTGAATGCGACAGAGAGCAGCGCGCATAATTTCAAGGTTATTAGAACTATACCGCATCCTGACTACAAAAGTACAGCGGTGTATCACGATTTGGCATTGATCGAGCTGGATAACATGGTACAACAGACTAAGAATGTGCGTCCTGCTTGCTTGAATTCAAAGAAGACTGTCGCTTACGATGAACTCGTTACCGGTGGATGGGGTTTGCTAGGCATCTCGGAGCCACCCAGCAACCGCGTCCAGAAAGTTCAGGTGCGCACAGTTCAACTAGATGATTGCCAAAAGTATTATCCAGCTGGAAATACGTTGTCGCGTGGCATTGTTCCGGAATGGCAAATCTGCGCTGGGGAGGGTGGAAATGAATCGTGCAAAGTAATTGCCTATAAAATCAGCTTTTATTTGATTATATAATTTTTATAATTTTAGGGGGACTCTGGTAGTCCGTTGCAGCGAAAGCACCCCGACAATCCTAATACATATATAATATTTGGGATTACATCATTCAGCAAGCGTTGCGGATCGAAATATAGTCCAACAGTTTTTACGAGATTATCTCACTACTTGAATTGGATTGAAACAATTGTTTGGCATTAAATAAAATTATATACATTTAATAAAATTATACTTATGAAGCAAATATTTAAAAGAGATTTATATCGTGGAAGAACCTCATGCGACAGGAGAAATTGAAGGTCGGAGGTTTCATCTGTGACACACTGTATTCTAACGTCAAGATATTCATGATTGATGTCAAAATAATGTGTTCGGTGTAGGGCATGCATATTTCGGGATATGCAAGCCTGATTCGGACCATCTTCTCGTACGATTTTTTCAAATCGCACAATTGCTTGAATGTGGATGTATACATCCAAGTCTTAGTTGCACAGTTAATATCCGGACAAAAAAAATATGCCTGTAATGAAAATGCTATATAACAAACAGGAAATAAAGAATAGTTAAATGATACCGTTAATTCAGGTACTACAGTATAACTGGTTGGATTACATCTGTTCAGATTAGCATTCAACAAGTTGTAGACGATACTGCAACTACTAATTGGAGATTGTCTTATGTAATTCCTTATAGGTCCTTCGAGTGTCAGCGATTTCTGGGAACTGAAATTTATAATAGTCTATGAATAAGTTACAACAAGATTATAATAATAAGTTACTTGTAATCTAGGACCATGCTTCCTTCTCTTACGTAATGAAGTATTTTTGGGTAATGACCGATGACGAAGCATGCCTGGACAAGCGGCCAACAAGTTGCGTTCATATTTACGTGCGCCATATTTCGGTGATGTTTATTCTGAATTATACCAATCTCTTTGAGTTCTTTGGTTAACTTGATACGCGTCATCAGGACGATTTCCATATCCTCAGAACTAAAACCGTAGCGAATGCCGAATTGTCTGTTGTAGCATATACAGTCCTTGAATATTCACGATAAATTAATTAGGGTGCTTACATGTTACAGCTTCACTACGCACCTGATATATTTCAAATAAGTTTAAGAACATGGCGTGGGTGCTTAATATTTCATCGTTAAAATAAAGGGATTCTTCGTGTGTTAGTTTATCCAAGCGTGACAAGTAACTAGTAACAATCAATGTAAAAATTTTATATTGTCACAACTGCATACGTACCCGTTGTTGATGAACGATACCAAGGTTATTATAGGATCCAAGCACTGAAGGATACAGGCATGGATGAGCATCTTCCCTAAATTAGGGGGAACCGATAGCTGCATCAAGTAAACCCCAAGCTGTGTTAGCCTTTCAAAATTATCCATGGCGTCTGCTGTGCGCAAAGACTTAATACCAAAATACATATAATGAGGATTAACAGGATCGATTAGGTTTTGCAAGATGTTGCCGATTGAGGTATGTCTATTCGCGATCAGCTCAGCATAAAAACATATTTTCTGAAAAGTATATCATAAAATCACAGATTTAAAAAAAAATCTCGAATAACCTGAATGTTTTGATTATGGATATTATTGAGATCAGAGAAATTTTCGAATTCTTCTTCATTATACAATCTGTACACGCAAATAAGCGCGTTTCTGTTACTTTCCACATCGGTGATGCGGATCGCCTCCTTCCTAGATTTCCATCTATAATATGGGTATAAATATTCATTCTCCTAAAAGTTTAATTTTTAGAAGTTTTCACAACAAATAGTTTAAATTCGAGCATTACAAACTCATATAAGATCTCATGTTTCAACCCGAAGTCAATTATGCATTTAACATCCCAGATTGGAATGGAAGCTTTATCGGCGATCACAACTTTCTGCATATTAGAAAGAGGGATATTTAAGACCCTCCGTCTGTGTTCAATGGGAATTGACTCATGCAATACTATGACATCTATGAATTGAGATCTAGGACCTCGCTTTAATCTCCTGTGCAATTCCATCATGGTGTTGTAGTCCGATGTATAAATGACCAAAGTTGCAAAGCAAAACATATTGAATTCGTTGACTAGAAATTCGCACATATCAAGCCTATCCCTCATCGTTGTTATAGGAAACGATGTTGGGTTGTTTTGCGAATACCACATTGCTAATTTAGCTTGCTTAGCTTTGACTTCAATAATTAAGGGATCAAGATACCTAATGATATCATCATTGTTATCGCTGTCGGATAGAAGTATAACTTTGAGATTAGGAAAGCAACGATAATAGTTCCTTATAATATACAATATCAAATTGTGGAAAACGGATTTCTTGTCGACATCATCGATGATAAGATGCGTGATTGTATCAAGATATGCTGTGTTACCAATGAAGGTTTTCAGAAAAACTTCGTAGGTGGATACCAATAATGAAGTTTGGGAAGTGTAGATCCGCTCGTTTGTAGAGATGTATCCAACCGTAGCACCTACATTCTCTCCTCTATCCATAGCGATTTTCTCTGCCAAATCTCTGGTACCAAAGGTTTGTGGCTTCAGAAGTATTACATTAGCAGATTTGTTTAATGCAGCTGCTTCTTCCAATATGAATTGTGCAACTTGAGAACTTTTCCCAACTGTTGCAATTCCATGTACCAATATCAGTTTACAGATGGTAATGGTGTTTAATATATTAAATTTTATAGTATATATGGGAAGTACCTTACGGTAATCGTTTATCGCGCACTGCGGAACTACAAATCTGTTATTGTCTATCACAAACGTCCCTTTCACTGCAGGCAATAAATTAATATGTGCCATTTCAGAGGTCTCAATCAAGCACCACGTAGGCCATGATTTGAATCCTGATAAATACAAACTCGTCAAATTGGAAATTTGCAATGGTATATGAATACAGTTCGTATCCGCCATCATGCACCTCGAAGTAAAACAAACACAAAGTAAGTATTTATGCATCACAATAGAATAACCATTAAAATGCAACTAAAAATTAATCTTGCGAAAGCTAAGACAAAATGAAATATGAAATACTCGCTATAAATGGAAATATTAAGACAGTGACGGAACTACAATGCGTGGAGGTCTGGAGCTACAGAGGACCCAAGGCTCTTAAATCAAAGGAACCTCAAATTTAAATCTTTCGAGTTTAACATTTTGTGTAAAGGGCTAGAATAAGAAGACACAAATTTGAACTTACACCACTGTACTAATAGTAGTCTTAAAATGTAAATATGCTCATAAAGATTTAAGTGTGTTTTGCGGGTAGCATATACTGACTTAAGTAACACCCACTAAATGTATTAACCAATGGCAGTTCGGTATTTTTATGCGGTTAAGTGAAGACGTTCCACAGTGTCTCTTAATTTTACAAGGAACATGCGCTTACTGCGCCAATCGGGATATTTTGGTCGTTCCATGTAATCTTACATCCAAAAGGCGGGATCAATAGAGTTCCGCCCAGGGCACAAGGGAATTTGGAACTCGTATAGTAAGCGAGCCGGTTATAACGTGTGTTATATGTTTGGTAATTCCTTATTTTTGTTGCTCATTTGTCTTTAATTTTTATTATAAAAAAATAAAAATTTTATTTTTTAACTTTTATCTTAAATGGTGATAATTAAATACAAGGTCTATTTGTAATTGCAAATTGTAATTGTAAAACTGCTGTGTTATTATTTAAGTCGAAGATTGTAATAGCAGAGTTAAGGATAGCAGCAGAGGTAACAGCGCATTCGACTATTAGAAACATACACGACAGCCGACAATATGGTGAAAACATCCATTGGGACATTTTATTAACTTGAACATAATGTCAACTGCCATCAGATTTACATAATGTTCAAAAAACAAATAGATTGTTAAAAAAATAAAAGAGTGGTGAGGGGGTGTGGTTCACATTAAGAATTTGTCGTAGATGTTTAAAATTTGAGGCCCACTTCATTTAAGAGAGCCTTGGGCGTTGCTGCGTCCGGCGCAATGTAGTTCTGCCGGCACAGTATAAAAATAGAAAAACTGGTACACGCCCAGATTTACATTTTAAAAATCGTGATATGGAGGATTACAATTATAAAATAATGTGTAAGTCTTTTGAGCTTCATAAAATCACAATAAATTAACGTTATTTATTTTTCAGCAAGCAAACCATTTTTGTCTATATATTAAGTAAATTAATGTAAAAATGCTTTTTTAAATTTAATTTAAGTTTTAATAAATTAAATAAATCAAATGTAATAAAATTGGTGATTTGGAGTAACAAGATTGTAACTTGGACGATGAATATTCGCATGCGGATCTCAGGTTTTGAGATTTGGAAAGAAGCAAGAAGCAATAATAAAAAAATGATGTTTAAATTTCTATTTCAACTTATGTTATTTCAAATCTTAATATTAAATACGATTTAAAAATGAATTAATAAATTTTCATAAGAAATATGAAATAATTGAAGCAAAGCTTGTAACATAAGTGCGTAAATGTGCGTGTGTCTAAAAATAGAAAAATCTTAGAAAATATTTGTAAATGTATTTTTAGTTGCTTACGCAATTGAATCAACCTTTCGAACTGGTCAACAAAGTCACACAAATGCAGTGACGGTACTTCAACATTATTTTTTTTAAATATGATTAAAATTATTCGCAAAATATTTCTAAATTAAATATGACGATAAAAAATATATACTTTAAATTTTAAGATTTTAGGCTCACTGCACAGAATTAAAATAGAACAACTAGTACACGCCCAGCATTGCATTTAAAAAAACTGGGATTAGGAGTAATAAATAATATGTAAGTCTTTAGGGATTCACAAAATTACTATAAATTAAAGTTATATATATTTTAACAAGCAGGCCCATTTTTAAACATTATATAATTTCAAATTTAAATAAATAATAAATGTAAAATATGTTTTTTTTATTTATTGGAATTTTTAATAAATTAAATTTGTTACTGTTTGCTAAAAACATTAAAAAATCGTTTGCGTGTTAGATCGTTGATCTGGAATAACCATTCTTAAAAGCTTAATTTTTTGCGAAATTAACAAAGCGAATCCAAGGATTGTAATTGTTAATGATTTCTTAAAGGTTTGTTAAATAAATGAATGATACTTACAAATTTGTAGCAGCTTTACTTAACAAAAATTTAAAAACGTTGTAACAATTGCGATGCTTTTAGTCTCGTAGGCTGCGTCGAAGTGAATCAGAAATAAAATCGAAAGAGCTTTAAAAAGAGTATGTTGTAATATATTTTGAAGAGTAATACAGGAGGAGCTAAAAGCTGAATACATATAAGGAAGGGAGCCGATTCGTGCCTTGGGATTGGCAGGAATTCCAGAAAGGATCGATTTTGTTCATAGCAGAACTGAAAACAAGATAACTATTGGTTGTAAAGGGTGGTATTTCTGGCTAACATGCGCTTTACATGGCCAACCAACGTACCAACGCTGATCACGACAGAGAAAGCACATGCTATAACCGTTTCATTTCACTGCTGACTGCGCGTCGCGACGCTTCCAGATCAAATGACCCAGATTCCTACCAGTATCTTGCTGTCCGTTGAGCAACAAGTACAGCAGTCCGCAGCTAGCAGCCGATAGTGCAACATCAAGAAAGCCTCCCCCGTTCCTAGCGAGTTCGAACCAAGCTTCATCAAGTAAGTTTGCATATACTTGTTATACATATATATATGTGATGTTGTAATAAATAAATAAAATTTCAACTGGCAGAAAGACCTATGGTCAGTAGCCCTATTTTATTATTCTTGTAATTTGTTTCTGCAATAAATATTAATATTTAAAATTTCAAAATTTCTAAAAGCTCTTTGAATTTTAAAATGCCAGGTTTCAGTGGCGCTGAGAATTCAACAATTTTACTAGGCAAGAGCTTATTCTACACCGGGGTGAGAAGATTTAACATATAAGTATATTGGGCGATATAAGGAATAAGTAAGTTATTTTCCAAATAGCTATTGAAAATCCAAGTACAATGAACGAGTTAAATAAGTTGATGGAAGAGAGCATACAGCAAATTATTTCTTGTAATGAAGTAGTTGAACCAGATCCTAACGTTCCGGATTCGGAGCAATCGAGCTCCGTCGGTAGGACTGCATCTTCGCCTCCTAGTTGCGAAAACTTAAATAATTTTGATTTACACGACGAAGCTGCAGTGCTTCAAATCGTCGAAGGAGCTGCCTCTAAAGCTATTCATTATCCAAAAGTAAGCATCTTGAATGACGAAGACGAGTCGCGATCTTTCGATTCTGACGCTCTCTACATCGATGAATCTGTTCCTTCGGAAACCGAGAACCCTGCGAACAACGAGGTGTCTGTCATCCAGCAAGTCGAACCCATCGAAGAGCCGTATGATCAATTCCTATTGGATTTAATCGCTTTAGATACTCAGCAGTTTGAGTTCAATACCGAAGTTTTTGCGCAGAATCAAGTGGCTTTGATGGATTCAAAATGCATTGGACCAATGGCACCTCCGATTGATCTGTTGCACAATGGTAATATATGCCGTAATGTTCAAGGACCAATACCTGATTTTATGGATTTCAATGAATATAAAGCGAATGACGATAACAATATTGATGTGTCGATCTGCTTCAGTTATTCAAAATTCGATAACTCTTCGAATGACGAAACTAATGATGACGATGAGAAGAGGATGAACATCTATCAGTTAACTCAGAATCCGTTTAGTTTTGAGTCGAACCCAAACCAAACTCCACCAAGAACTACTCCAAATTCAACATTTACATATAATTTTGTCTGCGTGAAAAACTCTAACTTACAGGATGTTACGACTTTGAATGCTTGTGCTGTAATGAGCAATAACTTTCTGTCGAAATTCAGCTATCCCTATGAGCGGTATAGGCTGTCTTCAAGAAACCTCGAAATTGTTGATGAAATTATTTCGAAATACATTACAGATTGTTTCGGCGAGAACACAGATCTGTTTAGGAATTCTAGATGTATTCAGTATGGTCCATCCAGAAACTTTGTCAACATTTCGATGCACGTGAATCCTAGGCGTTTATTGATGAGAGATTCTGGAGAACCGATTTCTTTCTACCATTTCGAGTCCAACACAGTCGTTATTCAATTGCCTTTTCCAAACCAAGAAAAGAATATCGATAAAAACGAAATAAATGCAAAGACCGGCGTTAAGAACACCCGTCGTTACCACGCCACTTTCCCGAATAATCTCAACATGCAAATCAAGAAACGTCACGAGATCGCACGTAAATTGGTTGCAAGCATTTTCGAAATGGAGAAGAAAAATGTGTTTGCAGAGAATAGAAATTCTGGCAGAGGAGAAAGGAGGTTGTCCAGAATGCTGGGTCAGCCTATAAATCTGAGATTCTCTTTGTGCACCAGCGTAATCTCTGAAAATACTACTATTCCATTTGAAGCAAATCATTGCATCGATGAAGTAATTGAGGAAGAATTTGATGAAATTGGATTGGACCTCACATTCAAGGACATGGATGTTAAAAGCGAGGAGAATATTGCAAGCACTTCTGGAGGGTCAGAGCGCAAGTACTTCGCTATACATGTCGATGAAGAAGAAAGATCTGCTCCGATCGACGAAGGCGCTATAATAAGCGAAATAATTAAGAATGTTGGTAAGTCAGGTAGATGCAATACTAGGATACACAAAATTAATTGTTTTTTCTTCTCCTTCTAAATTATAGATGGAGATGCTGGAGACGAAAGCAATGATGATGCTGGCAGCGACGATGAAATTGCATCTGGATTTTCTCTTCCTGAATAATTTGTGTAATCATTATACATGCATAATACTGCAATTACAATATTATATAAATGTTCCGTATTGCTTTATATGTTGTACTAACTTAGCTCATGTTCTTTAAATGTTGTAATTATTAAAAAAAAAATATGCTAAGCTAAAATTAATATTTTATGTTGTTACTATATATCCTTATATTAATGTTAACTACTAAAAGTTCCGTAGGACCTTCAGTCTATTACATAACAAATATGTTGTATTCTATATTGTAACAAGTGTAGTAACTAAATGTTAGTTAAAAAATGTTTTAAGTAGTAATAATATAAATGTTATATGTAGTTTTATGTCTACTACGTAGTAATTGTTGTTTGTTCCTTACTGTAATGATATTATTTAATTATATTATATGTTATGTATTTTATAGTAGTAAGATTAAGTATTATATATGGATTTAATTCTATTAACTTATAATATAAAATGTTAACCTTTATTGGAATGAATATTTAAAAATTCTCAAAATTTTGTACAAGGAATCTTCAAAGTTCATCAAGTAAGTAAAGAATCTCTAGTTAAATAAAAGATATGACATTTCTTAATGTTATAGTATGAAAATAAGTTCTGAACATAAATTTTTGCGCTTGCGCGAAGTTCCACCATTGTTGATGATTACATAATTGTATCAAACCAGTAAAGGATTTTAATTATAAATATATATTTAATAAAATGAAATAAGTGTATTCAAAGAAAATAAAATATTGATTGATGTATGTAACTGAAAAACTGTAAAAAAAAATATGTAACTATGTGCATCATTTAGATATAGAATAAAGCTTTTAATGTGCGTACAAAATGTTCAATCATGAGTTTGATCAACTCCATGATCTATCAAAGCAATTATTAAATTTTTAAGTCACAGGAGAGCAGAAGGTACTAAGACAACATTTTCAGAACTTCAAGGGTCGTAGGGCGGCATTCGAGCGGTTAAATACGTATGCGGCGCGCTAAATCCTGGCCGGTATGCGCTCACAACCCTAGTAGTAGAGGAGAGTCGCGTCGCGCAACACCACGAATCGGTAATGCTCTCGATGCCCAGGTATTACATGATTCAGATGAAAAAAGTATGATTTCAACTATATAAAAATAGATTGAAAATGTTTGAGGCGATGTAAAACTCCTTTAACTACAAGAGGAGTCCTTTTCTTATAGGTAAGTGTCCGATGAATGATTGATTTATAGTCTGTAGTTTTATTTCAATTTTATTTAGCTTACTTTAGGTATTATATACGAATAGTTTTTTTTTTATCAATTAGATCGTTTCATCAATTTTGCCTATTAAATTGAAGATAAAATTATTTATTGCCTAGAGAGGGTTTGAGGTTGGTCATAAAATAAGCGACAACCAGAATATGCAAATTTTTAATGATGATAAAAATCATCAAAAATTTGGTATTAATTTGGAAATTATTGAGGGTTTAGCCATTGACGACGGGAAGCAAAGTTTGGTTTCAACATGGTTTGACGTAGACTAGGTCATCGTGTGGAGGAAAATCGATAGGGCCTTGCCGGCATCTTTCAGGGAGCGGCGTGGCTGCGCCGCACGAGAACTGATATATATATATATCTCGATTGGATATGTCTGTTCAACAATGCATTCCGTGTTACCTTATTAAAGCTTAGATTGACTTCACATCCCTACGTACTTTTTCCATCGTTAATATAATAACTTCATTTCCTCATCCTGTGAATGTGAACAGAATAGAAAAGTTCCAATTGGATAAAACTAATTTGAATAAAATTGCGCATGCAACTAAAAAATCTGATGAGTTTCTGGAATAATATTAATACAAGTTCATTAAATTTTTATATAAAGTTTTATTCAAATGTGAATATATTTATTGCAACAGATACACAACTAAAAACATATTCATATAAAAATAATAATAGTTACAAAAAAAATATAATTATTACAAAGTTTATTATTTTGATTTATGCCACATTTCGGCAATAAACAAATATTTTTGGCAAAGAAAAAAAATATACTGAGCGCAATAATTATGTAATGTATATATTTTATGCAAAACACTCAAATAAATTATCAAACTACGAAATTTGTGAATATGCATTGAAAAAATTTATGTTGCTATATAGAAAGAGTAAAGTTCGATAATACCAGGTGTCACAGAATATAAAACTAAAACAAACATGCGTTTGTCGAGGACACAAGGAGGGTAATAATTCTGTCACAGCATATTTTTTAAAACCGCCTCTCAATAAACTGGTTTTATTATTAGGAACGGACGGCTGGTAGGATTTCAGATTGCATAATAAAAACTCAGCACAGTAAATCTTGAGGTAGTCAAAATAAGCTGAGCGTATCGAAGCTCTAAACATTCACCGGATGCAAATACGAATACACCATTATATTTACTGCTTAAGCGCAAGCTGCAATTGACACGATTTATTTTTTGCAGAATAAGTTATGAAAGTTTAAGTCTTGCAAATTTAGTTAATTATAATCGAAAACGATTTCTTTTTATTATGATTAATATTTGAAAATAATTAAAATAATTTTTATATTTTAATTAACAAAAAGATGATTGATTTTCCGAACAGCAAAAATAATTTAAAAAAATATTATTAGCATATCTAATAAAATAATAAAAAGTAGGTGAATTTTTAGTAGATTTCCAGTATTAGTGTTAATCAAAGATGCGCTAAACGAGGTTTTTATTTATGTCTTGATTGAAATAGTTTAGTGGAATAAAACTTGTCTCTCTTAATGAGAAACATAGAAGCTTGACAACAACAAACTTTTTAGAAAGGATAAA
The DNA here is from genome assembly GCA_963457615.1 of Nicrophorus investigator. Taxonomy (NCBI): domain Eukaryota; kingdom Metazoa; phylum Arthropoda; class Insecta; order Coleoptera; family Silphidae; genus Nicrophorus; species Nicrophorus investigator. Next base: position 10,487,448 of record OY735146.1, read on the forward strand.
AAATGTGCAACGCTGACAAGTCTTTCGTTATGAACTGAATATATTTAGTCATGTTATTATACGAAACACGTGCAACTATATGTGAATACCGCTCTTGTCAAAACATGGAAAGTTAAGTAATTACATGCTAATAAGATAATCAATCTTTTACAATTAATAACGCCAGATCCAAAAATAAATTGATAACAAAAATTAAATGAATTATGTAGTAAAAGCAATATAAATATTCTAAATAAATGAGAAAAAAAAATCTTCGATTCTTTAGTCCTTTAATAAAAGATTTTTTTTTATTACAAATAAAAATTTAAATATTACGAAAATATCTATTTGGTATTAATTATGTATTTGTTGGAATAAATATAAATAAAACAAGGAGCAATATAAATATTCCAAATAAATGAGAAAAAAAATCGTCGGTTCTATAGTCCTTTAATAAAAGATTTTTTTTATTACAAATGAAAATTTAAATATTTCGAAAATATCTATTTGGTATTAATTATGTATTCGTTGGATTAAATATAAAAAAATAAGGAAATTGTGTATGCAAATTATATAAATTTCTTCGGCGTAAAACAATGCGTGATTTCCATCCATCTCATATAACGTTCCAATTGCATAACAGCTGTTAATAAGCATGGTGCTCTGGTATATGCAAGTTTATTACTGTACAAATGGGTTGGAACGAAAGGAGACTGTAGGGAAACAACGTCGCACCTTTTGGTAAGTCAAAACAAACCTTCAGCTGGTATGGCGTAGAAGTGATATAATGCGCTTTTCCAGGGAGTGTTCTTCAGTTGGAAACTTTTGTTTATTTTTTTTTGAGTATGTGGTTGAATATGCTTACGAGTGCGCGATACTTTCAAAGTACATGGAATTATAAAAGTTTGCATGTTTTTAAATCCGGTTAAGACAACCATTTTTTTTTATTATACCATATTGACGAAATTAACAATTAAAATGATTTGCAAATGATTTAAATTTATTCTAATAATTATAAAATAAATTAAAGTAAAAAATTAATCCTTATAATTTACTACAATTATATTTACTTAAAAATTTTCAAATTAATAAAATAAAATTGATTAAAAAAAGAAGTTGCTTAAAAAATTGCTTATAATACAGGAATTGAATTGAATGTTATTTTTCCTTACAAAACAAAAAAATCTAAATAAGAATCCGCTAATAATTTTCACAATTTATATTTGCTTCATAAATAGCTTCGAAAAAATTAAATAATTTTGATTCATTTTGCTATAAATTTGGAAATGATATTTTTATATTATTTTTCACATTGATTAAAAATTAAATTGTTTTGATAAAATTTTCTATAAATCAGGAATTGACATTTGAATGTGTTATTCTTTACGAAAATTGACTGGTGATAATTTTCACATTTTCTCATATTTGATTAATAATTGCATCTCGAAAATTCAATTTAATTTTGATTAAATCTGGAATAGATATTTGAATCCATTTTTTATTTATTAAAACAAAAAGTATGAATTTGTTTTGATTAATTTTTCGATAAATCTGGAATTGATATTTGAATCCTTGCGTAAACAGAAAGTTGTAAATATCAATTCGCATTTAATTAATAATTTTGATTTTTTTTTCGATTAATTTTTCTGGATTTGAGATTTGAATCCTATTTTTCAGTAAATTTGCTCGTAACGCCAATAATTTGTATATTATCTCATATATGATTTATAATTAGCTTCTAAAAAAAATCAATTGTTTTGACTAATTTTTGAATAAATCTGGAATAGACATTTAAATCCTATTTTTCCATGCGGAAACAAAAATTTGTAGATATTAATTCGCACGTAACGCCAATCATTTTCACATTATCTCATGTTTTATTAATAATTTGCTTCTGAAAAAATCTTTTTTTTTTCGATTATTTTTTCAGTAAATCTGAAATAGACATTTTTCCTTACATAAACAAGAAGATTTAAATGTGAATTCGTTCGTAACGCCAATAAATGTTACATTATCTCATATATGATTAATAATTAGCTTCTCAAAAAATCAATTGTTTTGATTAATTTTTAGATAAATCTGGAATATATATTTGAATCCAATTTTTCACGGAAATATTTTTCATATTTGACTAATAATTAGCTTCTCAAAAAATCAATTGTTTTTTTTTATCCAATTTTCTATGAATCAAGAATTGACATTTGAACGCTATTTTTCTTAACGATAACAAAAGATTGTAAATATGAATTCGCTTGTGACGCCGATAATTTAATGTCTCATATTTGATTAATAATTAGCTTCGTAAAAATCCAATTGTTTTGATAAATTTTTCTGAATTGACATTTGAATGCTATTTTTCTTTAAATAAACAACAAGTTGTAAATGTGAATACGCACGTAACGCCAATTATTTTCACGACAACTCATTGTTATTTTCCTTTACGAAAACAAAAGGTTGTAAATATTAATTAGCACATGACGTCAATAATTTTTACATTATCACATATTGTGTAATTATTGGCATCTCAAAAATTCAATTGTTTTGATTAATTTATCGACATTTGAATCAAATTTTTCTTTACAGAAACAAAATTTTCTAAATATTACGCAACGCACATAATTTTCACAACAATTCATTGTTTTCATTTATTTTGCTTTATAAATCTTGAAATGATATTTCGCACGCCAATAATTTTCAAATTGTTAAATTCAATAGAAAAAATAATCGACGTTTATGAAAAATTGTGAAGTAAAAATTTAATTAAAAATAAATCTTATATTCAATGAATTATGCCAGATAGAAAGTTTTTCATAAAACCAAGAACAGATGAGTAATGTAATTAAATTTTAGAAGTCATCCGCATAGTCATCGATTTCGAGTATTAAAATCGAGTTCGAAGTAATTAAAGACGGATCACGTGCAATATTGAAAATGAAAATCTGTTTAAAAAAAATTTCAATTTTCATTATTTTCATTTTCTACAATCTATTTATTAAGTACACATTTTTATTAATAAATAGGAATAAGCATATATTTCTTATTTTTTACAATTTCATTATAAATGTTTCAATTACAAATTTGTAAATTTTCTTTAAACAATCAGAATTTCAATAAACGTGATCCAACAATAAATAGTATTTATTTTTGCGAATTTTCACGTCATTTCAATAAAAAATTTCATGCAAAAAGGGTAGAAAAAGTTTTAAATATTTTTTCTATTGATTTTATTGGATTAACAACTAAGTGATTGCGGATTTAAATCACATTTAATTTAGTTTTTTGCTAGCAAAAATCAGAAGTTTTATGTACATGGAATTATGACACTGCCTGGTAAATGGATATCGACAAAAACGTTATATTTTTAAGCAAAAATTTTAATTTTTTTTATATAAAATTAGCAATCAGTTAGTTGATAAATATCCAATATTTGCAAATAAACGTCATTTTATGTAAATTAATTTATTTCTCTTTGGCCTAATATATTTATAGTATAGAATGTATTATATATAGTTTTTTTTTTAATTAATTGTCAAATTCATTTATTTCTAATTTTTTTTGAGAAATATTTTCCTTGTTTTGGCCAATAAAGGATGTTATTATTATATAATTTCTTAAAAAAATATGAAAACTTTTTCTATTCTGAATTTGCTGTATAAGTAATAAAACAATAATTATATTATTGAATTGAAATATTTGAATATTAAATTTTTTGAAGATTCTCAGATAAAACGTCTGTTCAACAGATGAAATTGATATGATTTATATAATAGAAAATAGGAATGGGGATCGTAAATAAAATTTCGGTTTGTACGTTTCCATTCCATTTTAAAAGCAAATAGGCGAGAAAATTCGTAAACAAATTTATTGGTTGGCACGGATTCAGTCTAACTGGAATAATATTGGATCGTAGGAAATAGAAGATTGTACGATGCACATTATTAGATGTCGAAAACTGATCCGAATTGTCGTTAATGACGACATGGAAATGCTCATCCGATGTAGATGAGCCAAAATCTCAGGTTTCTCGAAAACATCTATTCCCTGCAAATAAATAGCTAACGACGTTCGTATTCCAGAGCAAATAAAGGAATCCGATTAATTAATTTTCTACTAAGGGTGGAAAATGGGGTGGAAATCCAATATACTAGCTGAGGAACTTCATCAACATGTTCGTTGTACTTTTATTACATCAACAACTCGCATATGCCGATTCACCATAATTCCGTTTGCATATTTCATAAATTAAATATTAATTATAGAAAATTATTTGTTTTATCAAATTATTTTATTTAAAATTATAAACAGGATATTAGTAGAATCGGACTATGCTAATGAAAAATAAAATAGGCTGGTTTTGTAAATTATAAAAATTGAAGTTTGTGAAACATGGGAAATTCGCGGTGCGAGATGAATTTTATTGCAGCGGGTCGGGGATCCGGGCAGATGCGCAACAGTTAATATTGAAATGCACTTGCTTCGCGCACAGATCGATACAGGAGGATTTAATGCATACGCATCCATAAAATGCGACGCTGCCGTTCAAAATTTCATCCGACATGATGAAAACCATTGCAACTTTAAATTATATAACTCAAAACTAAACTTACAACTATAGAAATCACTATAAAATAAAGACAATAATTTATGATTATTTATTAAATTAATTAAATTTTTAATAATCCAATAATTATTTCTAATCTTAAGAATTATGTGCATTTCATTAGAGAATATGTTAAGAAAATATTTGACTAAATCTGTAGCTAATCGATTTTGGGAGAGAACATCCCAGTTGCCATGCATATATAAATCACGTGCTGCCAAAGGGCCGCTACGTTTGATATGGAAGAGGAAAACTTTTACCCATTATTAGTTGCTGCAATAAAAAATCTCCAAAAATATACTCTGTGCTGCTTCCTGGTTTTGCACTTGCACTAGGATGATATCATCAAATAATTTATAAATAACTTGTTTTCAACTAGAAATTCAATTGAATTCATTTCATGCACTTGCCAATTTTTGAAGGTTTACTGTGACAACAATATTTCAGCCGAGACCAAATCAACGCACTAATCTATTTATAGCAATTATTCAATAACTAAGAACGCCTCGACTCTAAATGATTACTAACACTTTTATAAATAGATCAAGTAAGTTTTCGTATTAAATTACAATAATAGGGGTGTCAGTTGTGTAATATTAAAATCTTCAACTTTGGGCTAGGTCTTCAACTTCGACACTTCCTTTTGTTGAGTCGGAAGGACTCACTTTCGGCTCTCTTCAAGAATCCAGCAATGCTTAGCAACCAAATTCGGACTGAAAATTTATATTTTTACATCAATATAAAATTTAGACAAGGAAGTTAACTTTATATTAAAGACCCACACTTTAAAGAATATTAGATTTTTTTTTGCAAAAATATTTAGAATCATTAAATGAATATTTTGCGTTTTAAATTGATTCTGCTGTCTCTTGCAAATGAAAATATATTTCAGTAAAGCATAGTTTAATTTTTATATTTTATATATAAATAAAATAGTGTAATATTAAGAACTCAATCTTCGACTCTCTTCAAGAACTTAGTGATGCTTAGCAGTCAAATCCGAACTTTTCCTCGAAAGCGAGAATTCATATTTTTACATCAATATAAAATTTATAGAATTTTTTTGCAACTATATTTGCAATATTTAGCGTTTTTCTTTTCTAGAAATATTAGATTTCTACTAAAAAAATATAATTATTTTAGAAAAGATTATTTGAATATTTGATCTATTCAATTTAAAATGTGGACTGTTATAATAAAAATTATTATTTTTTTTTGAAGAGCAACTGTCGTGTCCCGAGTTAAAAAAAATCTCTTAACACTGTGGATTATCTCATAATTACGTTGTTATGGACTCTTAGAGGTGGAAGGGGTGAGACTAAATTATATTATTCAAAAATCTATGCATTTCAAAAAGGGATTGAGTTTTGAATACGTTGATGTACAAATGGTTTCTTTATCTAAGTTTTATGGTCTACCCAGTTTCTTTTACGACTAGGAGGGTTTCGTTTCACAAGCTATTCATAACAATCACGTACAAGTATCCGTTTGTATATTTGAAAGATACGTAACATGAGTTTTAATAATTAAGAAAATTTTTGACAGCCTAACGAATAAACATATTAATTATATAATAGATGACAATAAAATTGTCGGATACGACATAACACACATAAATACATGATTACATAAGTTTAATATAAAGTTAAATAATGAAATAAACGAATTATATAATAAATATTTATAATTAAAATTAGTAAATATAGAAGGAATTAGGCTGATAACGATAGCCTTTTGCTCACATATATTATCATTTCTATTTCTTAGCATTAAATTTATTTTGTTATTATTATTACTATTTGCTCTCTATTGTTTTTATTTTTTCCTGTAATTATAAAATGAATTATATTTGTTTTATTAATTTTTTGTTATATAGAAATAAACTTTAATTTTCTAATTGATTATTATTTGTTCCGATTTTTGGATTGAGTAAATATAATTGGTTGATGAACACTTGAACTGTACCATATTGAAGCTTTGAAACGAAATGATGAAAGGAGGAAACCTCAGCTTAGATTGTGTTTGGCAAACAAGGAGTGGAGCTTGATATACAATTTCATCTGCAGAAGCTCTTTTAAATCAGCATTTGTTGTGATAAATCGATTCTGCTGCCTCTTGCAACTGAAAATATATTTCCGTAAAGCCTAGTTTAATTTTCATATTTTATAAATTGGTTTATATTATGTTTTTTTTTTAGGTCTGCCCCCGCAAAATCACCTAATTTTTATTACTTTCTGCGAAACGCACTATTTTCGTGCCCAAATAAGGATTGTTTATACGCAGCTGCAAGTGCAGGTGTTCAATTTTTATAAATAATCTCATTTTTATTACTTTTTTATCGCATTAATTTAATGTTGGAATTGTTGCAAATAAAAATTAATTAAATTAATATATAAAACGATATTTTGGAAATCTCACCATTTTTATTACATTTCTATCGTTTTATTATTTTTATTTGTAATTAAAATTTATCGAAACAGTACAATATTATAAAATCCCTTCTAATTGAAATGAAATTGTTTAAATGAATACAACGTTTAGTTTTTGATAAATATTTTATTATATTTTAATGAATTTTGATTGTAAATAAAATATATAAATATTTACTCTGATAAATCTTGACATAATAAATAATTTTAATTTGTAAAGTGAAATGTACTATTTACAATTATTTATCTTATTGAACGCTAATTTTATATTGCATTCATTTAATTTTAAAATGTAGTAAATTAAATTAAAAAAATGTCACATTTACATGAATCAATGCAAGTAACAAAACGTAATAAAAAGTTAATAATTTAATTAAATAAATGTAATAATATTTATATAAAAATAAATACAAATTATTATTTTTGAGAAATTGAAAAATAATAAGTTTAATAAAATATTTTTCAATCGCAACTGCAGATGATTCACCCGCACAATCGCCTAATTTTTATTGCTTTCTGCGAAACGCACTATTTTCGTGCCCAAATAAGGATTGTTTAAATGCAGCTGCAAGTGCAGGTGTTCAATTTTTATAAATAATCTCATTTTTATTACTTTTTTATCGCATAAATTTTATATTCAATTTGTTATATTTATTAATTAATATATTAATCGATTTTTTGCAAATCTCACAATTTTTATTACTTTTCTATCGTTTTAATATTTTCATTTGTAATTAAAAAATATCGAAAAAGTACAAATTTTTTATTAAAATAAATTTGTTTAAATTAATACATTCATATTATAACATAATCTTCATTTAAATAAGATAATTGTATTATTTCCCCTCTGATTATAGAATATTTTGCAAATATCATTCAAAAAGTAATTTACAATTAAAGCTACAATCTCCACGCTTTATCCAATTAATCTTAAAAAATTAGATAATTGTTATAGATTCAATTTTTATATTTAAAAAATTATTTAAGAAATTGTATATTAAAAATAATTTAAAGTGAAATCAATATATTCGAATCGAAATCGAAAAACATTTTTAAGTATCAAAATTGTTGTATTATTATTTTAAAAGATAAGAGATACGAAGCCAATAGTCTACGTGACGACCCGAGCGAAAGAACCAATAGAATTGTTAACAACGAACAAATCCGCGGATTGCCGAAACCTCGCTGTGATTTGTAGGTGCAGATGATTCACCCGCACAATCGCCTAATTTTTAAAAAATAATTTAAAGTCAAATCATTATATTCGAATCGAAATCGAAAAACATTTTTAAATATCAAAATTGTTGTATTATTATTTTAAAAGATACGCAGCCAATAGTCTAAGTGACGACTCGAGCGAAAGAACCAATAGAATTGTTAACAACGAACAAATCCGCGGATTGCCGAAACCTCGCTGTGATTTGTAGGTGCAGATGATTCACCCGCACAATCGCCTAATTTTTATTGTTTTCTGCGAAACGCACTATTTTCGTGCCCAAATAAGGATTGTTTAAACGCAGCTGCAACTGCAGGTGTTCAATTTTTATAAATAATCTCATTTTTATTACATTTTTATCGCATAAATTTTATGTTGGAATTGCTTTAAATAAAAATTAACTAAATTAATATATAAATTGATTTTTCGGTAATCTCTCAATTTTTATTACTTTTCTATCGTTTTATTATTTTCATTTTAATTAAAATTTAGCGAAACAGTATAATATAAATTAAATAATCCGTAAATATACGAAATCATTTATAATTTTTATTAATGAATTATTAATTACAATATTTACTATTTTATTTAATTTAATTACTTGCTAAGTTTCGATAAGCGTTTAAATAACTTATTTTTATTTCAACGAACGAGTACTTCTATAAGTCACTTGGCAAATAATGCTTTTCGAAACTACTCAATTTTGTAATTCTACCAAGTTAAATATTTTTAATATATATAATGCGATTTGTCATTTAAAGAAATATTGAACTACATTAAGTTTTTAAAAATTCACATTTACATTAATAAATGCAAGTAAAAGTTAATAATTTATTTAAAAAAAATGTAATAATATTTATATAAAAAGAAATACAAATTATTATTTTTGAGAAATTGAAAAATAATAAGTTTAATAAAATATTTTTCAATCGCAACTGCCGATGATTCACCCGCACAATCGCCTAATTTTTATTGCTTTCTGCGAAACGCACTATTTTCGTGCCCAAATAAGGATTGTTTAAACGCAGCTGCAAGTGCAGGTGTTCAATTTTTATAAATAATCTCATTTTTATTACTTTTTTATCGCATAAATTTTATATTCAATTTGTTATATTTATTAATTAATATATTAATCGAATTTTTGTAAATCTCACAATTTTTATTACTTTTCTATAGTTTTAATATTTTCATTTGTAATTAAAAAATATCGAAAAAGTACAAAATTTTTATTAAAATAAATTTGTTTAAATTAATACATTCATATTATAACATAATCTTCATTTAAATAAGCTAATTGTATTATTTCCCCTCTGATTATAGAATATTTTGCAAATATCATTCAAAAAGTAATTTACAATTAAAGCTACAATCTCCACGGTTTATCCAATTAATCTTAAAAAATTAGATAATTGTGATAGATTCAATTTTTATATTTAAAAATAGGTTTATTATTTAAGAAATTGTATATAAAAAATAATTTAAAGTCAAATCAATATATTCGAATCGAAATCGAAAAACATTTTTAAGTATCAAAATTGTTGTATTATTATTTTAAAAGATACGCAGCCAATAGTCTACGTGACGACCCGAGCGAAGGAACCAATAGAATTGTTAACAACGAACAAATCCGCGGATTGCCGAAACCTCGCTGTGATTTGTAGGTGCAGATGATTCACCCGCACAATCGCCTAATTTTTATTGTTTTCTGCGAAACGCACTATTTTCGTGCCCAAATAAGGATTGTTTAAACGCAGCTGCAAGTGCAGGTGTTCAATTTTTATAAATAATCTCATTTTCTCGGCCCTAATGGCCCTACTCAAAGTGTAGTACAATATTATATTTATATTTATATATATTTAGAATATTTTGGTTATTCCTTTTTGTATTATGCAAAAACTAACTAAAAAAAAGTATTATATCTTGAAAATCTTAAAAATAACAGTCAATTCATAAAATGAGAAACATATAAAGGTATACTGTAACAGTGCAAGCGTAGATGGTGGTAAAGAAATAAAAAAGTTTAGAAGTCGCAGTCAGCGGTGATGCTTTGGAGGAAAAAGGAGAGGTAATGTCTGGATATGGCTGCCAAGCATTGGAGCGCTTTTGAATAAAGCCGAAGAAATGAGTTCTTCCAACTCAACAAAATACCGCACAGGATCTTCACACGACGCGAACCCGCACCCAGTCCGGAGTTGAAGATTTTAATATTACAAGACCGACACTTCCGGCGTGTCATAATAAATTCATAATAAATATGGGCTTTTCAGAAAAACGTGTTAATCGAAATCGTGGAAATAAAATCTTGTAAATCGAGGTTTATGTGTATTTAAAAACCGTGTAAAATCAAATCATATAAATAAAGTGGAGTGTAAAACCGTGTAAAATCGAATTATATAAATAAAGTACAGTGTAAATCGGGTAATAAGTGTATAATTCGATCAAGGTGATTCTATTGAGCACGTACACAACTCAATCGAGCAGTAAATTATTACCGTCGGATTCCCCCAATATATTGATTTTGTGTACACGCGTTCTGCTTGGGGAAATTCTACGTGATTTGATATTGCATAAGGTAAATCCGAATTTGGCAATCATTGACACGGTATACGTATTTCAAAAATTAAAAATATTCAAAATTGATTATTATTAATTAACAAAATCTGATTTTTAATGATTTTTTAAATAAATTAGAAAAACGAACGATTATTTGCGTTCGCAGTCATCGATGATTCATTCGGACGTAGATGAGACGATATAAAAATTAAGCGCTCGCAGCTGCAGCAGCTTCGTCGTGACAATTCGTGTGTTCGTGTTTTTGTATCCATATAAGACGATTTTTCATGGAAATACACAAAACGCACTCTTTCGCTGTCCAAGAACTAGTTAAGTGCTCGCATTCATCGTAACTCGTAAAGCGCGTTTTCTTTATTTGGGGCTAGTTTTCAGTGCTTCTTAGTTACGTAGCTGCATTTTCCTAATCATATAAGGTAATTAAATACAATATTTTTCTAATTGTTGCTTTTAAGTTAAATATTAGAATAATAATAAATATTAAGCAAACGTTCGGAAAACGTAGAATTTATACATAAATTTAGTTTTCAAAATTTTTGTTTATGAATTTATACTTGAATTATTATAATAAATATTTAAATAAGCAATCATCTGAGCTTAGATATATTTTACATTAATTCTTTTAGTGAAAATTATTTCGATTTTTAACAGCAAAGTGTTACTTAACATTGATGTGATTTAATGAAAAATAATATTTATTAATTAAAAAATGTTAGTTACAGAAATTAATTAAATTTGTAATTTAAAAGCTTCATTATTACAAAAAAAAACTATTTTAGAAGAGTGCAATTTAATGTACCAATAAACGACTGTCTTGGATTAAAATGATTGAAACGTAGTAAACAAGCTTTTAAAGGTATGTAGTAAATTCCGTCTAGACCCTAAATGTATAAAATGCATACATTAATCGATGTTACGGCTGAATTTCTCGAAATACGCACAAACATTGAGTGATAGATAGTAAAATGCGTACAATAAAAAATGTAAATAAAATTCCGTTTCGAGTCGAGAAGATAATAAAAATAATTTATTCCAAATAGCATCTAGAAGGAACAAACAATCCTTATATATTAATCGGAAGTCTTGACCTACATTTCTCGGAAATCCGCACTAGTAATTAAATAATTAATGAAACGCGCTAAAACGACATAAGAAGATTCCGTCTCGAGTCTAGACGATAATAAACATAATTGTTTTTTTTATTAAATTCCTTCCTTTTAACTTTTTTTAATACACGTTTCGTAACGTGATTTCAAAAGTAACTAGCCATATAATTCAAATTAATTGTACCTACGTAAATTAATTGTGTATTTAGCAAGTGATGAGTATTTCCATAGGTAAATGTACAACAGTGGGATTGTTTTATCGGATTTTATTTTTATTTGAAATTATAAAAATAAAATAATAATTATTACAACAGATACACAACAATAATAGAAACAAAACAAAAATATAACTGTTACAAAGCGCTATTGTCCAAAGGTTTGTTCGCCCAAATTATAAAAGTACAACTCGTACTAGATGTGCGTTACTCGTGCGAAGATCCAGGGCGCAACTTCCTGGACGAGTAGGAAGAACTCAAACTTCGGCTCTCTTCCTGATCTCACTAATCTTCCCCATCCAAATCCAGAATTACACGTTTTTCTCTATAGTCATCATCACCGCAAACTGCACTTCTTGGTCGTCACTATCTACCAGCCTGAACCGTCTACTGCAATGGCCAACTCATGACTCCTTTTCCGTCGCTCAAGAACGAGCACCAATTCCCTATCTCTAATTATATTTTTCTCCCGTATAAAAAAAAAATCGAGAAAATTTTTCTCGAGATTTTTTTTTAACTTTTCTCCATTTTGTCCAACGTTAAATTTCATCACTTCGTTTTGTTCATCCTTTTTACTTCCTTCCTCTTCTTCTGCATTCTTCTCGGCTTCTCTTACTTCTCTACAACATCTTCTGCTACTGCATCTTCAACCCCTTCTTCCATTATCTGTACTTCTTCTAGATTTTCTTCCTTTTCTCCTTCCACATTCACTTTATCATCAATAAATTTCTCTTCTTCTTCCTTTTCTTCTTTTTCTATAACCTCCTCTTCTCCTCCACTTTTCCTTCCACATCTACTTCTTCAAATTCCTCTTCCTTTTCTTAATTTTCTACAAACAACTCTTTTTCGCCTCCATCTTCTTTATACATCTTCCTTTTCTCCTTCTACATCCACTTTCTTTTCTATTTCTATTTTTTTTTCTATTTTCTCATATCTTTTACTTCGATGCTTAGCGACTCCCAACTTATTGGTCTCCACTATCTACCAAATATGTCTCCACTATGGCCAACGCACGACTGCTTTTCCGTTGCTCAAGAACGAACTGCCTTATTATATAAATATTAAAAAAAATTGAAATTTTTTAAAATAAGTTTATTTTTTTCAGAAATTTTAATACGGATTTTTAGAAGAGTTGAAATTTGAAAACTGGTTATTGTTAAACCGAGCGTCGATTTTTCATAGCGTTATAACAAATTATTTTACGTTCTCAGCAATCGATGGTTCATTGCGACGCAAATTAAAAAATTTCATAATAAGATATGAATTTAGCGCTCATAACTGCAGTTGTTTCATGTGTTCGCCTTTTAGTATACATATAGAGCGATTTTAATGCAAATATACAAAACGAACTTTTCGTGCTCAAATGAAAATTAGTTTAGGCCTAGCAGCCTTCGCAAATTATTTGTAATTATATAAATAAAATAATTATAATATTTATTGCAACCAAATAACTAAAATCATATTCAATATAAATAATAAATAAATTGAAATGTTTGTTGCAAATCATACTTTTTTTTGTCAGAAATTCTATAATAATAAGGTTGCGTATAAAAGTAGAAAATTGATAACCTGATTTTGTTTAGCGCTTGTCGATTTTTAATTGCGTTCTAATAAATAGTTTCGCGTGTGCAGCCATCGATGATTCATTGTGACGCAGACGAAAAATTTTCATAACAAGATAAGGATTTAGTGTCGTGACGATTCGTGTTTTCACGATTAAAGCGATTTTAATGCAAATATACAACACGAACTCTTTTCGTGATGAAAATGAAAATCAGTTTAGCGCTCGCAGCCATTGCGATTCTTAATTTATTATTTCCCAATGCGTTCAAATAAATAGATAGTTTTATTAGATATAATAACATTTTTTTTTTAAATTTGTGTTGATTTTATTTTTGTTTGAAATTATATAAATAATAATTATATTTATTGTAATAGATGACAACTAAAAATATATTCATGTAATAGAATCAAAATAAAAATATAATTGTTACAACAGGTTATTTGTCAAAGTCTGCTCTGTTATATAAACATTAAATCAATTGAAAAGTTTTGAAATTAGTTATAAACATATTCATTTTTTCTCAGAAATTCTAATACGGTTTCCTAGAAAAGCAGAAACTTGAAAATCGGTTTTTGCGCTCGTCGATTTTTCAATGCGTTGTAATATATAGTTTTGCGTTCGCAGCCACCAATGAATCATTGTGACGCAGATGAAAAGTTTCATAACAATATAAAGATTTAGCGCTCGCAGCTGCAGTTACTTCGTCGTAGCAATTCGTGTGTTCGCGCGATTTTTATGCAAATATACAACACGATCTCTTTTCGTGTCCAAATTAATTTAGCGCTGAATAGATTGCAATTAATATGACAATAAAAAATTGTTTTGTCGATTTTATTTTTATTTGAAGCGTTCGTCTTGAAAATATATGTTTTGCTGTTGAGTTTCTAAGAGGTCTACACTCGGCTCCATCTGTCTTCTTCTACTTAACTGGTACCTTGGGTACACCACAACCTAAATGCGGTCCTGAAAATAGATTATATAAATAGTAAATAAAAATGCAAAATATTGAGTAATAAACTCATTCTGTTGAGCACGTTCAGATTTCCCACGTGCACAAAATTATTTCTGTCGCTCTTCCCCAATCAAATGATTTATATCTCCAGTCAGATGTTACCCGAGAAATTCAACAAAGTTTACAAAAAGAAGAATTTTGAAATCATCCGCATTTCCTCCACTCGTGATTGAAATCAAACATAGTTATTAACTGAAAATACAACGAATATTTTTTTCTTAAAAAACTGTTGCAAATGTAAAGATGCTGTTGAAAGGGAACGATTGGATAATCGAGATTTTTATAGAAGTGAAGACGCCTTCGATGCATCATTATTATCGCAATCCATTTGATTTTAATGGTTTTGTGCAAGGCTGCAGCTTGGAAATCTTGTGCCTGGAGCCATCATTCCCCTGGTTTTGTTACTGGAAGCTTTTACCGTGGATTGCGTCGTAAAGCTACTGCATTTAAATTAATAGTCAAGCGGTCGTAACAACTCATTTCATATTATATCGCAGTTAATGAATGCGTCACAAACATTTTCATAAGAGAGACGAAAATTCCACACCTCACGTTTATAGTTCATCTGTTTCTTCATTTAGTGTTGAAATTAGCTCATTTTAATCGTATCAGTAAAGCTTGTTATTGTTTTGAAAATCAATTTAATTTTTTTCTTAATTATTTAATTTTTGATTATTTTATATGTCATATAAATATTTTCATACTGTACATAAAAAATTATTAAATATTTCAAGAAATAAAATAGGATTTATCCGTGGGTGCAATATGCATATATTTATTTTGTTATACGAATCGAATGTGTAATATACGTGAACATAAATTTTTGAATGGATATTCATTTATTTTTGCATATGTCTTCGCGTATCTCATAACATTTTATATTGTTATATTTACGACTTTTTTCTACGCTGCAGACTTTACTTTACTATAGAACTCTACAATACCTTTGCATTCGTTAGTTATCATTTTATAACAACCATTTAAATCCGCCCTTTTCGTATTATATATTGAATATAATTGAAGTACTTTCAAATTTAATATGTTATTATTACCAACTTATGTGCATACTCAAATGGGAAAATACATTTTACAAAATCAGATTTTATGCAGTTTCTGTTATTAATATTTATTATTGATTTGGAAGCTGAAAGATGACCTTTCAAATCTATCGTAAAGAAAACAATGAGAATTTCGCTCTCAGATGATGAATTTCTTAAACTTACGTTTATAAAGGTTGAATAGTTTATAAGCAATTGAAGTAATGGTGGTAGGACATGTTGAAATGAGCAGTATACAAGAAGAGAAGAACACTGGTGCATTTCCATTACGTAAATGCACGCGTTGCGTTGGGAATTGAGCAACATCGAAACGTACACGTGTCATTTGGGCGATAAAGAAAAGTATAATATTCGAAGGAAATAAATTAAATTAACCTGTTTTGCTGAACGTATTAGTCTATTTCAGTTTATGATTGAAACACCAAGGAACAATGTCATCAGCGCGCTGATTTTCCAAAATAATTTGCAAGTAAATTATAGCAACAAAATGGTTGAAAATGAAATAGATTTTTATTATAATGTATAAAATTTAAACCAATTAAACTTAATCCAATTTGTTGATTTTCAATTATTAATTAAAAAAAAGTTAATTAAAAGTGCGTCTATGATTTGATCAAGTCTGAAAGCTTTTTAAGTATTGCACGTTTATTACGTACTTTACTGAAATGTTGATGAGATTGGTCAATTAAAAATAAGTTGCAGAATTTTCATCGATAATTTGAAACGCAATTTAAATTATATAGGTTTTTCAATAAAAATCACTTCTTTATGTTGACGATGAAGCACTTCTACTGATTACTAAATCTTGAACACTTCATAACATTGTTCAGGCAAAACAGATCGATTCATGCAGCCTCCAGCCCTCCGCTGTTCCGGTTAACAACGTTCCACCCCTTTAATCTAGACAATACTAACCTACCCCTACTTGTCCCAACATCACCCTCAAATCTGTCTGCTCCCCCGTTAGTCCAAAAGCAAAACAAATATTACCCTAACTCAAATTTCTCAATTCTTGTTTGATAAATTGAATATAATTTGTCATACTAATTTTGCATTATTTATTGAAAATTAACTATTTTTTTTTTAAATAATAAGTTTTGTATTTATTATTTTTGTTACG
Source organism: Nicrophorus investigator (assembly GCA_963457615.1). Lineage (NCBI taxonomy): Eukaryota > Metazoa > Arthropoda > Insecta > Coleoptera > Silphidae > Nicrophorus > Nicrophorus investigator. Next base: position 10,504,318 of record OY735146.1, read on the forward strand.
AAAATTTTATTTTATTTAATAGAATTTTTGTTTAAATGCAATGAAAGAAAATAAAATGAGGGAAAATAAAAGCAATTTACTATAAATTGATTTATTTTGTGTCTGTAATTAAAAATAATTATTTAAAAATTTTATATATGAGCGTCCAGGTGTTACTGATGTAAATATTTGATGTGAGTAATGGCTGATGTATTTCGGTGAAATGTTTTGTGCAGGATGAAAACGTGCGGAAAGGTCAAAGTGTGTCTCGCGCGTGCATCCCGGCTGTTACCAGGGCCTGTGAATCCCTTCGCCCCGCGAGCCTCAGTTGCGTATCCATGGTGATCCCCGGGAGCCCTTGAAAAGGGTAAACGATGTGCCACAGACAATAACCTGACGAAGAAAAATGCAATTCGTCGGATGAAAATTTTACCGACGAAGGATGCTTGAAGCTGAGCTCAAAGTTACCAGGATTCAAGAAAATATAGGTAACTTGATACACATTCTGTCAAGATTCCCGGGACAGCTGAAGCTAGAGGAAAGCATAGGCAGCTGCAGCAGGATGCACGGCAGCGATGAGTGGGGTGGCACGTGAGGAGAAGTGTAGGGGTGTGGGTATGGCCGCAAATTTCGTTGTAGAGGTGGGGAAGCGGCGGGGCTGAGGATGCAAGAGAGGGCGGTTTAGAGGCGGTGTCGAACGGATGGCGGAGGCTTGCGAGATTTGCCTGGTAATTCCGATCGATATATTTGTTGTTATCGGAAACGTAGCTCGATTTTGGTTTGTTGCCAAAATGTTGTCGTCAGCCGCCCCCACCAATCCTTCCCTTTCCGGATGTTTTTGCAGCGCATCGATCGATGCATCGAGCTCATAAACGATTCGCTCCATATAAACCAGTCAGTCTCCAACTTGAGCTCATCCAGCTAGCATCGTTCCAGTAGCCAGCACTCAGTCATCCAAGCACAACTTCCAAATCTATCTGAAGCTCAGACTAAGGTACAGATTCTCTTGCATTATTATTTCATCCAAATTTTCATACTTGCATTGCTATATCAATAAAAAACTTTTATCATTATTTCACAGCTTATTTGTTTTAATTCTCTCATTATTTTTCATCCATCATAATTTTTTTTCATTAAAGTTTTAGGTTCTTCATTAATTATTTTAGCAATTTTTTTAAAATTCATTCTTTTATTTGCGATCTGCCACACTAATCTTTTTTTTATTAACAATAATAACAAATATTTTAGTATTAAGAACCTGAATTAAAAGCGCAACAATCTGCTTTCCGCCCAAATAAATAATTAACAATTATATACCTTATTTTAACATATTCTTTCAACTTTTCCAATTTATCATTTATTACATAAATATTTTTGAAAACTTATTATAATATTCATGAATAACTGTATTTTTTTCTAAGATAATTTCAATTACAATTTTTCAATATTTTACTCAATTTCTGTATTGCAAATAACTAGTTTCACTATTTTTTTTAATTTTCAAAGTAATTTAAAATTAATTAATTAATAATACTTATTTCAGATTTTATATACATTTAAAATTAATATTATAATAAACATAAAATTAATTCCAAAATTACTATTAAGTGTCTTCTAAAAAATAAATTAATTTAAAAACCATTTAAAAGAAAAATATTTTTTAATGAATCTTTCTTCTTGTGCTAATGTCATTTAGAGCAATTAAATTATTATAAAATAAAAAGAATATATAAATTATTGTTTAATTCTCTTGATAGTTTTTTTTTTAAATTTTTAAATTCATCTAAAATTAATTATTTAATAATTGTTAATTACTTATTTCAGCATAATTCATAGTCATTTTAGTAAAAATTCAGAATATGTAATTATGAACACTTTGAAATTTAACATTGCATATCAAGAAAATTAATAGATAAATTATAGATTGATTCTCTTAAATACGAAATTTTTGTAGAAAATATCTATAAATTCGATGATTTTCCTATATTTTGTGTAAGAAATTTTATATATAAATGAAAATGTATTTATGAATAATCTAGAATTTTTGGAAGAAAATATAATGTTATTTTTTTATAAGATTAAAATAAATTATATTTTAATAATATAATTGAAAGAATACGCTAGATGCAAGGGTTTACATAAACCTTATGAAATTAAAATGGTTATTATTGTTACCAAAAAAAACTAGAATACATATTCATTTAAAAACAACTGCTAAGTATATTCATCTACATATTTATTGCGTAATTTCATACTCATTCTGTAATAATAACGGTAATAATGGAGTCATATACACGGCTTTATGTATTGTTTCTTCTGGTGTTTCAATCACTTTATATAATAATTAAACTATTCAACAAAAACGAAACATAATAATGTGCAATAATTACAGGCCAATATAAAAGATGTTATTTCTGATGCAAAATCTGTTTTTTTTATAATATAAGCAATTTTTTGATAAAAAACACAGAAACCTTTGTAGTAAAGAAATCAATTTTTGTATCGAAACGTTAGAAAGTGATAACTTTCGCGAAATGAAAATCTATGTTTTGTTATTAAAATAAACTTTATGCTTTAAACTGGACATGTACAATGGACAAAAGAAAATTTTAGAGTCTCAGATCTAGTTATATTGTTTTATGCATTCATTATTAATAAAATAGTTCAAAATACACATTTTTAAAAAAATTAAATTATGGAATATAAAAATTAAATAATTTCATTAATTTCTACAACAGTAAATTTAAATATGTTTTTTTTCATAATTCGTAGATGATTTCTATTGTTGACGCAAAAAAAGTCAAAGAATTTTGCATAATACAGATAATATTTCAATTAAAAGCTGAAAATAATTAACTAGTTATTAAAATGAAACTAATTAAATTTGTTGGTATTTCAACGCAAACCATTGTTGGAAGAAATGCGAATTAATCTCTAATGACGGAACGCTCGAGATTTGACCCAGTGAATCGTTTATTGCGAGACTCAAAAATCGATAAACATCTTTCTATTAAATACGTCTTCCATCTATGCATTAAATAAAAATTCTCAGACAAATGTTAATATAACAACTATTTTTTAATTAATTTTTTTTTTAATTGTGAATGAATGAATTAATTAATTAAAATTATAAATAATTTGATTTTCTATGATTACAAACAATTATATTTTGATTAAAATATAATATTTTCTAAGGCTGCATTTTTTTAATGATTGTTATTTTGCTCTGAAAGGATTTGAAGCAGTTTTGTCGAATTATTTTCAAACTGCGATGTTTTTTTTTTTTATAGTATTGTATAACCAGTTGGTTCGTGTAAGAATTGCAATGGTCTGTAGATAGATTAACTTGTTGCCCGGTTGTAAACCTGTTGCCATGAACCGGTCCTACTGTAAATCCATATTCGCCTCATATTACATTGGTTATGTTTGGGTTAGGATCTGTGGGTCACGACAGATCCAAACCCAAACAACACAAACACGTTTCCGAAATACGATTACAACACTAATAAAACAGAAGAATTATTGACTGTTTTCTTTTTGAAATTGCGAACACCAGAAGAACGGCACGAATATACTTTCATCTGCTCAAGCCTAACTCATATATACATACTCAATTCATTTGCAGTTATTTTCACGATACATTTTTCTCTTTCCACCGCAAGACTACATATTTTATTTTTTAGTTGTACAAATTTTCGATTACAAGTGAGCTCAATTACAAAAATTGAGGGGAAACAGTCTTTTAAGGCTTTCGCAGCCGATAAGGTTGCGGAAGTTCGTAGAAATATTCTTTACGAGGATCCGAGGAGGGCCGAACTAGCTAGGAAGGCTGAACAAGCTAGGAAGGCTGAGATAGCTAAGAAATTGGCATACGATAACCATATTACAGAGGCCATCAGGGCAGCTCACGCTAAAAGACTCCGGGATGCCAAGAGGCTTGCGCAGGCAGAGAAGATCAAGAAGGCAGAGATGGCAAAACAGGCTAAACAGACTAAGAAAAATATTGCTCGTACATCTGATATTAGGGTTAATCCTAACACTTCGACTTCTACAAATTCTTTTGAACCCGCAGATGCCAGTAGTAAGAAAAATTGGCAGAATGCCGAACGCATCTCATTGGATCGCACCTCGCCCGATGGTGAAAACCGTTGTGATTCTAACAAACGCCGCAAACCATTCTTTGCCAAATTAAAGAACTATTTCAGACCCACTCCAAAGAGGAACACCAACAAGTCCAAGTTCAGAAAGTTCATGGACATGTTTAAATTCTTCCAAAGACGTCGCAACTCCAACGACATGGTCTAATTCTTTAAAGCCTATTTTCCTGCCGTCACGGCAGATGAAGCATTAGTCGCTTATGATTGAATAACAAATGTAAAATTATTAAAATCTTCCATGCAGCAGTAGTAGCTTTGTTCTTGGAAAAATCCAACGTAATTGATTAAGATTTGGTGTGAAATCAGCATGTCAAAACTTCTCATTTAAAATAATTTCGTCAACTCAATTTTAATAATTTAATTTAATGAATTAAAATGATTTACTGAAAATTTCTAAAAACAGCAATTTGATTAAAATTATTTTGCACATAAATAAAAACATAAATCAATGAAAATATCCTTTTAAATTAAACTGGCTAAAATGTAAGGAGAAGTTAGAAGTGCTGTATTTTCTTAGTATATTAAGAGTATTTACTAACCTTGGGTTATCGGGCTAATAGCCATCCAAATATACCGACCACTCAAACAGTAAACTTTGATTCCAGTAAAGATGGTTCAAAAATCGAATAGTACCTGAAGTCCGGTAACCTACTAAATTTTAGATATGTTGCAAAAAGATACATTTAAAAACAGAATTTTTTCAAGATTTGTGAAACAAACTGAACTTAGCAGATAATCCTTTACAAACTAATACACACCGGTTGTGTATCCCTTTTTGGGAATCAATTCTAATGATTAAGAGAAATCCATATACGCTTTACCCGAGAAATGAACGTAAATCTTACCTGTTATGTTCACTCGGGAAACTTTGGAAAATGAATTTATAAAAATTTTGATATTTTCGAATTAAAATTAATCAATTTTTCTTTCACAAGACCAACGGAAATTTTTATATACGTACATTTTTGTTTGCAATTGTGTTAAATTTAAATTTTAATGTTTCAAATAAGTTTCGTTGAAATTTTGTTTTCTAACTAATTTAATTGGTCCAACAAGTAGAAATACCTAAATAGCAATATATGTATTTGAAAATATGTAGACTTCAGATCTTTGAATCCATTTCATTGTACCTGAATAAAAAATATTGATGTGATACAACCTTATCGAAAGCATATTTTGGATTCAAACGTGTTTTAAGTTTATGTAATTTCTCTTAATTGACTTAATGTTTTATTAGTTAACTGTTCAACTTTCATTAAAAAATGATATCAAAATATCTTGAATTTGTAAAAAAAAAATACCAACCGGTAATTTAATTACTCACTTTCCCCTTTTGGGAAAAACCTGATTATGTGCTTATGGATATTACATGTCTTCTGATGTAGATTGTATGACGCAACTAAATAAAACATATATTTAACCCAATGTTAAAAAATATTTTTTACCCGAATTTATCTTCCCAAACCCATATAAATGAATTAGTAGGTAATTCCCATTACGTAATATTAAAATGCAGGCTTGTTTTATTTGCAAATAATAAATAAATCTATTTATTATTCAAATAGAAAAAAAAAACATGTTTGAATAAAACTGTAAATGTCGGTTGAATAATGTACAATATTGAATTAATAAAAAAAAAATAGAGATTATTTGGGAAAATTAAGTTTCCAGCTGTTGAAAAAGATTGAAAGTTATTATAACTGTGATGATGGGAGATGTTAGGAAAATTGAATTACGAATCCAGATTGTTCCAAAACAGTTCCGATTGATGAGAATGTACATAACTGTGTACCACACTAGGTGCAGTCTTCTGCTGTTCATGACTTTTACAGCAAACCTTTCCTCCAGAAGTACCCCACACAACATGGCCCCAAGCTTGATTACCTCGTATGACAGCTTCAGGAAAACCATACACGTATGAACTACCAACAGTTCGTATAACCTTTGCTTTTTAATCGCTCGGTAAAACGCCATGGCGATAAAAAATACTGAAAGAAAAGAACAACAGTTAAATCTCTCTACATAATCTACAATAATCTAACACTTACTGTACATATAAATCGCGTACAGATTCATTTTACGTAAACTTCACAAACAAATTCTGAATACTGATTCCGTATCCCTCGCGTTTTAGTAGATTCAAAAATAAAAAGATATCAAATTGCTTTTTTCAGTTTTTTCCCTCAACTTCGAATCGAAAAACTTTTTATTTCGAGCGTTCTAATTTGATTTCAGGTAAAAATAAAATAAATTCTTTTTTTGTTATACTTCATTCAGTATCGACAAAATGTAATTACTTTTTCCCCCATTAGTTTTTTAATCGAATTCTCGTCAACAGCAAAGTTTGCGCAACACACAAATAATCGAAAAGCATTCTAAAACTCAATCCTGAACACCCCTTTCAACTTGCGTAACACATCTTCAGCCGCATTGTTAATGAAAATCGTCCACCCCCTAAGAAATGTCTCATTGCATAATCATCGATGGTCTATTGTTACATAAGTCTAAATCGAATTTAATAAAATCTTACGGAACAATTGTATAATAACTACGATTTAAGCGATCAACTTCATTCGACCATATAAAAATAAAATATTTTATTATTCTGTAATCCTCTCCTCATAATAATAAAACTTTTCTTAAAATCCTATGTATTTTATTCACCTATCCTATTCAGTTTTTTTTTAAACTAAAATCGTTTCATTAATAAAAATATTTAATGCAACAGTTATATAAATAATATTCGAAAAATTATTTGTATTTATAAAATTAGAAAAAATGCAAAAGAAAATACTTTAATTTCATTTTGTAATTTTTATTGAAAAATATGGATTTTCCCCTTTTTTATTGTAATTCAGATTTGCTCCTCCTATAAAATTACCTGAGATATCTATACGTGCGAGCGTTTAATCGAAACCGGTTTCTTTTATCCTTGAAACTCCTCCTCGAATTAAAAATGACTACAAGTTATCTATATATCAAGTACCTCCTTGCCAATAAAACTTCATCATGAAATAATAAAACTTCATTTATGTAATAAGAGTTCATTGCGTAAGCCAAATGAAGAAGTTAGACGGAAGGAAGAAGAAATAAGAGTTGGAATGGAATAAATCTACCACTCAATAATATTTCATTAAATTTTTCAATATTATGTAATATTTACAATATGAAAATCGAAAATTCATTTTTAACTCATATAGAATACGATTTTAGTACAAGAACAAAATTATTTTCATTAAATTTACCCTAACTGATAATATAACTCTTAAAATATGAATATGACTTTTTTATTATTATATTTAAATACAAATAAAATGTAAAAAAAAAACATGATTCAAATATTATTTGATTTGATTTAAGTATAGTAAAAATTGTCAATAATAAAAAATGTATAAATTGGATTAAAAAGTATAAATTTTAGTACGATACTAAACGAGATTCTCCATTTTGTATTAAAAAAAATGTAAAAATAAGCATCCAATCGCGATGTTGGTATCTTTCATGCCCCTCCTTTATTTTTATTGGGGTTGGAATTACCCACTTGGATAATAAACAGGGACATTTCAAACCAGTTGCTCCGACTCATGCCTATTTTATAACACCATAAATATTTACGTCTCTTCTAAGTGATTATTGCAATTTCATTTTGTTTGATTGTAAAAAACTAATGAAAAAAATGTTATTGATAGAAGTTTTACATAAATATAAAGAATAATAAATTAAATTTTGTGTTTTTAATAATAATAATTATTATTATTAGCCAGAAATACAAGAAATAAGATAAATAAATAAAAAACAGTAGAGAGTACCAAAAATAATATTTATGGTAATAATAATAAAATAAATACAATGCGAAAAATTGAAACTAAGAAAAAAAATGGTATATCTGACCAAAGTCTTTCTGTCCGAAAATATTAAATTACAAAATAATATATATTATATAAACAGCATAACCAACATATAATGTAACATAAAAGATATTTTCAGAATGAAAAAAGAAAACAGTAGCAAGTAGGGTGGATTTGTTTTCATATTTTAGTTTGTTAAATAAATTTATTTTGCATTATTACATAGGATCTTTAGAATAATGGTAAATGAAACAAATTTTCCTTTATTTATATTTTATTTTTCGAAAATTAAATGTAACATATTATTTATGCCTAGGGGTACAGTAAATATGCAAGAGCGGTAGGACCCTCGATGGTGCAGTTACCAAAACGCGGTAATGCTCGATTACACACATCAAGACGATTTCGTAATCCCCTTCCGGTTGGGTAGTGACAAATTCAGATTTAAAATGCTGAAAAATAAAATAGTTTATTTGAATTAATAATGAAAAGCGTGTGAAAACTTACCCGATAAGGGCATTTTAACCTGACTACCACTTGTCCCAAAATTATAAATTTTAAAGACGGGTCAAGCTGCGACATTGCTATCGCTACAGTAGAATAATTGAAACCCGAACTTAAAAAAGAACCGGCATGAAACGATGAAAAATGAAGTGCTTCTCGGAAGAGTACGCACGTGGCTGAGGGCAAATGCAAAATGACAAGATTCGAGCTACTGCGACTACACCAAAATTAGCAACTGAAATTGCGTAAGCAGACCAATCGGAACACACTGAATTCCCTACCTTCAGAAGCGCATGTATACATTACATTATCAGTTATATTTGCAATAAACATTTAATTTAGTTTTAATTCTTTTTAAATTTATAATACTTTTTTTATAAATATTTTATTTTGAAATAAATTGAAAATTAACAACAATAACGTAATTTTACTAAAAATAATTTTGTTTCATTTGATAAGGTTGAAAAAAAAAACAATAAATAAAAAAGTTGAAATAAATAAATTTTGTTAAAAGTTTGAATAAAATAAATAAAGTACAAACATGAGTTAATAATAGCAGATTTTTAAACAATTTCATACTTTTATACTACTAGCGTTGATAACGCATTTGTTTTTTAATAAATAACTTATACAAAAATAAACTCAAAAGCAAATCGGGTTGTCTATCTGCCTGTCGGTGGTCTCGCGCGATTTAATGCAATAATCGATCCATTCTTGGACAAGCATTTACTTTGGAAAATTAAGCTTTTTGATTACAATACAAAATATGTTTCTATTGTTCACAGCTTATCTTATATAACTTCTTATCACAACATTCTTAGTATTCAGGTGCATTTCATAACAATAATCATAAATGCAAGTATAATAGCTGTTTGATTTTTTTTTTAAACTGTTCCATCATCAATTTTTTTGGGATACAAATGGAGTATTGTTAATAGATTATCTTGGAAAATGTAAACGAAATAACTATTATACAAGCCCATCCAACCCCGGTTTCCGTATCCCCCAAACCCCGCCTTGACTTTTAATAGGGTAGAAATTACCTACCTGGATAATAAATAGGGTCCCTTTCTCATACTAGTCTCCCCAAGCAAAAGCTCCTCCTGTTTTACAACACGTTATAAATTAGGAAACATAGTTCGCCATACAATAAATATATAAAAAACAAATTATGTAATTACAAAAAATCACATAAAATTGAAGTTTATGCAAGTTTCTAATATAATAAACACCATTAATTTAATGCATATAATTAACATTAAATAAAAACTTGACGTTTACTGTGAAAGTTGTCATTTTCAGCTGAATATTAGCAAACTAAATTAACTAAAGGCTTCATATTTGCTGCGATAAACCTGAGCTGACAATAGCAAACTAAACCGCAGCTTTCGTACTATTAACGCATTTGCTCTTAATTAATTCAAGTGACAACTTATGTGAAAATAGCCAATTTAAGTTCAATTGCACTGCGGTTTTCCAAGTCTGCAATTACCAGTAGTCACACACGGAATAATTAAGACTTTCTTGAATAAAGGATTTATCTTTGAAAATATACAAATATTTACCTTGCTCCAACGTTTAATAACCTAAAAATTTACCAATTTAAAATTCACGCAAAAAGACTTTGGAATTCACATTAACGGCTGGAAATAATATAAAGAAATAACTAACGTTATTGCTGAAGCATTCTGGTAAATATTTAACAATAAATCATATAAAAATTGCAAATTCAAATTTCTGAAATTTCAACGTTATTTCTCCAGGGCGCCAACATAAAATTTCTGACACATGTATTATAGACAACCCAAATTGACTCTAAATAAAATAAACTAATAAAATCAAACGTTTTGTTTAATATAATGTTAGTAATAAATAAAGTTATGAAGAAGATAAAAATTTCGGTGCGGTCAACCAGTAAAATAATTATGTGAATTTCACTTTTGATACATATTATGTCTATAAATTTAAATTTACCTCTAATTTTGATCAGCGAATGAGATGAGACATGATATTTCTTTGGCGAAACTTAACGGAAATCGCCATTTTCCGTGAACCTTTCGTTGCAAAAGCCACGTTTTAGAAGAGCAGATTGTGAAGATGAATTGCGTTAGAAGATTGTAAGTACCATCATTAACTAATTTCGATTGTTTTTAATGCGGTTACGATTGTTTCATTAGGTGGTGCTTAAACTATCTCGTAATAACTCCTACTTTTTCTGAGATTAACGAAGACCTACATAATCTGTTTTATAATGGAAATACGGATGGCCATGTTTATATGGTTAGAGGATATTTTATATATATAATTAATTTTTATGTTAATGTCGCTAAGAACGTGAGAGAAGTTAATGGATTCACGTACTTTTTAAACAAACTTGCGAGTAAATTGGATATGATGAAGATGCATCCTGAATTGGACGGTTTTTTGATATATACTGGACATTTGGATCTATATACCTTAATTGACTATTACAATCAATGGTATATGTTTTGGACTGACTTGTTTATTATTACAATGCCTTATTACCGCAATTTGGTCGTACCCCTGATCGGTGAACGCTTATACAGGCGGGCCATTAATTCGTATACTGCTGTTAATTATATGATGGATTCTTTGTCCGATGTAATTGAAGCAAAAATTACTTTTATCGTTGACTCTCTTTATGTTTAAATTTTTGTAATAAAATTATTTATATATATGCCTTTTGTTTTTATTTAATACCTATTATTGTTATTATTTATCTCTCATATAAAAACTAGTTAAAATTAATGACAAAATATTGGGATTATTAGACGTTCTTTTAACCTTTGTGATCGCTCGACCATTAAGGACACTTTATTGGCCCTACAATAAAAACAACCACTTTGGATATAACAAAATATATATTGAAAATAACCTTGTTAAAGCGATATATTTGATAATTAGTCATAAAGTACAAAGGAACCACAATTCTTTTTTTAAGTCAATATTTGGGAATGGATATTAACATAAAATGTGTAATATACATAAATTATTTAGATTGAAGAAAAACTTTGCTTCCCGAGTTTCATGGTAATTAATGTTAAACAAAATTACAACACATTTTAGAGGTTATTTTTCTTGTGTCAGGGGTGGAAATCGGTACTATAGAATGTTGTTGTCTTTTGATGTGAATTATTTCATTCAAAAATTTAGACTATATTTCTTCATTCATGATTTATTTTAGACTTTCTAAAATGTTGTTAATATAATAATTTTCAAACCGAGCTTCTCACGGGACTCGGTATAGGTTAGGAATTCAATTCGGGCGGGAGAATGGAATTCCTAACCTATACCGAGTCCGGTGAGATTTGCCTACTGTGCGTCTTACTTTTTATCGTATAAGAATTCTCGTTTCATTAGCTGCTCGGTTCGATATAACACAATATTATCCTTGCGGCACATAGAGTATAGGCTAATCACATTGACTGCATATTTTGCTTAAGCTTTTCTTTGTTATTTTAAATGTATTTGTACTTTTTTTTTTAATAAATCTTGAAAAGTTTTTATTATAATTAATCGATTACTTAGATTTCGGATTGTAGATCAGGTCAAATGATTCTAAGGAGTTCGGTATTGACGCAGTACGTGGCCAGTCATATACTAAACGAAAGCGACATTCCTGGAGGTAATTTGTTAGAAATTGTCACAGAAAATAGGCACTGACTCGCTTATTTCAGCTATGGACGTGGAGCCAACAACTCCTGGAGATCAACCGCAAACATCGACATCAGATGGGGACGGAAGAACAAATTTCCGGGAACTATCATTCCAGCAGTTTGAAAACATTATGGCCAGCAGCTTTCAGAACATCCGCATCGATGTCTCTAATAACTTGTCGGCTCCTGTGGCGCAGAAATTTCAGAAGAAGAGTAAAGGTTTCAGGTATTTTGTCAAATACTTGGTCCCTGGCAACAAGGAGCATCATTTCTGCGTGGAATTCAAGTATATGAGAGTTAAATCAAAGCCCACTAAGCTCGCTGCCACCGTGAAGAAGAGTTCCAGCCACATGCTCTGGGGTCTTCCTTTATGCTTGGTGAAGATGCCTACGAGGGACCAGTATTCTAACCAGGTCAACGTTCGCATCAAGAAGGCTAAACCACCCATGGGACAGCCAATCTGCGTAGCTCGCTACCAACGTCCCAAATATCTAAGAATCTAAGTAACTGCACAGCAAATTCTTATAACTGCACATCATTCTATGTATACTCATAATGCATAATCTAATAACACTATATACATGCTGATTATAATCATGAAATATCAATATTCAAGCTTTTCTCTTACACACTTATTTTGCAAAGCATGGACATTTTTATGTTAATTATGTAATTGCGAATAACATGAAAATTTATCTTTTTTTATGATGTTTATATCCAATATTTTGTTACTTAATGATTATTTAAATGGATATTTAATGATAAAATATAGCAAATCCATTAGATGCACTTAAAAACAAATTATGTAGTATTCAGCACAATAAAAATAATGCTTAAATAAAATACAATTGCTTAAGATTCTTTCATTAATTTACCAAATCGCAATTACTTATATTTTCTATTAATCTCAACAATTATCATGATCTCATAACCAGGAATTACAACACAGGTAAAGTTTTATTATGAGATCTTAGAAAACTCTTTTTTTTTTACATAATTAAAACAAATGTAAATGCAATATGAAACTTATGTTTGTACATTATCGATTAGCACATCCGGGCTACTGGAGCTGCGTAGGTACGTATATGCAAACTTCGTCTGTACACATTTAAAGCACCATTCCGCAAATACAAAATACTCAATACTTCTCATATAGTTATAAGTTTTTTTTAACACAAAAAATTATTTATCGGTGTATTACTCAACAAATAATAATTACGCCAATTATCAGTATAAATACTCTAATTATAATCAAATATTCATACTTTTTAATTTAAAAAAACAACATGAATCATTGCTGTAATAAATTTTTAGATAAGCATTCAACAAAATGAAGTAAACAAATGACTATAATAGCACAAATAATATTTTTTGCTCTTGGGCCAGTTGTAATCCCTTTTTATTTATTTTAACAACCAAAAACATATTCATGTAACTACAATAATAAAAACAAAACTAAATATAACTGTCTATTGACCAAAGGTTATTCCGCCCATTGTTTTTATTTTGTAATTAATGATTTATGTCTGACAGACCTTCAGTTATGAACAACGACTCAAACTTTCCTCCGTTCTCTGGTTTAGCTACTCTTATTTCCACCGCATATACCTGGCAAGGGCATTCCCCTGAAATCCAAGCATGTGCGCTGCGACATGTATTTTATACAAAATGAAATGAATGAAAAATATAATAAGTGAATGATTAGGTAATTATTATTCATAAAAAATTATTGTTGATAATATACATAAATTGTGTTCATAAAATTTCATAGATAAGGTAGAAAAAAAGTTAAAAATCAAAGTTTACTGGAATCTTAATTTAGAAGATGTAACGACCAATACGAATACTGGAAATGTTTTCGAGCCGGTTTATCCACGTTTTCCACGCGTACAATGTACGTGGATTGTATTTTCTCCTGGATTTGGTATATAGACCCATGCATCAAGATTGCATATATGTCCCTCATATATGGTTTGTACTGTATGCGGATCTGCACCTTGTCTCACCAAAATCATAGTGAAATACTGAAAACAAAAATTAGTTAATTTAAAATCAAACACTAAGCTCGGAAAACTTACCTTATATTCACTTGGTAGTATTCTGCGTAAATTTTCGCCAATCATGTTCTTGAGACAAGCTGATATAGGAGCCATTTTTGCACTGCAATTAAATTAACTAAGAAAATGTTCTATATTCAAATGTTTTCACTTGTGCAGAAGCAACGTTGAAGTGATTTTCACGTTAAGAAAACTGACTTATATCCAAAACCGGCAGCATTTTAAAGCCCACTAACGAGAATCCCCACTCCATTGTTATGCGCATACCTGAACTGCTACTCATTTGTTTACATTTTCTTATGTACAGTGGAAAGTATTGCGTATCTTCAACAACAATATATGAATTCTTGGCGAGTCGAAACACAATTACCACAGTAAAAAAATAAAATTACTAAAATTGAATTTATTTCCACTTATTTATTGAATATTTATGACCCAACGAAATTTGGGACCACCCGGAGGGTCGAAATTTTTCCGACTATTTTTGCAATAGTTTTACAACAGTCGAAGTTTTCACATAAAGTTTTTCAAGAGAAAACCAAATTGAACTTCATTCAAAGAAAAGTTTATGACAATTTATGTTTAAATACAAAGTTTATGTATATGTTTAAATATAAATAAATTTCAACTGAATTTAAGCAAGTACGGGTTTGAACCCAGCAAGGCCCTTTGGGCAACCAAGTCAAAGGACGCTATACTAGAGTTAAGGATATCAGCAGATACACATAGATAGATACACATACGCAGTTGATGACTAATAACAACATACACGACTAACAAATTTAAATAATTTGTTAAAAATAAATTAAAAAAATGGTAAAACTTGCATTGGGAAAATTTTTAAAGATTAAATTTAAAAAATATCAACTGCCGTCAGATTTACTTAATGTTCAATACGAATATATTGTGAATATATTGATTTATAAATGTTGTTATTATTATTAAAAAAAAATACAAAGGTAATGATTTGACTTTCTATAACATTTTTATAACAATATTAATAAAAATGCATGTTTAAATTTAAGTGGATTGCATTTGACTTAGTTACGTCATTTTCTGGTTATTTATCCAGAGCGTTAATTTGAAGTGTAATAATTATGCTATAGGCAACTCACCTTGGCTTTATAGTTTGCATAGGCTTTTCATTGTTTTATAATTATTGTGGCAAGATTGTATACGCGTAATATATTGACAGCGTTTTATTGTAATCATTGATTTCTAAGAATTTTGGTTAAAATTTAGATAAAATGCGTATAAAGAATACTGATTTGACCAAATTCCTGATCAATAATCTACAAGAGACAAGTAAGTACGTCAAAGATAGTTTGATAAAAATTGTCACAGCTTATTTTAGCTACGAACGAGAATCCTGGACCATCAGATCGACAGTCATTTGGTGGCGTTGGAACAAGAAATTACCGAGAATTTAGCTTTCAGTTGTTTGAGAATATGATGGCCACTAATTACCAGAACATTAAGATTCACGTCAGTGAAACCACATCAACTCCTGTCATCCATAATTTTCAAAAAACGAAAAAGGGTTTCGTGTTCTTTGTTAAGTATTTGTTATTTGGAATCAACGAAAAAAACTTGTCTGTCGAATTCACTTACAAAAAACTCAAATACAGACCTAAAAAGCTGGTAGCCAGTGTCAAGAATGACTCTACCAGTATGCTTTGGGCTCTTCCCTGCTGCTTGGTACAGTTTCCTAATAGGAATTACTACACCATCCAGATCGAGGTCCGCGTCAAGACAGTAAAACATCCGAAGGGCCTACCCGTTTTCGTTTCATTCTACAAACCACCTAAAAACCTAAGAATCTAATTGACTACAATTATTTCTCAATATTTTATAAGTTTACAAATATTACCATGATTTTATAGTTTTAAAATAACCACAATTATTATGTGTTCATAATCTAATAAAAAAATATATTGCATAAGTATTGTAACAATAATATTATTACCTATTAAAATGTATACATTTATATAAAAATTAAAATAAAAAAGTTTTTTGATATCAGTGGAGTCTAAATTTCTACTTCAGTCCCTTTAACAAATATGGTCCAAAGACTCCTTTGATATTCTTAATTTACTCGTCGAATGACGACGGATTAATTGTCTTGTATATTCGCTTCCAAGTCATTGGGAGCGAATTTACAAGACAAGGGCCCTTCACAGACTATTGTATGCTGTAGCGACAATATAGTTTGTTATATAAAATGTATATTTTCAAATCAAAATATATGTATTTGTTGAAGAAAAAATATGAAGTATAACCTCAATGTAAATGAAAAATTACGTTTACCGGTTTGTTTGGCCATATTTAATAATTAATTTGTTACGATAATTAAATAGAAAATGTTACAATGTATGTAGCCACGCCTTATATTATAATTAGTGTGGCTTTTGGCCAACCGTAACCGTCAGATAGACATAGCTCGTCGGTTACTTTCTATTCCACGCCCATCCGATGTTCTAGGAAACAAAATAAAATGGTTAATTTTTTTTCGTTTAGTGATTTCATATTACTTCTCATATAATACGAATTTTACATGTATAATATTCATTTATAGAAAACATTAATTTAATACGATATGCATCTATGTCTATATGATAGTACATCTACTGTATGTGTTTGTATTATTGATTAGTTCATCCCAGATACGAGATCTGTGTACGCATATGCAAACTCCAGCTGCAGGTCATTAAATATATTATGTTACCCTAAGTAATTAATTTATACTGAGCTAGTAAACCAATCCCTATTGCGCTTTCTGAGTATATTAACAATATAATGACCCTCATAGCACTTAACATTCTAAGTGATATTGCTAATCATTTTCAAATTCATGGTCACTGGGTTTGAGTGTATCATATGCATGATAATAACATTAGTTTCTGATATAACGTTTTTAATTGTAAAAAGATTATTTTATAATAAATAGTAATTATTTAATTTAATTAAAAAAAGCAATAAATATTGTTCTGTAGTAAATGCATGGCTATAGCCATCTAGCGCCCGTCTTCTTAATCTACAGAAAAACAACTTTATTTTTCAGATTATTTAAAAACAATATATTTGCAGATTGGAGATACTCAAAATAATACATGATCATTGCTTTCCAGCTCAACTGTTACATAAATCTTGTAGCTGATGTAACCATTTTCAATTGGCATATTTGAAAGTTTTGTTCCAGAATTATATAATATCACATGATAATTTATAGCTATTGCTGTTTTCCATCTAAAACATAATGAAAATCACATGTTGCAAGGTAATAATATTATATTGCTTGTTTTAATACTTTATTATCCTTAAATTTTTATAGCTGCGCCGATGTTATCCATTAAAAATATATATTAAAATAGAATTTAATATTCATTTTTTTATTATCCTTCAATATTTGGACCATCGATGATAATGGGCGTTTAAAAAAGAACATAAAATGGAAATTTGAATTATTTTTTTAGCATATTGATTGTTATAGTGTAGAAGTATTGTGGTAGTAATAAGAATTGTTAGTGTATAAAATAAGATTTATATATATTTTTTAATAAACAATGTATTTAAAGGACACCCTGCATTAAATAAATAAAGCACTTTATAAACAAATATAGTTCACATGATTAATAAAGGAATGTTTGTTATTCAAGGTATGAACAAAGGTAGATGTAGATGATGAGATGGATGATTTGTAACAAAAACAATCACGGTAAGGCATCGTTTGCGTTTAAATAAAAGTTATTAATTAGAAAATAAATTTCAGTCTTATAAACGTGCTTTGAGCAAACTGAAGTTTATAAGTGAAGAAAGGTGTCCTTTCCTTTAAACGCAAACAGTTTAGAATCAACAATATAATATAAAAATATGTTTTATTTTGTATGCATGTCTTCTGTGGAGGACTCTGCATTTTAGTTTCGTTATTTTATCTACATTGACTAGAAGTTGTATTGATCTATTGCATCAATTATTGTATTTATCGCGTATGAATGATGATGAATGGATGGATGACATGAAAGACGGTTTTTAAATGTCCCAACTAAATAAGTGGTGTTTTACGAGCATATCACGCACTCCATCTTTCAGTGGTTGATTGTTCGTCTCCTTCTTCACGGGCAACTCCCAATCGGGGTTTAAACTAAATGACAATTGAGACAAAATACGGAGATCACATTTGATTTGGACCCAGCCGGGACTGTAGATGAACGACCACGGATGATACCTATAAAAAAATATCATATAACCGTTGGCAAAACTCCTTCGGGTTATATAATGTGTTTTTACCATTTTTGTACGACGTCGCTGCAGGAACACAGGACTTCAAGCCATAGGTGCAAAACCTGCTCGTTTAGGCCCAAGCATATTAGGCTCCTCAGTTTCACGTCCATCTGGGCGTGGGCGTTGTCGTGTGACAAGTTTATAGCTTGCACGCAGCGGTATAATAGCTCTTCCGGCGTCAGGACCTTCCCGTCTTCATCCAACCTATACGTCTTGCACAACACCAACCTACTATACACCGAATTAAAATCCTTTTCCACTTCCTTCGTAGCGGCCTCTTCGATGAACAGCCATGGATGGCAAGGTCCGCCTAGGAAATTTGGCCTCTTCATTCCGTGCTCCAACACCTGTTTCATGACCGGACAAAGAGT
The DNA here is from genome assembly GCA_963457615.1 of Nicrophorus investigator. Classification (NCBI taxonomy): domain Eukaryota; kingdom Metazoa; phylum Arthropoda; class Insecta; order Coleoptera; family Silphidae; genus Nicrophorus; species Nicrophorus investigator. Next base: position 10,523,192 of record OY735146.1, read on the forward strand.
ACCTCTGACCAAATCCGTAACCGTTTCTGAAATACTGTCGTCGCCGGCACAACAATACTGCTTGCTTCGTTCATCAAGCAATTCAACAAATTTCGCTGGAAACCAACCTAGAAATAATCGATTATTATATATGGAAATATAAAAGTCATCACCAAAAACCTCTTAGACCATTCAGCTCTCCGACCCAACAGTGCTCGTCCTTTTGACTCAAAACCGTTATTATGTCGTTCTTCCGAAAGCCTAGCTCATCGTCGTCGTGTCTTTCAAAATCTGAAATTAAATAATAAGATTCTGAAAATAGAAGTAACTAATTGGCATTACCCAATAAGGCTTTGGCTCTTCTTTTCCGATTTTTTGAAACATTAATGTAATTCGAGTGATCTATTGCATGACTTTCCATTGAATAGTCGGCAACCAACGAAATCTCGGATGACATCTTCGGATCCAACTGAAGAAAATGTCGAGCAATCTATAAATAATCACCATATAAACAAAACACATTTAAAAAATTAATTCGATTAAAAATACTTGTAAAATAGCCTCTCTTAAATCGACCATAATTTCAGTTTGTTTTATATTTTTGCACTTAATATCGTCCTCTCCACTTTCATTGAATAGCAGCAGTTGTATAACAGATTTGTTCTTCTTGACTTGTCTTCTGGCTAGATGCTGTTTCGGCAAATTGGGAGCAGCTTCCGGGTTTCCAACTAAAGCCCCTTGGTCGGCCATTAGATACGCCAAGTGCCTTCTTCTATACGTCTCCACCATGACTTCGTTCAAAGAATTTGCGACTTCCAATGAGACCTTTCCAAACCACGTTTTTATTATTCTTAAATGACATTTGATGTACCTTTACCTCTAATAATTTCTCCACGTCATCTATATCCCCAGGTATATCAGAGAGGGCGTTGAATATTTGCGCTGAGTTCTCTAGAGTTTTCATCTGAGGTTCCTTCATTTTGAGCATACCCAGGGTGATTTGGAAAAGCACAATGGATCCATTAAAGAAAAACATGTCCCATATTCTCAACAAGATTTTCATATGCACAACATTCGCAAACAATGTTAAAAACCAATGCATGGTAATCAGGGAAAGTTCTATGTCGTGATTCTTTAACGTTTCGTCGATAGCTGGTAAATAACTACCAATCAATGTGCGCAAAACCCTCTGGTCAGCTTGAATCCCAATTAAAGTTGAACTGTAATAGGAAGCTGGCAACAAATCTTCAACTATAGTAACCATCATCCAGAAAGTGTCCTCTTCCTCAAGAAGCAGCAGTAAAGAGGCTGCTATCATTCCAGTTCCTTGGCAATAGCTAAAAAACAAAACCTTAAATATATTTAACAAAAAAATAAATTTACTATATTACCCAATATCTGGGTATAACCAAGCAATTCCTCTCAAAATTCTCCTTAATCTAGGTATTCCTGTACTGTTAATATTACTGAAACAAGCATTTGTTGGCATAGTATGCAGCAAATCTTTTTCAATTTGTTTGGACGTCATAAGTGAATCATTGCTGGACATTTTAACAATTTCTTTGTAACTTAATTCAGATTGCTGTTTCTTCTGCATAGCTCCAGACATCCTCATCCACAATTGAGGTCTAAGTGAATGTGGTATACCATTTCTTACCATTGTTCTTAACTTATCTGTTCGAGGCAAATTTAGTTCAACTTTATCCCATGTTAAATCAGATACTTCTTTGTTATGAGAAAATTCCAGATGTGCTACCCATTGCAATCTAGTAAATCATTGCATTAAAGAAATTTACAATTTACATTACAAACTGTATATATTTTGCAAACCTATGCTGTGGATCTTCAACAAATGGTATTCCCAACAGCTTATTAGAGCTTTGTTCAGGTCCATCTTCCTCATCAACACGAAAACCAAATTCATCAAACCTGAATGCATATTATTTAGTTGAAATTACAAATCACTAATGAAGAAAACTATATATATATATATATACACATACAGTACATACAATGTCAATGTTACCTATATTCTGGTTGAGAGTTTGGATCCTCTGGTATAATGGATAATTTAGCCATTATATCTTGAGGCCACATAGTTGCTGTTAGAGCAGAAAATGGTCCACCAGGTGTTGGAGTCAGCATGTCATCAATAGTAAGAGTACCATTGAAGGCATCTTCAAGTGCTGCCTCCTCCACAATCTCCGAAATAGCCATCTCAAATTCTCTTTTCTTTAAAAACAATATGCTTTACTCCAATTAATTCTTTATAACTTAAAGTAAAACACTTACATTGTTATCTTCTTTGCCAACATATCCCTCATGGTCTCTGTGGTCTCGAAATAGAGATTTTGCTAGATCCATATTGTAACATTTACTATATAATACAGACTTTTTATATTTGATTAATTGTTGCTTTAATTATAACTGCAATATAACTTTCTACTAACTATACACTATTGTTTTAAAATAAGATACACTACATATTTGTTACAATTACATGAAAATAATAGACAAAAACCACAAAATTACTAACCAATACTACAATCTGACATTGACAGTTACATCATACGTTGCCACTTATTACATTGGCTATGACATAATCAAAAACTTTTATTTTTAGCTCCCACCCACTGAGCATAAAAAAACAAGAAAAAAGCATATTGTATATTAGGTCTAAGGTCAATGCTTTCAATAAAATGTAACGTTATTTTGATACGTTGATGTAATTCCTTCTTCTCTGTAATAAAGGGCAACGTTGTAAAACATATAAGAAAATATGAGAAAAGGTCAATAGCTTTCATTCAAAACTTGTATACATCGGTAATAACACAAAATGTATGTATTCATTTAATTTATAAACATTTATGAAGTGATGTCCAATAAATTAGTAATTAAGTACTTAAAATGTTTAAATGTATTACTAATTCAACAAAGCATATAGAAGCATTAATTATTTAAAAAAAAAGTAATAATAATAATATGCTTGATACTTCTTCTTCGTAATTTGCTTCCTTCCTGCCGGAAGAGCTTTGCTAAACTTAACAGATTTTTCTTAAGTATCATAAATTATATTACTTACTTGTTCATTGTGTTGCCTATAGAATAGCAATTTTTTTTTTTACGTATATATTTTTGAATCGTAAATATGCGCGTTGATTACAACTATAAAACATTTACGTAATTTCCTTTTTTATAGTTGTTTTTTTTTATATTATACCTGTTTGTATTGCTTATAAGTATAATATGTTTATTGATTACTTTTAAAAATAGTTTATTCGATAAAACGCTCTCAACCGATGTAGTTATTTCTTATTCGAAAGTATAGTTCTACTGTAAAACGGTAAGTTTATTTTCAAATTTGTTGCACACCCAATCTAATTTTCGTATATAACTAGCATATAAATTAATATGCTACCTCTGTAAATTAATAATAAGCAATGGATCTATAATTGCATCATTCCGTTAAGGTCATTCAGTTAATGTTTTCACTAAGGGTTTATCAGTTGCTATGGTACTATATACCGTTTATATAAGGTCGATAATTGCGTTAGTTCTAACACGAATGAGTATTTAAATTTGTGAGTTAGAAATGCGCTACCATTCTATGAACATAGTTTGGGGGGTACGTTACTCGCTTCGTAAAGCTAAGAAATTATGGTAAGTACTGCGAATACTTGGTATTCCTTTTGATTGCCCTGATTTGATTGAAGCGCGAATGCATATCTATCCACGTCGGCCAAGCAGGCGTTCAAATTGGAAACGCCTGTTGGGAGTTATATTGTCTTGAACATGGGATTCAGCCTGATGGTCAGATGCCTTCTGATAAAAGTATTGGCGGAGGAGATGACAGCTTTAATACTTTCTTCAGTGAAACTGGAACGGGAAAGCATGTGCCAAGAGCGGTTTTCATCGATCTAGAGCCCACGGTTGTAGATGAGGTACGCAATGGCACATACCGACAACTATTCCATCCAGAACAACTTATTACTGGGAAAGAAGATGCTGCGAATAACTATGCTAGAGGCCATTATACTATTGGAAAGGAAATCGTCGGTTTGGTATTGGATCGAATCCGAAAACTAGCTGATCAATGTGCAGGACTACAAGGCTTCTTGATTTTCCATTCTTTCGGAGGTGGAACTGGGTCGGGATTTACTTCTCTTTTAATGGAACGTTTATCGCTTGATTATGGAAAGAAGTCCAAACTTGAATTTGCCATTTACCCAGCGCCTCAAGTTTCTACTGCAGTAGTCGAACCTTATAATTCGATTCTAACTACACACGCAAATCTCGAGCACTCAGATTGTGCTTTCATGGTAGACAACGAAGCCATTTATGATATTTGCAGACGCAATCTGGATATTGAAAGACCGTCTTATACAAATTTAAATAGACTTATAGGTCAAATCGTGTCGTCTATCACAGCATCGCTGAGATTCGATGGAGCTCTTAACGTTGATCTTGCAGAATTTCAAACAAATTTAGTTCCCTATCCAAGAATTCATTTTCCTTTGGTCACATACGCTCCAGTTATTTCTGCAGAAAAAGCGTACCATGAACAACTATCAGTTTCCGAAATTACAAACGCTTGCTTTGAGCCGGCTAATCAAATGGTAAAATGCGACTTACGTCACGGTAAATACATGGCATGTTGCATGCTTTACAGAGGTGATGTTGTTCCCAAAGACGTTAACGCTGCAATTGCTGCAATTAAAACTAAACGATCTATTCAATTTGTGGATTGGTGTCCAACTGGATTTAAAGTTGGAATTAACTATCAACCTCCGACTGTTGTGCCGGGTGGAGACCTGGCTAAAGTACAACGAGCTGTATGTATGCTTTCGAATACTACTGCTATTGCGGAAGCTTGGGCAAGGTTGGATCACAAATTCGACCTGATGTATGCAAAGCGGGCGTTCGTACATTGGTACGTAGGTGAAGGTATGGAAGAAGGAGAATTTTCCGAGGCTCGTGAAGATTTAGCGGCGCTTGAGAAAGACTACGAGGAGGTCGGCATGGAATACGACGAGGGTGAAGGAGCCGATGAGTACTAAAAAAATAAGTTCATAGTCAAAGTCATTCTCCGTTTTATCATAATTATGTAATATGTTCAAGTATTTTTTGTGTTTTTTCTCGCATTTATAAACGTAATTTAAGCAAAGTAATTCGCCCACAAAGAAAATAAGTAAGGCACTTGTAAAGCAGCGAGTAATCTGATCTTATAGGTAATTGCAAAATTTATTTTAATAATTATACAATTAAAATTATATTGTTCAATAACCTTATGGAAACGTGACCTATATTCACTGTTTTCCTAAGCTATTGGTAGATGGCATTGCTTCAAGCAGATCTCTGTAGGCTTAGTTCGCTATTTGTATACTGATTTCAAATAAAAATTGTGTTACATGATTTCTTATAGATTATTTGTATTACCATCTGAGATGAACCAGGCCAGGAACTTCTTGGTGAAATTCGCTGGAGGCAATGTGTGCCTCCACAAAGATCCCTCGATTGGAGTGGCACGGATAATGCTAGATAATCCCCAAAGACGCAATGCTATTACAGGTAATAGAATGATCAGCTTAATTCAATTATATATGATTTAATTGTCACATTTAGGTAATATGATGGTCAAGTTAAGGGAGTGTGTTGAGGAGTTGGAAAGATGGGATGAAGGCAAAGCAGTGGTCTTGCACGGGAATGGTGCTAACTTATGCTCCGGAGGCGATCTGGATTTTGTTAAAGCTACTGGATATCCAGAGGCGGCTTCGATGATGAGTAGCTGGATGCAGGAGACCATGATGAGGCTCAGAAATTTACCAATGGTCAGCGTGTGCTTAATACAAGGACCTACTATCGGAGGCGGCGCTGAGATTTCCGTGTATTGCGACTATATATTAGCAGCTGAGGACGTCAAATATGGATTCGTTCAAGGTAAAATGGGTATCGTAACAGCATGGGGAGGTGGCACTTTGTAAGTACACATCTGTTTCATATAATATAACAGATCCTTAAAATGCTTGTTTCTGTATTAACAGATTGGTGCATAAGCTGGGAAGGCGGAAGGCTATGGACCTTATGCTCACCTCAAGAATCCTTTCCGTCGAAGACTGCATGAATATGGGTTTAGCGGATGGCGTGCTGAAAGGACCCGACTATCTAGAAGAGGTCATCGAATGGCTAGGACCCCGCATACAGCATCACTACTCGATTACTCGAACCATTAAGCAAATCGTCAGCAGCGAAGAAGAGCTACAACAATCTCTTGACTCGGAACGGAAGGCATTCGTTCCGTTCTGGGGCGGCGAGCTGAACCAGAAGGCCCTCGAGAAGCGCATCAAGCATATCCAATGATTCTATCTCGGTGTTTTTCCATCGCAGCGGACGGAGCAATAGTTGGCGCGACGCGGCGGCAATATCGATTTACCATAGGGGATGCGAACAATAGGGGTGGAGATCCGAGCACGGGATGTATTGATGATCATAATAATAATTGAAAACCAAAACTGACTTATAATTTTCTCTTGCATCAGTCCAGATCGATTGTTTTGTTGACCTGTCTTTAAGTGTTGGTTAATTGGTGGGCGATTTTGTAAACATAGCCTTGACCGGAATCAAAGCGCGAAGAAGATTGAACAAACCGCATTTTATTTATATTATGTGGGACCCACATCCGGGATTATACAGCTTCTTTTTCTTCTGCTTTTTTCTACCTCTTATAATTTTTGTTTCTTTTCTTTCGTCTCCGCGTTGCAATTGCAACCTTGATGGATAAGTGAGTTGAGGTCAGGCCCTTTTTCGCCGCGTGTTACTTCGTTGTACAACGCAACCCCGCCGTTATTGACTCATGATAGATTCCTCAGCTATTGACTATTTTCGTTTCTACATTTTTATTGTGGGCCGACGCCAAGGTGACGCCTGCGAAGACACCTACAAGTTCAATCGAAAGAGAAGAGAAACAAAACAAAAAAAAACGCAACCTCTACATTTTTTTTACTGATTTCAAACTTCTTTTCTAATGAAGATATATACGTGTCGCAACAGCATTGGGAAACTAATTTTTGTAAGTCGCGTCGGCGTTTCTCGTTTTTGCTCATTTCATTGCCCTTCCCCGAAAACGTTCACCCCCAAGTTTTTGCATTATAAATAAAGTTTGCGAGTTGCGCACCCTCCGAGTTTTCTCGTGGTGTCATAGGGCCCCGAAGCATGCGGCCCTAATCTCGTATCCGCATTGAGTTAGGAAACTCCCCGGCCCATTCCGTTCCATTTTCGCCCTCTCCCTTCATCCCCCTCCGCCCTGGCTGTTTATTTCGGGACTCTTTTATTGGGGATATAAAGAGGGAGAAAGGGCCCAGTGGCGCAACAACCATCGGGCACGAAAAGCCCGTGCCGAATCACTAACAAACTACACAAATTAAGCGCACTTAAAATCCGGTTAGTCCGTCGGTGCCCTCAAAACAAGCAATGAAAATATGTTCTCTAAAAGGGATGACGGAACTAATTCATAGTTACCCAATCGCACCGACGACAGACACGCACGGAGATAAAGATTATTATTACATAAGAGATAAAGCCACGCAGATGCGTGAACAACTTAGTTCCAAGTATTATTCATCATTTATCTTTAAAAAAAAACTTAATTCAATTAAAATCCACACACTTAAAATTTATTTAACACTTCAATAAATTTATTAATAATTAAATAGATTATTATATCTACATTATTCAATCAAATTACTGTGATACATTAATGATAATATGAGTTTTTTCAACAATTGTTAAATGTTTTAGGAAAATCCCACCAACATAAATTAAAAACCCTTAACGTAAATTCCAGGAATCGTCTTTATTTCACATTTAAATTGGAAACCTAATATATTTATACAACGTTTAATCAGGAAAACGACGTTAACTAAGTGTAATTAATTGGATTTGATTCGGTCTCGAAATCGTCGCAGCCAAATATTTGTTCTTCATGCTTAGACCAATATTGATTTTTGTTATTCAACGCGGCGACGAGTGCATCAGCCGAATGGGATAAGTCTGTTGGCAGAAGTTTTCGTCTGAAAAATAAATAAACAAATATAATTGAAGCCCTGATTTGTTTACCATATGGTCGGCAAATTTATCTTCAGGTAATAAAAGCTTACTGAGAATATTGACGTTTCTCTTTGGTGAAGAATTAAGATTTTTTTCTAGAAGTTAACTCAAGATTTTTACAATATGTTCGGGTGTTACTGTTATTGATTTGTTAATATTCACAGACCGTCTACTCTTTCCTCTGGGCTCTGTTGTTTGCGTTTTAATCGACAGTTATGAATTTCACGACACGCGCTGCAAACTCGCAGACAAATCCTTTTCACTGAGCAACAATCATTTGAAAATTAATTTTATTAAAACTACAAACTCTTAAAAAACTGAATTACCAAACTTAAAATATTAGTACAAAAAAATAATTTGTACTTTTCTATATAAAAGTAAGAAAATTAAAAGAAATTATATTTTTAATACAAACACTCATTTTCAATAATGCAATGTATCTTAGAAATATAACGGTAAATAACATATTTACATAATTTCCAATTTTAGAAAATTTCATTCTCCATAATTTGAATACTCCTACATCAATTTGTGTATTTTTTTTAATAATCATAATTTGAGCAATAACATTTCTTAACTTAAATTAATAATCACTTTAAATAATAGAAATGATGTTTTTTTTAAATAACTCTTGCAACAGTTAAATTACAATAGCAAACAAAATTAATTAAATGTAACCACGTAAAACGGTATATCGAGTATAAGTAATATCTAATAAATAAAAATATAAGGTTCGAAATAAATTTTGTTGTTTGATAATTTTTTTGTTTTGAAGTAGAAAAATCAGTTAATTGAATAATTTAGATTTTTAATAATTGAATAAAATATAATAAAGAATTGTTCAAGTTGTTTTTATTAAATTTGATAGCAATTGTTGAAATTCTATAAATTATCATCCATATTTCGTAGCTAGTTCATTGGGCTTAAAGAGGTATTGCATATTAACAAATCGTTTGCAGCCTGTGCCTACTCTCTCATTCAAGCTATGTACTAAAGTTTTTTTGTTGTTAATAGGCAGATGGGCAGGCAGCTGTCCCGGGGTGCGTGCGTGCATCTCGTTCTGTAATTTTTGTACGTTGTATATGAGGTATCTTTCAGTTATTAGGCCCTTTTTTCGGGTGGCTAATAAGCGTGCTGCGAATGGTCGATGGGCGAAAGAAGGGCCGAAAGTAGGTGCACGGCACTGGTGCGGTGGATGTTGCGGGGTCCCTGGTGGATCAGTCATCTCCCGCATTTGGTAGGGTAGGAACAGAACAGACCCGATGGCTGGCAGGCTGCAAGGCAAGCTGGCATCAGGCATTCAGTTCGAGACTTGAATGGGGTTCGCGTCGAGCCATCCCATCTAAGAGTTACAATTCCGTCCGCGTAACTCGCGAGTTACCGCCATTCATAAATAATAAAACTGAAGTCGCGGTTCAGTATCGAGTGCGGCTTTAGACGGTGCGCACACGTCGGGCCGCGTAACTCGCGGATCCTATCCCAGTTTAGTTACGAGTTAGTTACGAAAGAAATCATCGACACCCGAAATATATAAGAACTGTTGTTCCTTGTTGAGATCTGGATACTACTTCTAACAGAGAGAAGAAGGACTCCACTTCTTCGATTGTGCTCTTTTGAAGGCTTTTGGAAAGGGTTCTTCATCCCCTACATCACATCTCCATTCAAATTTTCCACCATGGTCCTTTTCCGTCACTCAGAGTCTGCGCACGCGATCATCGACACGACGGAGGGTGTGCCCGACGGTGAAGATTCGCCAAGATTATTGCGGATGTCACCCCTTCGGCATAGCCTCGGCGCGCACTCTATCACAACCAACAGCTCGCTGGATGCGGACATCAACAACAAAGGTAACTTTACCATCTCTTTCAACAATTTGCGATTCAAATTTGAAAAATCCGCGGGAACGGATTTCAAATTCAAACTGATTTGTATATAATTTTCACCCTCATAGCAAATGATGCTACTCCTATTTCCCATGTTTCATATTCACTTCTTATTCATGAAAAGATTTAAGAAAAGGTAATTCCCTTATTTTAAACAATTTCATTAATTAAGTCTTAATTAATTAAGTTATCAAACTAAAATAACAATAAACTCACGTGTCATTTACAATTTCATTGTCCATTCTAAACCACGATATTTCAATACACATTCATTCAATTTGATTAATTAAAACCAATATCATTCATCAATATATTTTTTTCAACAAAACAATATTTCGCAAACAATACTACTTTCAATTTATTTAATTGAAAAGTTCATCATAAATGAAGACTTCATCAAATGAAACTAACAGTAAACCCATGTGCTACTCGCTTTTCGTTTTTCCTACCTGCCCTTTTCGGACCCTTCCGAACCACGTTGCATCGCTCATGTTGTAAAACCAACCGCTGATGCACAAATTGGTTATTTGTATAACGCATCTGATTTAATTAAGTCCGATTACTCATTTTGTTATGAAAGCAAAATAACAGTAATGACGATTTACTTATTACACACTTAATTTATTCATAATTTATGCGACGTCGTTTACGCAATGATTCACATACAATAATCTATATTCGAACCGCAATCGACCACATCCGAATAATTACAATTAATTGTCATGTGTTTACTAGATGCTTTGTTTTTTTTTGTACATTGTACTTACATATCTAGGAAAATTCAAATTATTAGTTACAAATAGAGCATAACTTAAATTTGGTCTCATTTCATAAAATAAACATCATTTTAGTACAATACTAACTAGGACATATTTAATATTTATTTAATGTTTCACATTCGATAATTAAAAAGAATAACACACTTCAAATTTGTTTACTAAATTGTTGATTTAGTTCAATATACGATAATATAATAACTATTTCTCAGGATGTAAAATTGATGTGTTTTGGACGCTAAATAACTAATAAAATTAAATAAACTATTTTAGTTTGGTAGTAGTGATTTTATTTAGTTTTTGTAATAAAAAAATATGAAAGTGATGTTTTAGTTAATAATTATTTTCTAATCTATTTAAGTACATCTTCGTTAAAAATATTGAAAGAAAGTATTGTTAAGGTATAATATTTCTATGAAACTCTAACATTAATTAAAAAATGCTTTAGGTAATAAACTTTTGTTAAAACTCAACAATATATATAATGTTAATCGAATGACTTCTGGAAATAAGATAACAATCCGCTAATTAAGTGCAGTTCTGCCGTTGTTGTATCATAATGTTTGTTAAGTTTATGTTTTAGTAGCACTTATCCTTCGCACATGTAACAAAAATTAATGCTAAATGGACGGTAAACACAAAAATTAGCTGGGCGATAAATAAAATATTAGATTTTCTGATTACGAAGTGCATTTTGTAAAGCAATAAAACCGGTTATATTATATATATTTTGTTTAATGAATCAATTTGTTTGTGAAAATGAACTTTTACAATAACAAAAATACACCGTTACTTTGCGGAAAATTAGAGCATGCTTTTTGTTTGACTACTGCAGATGAAAGGTACATTACCGTCACATAGTTTAATCAGTCGTTATATGAAATAATTCTAGCGCAACAACAAAGCAAACCGTAATATTAATATATATATATACAAAAAAATATATGAAGAAAGGAAAAAGCATACAAAGGTCGGTTATGGTATTTCATCCATGCTCTTTGTAATAAAGAATGTGTTACACTTCAAAGGACCATTGCTCCATACGCTCGAATGCGTTCCAGTGATCTTGACTTGGAAACCATCGAAATTCAAATTGATTTGCTAATGCCTGGATTACGTTTACAATTAATGCTATTCCATTTATTTGATTTGCTTTCGCTTCTTCACCTTTCCCCTCTCCACTTCCCATTTTGCTTGAATGCGAACGGCTGTAATTTCATTAAGGCATTGTTTGATCCGGAATCAACTTCACCTCAGCCACTTCACTTTGATTGAATTAAATCCACTAAAGCTGCTTTATACAAAGCTGAGCAATTGCACGGCAAACGGAACCGAATAAATTAGAGTACGAGAAAGAGAGAAAATAATAAACATATATATGTAATACACGGTTTTCACTTTTTAATTCTACAAATTTATAGTAGAAACGATCTGTGTAAAGTGAATTGCCATTAAGTTTCTAATTGAATCGTAAATGTTCTGGAGGCGTCTTCCAAGTGATACTTTCTGTTTTTACTGAATCACTTTTTTGATGGGATTTGTTGCTAACTTCATGATTATTTTGTTTAAGTGTTTTGTTCGAAGGTGGATGCAGATTCCGTGCATTATAAACAACATCTCGACAAGTGCAATCGTTTATTGGATTGAATGTCTGCCTGTTCCCAAGGTCAAGGCATTTTGTTATTCGCGTCTTATATTTCGCAGATTCTTTAACATCGCTTCAACAGTGTTATTTCAACAAGTCTTAATTCAAATAATTTTTTTTTTTAAATATTGTTAACTCAATTAAAAACATCAAAGAAATAAAATTAAAATATTTTTTTTATATTGTGTTTAATTCATAAATTTGCTCATCAAATTTGAAAATTTATTTTTTATATATACTTTAAAATAAGATGCATTTTAACTCTTAATTCTTTCGAGATAATCGCTGTGATATTTATAAAGGTCAATCAGCTATTTCTACAGCAATTATCAGATGCATATTAGAATCTGAATACAGTATATTTATTTATCAATCAATTAATTTAACTTATTCGCATAAGAACAACAAAATTTGTAAGAAGATAAATAAATGTTTTATCCTTGATGATTTTAAATTTATTAGAAAATGAAAAGTATGTGTTTCTTGAAATTTCACTGCAATACGTTCAGTAATGATTGGGTTTTCCAATTTATAAAACTGTTATCTAAGTTGAAGAAGTTACTAAAAAAGTTTAATTATTTTTTGCGGAATGCATGGAGTTTTTTGAAGTTCAAACATTGCAATGTCTACGTACGTATTCCAAGGACGTATTATATAGTGTGTTGTTATTGCTTTAACCAATTCCGTCGGTGTGCATTTCGGGTTGGACGTGACCCGTACGAAACGCTCGAATCGTTTGTAATTGTTGTACGATCAAAGGAACCTCTGTGCTTGCTTCATGGTCGTGAATTAATAACCAACAATTTAGAAACGCAAGTCCTGCTCCTTCGGTAACACTAAAACAGAAATGAATGCAAGCAAGATAAGATAATTGCAAAACGTGAATGCAGTTGTTGTTGGTCAGTCTGCTGCTTCTGGTCAAAGGAGGCCAGATTTGATAAGCTAGTGCCCCGCGGGCCGTCGATAACCTTATCACCGCTTGGTGCATTTCTTCTTGCAGCCGCTCTCTCCGTAGTTAGATAGAATCGAAAATACATGGACTAACTACTGTAGAATATGTTAGTAGGCAGTGCATTTAACAACGTAATTCAATTACCAGATTGATATGAAAACAAATTGAAGAATCCGCCAAAGCAATTAGTTCTCGACTGCGATAAATATTGCATGATCGAATGTCCGGTTTCGAAGCGTGCGGAAAAAGCGAAGCATTGCGAAATAAAGCAGAGCAATTTTGTACTGTTTTAATATGGCAAAACCGGTACATAAATATAAGTCGAGTCTCCATTCTGCGTTCTTCACAATTTCCTAACGCACGTACGCATATCTCGAAAAGAAGAACAAAAAATAAGCATACATAAATATATATGGAGAGTATTTTCCGAACAGTGTGATCTTTTGTTCGACTAGGTGAAAGGTCGCGTTCGCAATTAACTCGACTACCAAGAATATGAAGCAAAAGAGAATAACAAATAGACGGAACAGAGATGAATGAGAAAAAGCAACTTAAATCTTGGAACCAGCGTGGATGTCCTTGAAAATCAATCATAGGAAAAATCTTCAGTCACAAAATCAACGCGGTGCTGGAGACTCTGGTACCACTAAAACCCTCTATTTATAATCGCGAAACGGAGTCATGCGCTAAATTGTGATATTCTGTTTTTGAAGCTATTATATTGTTTTTCTTCTGTATCATGTCGACACAGGCAGTGGAGTTATTTTGGGGCGCAGCATTAGCTATGCATTTGACCTTTTCCATGCAGTTTTCCTCCGTTTTCTTGGCTTCGAGAACGCATATGTATCTTCTGCTTGCATTCATCGCAGATACAGATACACCAGTCCCATCGGTATCGCGAACGGCATACAGGATGTTTTTGTTACTCTTATATTGATAAATCTGTGATGCCTTCAATTGCAGTTTTCCATCCAGACAGGATGTTTCCGATGTTTTTTGTTTTGTTTGCTTGTTGTTTTGTTGCTTTACTTCTTGCATGCAGGATGTTTCTATTTCTACACGTGATCCAGTGAAAAATCTTCCATTTTCATTAACAGCGCACCAAGTCCAGCAAAGATAGTGCGCTATTAATAGTTCCCTTGACTCGACTCTTCTTCATCCTTCTTCGACAAATCTTCTAAAATAATAAAGGCATTCAGTTACATTATAACTCATAACTCATAAATCTTCTATTTATATTATTTAGGTTTATTCTGATATTCTTAATAATCGAATAATATAGTAAATCAATAATCACATAACAGAAATCCAATAGGATTAAAAAAATTTAAACTTTTAGTCTTTTAAGGAATAACAATTCCTTCATCTATTTCACACCATGAGTCAAGGTTTTGTTGTAAATTATTACGCAAAAGAAAAGTATTTATATATTGTTTTCGTATTTTTGTTATCTGAGAACGTGTGCGTAATTTACCTATCTATTTTTTGTTATGAGATATGGTTTTACGTGAATTTGCATCGTCGTCAAAATCCATAGCGTTCTTCGATTCAAGTTTGAAGTAATTTCCGCCTGTGGTTTCTAATATCCAAACCCATCATATAATTGGTTGATTATCTCGAGAAGACCTTCAGGTACCTAAAAAAGGGAATGTAAACATTAATTCACAATGGCGTGTTGTAAGCAGATAGATATACCTTAGTCGGATGGAATATTAGGAGGCTCATCCTAATGTGAATCATCTCGAAGTAATGATACGTTCAGTATTCGCTTCAGAGGAAGCAACCAAGGCTAGTTCCTTGGGTGGAACATCCTCTTATTATTCCTGTCGTGGCTGTCGCAGGTAGAGAGACGCATCCCCGAAAAGGCCGGAAGTCGATTCTAAAACAAACGCTCAACCAGCTCGTTAACCTTCGAGACATTAACTGCAAACTAATGTCTGAATCCTCGGAGCTCCGACACGCTTAAAATCATTAACATGTGCAACTTTTTTTTTCTTCATCTGCTCTTCTGCGACCACCATTTGTCAAGGCTCCGTCATCCGATACCTCCTCGACTGGAAACAGAAACAACAAGAAAAAATAAAAACATACAATAATATAAAAAAATCATGAAGCCAAATGGAATTGTAACAAATTTCTCGGATCAACTTACACGTTGCTCTTTACAAATGTATATTCAATTCCTTTGAAAACTCGTTCCACAACAAGTTATTAAAATATTTATGCATTTCCTTCTAACGAGTTGTTAATATCGTTCCCAAAGTCAAATCGGAAATGGCTATTAAAGCTTCGAATATTCATCAGCTGGAAAAAAAAACTTACAAATGAGGTGAATTTTAAACCTGTTATATTACCAAAGCCTTGTTTCCACTGAGTGAAAATGTTAGTTGTAAATACCAAGATATTCCTGAAGTTGACTTATATGTTTATGTTTGCCCTACATGGCGTCAAGGTGTAAGTTCTCTCATAACGCATATGCAGAAACTGGTATGCAGTAATTGCATTAAAAATTAATAGCATAATTACCAAAGCAACGCAATTACTTCGCCACGAATTATGCAAGCACTAAATTGGTGATTAGTAATGGAATAAGAGATTAAGAAGGAAAAAACACACCTGCCAATGGAAAAGTGTAAATATTAATGATTAAGCGCAGCAAGGAGAACGAAAATTACTTAGAAAGTTAAATATTTCCTTGAGATGGTTTTAATAGAAAAAAATCCAATAGCAATTTGGTTTATTTACGAAGAGTAAATTTATTTCGCTTAAAATGTTTATCATATTTTAAATAGTAAATAAATCAAAATGTTTGTGACTTGGATTCATTTATATTTCTGCGGTCTTTTGTAAATATTATGGTATAATTGAGCTCGCATATGGAAATCGGTTTCTGAGAAAATCCTTGTCTCACTAAGTGATTTAATTGGAAAATCCTTTCGGCATAGCTTGGGTATGAGGTCACCTTTTAATATCTTCCATTAAGAATACCAAAATCGCATTAGTACGTTGCATAGATAGTTAGATCTGAATTGGATGCATCTGTTGTTTACAATCGGCAAACG